>CP136059.1:415454661-416115689 GCA_032464435.1 Aegilops umbellulata | reverse complement strand
ATGCGATAATCACTGTGAACTATGAGATCCAACATTTGATCATGAATGCCGACATCTTCATCCTTACTGTAATATAATCGCGACGAACATCCTTACTGAAATTATTAATCAAAGTAACAACTAACAAGTAAGCGCAAACATAGACTTTGGAGGCCACTAAGATATATCCTAATTTTTTTCAACATATTTATGTCACATTTTTTAGAAAAGAGAGTAAGAGCATCTTCAGCCGTTTGCCCCCCCCCCCCCCTAGGAGGCAATTTTTCAGCCGCTTTGGGCTTGGCCGGCGAATTTTTTGGCGGGCGGGGGGGGGGGGGGGAGGGTGAACAAACTTTCGCAGTCGTGCACCCAATGGATAGTCATTTTCTTTTTTTTTTGGACTCCATTTTGGCTTGTCATTTCGATGAACCGCCTGTGGGCGCTCCAGGCTCCAGGCTCTCCTCCGTCGGGTGCCCGCGCGCGCTTCGCCGACCCGTCGCATCCTATCCCTCGCCAGGAGCGCCCGGGACACCGCCGCCGCAGATGCCAGCTCAGACACGGACGCGCGTCTTCAGGCTCAACGCCGCCTCTGCGGACGCCAGCGCAGGCGCGCTGCTGGGTTGCTCGGCACTGGCAACGGTGCGGGAGACTGCTCCGTCCCGGCCTCAGCATCCATGTGGTGCTACGCGGGCACGCAACATGTATGCGAAACTCCATGGACACACCACGGCCACGCACAGACGTTGGGAGCGTCGCCTCGGCTGGAGAGAATGGCGAGCTCCGCCCCGGACGCGAGCGGCGAGTGTGAGCTCTGGCCACGGCGCCTACCCGTGCAGCTCGGCGTGCAGAGTCCTCTCCCATGCATGCGGCTTGGTGTGTGTGCGTGGGGTGGGTGGAAGGAAAGAGAAAAGAGAGGAGAGAGAGGGAGAGGAGAGAGAGAGAGAGGGGTGGGTGGCTGACGTGGGCCAATTAGATTGGTTAAAAATAGCGCCGGTGCCCCCGGATGCCCCCAATGGGCTGGGTGTGGGCTGGGTTCGCCGGCTATATTTTTTGGCTAATCCGGCAAAAAGTGAGGTCTTGGGGGCACGGCTGGGGCATTTTTGTGCCGCCGGTGTTAAAAAAGTGGTCCTGGGGGGCTTCCTCAAGGACGGGTGGAGATGCTCTAATACCATCGACATATACATTGAGTGATGCACACAACATTTTATTGATTATTCCAAAGTTCATCATCCAACTACAGTAAATTCCAACAAATATACTGCCACATATGTTTCCTCAAGGGAAAATTAAAAAGAAAATCATAGGAAAATCATCCTTATCCATCACAAATCCTACGAGTAGGTCGCCAATCAAATCCGTTGAACAAATCCTGAGAGACCATCTCTCATCCGTTGCACCCAAAGGCCATGGGCGCCCGCTCCTCCTTGAGAGGCAATGACTGCGTATCGACCCATCGGATGGCTTTGATGATAACCTGCAAAGAAGTTGGATATTTGGTTATGCTAAAACAAGTAAAAATACAATCATTATGGGTGTTTTGAATGGGCCAAAGTAAAAAAAAAAGCCAAATCTGCAGACGGATCTGAGAATTTTAACTTGGGATGCGCCCCAATTAATCAGTTTCTTAACATATCCATAGTACTCATAGATGAAGATTGATTAAAAGCTATATAAAAAGATTACTGTAGTAACTTTGCAAGTGGGCAGTAAAGAAATATATGCTGAATAAACTCTTCTTTTCCACAAAAATAGAACTTAATGTATCCTTGCCAACTTCTTTTATCATATAATATTTTGTTAGGATGACCTTGCGATCTAAACACCACATGATGATTTTTTATATTTTCAGCAAGACTTTCATTTTTCAAATATATTTATGGTGGAAAGGCTGCTCATCAATGATGAGGTCCAAATACATGGATTTGAATGTGAAGACACAAGTAGTCAACTTCGAAAGGGATGTGACTGATTCAGTACTACGAGTCTGAATAAAACTGATCGGCCAAATCATATCATCACTGGCATGCTTCTGACCCATCAGTGCTTCCAAGTCAATGATGACTTGGCATCACAGACGAGGCAGTTGGCTGGCCAAGGATGAAAACGCATCAAAGACCGCCGGCCGGTCAGTGATAACAACTCCATTCATTTTCCATGGACGACCTTTGTTTCTGTTTTGTTACTAGCGATGCATGTGAAATTAACAAAACACACAGGCGCGCGCGCACACACACAGGCACACATCATTCATTTGCATAAGCACTTTGCTTTTCATAACACACAGTCATATAATTGAGCGTTCAAATCCAACATTTATATTGAACACACTTCATAGCCAACGTATTGAACATACTTATATAAAACCTATAAAGATAAGTCTAGTGTGATGTGCTCATACTATGTCCTCGTTCCATGTAGTTCAGCCGCCTCGCTTTTAGTAGATCTTTGTATAAGTGCTTTGTGATATATACAACAGGTGCATGGTTAAGAAATGAGACATTGTCATTTTCTGCAGTGCCCCTAAAATGTAGGGCCAATAGCTCTTGTGCGACACATTTGAGGTGAATTGGCAAGAGTGCGACGTTGTTCGAGCGAATGGCTGTGGTGCGACAATTTTGAGCAGGTAAATAGCCCACGCACGACATGGCTGTTAAAATGAACCGATGCCCTCGTTTGCTGTTGGGGGCTGGATCCACCACTTATCCACGCAAGCGCTGGACCCACCACTTATCCACGTAAGCGCGGGACCCACCACTTGTCTACTCGCGGGACCCACCTCCTCGCAGCTAGAAGATACGAGAGCCCGTGTCCGTCCGCCCGCCGCCGCCCATTCATCCCCTTTCCCCAATCTTTCTCTTCTCCGGTAACCTAGCGTAAATGTCTACCTCCTCCGCCACGCACTCAAAATGGCGACAGTATGGACCAGTGCTGCTCACAAGGTGCCCTGACTGCCCATGCCCAGACCCTCTTAAACGGTTGGTCACTAAGAGGGATGACAATGGCAATCTTGGGCGGGAATTTGTGAAATGCTTGAGCAAACCAGTGGCAGGAAGGGATGGGAAAGTTAGATCTCAGTTCGTAGCCCTTTCTTTCGCTGTCTTTTGCTCTGATTTTTCCATATTTTGTTTTTTCTCCTCGAATTTAGGATTTAGGGTTCATGTTGTTCTTTTCAGATCTTGAAGAAATGTTACCATTTCGAGTGGGTTGATGAATATGTTGATAGGATTCAGTTTGAGGGCTACGTTGATTCGAGCGTGGCCGCAACCTGGGAGCTCAATTTGGGCGGGGTGCCGCCGATTGCTGTGGAGAATACGGGGAGCTCGGGCGGAGGGCCGGGCAGAGTCGTGCCGATGGCAATGTATGCGCGCAATGCTGAACTGCATGCGGAGTCCGAACTGACCGAGGAACTGAAGAAGATCAAGAAACATCTAATGCAGATGATCGATTTGCAGAAGCAAGCAAATATCATGGCAGTGGGGGGGGGGGGGTTTCTATTGTTGTATCATTGCTCTGTTTTTGTTTTATTTGTTGTTCATCCGTCATTAGAATGGGCATCTAGGCCTGTCAGGGTATAAGATGTGATCTGTGCGCCATGCCAAGTTATGTATCTGAATTGAAGCAACAATTTGGAACACAAATTGTTCAGTGTTCATGCTCTCTTTTCTCTATTTTTGTTCTTCAGTTAAAAGAGTACACACCCAAATTCAGTTTCTAGTAAAAAACAAAACTGGGCTGCCAAATAGATGTTGGGCCGTAAGGTGACCAGCCCACCCGCGTAGGGGCACCAGCCCACTCGCGTAGGGGCACCAGCCCACCTCTAACTTCGGCAAATAAAATGTTACTTGTTTTTACTTTGGCCTTTTTTTTGCACTAAATTTTGTGATGGATCATTTTTTGATGCACTAAAACTAAATGTTACTTGTTTTATGCATATCTACGGTTCCATGAACTAAATGAGTTGCATGCTTGCATGAAGTAAATTAGTTTGCATTTCGTAGTTGCATGTCCATAGTGGGTTTGCATGGGGCTCCTAGTTGCATGTCTATGGTTTGGGTCATGACCCATTATTTGGCCAATATTTTGAAGATTGTGTGTGTGGTGATTGGGGTGTAGCAACCCGGGCCCGTAGCAACCCATAGCAATACACAAATAATAGCAAGAAAAGCCCATAACAATCTACAAATAATAGCACGAAACACACAATATATATAGTAGCATAACGATTATATAGAAGCATAACGATTGCAACCCATAGTTCCACGATAGCCTTACAACTCCACGATAGCCTTACAACTTAAAATACTAATACAACTTAATAATAGTAGCATAACGATTACAACTTAAAAAACTAATACGATAGATATATAGCAAGCTAGATAGATCGGGGGGCACCAAACGTGGGTTCTTCTTCTCCTCCTCCTCCGGGTGAACGCCACCTCTTTCCTCCGGGCGCCCTTCACTCCTCCCCGTTGTTGATTAGGTACGGGAGCGTGTGCATAGCGCCGTTGTTTGGGAAGATGGAGTTGAATTCGGTGAAAATGTTATGGGTGGTGAAAGCTATGAACTCACAACCAACCCAATACACTCGCCCGAGGAGGTGGAAAGCATCAAATGGGTTAGTGAATGTAGCGAGGAGCCCAACCACGACGCCATTGTGGTTGACCTCCTCAAGATGGTACATCCTTGGAGAGCCGCGGGGGAAGTGGCGGAAGCCGGCCGCAAAGAAGAATCCCGTTAACTCCCTTGCGCCCCTCCACCTTGAGATCGCCCACACCCTAAGGGTTCTCTCCATGTAGACTCTGGCCGGGTAGAGCCTTTCCGGCATGGTTGGGGGGAAGCGGTAGGTGGGGGCATTGTACTGCATGGTGGCTCGAGGGCTCGATCAGGTTTGATGGAGAAGAAGGAAGAAGGATGGCAGAGGAGGTAGAGGATGGGGATGGATGAGGAGGGAGAGGAAGACAATAGTGCCCGGCTTAAATAGCCCAAGTGCAACGTGGTTTTTGATTTCTTCGAGTGGTTTCACCGGGTAGAATTAATGGGGGGCGGTGTTTGGTGGCGCCCCATCAAAGTGTGTACACGAGCGTGGGAAACGGGTTGCGACGCTTCTGTGCCACCGGTCGCGGGTCAAGGGTGATGGGCTCATGCACGCATCTTGAAGGAAATATGCCCTAGAGGCAATAATAAAGTTATTATTTATTTCCTTATATCATGATAAATGTTTATTATTCATGCTAGAATTGTATTAACTGGAAACATAATACTTGTGTGAATACATAGACAAACAGAGTGTCACTAGTATGCCTCTACTTGACTAGCTCGTTAATCGAAGATGGTTATGTTTCCTAACCATAGACATGTGTTGTCATTTGATTAATGGGATCACATCATTAGGAGAATGATGTGATTGACATGAACCATTCCATTAGCTTAGCACCCGATCGTTTAGTATGTTGCTATTGCTTTCTTCATGACTTATACATGTTCCTGTGACTATGAGATTATGCAACCCTGTTTACCGGAGGAACACTTTGTGTGCTACCAAACGTCACAACGTAACTGGGTGATTATAAAGGAGCTCTGCAGGTGTCTCCAAAGGTACATGTTGGGTTGGCGTATTTCGAGATTAGGATTTGTCACTCCGATTGTCGGAGAGGTATCTCTAGGCCCTCTCGGTAATGCACATCACATAAGACTTGCAAGCATTGCAACTAATGAGTTAGTTGTGAGATGATGTATTACGGAACGAGTAAAGATACTTTCCGGTAACGAGATTGAAATAGGTATTAAGATACCGACGATCGAATCTCGGGCAAGTAACATACCGATGACAAAAGGAACAACGTATGTTGTTATGCGGTCTGACCGATAAAGATCTTCGTAGAATATGTAGGAGCCAATATGAGCATCCAGGTTCCGCTATTGGTTATTGACCGGAGACGTGTCTCGGTCATGTCTACATTGTTCTCGAACCCGCAGGGTCCGCACGCTTAACGTTACGATGACAGTTTCATTATGAGTTTATATGTTTTGATGTACCGAAGGTTGTTCGGAGTCCCGGATGTAATCACGGACATGACGAGGAGTCTCAAAATGGTCGAGACATAAAGATTGATATATTGGACGACTATATTCGGACACCGGAAGTGTTCTGGGTGATTTCGGAGAAAACCGGAGTGACGGAGGGTTACCGGAGAAGTAATGGGCCTTATGGGCCTTAGTGGAGAGAGGGAGGGGCGGCCAGGGTGGGCCGCGTGCCCCCTTCCCCTCTGGTCCGAATTGGACTAGGAGAGGGGGGGCGACGCCCCCTTTCCTTCTCCCTCTCCCCCTTCCTTTCCCCCTCCTAGTAGGAGTAGGAAAGAGGGGAGTCCTACTCCTACTAGGAGGAGGACTCGTCCTCTTGGCGCGCCCTGCAAGGGCCGGCCGGCCTCCCCCCTTGCTCCTTTATATACGGGGGCAGGGGGGCACCTCTAGACACAACAATTGATCCTTGAGATCTCTTAGCCGTGTGCGGTGCCCCCTCCACCATAATCCTCGATAATATTGTAGCGGTGCTTAGGCGAAGCCCTGCAACGGTAGAACATCACGATCGTCACCACGCCATCGTGCTGACGGAACTCATCCCCGACACTTTGCTGGATAGGAGTCCGGAGATCGTCATCGAGTTGAACGCGTGCTAGAACTCGGAGGTGCCGTAGTTTCGGTGCTTGATCGGTCGGGCTGTGAAGACGTACGACTACATCAACCGCGTTGTTATAACGCTTTCGCTTTCGGTCAACGAGGGTACGTGGACAACACTCTCCCCTCTCGTTGCTATGCATCACCATGATCTTGCGTGTGCGTAGGAATTTTTTTGAAATTACTACGTTCCCCAACAGTGGCATCCGAGCCTGGTTTTATGCGTAGATGTCATATGCACAAGTAGAACACAAGTGAATTGTGGGCGATATAAGTCATACTGCTTACCAGCATGTCATACTTTGGTTCGGCGGTATTGTTGGATGAAGCGGCCCGGACCGACATTACGCGTACGCTTACACGAGACTGGTTCTACCAACGTGATTTGCACACAGGTGGCTGGCGGGTGTCAGTTTCTCCAACTTTAGTTGAACCGAGTGTGGCTACGCCCGGTCCTTGCGAAGGTTAAAACAGCACCAACTTGACAAACTATCATTGTGGTTTTGATGCGTAGGTAAGATTGGTTTTTGCTAAGCCCGTAGCAGCCACATAAAACTTGCAACAACAAAGTAGAGGACGTCTAACTTGTTTTTGCAGGGCATGTTGTGATGTGATATGGTCAAGACATGATGCTAAATTTTATTGTATGAGATGATCATGTTTTGTAACCGAGTTATCGGCAACTGGCAGGAGCCATATGGTTGTCGCTTTATTGTATGCAATGCAATCGCCCTGTAATGCTTTACTTTATCACTAAGCGGTAGCGATAGTCGTAGAAGCATAAGATTGGCGAGACGACAACGATGCTACGATGAAGATCAAGGTGTCGCGCCGGTGACGATGGTGATCATGATGGTGCTTCGAACATGGAGATCACAAGCACAAGATGATGATGGCCATATCATATCACTAATATTGATTGCATGTGATGTTTATCTTTTATGCATCTTATCTTGCTTTGATTGACGGTAGCATTATAAGATGATCCCTCACTAAATTATCATAGTAAAAGTGTTCTCCCTGAGTATGCACCGTTGCGAAAGTTCTTCGTGCTGAGACACCACGTGATGATCGGGTGTGATAGGCTCTACGTTCAAATACAACGGGTGCAAAACAGTTGCACACGCAGAATACTCAGGTTTAACTTGACAAGCCTAGCATATAACAGATATGGCCTCAGAACACGGAGACCGAAAGGTCAAGCATGAATCATATAGTAGATATGATCAACATAGTGATGTTCACCATTTAAAGTACTCCATCTCACGTGATGACCGGACATGGTTTAGTTGATTTGGATCACGTGATCACTTAGATGATTAGAGGGATGTCTATCTAAGTGAGAGTTTTTTAGTAATCTGATTAATTGAACTTAAATTTATCATGAACTTAGTACCTGATAGTATCTTTCTTGTTTATGTTTGATTGTAGATAGATGGCCCGTGCTGTTGTTCCGTTGAATTTTAATGCGTTCCTTGAGAAAGCAAAGTTGAAATATGATGGTAGCAATTACACAGACTGGGTCCGTAACTTGAGGATTATCCTCATTGCTGCACAGAAGAATTACGTCCTGGAAGCACCGTTGGGTGCCAGGCCTACTGCTGATGCAAGACGATGTTAAGAACGTCTGGCAGAGCAAAGCTGATGACTACTCGATAGTTCAATGTGCCATGCTTTACAGCTTAGAACCGGGACTTCAACGACGTTTTGAACGTCATGGAGCATATGAGATGTTCTAGGAGTTGAAGTTAATATTTCAAGCAAATGCCCGAATTGAGAGATATGAAGTCTCCAATAAGTTCTATAGCTGCAAGATGGAGGAGAACAGTTCTGTCAGTGAGCATATACTCAAAATGTCTGGGTATAATAATCACTTGATTCAACTGGGAGTTAATCTTCCGGATGATTGCGTCATTGACATAATTCTCCAATCACTACCACCAAGCTACAAGAGCTTCATGCTGAACTATAACATGCAAGGGATGGACGAGCTCTTCGCAAAGCTAAAAGCTGCGGAGGTAGAAATCAAAAAGGAGCATCAAGTGTTGATGGTCAACAAGACCACTAGTTTCGAGAAAAAGGGCAAAGGGAAGAAGAAGGGGAACTTCAAGAAGAACAGCAAGCAAGTTGCTGCTCAGGAGAAGAAACCCAAATCTGGACCTAAGCCTGAAACTGAGTGCTTCTACTGCAAGCAGACTGGACACTGGAAGCGGAACTGCCCCAAGTATTTGGCGGATAAGAAGGATGGCAAGGTGAACAAAGGTATATGTGATATACATGTTATTGATGTGTACCTTACTAATGCTCGCAGTAGCACCTGGGTATTTGATACTGGTTCTTTTGCTAATATTTGCAACTCGAAACAGGGACTACGGATTAAGCGAAGATTGGCAAAGGACGAGGTGACGATGCGCGTAGGAAATGGTTCCAAAGTCGATGTGAGCGCAGTCGGCACGCTACCTCTACATCTACCTTCGGGATTAGTTTTAGACCTAAATAATTGTTATTTGGTGCCAGCGTTGGGCATGAACATTATATTTGGATCTTGTTTGATGCGAGACGGTTATTCATTTAAATCAGAGAATAATGGTTGTTCTACTTATATGAGTAATATCTTTTATGGTCATGCACCCTTGAAGAATGGTCTATTTTTGTTGAATCTCAATAGTAGTGATACACATATTCATAATGTTGAAGCCAAAAGATGCAGAGTTGATAATGATAGTGCAACTTATTTGTGGCACTGCCATTTAGGTCATATCGGTGTAAAGCGCATGAAGAAACTCCATACTGATGGACTTTTGGAACCACTTGATTATGAATCACTTGGTACTTGCGAACTGTGCCTCATGGGCAAGATGACTAAGACACCGTTCTCCGGTACTATGGAGAGAGCAATAGATTTGTTGGAAATCATACATACATATGTATTTGGTCCGATGAATGTTGAGGCTCGTGGCGGATATCGTTATTTTCTCACCTTCACAGATGACTTAAGCAGATATGGGTATATCTACTTAATGAAACATAGGTCTGAAACATTTGAAAAGTTCAAAGAATTTCAGAGTGAAGTTGAAAATCATCGTAACAAGAAAATAAAGTTTCTATGATCTGATCGTGGAGGAGAATATTTGAGTTACGAGTTTGGTGTACATTTGAAACAATGCGGAATAGTTTCGCAACTCACGCCACCTGGAACACCACAACGTAATGGTGTGTCCGAACGTCATAATCGTACTTTACTTGATATGGTGCGATCTATGATGTCTCTTACAGATTTACCTCTTTCGTTTTGGGGTTATGCTTTAGAGAGGGCCGCATTCACGTTAAATAGGGCACCATCAAAATCCGTTGAGACGACGCCTTATGAACTATGGTTTGGCAAGAAACCAAAGTTGTCGTTTCTGAAAGTTTGGGGTTGCGATGCTAATGTGAAAAAGCTTCAACCTGATAAGCTCGAACTCAAATCGGAGAATGTGTCTTCATAGGATATCCAAAGGAGACTATTGGATACACCTTCTATCACAGACCCGAAGGCAAGACTTTTGTTGCTAAATTCGGAAACTTTCTAGAGAAGGAGTTTCTCTCGAAAGAAGTGAGTGGGAGGAAAGTAGAACTTGATGAGGTAATTGTACCTGCTCCCTTACTGGAAAGTAGTTCATCACAGAAACCAGTTTCTGTGACACCTACACCAATTAGTGAGGAAGTTAATGATGATGATCATGAAACTTCAGATCAAGTTGTTACTGAACCTTGTAGATCAACCAGAGTAAGATCCGCACCAGAGTGGTACGGTAATCCTGTTGTGGAAGTCATGCTATTAGATCATGGTTAACCTACGAACTATGAAGAAGCGATGGTGAGCCCAGATTCCGCAAAATGGCTTGAAGCCATGAAATTTGAGATGGGATCCATGTATGAGAACAAAGTATGTACTTTGGTTGACTTGCCCGATGAGCGGCAAGCAATTGAGAATAAATGGATCTTCAAGAAGAAAACTGACGCTGACGGTAATGTTACTATCTACAAAGCTCGACTTGTCGCAAAAGGTTTTCGACAAGTTCAAGGGATTGACTACGATGAGACCTTCACACACGTAGCGATGCTTAAGTCTGTCCGAATCATGTTAGCGATTGCCGCATTTTATGATTATGAAATTTGGTAGATGGATGTCAAAACTGCATTCCTAAATGGATTTCTGGAAGAAGAGTTGCATATGATGCAACCGGAAGGTTTTGTCGATCCAAAGGGGGCTAACAAAGTGTGCAAGCTCCAGCGATCCATTTATGGACTGGTGCAAGCCTCTCGGAGTTGGAATAAATGCTTTGATAGTGTGATCAAAGCATTTGGTTTTATACAGACTTTTGGAGAAGCCTGTATTTACAAGAAAGTGAGTGGGAGCTCTGTAGCATTTCTGATATTATATGTGGATGACATATTACTAATCGGAAATGCTATAGAATTTCTGGATAGCATAAAGGGATACTTGAATAAGAATTTTTCAATGAAAGACCTCGGTGAAGCTGCTTACATATTGGGCATTAAGATCTAGAGAGATAGATCAAGATGCTTAATTGGACTTTCACAAAGCACATACCTTGACAAAATTTTGAAGAAATTCAAAATGGATCAAGCAAAGAAAGGATTCTTGCCTGTGTTACAAGGTGTGAAGTTGAGTAAGACTCAATGCCCGACCACTGCAGAAGATAGAGAGAAAATGAAAGATGTTCCCTATGCTTCAGCCATAGGCTCTATCATGTATGCAATGCTGTGTACCAGACCTGATGTGTGCCTTGCTATAAGTCTAGCAGGGAGGTACCAAAGTAATCCAGGAGTGGATCACTGGACAGCGGTCAAGAACATCCTGAAGTACTTGAAAAGGACTAAGGATATGTTTCTCGTATATGGAGGTGACAAAGAGCTCATCGTAAATGGTTACGTTGATGCAAGCTTTGACACTGATCTGGACGGTTCTAAATCGCAAACCTGATACATGTTTACATTAAACGGTGGAGCTGTCAGTTGGTGCAGTTCTAAACTAAGCATCGTGGCGGGATCTACATGTGAAGCGGAGTATATAGCTGCTTCGGAAGCAGCAAACGAAGGAGTCTGGATGAAGGAGTTCATATCCGATCTAGGTGTCATACCTAGTGCATCGAGTCCAATGAAAATCTTTTGTGACAATACTGGTGCAATTGCCTTGGCAAAGGAATCCAGATTTCACAAGAGAACCAAGCACATCAAGAGACGCTTCAATTCCATCCGGGATCTAGTCCAGGTGGGAACATAGAGATTTGCAAGATACATACAGATCTGAATGTAGCAGACCCGTTGGCTAAGCCTCTTCCACGAGCAAAACATGATCAGCACCAAACCTCCATGGGTGTTAGAATCATTACCGTGTAATCTAGATTATTGAATCTAGTGCAAGTGGGAGACTAAAGGAAATATGCCCTAGAGGCAATAATAAAGTTATTATTTATTTTCTTATATCATGATAAATGTTTATTATTCATGCTAGAATTGTATTAACTGGAAACATAATACTTGTGTGAATACATAGACAAACAGAGTGTCACTAGTATGCCTCTACTTGACTAGCTCGTTAATCGAAGATGGTTATGTTTCCTAACCATAGACATGTATTGTCATTTGATTAACGGGATCACATCATTAGGAGAATGATGTGATTGACATGGCCCATTCCATTAGCTTAGCACCCGATCGTTTAGTATGTTGCTATTGCTTTCTTCATGACTTATACATGTTCATGTGACTATGAGATTATGCAACTCCCGTTTACCGGAGGAACACTTTGTGTGCTACCAAACGTCACAACTTAACTGGGTGATTATAAAGGAGCTCTACAGGTGTCTCCAAAGGTACATGTTGGGTTGGCGTATTTCGAGATTAGGATTTGTCACTCCGATTGTCGGAGAGGTATCTCTGGGCCCTCTCGGTAATGCACATCACATAAGCCTTGCAAGCATTGCAACTAATGAGTTAGTTGTGAGATGATGTATTACGGAACGAGTAAACAGACTTGCCGGTAACGAGATTGAAATAGTTATTAAGATACCGACGATCGAATCTCGGGCAAGTAACATACCGATGACAAAAGGAACAACGTATGTTGTTATGCGGTCTGACCGATAAAGATCTTCGTAGAATATGTAGGAGCCAATATGAGCATCCAGGTTCCGCTATTGGTTATTGACCGGAGACGTGTCTCGGTCATGTCTACATTGTTCTCGAACCCGTAGGGTTCGCACGCTTAACGTTACGATGACAGTTTCATTATGAGTTTATATGTTTTGATGTACCGAAGGTTGTTCGGAGTCCCGGATGTAAGCACGTACATGACGAGGAGTCTCGAAATGGTCGAGACATAAAGGTTGATATATTGGACGACTATATTCGGACACCAGAAGTGTTCTGGGTGATTTCGGAGAAAACCGGAGTGCCGGAGGGTTACCGGAACCCCCCGGGAGAAGTAATGGGCCTTATGGGCCTTAGTGGAGAGAGAGGGGCGGCCAGGGTGGGCCGCGTGCCCCCTTCCCCTCTGGTCCGAATTGGACTAGGAGAGGGGGGGGGGGGTGGCGCCCCCCTTTCCTTCTCCCTCTCCCCCTTCCTTTCCCCTTCCTAGTAGGAGTAGGAAAGAGGGGAGTCCTACTCCTACTAGGAGGAGGACTCGTCCTCCTGGTGCGCCCTGCAAGGGCCGGCCGGCCTTCCCCCTTGCTCCTTTATATACGGGGGCAGGGGGGACCTCTAGACACAACAATTGATCCTTGAGATCTCTTAGCCGTGTGCGGTGCCCCCCTCCACCATTATCCTCGATAATATTGTAGCGGTGCTTAGGCGAAGCCCTGCGACGGTGGAACATCAAGATCGTCACCACGCCGTCGTGCTAATGGAACTCATCCCCAACACTTTGCTGGATCGGAGTCCGGGGATCGTCATCAAGGTGAACGTGTGCTAGAACTCGGAGGTGCCGTAGTTTCGGTGCTTGATCGGTCGGGCCGTGAAGACGTACGACTACATCAACCGCGTTGTTATAACGCTTCCACTTTCGGTCTACGAGGTTACGTGGACAACACTCTCCCCTCTCGTTGCTATGCATCACCATGATCTTGCGTGTGCGTAGGATTTTTTTTGAAATTACTACGTTCCCCAACACATCTGTGCCGTCATGGGTCAAGGGGACACGCGTGCCCCGGGTTCTCTGCGTGTGACGCCCGTGCATGCATGCATGGCTATGTAGCCTGCTTGCTAGGGCTTGGCTAGAGGGCAACGTTCGGTCGATGGGAGATGTGACAATAATGGACGCCTTAATTTGCCCATCTTGTAACGAGCAGCACGCCGTTTGAACTGCATCGATACCCATCATGCCAGTATTGTGTCGTTCAAAGAGGAGCATGCTATGCACCATTGGCATTTTGGTTGTCTCTTCATCGGGGCCTGGCTGCTGCATTGTGGCCGGGTGCATGCTTTGATGCGACGCTGCATCGGTGCTAATGGTAGGCATGCGACAACTTACTGCGTCGAGAGGGGTGGCGGAGCGGGGCTACGTCGAGGGCATGCATGAAACACACGGGCGCAGTGCTGCGGGTGGGCATGCATGCTGCAACGGGCGCCGCCACTATGGGTAGGCACGCATGCAATGATGGAAAGGGCACTGCGTAGGCTTGGTCCATGCACCGCGTTAACTCGTGCCGTTGGATTCAAATGAATGGTCCTGATGCCCCAACGAGAGAGGCTGATCCAAACCCCACCGATTCAACCAATCAGCGCGTCTCATGCGGATCGAAGGACACTGTAGCTAATCCTAGCACCTGATCTCAACCGTCCACGCACAACGATCGACGACCCGGTAGTGTGCGGCGCTTTGATGGGTTTTGAGAGGTTTTGAGTGATTAGCGTTGAGCACAACTAATTTGAAAAAAAATCAAAAAATATATAAAACTTGCACACATAGTCTTATTATCTCGTATAGTAATGAGAAAAATATATAAATATGGTTTACATACATTTTTACGAAAAATCCTTCACTAAATTGTCATTCCTCGAACAATGTAGTATGGAGTTCAAGGGAGAGAGTAGTGGGCACCCGAGAGTAGGTGGGGTTTTGAAAATGGAAAGTGTGAAAACCTCACCAAAACTTCATTTTGGATTGACTAAGAAAGATCTTAACTTACTTTATCATTTTCATGTTTTAAATTTGTTATATATATAATTTTCTATTAAACCTTGTTTTTTCAAAAAGAAAATAAAATAATAGAAAATTAATTCAATAAATAGTGAGACTTTAGATTTACACTATATAGGTAGAATAGATGTGTAGAAAAATTATTTGGCTGCTTTAGACAAGGTGCCAGAAAAACTTGCTTAAATATGAGGTCGTTTACCCTACCTTTGGAGGTCATTTGAAACACACTTTTCATGACTATGATTTCAACTTACCAAAAGGGCTCGGATTGATCAGGAAGCAAACATATTTCAGTTGAGGTACTTTAGATAGCATTAAAACATCAATACCCCATCCCTAATTCAAATTTGAACCCAAATTTGAATCCAAATTTGTATTTAAAACAATGACCAACAAACAAGTTCGAATAGAAATACGGGGATACATAGTGACTACCAGTACACACAAAGTTACAAATATTATTGGGCCCAAATATTAATACATGACACAAATTTTCAAACAATTCTTTGTTCTACCTCTTCCTACAACGCCATGTGCCCTTCTTAGCCTTAGCACTACTTGTTTTTGGTTCTACTACACACACAAGTTCACTGATCATCTTGGTTTCCTTCACCGGTCTTTTCAACACCTCGCCAACACCCTCGAGATCAGTGTCTTCAGTCTGAATGTTGACAGCAGTTTCAGTTTCTTGGGTGTGTACCTCGACATGGGTTTCTTCAGTCTGAACCTCGACACGCTTAGATTCAATTTCAACCTCGAGAGCAGTTTCTTCAGTCTGAATGTTGACTGCAATTTCAGTTCTTCAGTGTGCACCTTGACATCAGTTTCTTCAGTCTGAATGTTGACTACAACATGATTTTCTTCAGTCTGCTCAGGCTCAGGCACACTTCTCTTCTTTCTCCAACCATTGGCTCTTGCTTTTTTTGTTGGCCAACACTGTTCAACAACAAGGGGTTGACTTGCGTGCTTCCTCTTGGCCATTGGGAAAATGTTATAGATATAGTAATTGGAAAAAAGCACCAAATCAAAACACAGACAAATAAACAAGAACATACTTTGGCTTATCAGGAGTGTAACGGCATTTGACAGATCCCACTCTGTGCCCAAGTTCCTGGCACGACTTGCATCTGTTTTTGTTACCTTTTTGGGCCCTTTTTAGCTTTCCATCTTTCTTTCCTTTCTTACTACTCCCACATTTCTCAAACCATGCTTGGAATCTACTCTGTTTAGGCCAGCCAGCCTTTCTTTTCATCAAGGGAGGACACATGGAAAATTCAATCTCCACTTCAGGACAGTGAGACTGATCTGTAAGAGCTGGAATTGGAGTAATGCAGCTTTAAATTTTGCTACCGAATAATATTCATGCAAATATGGGTGCATGTTTATCTTCGGTTGGTATGCTAAGAAAAGAATGGCATGCTCACATGGTTTACCAGTGTGTTGACACTCGAGGCAAATGAAATCATGCAATTCAGTGTTAACAACATGTCTCCTTCCAGTTTTGTTATCTCTAACTTCAGCACCGCAAGGTGAAGATTTTTTAACAAACAAATGTGAAAGACTTCTGCTCCTATTGACCACCTGTTGTACCACTGCTGGAAGCTTATCACCTTGCAGACAATCACCTATTCTTCTTCTCAATTCCCACAACCGCATGAGCATGATCCTAATTTGTTCAACCATGTCATGCACAGGCAAATCTTTTAACTCCTTCACCTGTTGTTGAAACTCTCTGCCAAATTGTTGTTGATGTGGTCACACTTGATGGCAGTGTTGAATCCTGACCTGTACGATAACAAAGATTGGTAGGTGTTCAGCCATGGACCAAACTCATTGCATGCTGCCATTATCTTATCAAGATGATATTTGTGTGTCTGTCTAGTGTAAGATCTTGCTGCTGGCCACATGCGCCCAAATTCTTCTCCTCTAAATTTTTTGATCAAATTCATCCACAATTGACCGAAGCACTCCCTCTGCTCAGTGACACGTCTCCGTCGTATCTACTTCTCCAAACACTTTTGCCCTTATTTTGGACTCTAACTTGCATGATTTGAATGGAACTAACCCGGGCTGACGTTGTTTTCAGTAGAATTGCCATGGTGTTATTTTTGTGCAAAAATAAAAGTTCTCGGAATGACCTGAAAATCAACGGAGATTATTTTTGGAATTAATAAAAAATACTGGCGAAGGAATGAAGGCCAGGGGGCCCACACCCTGTCCACGAGGGTGGGGGGCACGCCCCTGCCTCATGGGCCCCCTGGAGCTCCACCGACCTCAACTCCAACTCTATATATTCACGTTCGGGGAGAAAAAAATCAGAGAGAAGGATTCATCGCGTTTTACGATACAGAGCCGCTGCCAAGCCCTAAACTCTCTCGGGAGGGCTGATCTGGAGTCCGTTCGGGGCTCCAGAGAGGGGAATCCGTCGCCATCGTCATCATCAACCATCCTCCATCACGAATTTCATGATGCTCACCGCCGTGCGTGAGTAATTCCATCGTAGACTTGCTGGACTATGATGGGTTGGATGAGATTTATCATGTAATCGAGTTAGTTTTGTTAGGGTTTGATCCCTAGTATCCACTATGTTCTGAGATTGATGTTGCTTTGACTTTGCTATGTTTAATGCTTGTCGCTAGGGCCCGAGTGACATGATTTCAGACCTGAACCTATTATGTTTTCATGAATATATGTGAGTTCTTGATCCCATCTTGCAATTCTATAGTCACCTACTATGTGTTATGATCCGGCAACCCCAAAGTGTCAATAATCGGGACCACTCCCGGTGATGACCGTAGTTTGAGGAGTTCATGTATTCACTATGTGTTAATGCTTTGGTTCGGTACTGTATTAAAAGGAGGCCTTAATATCCCTTAGTTTCCACTAGGACCCCGCTGCCACGGGAGGGTAGGACAAAAGATGTCATGCAAGTTCTTTTCCATAAGCACGTATGACTATATTCGGAATACATGCCTACATTACATTGATGAATTGGAGCTAGTTCTGTGTCACCCTATGTTATAACTGTTGCATGAGTAATTGCATCCGGCATAATTCTCCATCACCAATCCAATACCTACGAGCTTTTCACATATTGTTCTTCGCTTATTTACTTTACCGTTGCCACTGTTACAATCACTACAAAACTATCACTGTTACTTTTGCCACCGTTAATGTTACTTCCATACTACTTTGCTACTAAATACTTTGATGCAGATATTAAGTTATCCAGGTGTGGTTGAATTGACAACTCAACTGCTAATACTTGAGAATATTCTTTGGCTTCCCTTGTGTCGAATCAATAAATTTGGGTTGAATACTCTACCGTCGAAAACTATTGTGATCCCCTATACTTGTGGGTTATCACTCAGCATGTGGGAAAACATTTTTCACTGAATTTTCCAGCCCCTTACATGCATCTGTGTGTATAGCCAAAGGTGACACTGGCCCTAGGCAACTTTTCAACTGGATCATGAACTATGTCCATGAAGCCTCTGTTTCTGACTGAAACAAGCCAACAACAATAGGAAACATCCAATTGTGTCCATCTAGAGCATTGCGTGCTGCCAACTAACCATTCCACTTGCCTGTCAAAAATGATGAGTCTATGCTCAAATATGGACGACACCCAGCTTTGAAGCCATCGATGCAAGGCTTTAAAGCCATAAAAAACTTGGAGAACTTGACTTCACCTTTGGCTGATACATCAGTATCTATGTCCACAACACTTCCAGGTGACCTCTTTTCCACCTCTGCTTTGAAGTTGTAAAACATCCTAAATGTATTTGCCCAATCACCATATAAATTTTTCATTGCCCTTTGTTTTGCCTTCCACACTGTGGTATATTTCAGTTTAATGGGGTACATATTTTCCAAGTCTACTTTGAGTTTCTTGGCAGTACTGTTTGGTGTTTTGGCTAAAATTGGGGTCATCTTCTCTGCAACCCAAATTTGTGATGTCATGGTTGATACTCTCTGTGAACTTGTAATACAAGTATGTTGATTGGGGATTTGGTTTACCCTGACAGTAGTTACATCAGGTTGCAGTCTAGCAGACATGTACCACTTGCAAGGCTTGACACTACCATCAAATCCTCTACACCTCGCATAAAACTTCTTTCTATCAGTCCAAACAGTCTTGGCATCAAACTCATGTTTCACTGCATAAGTCTTGAAACACATCCTAAGCTCCTTCATGCTTGTGAACAACTTGCCTACTTCAATGATAGGGTTTTCTTTGTCATACACATGCACCAGCTCATTATCATGTGCATCATCTACTTCATCTACAGCTTGTTCCATCAACTGTCTGTCTACATCTTCATCAGCATTAGCAGGCAAACTAGATTCGCCCCTCTCCTGCTTATCTCTGTCATCGACTGGAATGCCAAAAAGTTTGGCCATCTCAATGCCAGGCATTGGTGCAATGACCAAATCAGTAGGCTCATCTAATTCAACTACATTCCAATCAGCAGTGGATGCCGTTTCAGTTCCAGTCACATGTTCCTCCTCGGCTATTACTGTAAGTTCAGTACACATGGGAATCAATGGCCTCTATGTAGCCCAATCATCATCTACCATCTGCGCAGCCAAGTGTGATGACACATATCCAACCTTCGAAAAATATTCAGATCAATGAGCTCAGCAAAAAAACTAGCCCGTTTGCTTGTCCAGCCGTTTTGCCGATCAATTTCTTCAACAATCTATTCACCATCTTCTATTCTCAGATACTCTCCTTTCCAATCATCAAACGGCAACAGTGATACTTCTTGCTCTCGACCCCAAACAATATTCTACCCAATTTTTCCACCCATTTTCTTCACTGCCTTCTCTCCCATGTTCTGTAGAACTTGTGGATCAATCTTTGTAAACTCAACCTCCCATTTAACAATTGTGTCTCTCTCAATGTTCTGTATGCTACCATCAACTAATTTTGCCTTTGATGGAAAGAGATTGACCGTCAATTCGAAGGACCGAGCGGCAGCATCCCCTCTGTCAGTGGCTGACAGTGTGAGCCTGTGAGAAAGAGCAAACGAGGCCCTAATTGCATGCAAAATTGGATCGGAGAGAGGCGCATTACCTATTGGAAGTTGAATCTGGCGGCTCCATATCAGTATGCACACGGGATCCCCTCACAACCTATCAATTCAACAAGCGAAAACAGAGGAAACGAGCTGAGATCTACGGGCCCGAGAGAGGAACGGGACTAGGGTTCGAATTCACTCACCATTTTCTGAGGATGAAGGCTCTGTGTTGGTGTACAAAAAGAGGGGTGCGTTTTTGTACCCCTATACCTGTGCACGTGCAGTCGGAGCCGCTCCTGCTATCACACCAAGCAGAACATGGGAGGTGAGCCAAGGTAAGACCGAAGCCCAAGACAATAAGAGCAGAGGGACGAAGCAGGTTCCCCCAGCAAGACCCTTGCCGGGGCAGCCTCAGCAGCCCCGGCAAGATCCTTGCCGGGGCAGCTCGCCCCACACCAATAGAGCGAGCCACCCTTGAGCCAACGGTCTCCAACATCACGTTGGGCCAGGGCTCGGGAGGCACCTCGGTGGTGGCATGCAGATCTTTGTGAAGACAAGGAACACTAAAGGTCAGATGAGGATTATAAGACGACGACCCTCGGCAAGATCCTTGTCGAGGAAGGCCACCAGACCCCCGGCAAGGTCCTTGCCGGGGACGACAGCACGCCACGGCAAGACCCTTGCCGGGCCACCCGGCAAGACCCCCTCCAAGGACGCCAGCGGGGCCACTGCCAGGCCCGCACCAACCAAGTTTTCCACCACCACTCACATGCAGCTACCAGACCCAACCAGCTGGGCGGGCACGTGCGTGGCGGCATGCAGATCTTCGTGACGGCTCCGCCACTGCACCACCTCAGCTGCCTGCCTACCTACATGGCACCACATGCCTCACATGCTTCACCCCGTCCCAAATAAAGCAAGGGGACACCTAAGCTACGCATTTAATTCGTCTTGTCCTGTAATACGAGCGATAAGCTCAGGGCACTGTATGCCTTTCCACCTCCTGTGTGCCACTGTGGCAGCCCCTTTCGACTATAAAAGGAGGCCCATGGCATACTGGAGGGTAATTCGGCTCTTTGGAACCACGCACGGACCACAGCTAGTTCGAGAGCTCAAGAACTCTTTGAAATACACCCACCAGACCTGGGTAACGATCCTTGTGCTAGCTACTAACCCTGCTCTTCTCGCAACCCCGCGCCCCGACAACCGTAGTAGGGATTCTTGTGATCCCATAGGTGTCGTTTCACACTGACACTCCGCCGCCGTTGAGAACGAGGGCTCCGCCGCCGCCACCGAGAACGCAAGATCCGCCGCCACCGGAGAAGTGAGAGGGGGGGGGGGGGGCAGAGTGACGGGCCCGGCAGAGTGGCAGTGGGGGCGGACGGTCGGGCGGCAGGGTAGGATCTGCTGTTTTGAGGACCACTTAAGTTGGACCCACATGTCCTAACATAAACGGGCTTGGTTGACGACCAATTTAACCCCATTTAACACCCCATGTGGCCCTGGGCTATTTACACGCTCAAATGTGTCGCACCACAGCCATTCATTCGAACTACGTCGCACTCCTTCCAATTCACATCAAAGACGTCGCATAGGAGCTATTGGCCCAAAAATGTAATATGTACAAAACATATTGACAAGCACGTTATGATTTATAATAACAACACCCGAGTATGATTTAACTAAATATAGATTAATTAGGACAATTATTACTTTCAGGACATATTGTCGGCGACGTCTACATCTACAAGATCGTAACTGGCTCTAGACAAGAAGTTGATTGAATGAATCTAGAGGATAGCAGTCCTGTAGGTAAACTTATAAGTCCTAAAGACAAACTTAATCATCTGGAGTAGCAAGTGCTTTCTCCTGACACTTGCTCTTCTCTCCAGAATTTTCTGTGTAGTGCAACTAAATTATAATGTAATCACCGTCTTGACATTTCGGTGACACTTCATATAACAAAATTCATGTGTTTTTACTACATCATATGAGGTATATGACATGAAGCCTTAATAGATGTGTCTAGCTCTGGCAGCATGAATTTCAAAATTTTAGTTATTTTTCGAACACCATTAGAATATTTTTTACTAAAATCTACAATTTTACCAGATTTCTGTAAGCATTAGCTATACAAATATTGTAAATGTAATACATTTCATCATAGGTCTAGTGGCTAGTGAAACACCATTAGAATAGTTTGACTTAACTCTAAATCCTTAATTGATATCCACAAGTAGCAAATAACTCTACAAACTTTCATAAAGCATAGTCAGCTAACCCAAAAAACATATATGAGCTCAAAGGCCGGTAACACAGGAATGGAGGTCACCACCGTGGCCACTTCCATGGCTAAAGAACAAGGCAACACATGCCAAGTCTATGACCATGCACACCGGCGTGGGAGACCTGGCGTCCCCCGACAACAAGAATGGTCAGACGAAGACGATGCCGCGCGACCATCAATTCGAAGAACGATGAGTGAGTGCCGCTCGTGAAGGCGTGCAAGCGCTGCGCCGTGTAGCGGCGGGGGCGGCGGGATGGTCCGGTTGGGATGTAACTCTAAATCAAAATGTGCAAGTAATGCCATTATGATTCTGAAGGAATCCTTACATGAGACTAGGGAAAAAGTCTCATTGTAATATATCCCTTCTCTTTGTGTAAATCCTTTTGCCAGAAGTCGTGCTTTATATTTTTCTACATTCATTGTAGAGTCATACTTAGTTTTGTAGATCCATTTACAACCTACTGTTTTGGCTCCTTTAGGAATATTCTCGAAGTCCCAAACATCTTTGGAAATCATCGATTTCATCTCGTCTTCCATTGCCTCCAGCCACTTTAATGAGTGAGGGCTTCTCATGGCTTCTTCATATGAAGTGGGATCACCTTCCATATGAACTATTTCTGTGTTATAAACTTTGTAATCAATAGAAATAGCTGACTTTTAGGGTCTTGTAGACCTTCTAAGGGCCTCACTCCTAGGGTCATTCTGTACCTCACCTTCCGGCACATCTTCTAAAAGTGGCTACTGCACCTCCCCTTCATGCTCAACAACAGGTTCAGTCGGCTCCTGACGGACAGGTTCCGGATCTTCTCCCATAGTTGTCATGGTTGGAGTTACAACAAGTGCTTGCACTGCAACCTCAGGGATTGTCGGTGCAGGTACAATAGGTACTGAGAAAAATGGCTCCTTAATCATCAGATTAGGTGCATGCACCCTCTTCTCCTCAAGATCAATCTTCCGAGCTACCATGCTCCCTCTCATCATTTCGTCCTCTAGGAAGACTGCATGTCTTGTTTCTACAAACTTTGTGTATCTCTCTGGACAGTAGAAACGAAAACCTTTTGATCTATCAGGATAGCCAATGAAGTGGCAACTGACTATTTTAGGATCTAACTTTGCAATATTTGCATTAAACACTTTTGCTTCAGCTGGGCTCCCCCATACTCTCAAGTGCTGTAGAGAGGGTAGTCTTCCTGTCCATGGCTCGTATGGTGTTTTGGGCACCGACTTGCTTTGTATTCTATTGAGAATGTGAATGGCAGTTTTAAGTGCCTCCATCCATAATCCCAATGGCAAGGTGGAGTAACTCATCATGCTGCGCACCATATCCATAAGTGTATGGTCACACCTTTCAGCTACTCCATTTTGCTGAGGCTTGCCCAACATTGAATACTGGGCTACTATAGCAGTCTCCTGTAAGAACTTTACAAAAGGTCCAGGGACTTGACCGTATGGAGTGTGCCGACCGTAGTACTCCCCTCCACGGTCAGACCTGACTATCTTTATTCTTTTATCATGCTGATTTTCAACTTCAGCTTTGAATATCTTAAATTTATCCAACGCTTCAGATCTTTCTTTGATTGGATAAATATAACCACATCGGGAGTAATCATCTGTGAATGTTATGAATGAGTCATAGCCATCCACACTTTTCATAGAAAACGGTCCACAAAAATCAGTGTGAATGATTTCTAGTGTTCCCGTGCTTCGATTTGCACCCTTTTTGATTTGTTTTACATACTTTCCTTTAATGTAATCTATGCATTGCTCTATGTCTGAGAACTCTAATGGAGGAAGAATTTCACTTTTAACTAGTCTTTCTATTCTCCCCTTCGAAATATGTCCCAAGCGACAGTGCCATAATTTCGATGAGTCATGAGTTCTCTTTCTTTTCTTTTGTTCTTTATCCGACGCGGAAACATGCACATTCACATTACACACATAATACACCTTTTCACGCAGTGATAATAAATAGAGCTCATTGTGAAGTAAAGCATCACCCACATAAGCATTATTAAACCATATGGCACACTTGCCATCTCCAAAATAACATTCATAATGATCTTTGTCCAAACATGAAACACTAATCAAGTTTATGTGACATGAAGGAACATATAAAACATCTCTAAGAAAAAGTGTGAATCCATCAGCTAACTGCAGGGAGATGTCGCCGACAGCTTCAATTTTTGCTTGAACTCCATTTGCAACCTCAATGCACCTTTCTCTTCTTTGCATAGTCCGCGTCGAATGGAATCCCTGTAATGAATTTGCAACATGAACGGTTGCACCTGAGTCAATCCACCAAGTAGATTTCGAAAAATGTGTATAAAAGGATTCATCTACAAAGGAAACAATGTTGTTACCTCTCTTTGCCGTTATTTACTTCAGCCAAATAGAGCAATCTTTCTTGTAGTGCCCATTCTACTTACAATGGAGACACGTGTCCTTGTCCACTAGAAAAGACTTTTGCTGATGCTGATGGTGCGTGGGAGCTTTTCCATGTGGCTTTGAAGGACAACCTTTGCCACTTTGATTATAGTTCCTTTTCTTATTATCCTTCACATAGTTCAGAGAACCACCATATGAGATTTTAAGTCTTTCCTCTTCTTGCATACACATGGCTATAGTCTTTTCAATGTACCATTTTCCAGGCGACATGTTGTAGTTGACAACAAAAGTGTCAAACTCTTTTGGCAGTGAAGCCATGACCAGGTGAACAAGGAGTGCATGCTTGAGCTCCAAATACTCATCCACGGGTTTAAGCTCAGCTGCCATGTTGCTCATCCTGATGATGTGCTCTCTTATGCCATGTCCACCGCCTGTATACTTTTCTGTCACCACCTGCTTTAGCAACTGGGTAGCATATATCTTTGAAGAACCAATGAATTGGCTCTTTATCTTTCCAAGATACCCCCCTATGGAAGTACTGTCGTGGTTTTGTCACGGCAGATGTCCTCATGAAAGGACTTAGTCGTGGAGCCATCGCGACGGGTTAGCTTGAAGGGGTTAAAGCGGACACAGGGACGCGAGAGAATTTATACTAGTTCGGCCCCTTCGATGAAGGTAAAAGCCTACGTCTAGTTGTGATGGAATTGATGAGGTTTCGATGACTAGGGAGCGAACAAGCCTCGCCTAAGTCTCGAGTTGTTGTCTGTTGTCCTTGAACCGTCGCCGGGTCGTCCCCTTATATACACGGGTGACGCCCATCGGTTTACAGAGTCCCAATACCGGCTCATAGACGTGTCCGGTTTGGTCTCTACTTATTCCTAACTTACAACACAAGTTACATACCGACGCCGGTTTACAGCTACAGGCCTTGAACCGACTATGGGACCTTAGCCCTCATCTGCCTTCTTGGGCTTTAATATACTTAACTATTGGCGAAGTTAACCCAGCCTAGATAGGCCAGTTTACTCCGAGTAGTAATATCCCCAACATTAGGTCCCAGATTGATTTGAACAGGTTCATGTTAATCCTTAACAAAAATCTTCATCTTCAACATCTTCTTGTAGTTTGTTGAACCGCTGTGATGTCATCTTCTCTGGTCGTTGTAAACCGGCGTGACGTCACCTGTTATAAAGAAACTTATCCATGATACCTTTTTTTGTTTAATAGGTCTGCGACAATCGAGGCGACAGCTCCGTTTCGAAACCCACGGTCCCTTGATTTTCGTGCCTGACACATGTCCCTTGCCTTATAAATAGGACCGAAGGGTCATTTCTTTTTCCCCTTCTTGCCCTTCTGCTTCGTCTTCCTCGCGTCGTCCAACCTCAAAGCTCCGCCGCCGTTGACGACCTCTCCTCCAACCTTGGCCGCTGCATCACCCTGATTGTACCAGAGCATCGCGGCGATCTTCTGCCTCTTCCTTGACTCCGGTGAGTTCTTCACTTTTCCCTCTGTAGATCCGTTCTAGGGTTTCCAAGTTCTTCAGTGTTCATCATCTGCTTCGTGCTCATATGATAGATCTTAGATGAACCTGTGAATCGTTGCCCTGTGTAGCGGTAGTTTTTAGCATCCGCCTTCACTTATATGCCTTAAGACCTTAGATCTGCCTGTATTTCTGCCCATTGATTCGGTACTGCTCTCTTTTTTTTGAACCTTGAATATTTTCCTCTTTTTGAACATGCTTTAGATCCAAAATTGTAGTGCTATCTTGTGAAACCTGTTTTTGCGCACACAATCATCCGTGATCTTGATTTTTGAATGTTTCTAGACCAAGCGGTTTAACCTTGTAGAAAAATTGACAACCCGGTATATATCATTAGTCCCCTTGTTGAAACGCCGAAATTCCTTAACTAAGCACTGCCGCTTTGCCGAACTCCGATTTATAAATAGCCGCCTCCGGTTTAGCAATGCATTAACCAGTGTTTATTTTTCCAACATATTCTTGATCCGGAATTACTGCTTTGTAGATTGCACCATGGCCAAACAAGTGTATGAGTGCAACTGGGTTCCTTCTCGTGTGACTGAGCTTCAACTGACCAATTTAGTCAAGACTGGCGCTTTAAGCAGACATGACGTTATTCATTGGAGGGTCCCAGGCATAGAATGTCCTCCCCAGCCTAAAGAGGGAGAGGTGGTTGTTTTTGCTGATCATCTAGCCCGGGGTTTCAATCCTCCCGGTTCAAAATTTTACCGGGACGTCCTAGACAATTTCCAAGTCCGTCCGCAAGATGTAGGCCCAAACTCTGTAACCAACATCTGTCACTTTCAAGTGCTCGTGAGGTGTTCTTTCAAGAGGAGCCCACAGTTGAACTATTCAGAGACTGCTTCCATTTAAACCGTCACACTGAATTCACTGACGGTCCCAAACACAGAGTTAGGTGGTATGGCGATTCAAAAGAGAAAAGAGGTCACTTATCCTCACGCCAAGCTGCACAGCCATCCCAAAGAGTGGAATCAAACATGGTTCTACTACAAAGATACCTCCCCTTCTGACGAAAATCCTTTGCCGGGTTACCGTCCAGAGCGACTTAGCAACACCCATCCTTTCCCCCAAAGGCTGACTGCTAAAGAAAGAAGTAAATATGCTCCTCAATTATCCAAACTCAAGGCCTTCATGGCTAATGGGCAGACAGGGGTTGATCTTGCCCGCTGCTTGATATCATGGAGTATACTGCCTTTGAGTCAGCGCTCCGGTCTGATGTGTGAATACACTGGGAGTGAAAAAGACCCTCTTCGACATATGGACATCCAGCTCACAGACGACGAAGTCACAGAAGCTGTGAAGAAAATACTGAATGAACCGGAATCTGTTTGCACCAAGACCGGCGTGGCTCCCTTCTGTGCCATCAACAAACCGCCAGCTGTAAGACTTATACCTTTTTCTTTTTGTTGATCCTGCCTGCTTGCTTTATCAATTTGCTAATATCCAATTTTTTCAAACAGGGCGATGATCCATTTTGGAGCAAACAACCTTCGCAAGAAAAACCGGAAAAGCCAGAGAAACCGGAGAGGCCAAACCGGCCCAAGACCAGAGTTGTTAAGAGGCCAGCTAACAGGAAGAAAACCACCGCGTCTTCTGATCCAATAGCTGATGATGATGTGGGTAATCCGGACCTAGAAGTAGAACTTGATTCACTTGGATTATTTTTCACACGCCTTATTGATAATGACGATTCACTTGGATTATTTTTCACACGCCTTATTGATAATGACGATTGTCAGGATGATGCGGAAGGCAGTCAGGCTGACACTGTAGAGGTAATCACTCTTTCCTCCGATTTAAGCCCTTTACCTTCACAAAAAATCCGTTGGGTAGACCGGAAAATTAAATTTTCTCATCCTCTTGCTTATTTGGATCCAAATATTCTTATGAAGACACAAAAATAGAAGCCCGTCGCACAACCCGGCACAGCGGCCAGGTAGTCACCTCCGCCGGCTTACCGAACAGTCCGGTTTGGAAACGTCGTTCAGAGGTCTCTAACTCTCTTGTCAATGCTTGTCCTAAAGCAGGCTGTTTTCATCAACCTCTTAATCCGTCTGACTCCGATTACCAGGGCACCTCCCATTCATCGTCTGGCGAGTCATCAGCTACCCAGCTGCCACCGCTCAAAACGGTGCTTGGTGAGTCATATTTTGTATGACGTTTCTGATGCATTACACTATAACATATGTTGTATTGATCACTTTATTTCTTTCAGGGCCAAGCCTAGGCCAAGCAAGAAGGCTCGCCTGGACAAAGCGGCCGAAGAGGATACTATTCCTGAACCGGACAGGACACCAGGTTCTGAAGCGGCTATTCGTGACGACATACCAAACGACCCCCCACCGCAAGATGATAATTTTGTTGCTGAAGAACCACATGTTGACACCTCAGGTCCTGTTGATCAGCCCAACAGTCCCGTCCGGATTGATAGATCCACCAGTCCATCCAAGCCTACTGACAAGCCGACGGCCCCAGTGCAAACCGGCGCCGCAGGAGATGATGAAGTTGTTATTACTGGCATTGGTCGCATCGAGCCAGGCAACACCATTGCTTTATCCAGGCACACTGCCAAAGAGGAATTTGCTGCTATTGGCAAAGGCAAATGGAATGCCGATCTGGCAACTTATGCCGCTCTGAACGCCCAAGATCTCCATTCTGACTTCCTGAACCGGCTATACACCAGCCGTGACTATGAAGCCGGTCTGGTTGATGAAAGAGAAATATGAGGTAATTTCCCTATGCTTATCTGCTTTTGTACTTTAATCTATCAACTCCCCTAGCCCCCAAGGGCCGGTTTAAGATCTCAACTTAAACCGGGTCTTGCCAAGGGAAACTTCATTGTTTCCGAATTTGCTTATGTAGCCCCCAAGGGCCGGTTTAACTTAGTATAGTTAAACCGGGACTTTTAGGTAAGAAAATGTATCATCAGTACTGATTGAGCAAATAGCCATTAGCCCCCAAGTGCCATGTTGAATACTTGTATTGAGCTTGGGACTTTTCGAACAATTGTAGGATGAAGAGCAAATATGCATTAGCCCCCAAGTACCAAGGGCATAACTTGTTTATGTGGTTGGTACTTCAATTCTTGTACTGTTGTCTGAATCGTATTACTGTCTATATGCAGGCTGAGCTGAACAAAAGAGAGAACCAAATCACCGATCTGCATGAAAACCTGAAGTCCCAGCAACCTGAAACCTCCAAAGCCAAAGAGGAATTAACCACCGCTTTAAGCACCATGGAACAGCTTAAGGAGGGCTTCAAGAAGGAATGGGCGGATTGGGCCACTGAGAAAGCCGCTTTAACCAAACGAGCAGAAAATGCTAAAGCTGCACTTAAACCGGTAGTGGACGAACTGACCAGCATAAAGCGACAAGTGCATGCCATGACCACTGCTATCTTCGGTAAGCCGGCTTGATTTCTGGATTGACTCGGCCATCTTATAGAGCTGCCGATTTGTTAACCCTTTCTAATATTTCAGGGACACGCATTGGTCACTTGGGGTCGGATGTGCGGAAGAAATTGAAAGCCGCCTACACATTGATCGAGTAATTGTATACTGGTGCGCAACGGATCATCTCTACTGCATCCCACAACAATCCGGCGCCCTCCTTGATCCAAGACACCCTTAGAAGGCTGTCTATGCTTCTCGCCCGGGTTGAAGAACTGAAAAAATCTGCTACTCGGACTGGCGCTATAAATGCCTTGATCCGGGCAAAAGCGTGGGTGCCAGATTTTGACCCTGTTGAAGCAGCTCAGGGGTATCCCAGCTTGAAGGAAGATGGGTCACAGTTTAGCGAAGTGGATCTGCGAGCCATAAACCGGGAGGTGCATCCTCTAGCTTGTCAATTGGTTGAAGAGGCAGACTTGTCTCATTATCAAGCCCAATATGATGACCAAAACAAGCGAGTGGCTGCACCAATTCCTGAAGCGAAAAATCTTACCCCTCCAATCCGTAAGCATACTTACGCTCCTGATATTGAACCGTCGTTGCTGATCCATGATGAAGCTGTCTTTCAAGCACTAATGGGAATCGACTGGACAACTGTTGATTTCCAGCCGCTAGGTAGAGAAGCAGAAGTTGAAGCGGCGTGAGATGACCCACAACCATCAGGCCAGGCCGATGACCCAAGCTTGAACCAGAATCCGGTTTAAATTGCAGCTCCTTTCTAATCTGCAGAAAAGAAAAAAACAATGATCTTATTTGGGCACTGTGTTGCCTTATAATAGGCTAGCCGATACTCTTGATTTTGATATGCCTTCGTGCATAATCGCTGCAACTTGTGCTTCCTTTGGGTGATGAAATTGCCAAAGTATTTTCTGCAATCAAAAAATCTTAAAGCGCCGCCACGGTTGTACCGCCAGGCAGATTATGATTTCTATATATATAAAATCAAATATCTTAAATTTAAACACATGATCAAATCTTGTGATACATAATACCTGCCATCGTTGGGCATGAAGTTGGCTTGGCCAATCATAAAGCGGAGGTTTATGAACCTATACCGTCTGAGGAGAACACCGCTCCTATATATATAACGCCGGTTTACCATGTAAACCGTGCCGGGTTATGATAAACACCGTGTTACTCCATAATAGGATGTTAACAAAAAATTAAACCGGGCAAATAATCTCCGGATTAAGAATGGACCATGTTCCGTCGATTGACAGTTGAACCGGTTTAAGAATTGTCGGTTTAAAAACGCAACAAAAAAGAAATATTTATCAAAGAAAATTTCAAGCAAAGTCAATGATAAAACCATTTAAAAAAAGAGGCTATTGAGCCGATCAAGTGGTATTACCATGGTCGGACACGACTAAGCCCCCGATAGGCGTAGCTATGGTTCAAGTCAGCCAGGTCCTCAAATGATGCAGTGGCATTATGCCGATCAAGAGGTGTAGCGATGGTTCGGGTTCGACCAAGCCCCCAAGTGATTCTGTGGCCTTAGGCCGATCAAGAGGCGTGACTGGTTCAGACGTGACCAAGTCCCCAAGTGATCTCATGGCTTTCGCCTATCAAAAGGTGTTGCATTGGTTCGGATACGACCAAGGCCCCAAGTGATATAACATGAAAAAAGCTAACTCAAGGGGTAAACCGAAGGCCACTTTAGGACAGATAAAGCTCCGTGTAACCACGCATGATGTAAAAAGAATAGAGACCCCGCTTTAGCTGAGGCTCCGGTTTATTATATTGATCATAATATATACATTGTCATAGTATGTACATAAGTAGAGCCAATGGCTCAGGTATAGTAAGGCCGAAGATGAGCTATGTTCCACGGCCTGTTGGTCTCCTCCTCTGATGTACGTGAGTCTTTATGCTCTCGAATATCGATCAGATAGTATGACCCGTTGTGCAGATTCTTGCTGATCACGAAAGGTCCCTCCCAAGGTGGGGATAACTTGTGCATATCAGTCTGGTCTTGGATGAGCCAAAGTACCAAATCTCCTTCTTGAAAGGCTCTGGTTCTGACTCGGCGACTGTGATAACGACGAAGATCTTGTTGGTAAATCACCGAGCGGGCAGCTGCTATGTGACACTCCTCGTCCAACAGGTCCAAAGCATCTTGCCGTGCTACCTCGTTGTCCGCTTCAACATAAGCCGCTACGCGAGGTGAATCATGACGGATATCACTGGGGAGAACCGCCTCCGCTCCGTAGACCATGAAGAACGGTGTGTATCCGGTCGATCTATTGGGTGCAGTATTGATGCTCCATAATACATATGGTAACTCTTCCACCCAACAACCCGTCGTTCTCTACAAAGGAACCATAAGCCGGGGTTTGATACCTCGCAAGATTTCTTGATTAGCCCTCTCTGCTTGACCATTGGACTGGGGATGAGCCACAGATGAAACGTCAATCCGGATGTGCTCTCGTTGACAGAACTCCTTCATAGCACCTTTGGACAAATTGGTACCATTATCAGTGATGATGCTGTGTGGAAAGCCAAACCGGAAAATCACCTTTTTGATGAATTGAACCGCCGTGGCTGCATCACACTTGCTAACGGGTTCTGCCTCCACCCACTTTGTAAACTTGTCAACCGCCACCAGAAGGTGGGTTTTCTTGTCCTTGGACCTTTTGAAAGGCCCAAGCATATCCAGCCCCCAAGTCGCGAACAGCCAAGTGATTGGAATCATCCTCAATTCTTGAGCCGACACATGAGCACGTCTTGAGAACTTTTGGCAGCCGTCACATCGTCTGACCAGATCTTCCGCATGAGCATGAGCAGTCAACCAATAGAAGCCGTGACGAAACGCTTTCGCCACCAAAGATTTTGAATCGGCGTGGTGACCACAATCTCCTTCGTGGATCTCGCGTAAGATTTCACAGCCTTCCTCAGGGGACACACAGCGTTGAAACGCCCCTGACACACTGCAATGATGCAACTCGCCATTGACAATAGTCATGGACTTGGATCACCGGATTATCTGCCGGGCCAGAATCTCATCCTCTGGTAACTCGCCCCGGTTCAAGTACGCAAGATAAGGAATCGTCCAATCCGGAATAACATGAAGAGCTGCCACCAATTGAGCCTGTAGATCAGGAATAGCCAAATCCTCTTCACCAGGGAGCTTGACCGACGGGTTATGCAGCACATCCAAGAAAACATTAGGCGGGACCGGTTTGCGTTGAGAGCCCAGCCGGCTTAAAGCGTCTGCCGCTTCATTCTTCCAGCGGTCCACATGGTCCACCTGATAACCTTTGAAGTGACCTGCAACAACATCCACCTCACGACGATATGCTGCCATGAGTGGGTCCTTGGAATCCCAAGTGCCAGACACCTGCTGAGCCACCAAGTCCGAGTCACCGAAGCACTTAACTCAGCTTAGATTCATCTCCTTAGCCATCCGGAGACCATGGAGCAAGGCTTCATACCCAGCTGCATTGTTAGTACAAGGGAACATTAAGCGGAGAACGTAACAAAACTTATCACCTCGTGGGGAAGTTAATACGACTCCAGCCCCCGAGCCCTCCAATTGCCTGGACCCATCAAAATGGATAGTCCAATATGTGTGATCTGGCTTCTCTTCGGGTGCTTGCAATTCTGTCCAGTCATTGATGAAATCAACAAGTGCTTGAGACTTGACCGCCGTCCGAGGCACGTATTTCAATCCGTGCGGCCCAAGCTCTATAGCCCACTTGGCAATCCGGCCAGTTGCTTCCCGATTCTGGATTATATCTCCCAAGGGAGCAGAACTGACCACTGTGATGGGATTTCCCTGGAAGTACTACTTAAGCTTCCGGCTTGCCATAAAAACGCCATATACCAGCTTCTGCCAATGCGGATATCGTTGCTTGGACTCAATAAGCACCTCACTGATATAGTAAACCGGATGCTGAACTGGATGCTCCTTGTCTGTCTCCTTTTGCTCCACCACAATAGCTACACTGACTGCACGAGCATTGGCGGCAACATATAACAGCAATGGCTCCTTGTCAATTGGAGCGGCGAGCACAGGCGGATTGAGCAACTGCCGCTTTAAGTCCTCCAATGCTTGATCAGCGGCAGAACTCCAGACGAATTGATCTGTCTTCTTCAACATCTAATAAAAGGGATCGCCTTCTCACCAAGGCGGCTGATAAACCGGCTTAACGCGGCAATCCGGCCTGCCAGGCGTTGAACGTCATTGATACACTTCGGTTTAGCCAGGGAGGTGACTGCTGTGATCTTCTCCGGATTAGCCTCAATTTCCCTATTGGACACCAAAAAACCCAATAACTTGCCAGCCGGTACACCAAAGACACACTTGGCCGGGTTGAGCATCATCTTGTACATCCTCAGGTTATTGAAGGTCTCCTTCAAATCGTCAACCAGAGTCTCCTTTTCCCTTGACTTAACCACAATATCATCCACATAGGCATGTACATTACGGCCAATCTGTTTATGAAGGCAATTCTGTACACACCGTTGATAAGTTGCCTGGGCACTCTTGAGCCCAAAGGGCATAGATACATAGCATAAGGCTCCAAAGGGAGTTATGAACGCCGTCTTCTCCTGGTCCTTAACTGTCATCTTTATCTGATGATAACCAGAATATGCATCCAAAAAACTTAAACGCTCACAACCCGCCGTAGCATCAATAATTTTACCAATACGGGGGAGGGCAAAAGGATCTGCTGGACAAGCTTTGTTAAGATCTGTGTAATCCACACACATGCGCCAGGTGCCATTTTTCTTAAGGACCAGCACTGGATTATCCAGCCATTCAGGATGGAAGACTTCGACAATAAAGCCAGCCGCTAAGAGCCTGGCACTTCTTCCCCAATAGATTTGCGTCTTTCTTCATTGAACCGGCGTAGGAACTATTTCACCGGTTTGTATTTAGGATCCACATTAAGAGTGTGCTCAGCGAGTTACCTCGGTACACCTGGCATGTCAGAAGGTTTCCATGCAAAAATGTCCCAATTCTCACGGATGAACTCGATGAGCGCGCTTTCTTATTTTGGATCCAAGTTGGCACTGATACTGAACTGTTTGGACGAATCGCCAGGTATGAAGTCAACAAACTTAGTCTCATCTGCCGATTTGAACTTCAGGGCCGGATCATGCTCCGTAGTCGGCTTTTTCAACGGAGTCATGTCTGCCGGATCAACATTGTCCTTGTAGTATTTCAGCTCCTCCGTGGCACAAACCGACTCTGCATAAGCCACATCACCTTCTTCACACTCCAAAGCAATTTTGCGGCTTCCGTGAAACGTTATCATTCCCTTGTGACCCGGCATCTTAAGCTGTAAATACACATAACAGGGCCGTGCCATAAACTTGGCGTAAGCCGGCCGCCCAAACAGGGCGTGATATGGACTCTGGATTTTTACCACCTCAGAAGTCAGTGTCTCCGACCTGGAATCATGATCATCTCCAAAGGCTACTTCCAAAGCTATCTTGCCAACAGGATATGCTGACTTACCAGGCACCACACCATGGAACACCGTATTGGACGGTTTAAGATTTTTATCTATTAATCCCATACAACGGAAGGTCTCATAATATAAGATATTAATGTTGCTTCCTCCACCATGAGCACCTTGGTGAACTTATAACCTCCCACCTGAGGTGCCACCACCAATGCTAGCTGACCCGGATTATCAACCCGGAGAGGGTGATCCTCTTTGCTCCATATGATTGGCTGTTCAGACCAGCGTAGATAACGGGGCATGGCCGGTTCAACAGACTTTACTGCTCGCTTATGAAGCTTCCGATCTCGCTTGTCCAAGCTAGTGGTGAAGACATGATATTGCCCACTATTCAACTGCTCCGGGTGACTCTGATAACCCGACTGCTGCTGTTGCTGCTGATTGTAACCACCTTGACTATTCTGATTACCTTGGTTGTTATGTCCGCCCTGATTACCATTAAACCCTGAAGCGGAATTTCCTCCGCCGTAACCCGGCCCGGATCCTGAGCCACCACCTGATCCGTGGTCATACTGGAAAGCATTAGAGTTCTTGAACTCTAATGTAACAATCCTTCCAAAGGTGATTGGCTGGCACCTCCTTCGTCCCATGCTTTGGACATGGCTGGTTTAACAGATAAGATAGGCGGTCCGGGTTAGGATTAGGCGCTCCACTGTGATCTGGCGTTTTACCCTTACGTCGCTGGCCCTTGTCCTGCGCGTTGGTATTAGCCACAAAGTCCATGCTGCCATCCGCTTTACGCTTGCCTCCATTTCCATGACCTGCTGAGTTATGCTGCTGTCCTTTGGAGTTGCTGTTCTTCTTTCCCTTCCCTGCCTTGTCGTCATCAGACTCGGGATCCTTGGTACTATCAGAATCAGCATACTTCACTAACGCAGCCATGAGGGTTCCTATATCGTTGCAATGGCGCTTCACTCGTCCCAATTTCAACTTTAGAGGCCCAAACCGGCAGTTGCCTTCCAAGGTTATAATCGCTGTGTCAGCATTGATACGATCTGACGAATGCAAAATTTGTGAGACCTGGCGCACCCAACGAGTCGTTGATTCTCCTTCTTCCTGAACACAGGCTGCTAAGTCCACTATTGACATGGGCTGTTTACATGTATCCTTGAAGTTCTGGATGAAACGGGCTCACAATTGGGCCCATGAACTGATAGAGTTGGCCGGCAAACTTTTTAACCAAGTACGGGCCGTTCCTTCGAGCATCATGGTGAAGTACTTTGCACATGCCGCATCATCCACATCCAGCATCTCCATGGCCATCTCATAGCCCTCTATCCATGTCTCTGGAGGCTGATCGGCAGTGTAGTTTGGCACCTTGCATGGGCCCTTGAAATCTTTGGGCAGGCGCACATTGCGTAAAGCGGGGACAAGACAAGGCACCCCCAAAGAGCTAGAAGAAACGCCAGGCTCAACTGAGGTAGTTGGACGAACCGGCGTAAGCTGGCGAGCCTCGTACTGTGCTGCTAACTCAGCCTCCCTGCGCGCTCGGGCCCGGTCCACCACTTCCTGAGCATCACCAACACCACCCGCCGGGTTGTTACCACGGGGTACTTCACGGTTTCGTGCATTACTTGACACAGCCGGTTCATCCATACGCCTGCTATAGCTCCGTCTTGGGCGAGGGGTGGAATGGATTCGGTCACGACTGTATGAGTATGCTTCCTGCTGGATCAAAGCTGTCCAAAGAAGCTCCTTAACCCGGCGCGTTTCTACCGCCTGCGGTGAATCACCTTCAATTGGGATGGCCTCCAACCGTGCTGCAGCAGCAACAGTGTTATCCATCGGGTTGGAATAGTGACCTGGAGGTGTCGGGACAGCCCGAGGTACAATAGCATTTTGACGAGGCGGATCCATCAAGCGAGGGTGAACCGGCACTCCCGTCCCTGGTGCTTCCGCCCGGTTTACCACCGGCGGGTTGCTGGCTCCTGCTCCTGGGGTGTTGAAGCGATCTCTAGTCTCGAAGACCTGAGGCAAACGAGACCGGTATTTCCACTTCAGGACCTCATGCGACGCGTTCTGATCCAGCATAAGTATGTAAGCTTGCGCATCCAACGCGGCCCGCTCTGCAGTCATCCTGGCATCCTCAGCTGCTAGGTCGGCCTTGGCTTGAGTGATCTGGTCCCTCACCTTCGCGATTTCCGCATCATGGACATCCTGATCCGCCGGGTTAGACTCTGCCATAAGTGTAGCCAACACATCAAACAGATCGGATAAAACTTGAGCCGGCGGGTGCACAGGGCCACCTGCCCCGGCAGCCGTCGCCGCTACTGATCCGGAGATCATCGCTGCTGCAGTCGAAGAGTGAAGTGCTGCTTGTGTCCCGGCCATGAATATTCCGACCCGGTTTGGCAGATCGAAGGGGTCCGGAATACTGCCGCCATCGGAACAGCCCCCAATCCGGCCATCTTGTAGCTGATACAAAGATTCGGTTTCTCCGGTTGATGACTCGTCGCCGGAATAAATGACGGTCTCACCACCAGATTTCGATCCATCCTCATGGCTTCCTCCATGGATGACTCACACGAAGGCACGCTTCACGACCGGTTTAACTTGGGCAGATCGCGTATGCTGAGCCGTCTCGACGAGGTCGGTGCAGATGTCCGGCTCAGGGCCCGGTTCACCGATCTTGCCGATGAAGACGTGTATGCCACCAAAGGGGACCCGGTACCCGTACTCGATTGAGCTGGCCTCGGGGCCCCATCCTGCATCGTCGATGTAGAGCTTGCCGCGACGACTCTTGGTCATCCGGCCCGCAGCATAGCCCTTGAGTCCTTCGAAGCTGCCCTCCAAGAACTTAAAACCATCGTGCGATAGCCCCACGGTGGGGGCCAACTGTCGTGGTTTTGTCACGGCAGATGTCCTCATGAAAGGACTTAGTCGTGGAGCCATCGCGACGGGTTAGCTTGAAGGGGTTAAAGCGGACACATGGACGCGAGAGAATTTATACTAGTTCGGCCCCTTCGATGAAGGTAAAAGCCTACGTCTAGTTGTGATGGAATTGATGGGGTTTCGATGACTAGGGAGCGAACAAGCCTCGCCTAAGTCTCGAGTTGTTATCTGTTGTCCTTGAACCAGCGCCGGGTCATCCCCTTATATACACGGGTGACGCCCGTCGGTTTACAGAGTCCCAATACCGGCTCATAGATGTGTCCGGTTTGGTCTCTACTTATTCCTAACTTACAACACAAGTTACATACCGACGCCGGTTTACAGCTACAGGCCTTGAACCGACTATGGGCCCTTAGCCCTCATCTGCCTTCTTGGGCTTTAATATACTTAACTACTGGCGAAGTTAACCCGGCCCAGATAGGCCGGTTTACTCCTAGTAGTAATATCCCCAACAAGTACACTCTGCAATTGAGCCCGCAATAGCGTTCTCAATTGTGTTCTTTATGAAAGCCATACACTTTTTTACTGGCGTTGAGCCACTTTTGCTTTTCGAGGGTATATGATATCTCCACCGGAGCATGTTCCCTCTTCTTTTTGTTCCAAGAAGCATCATCATCTTTTGCATCCCAGACTGGCTCTGGTGGTTTGACCGGCCGTGGAGTGTCCACAACCCAGTCCACCTCAGCACAGACAAAAGCCAAGTCAGCTTTCTTTGTCCATTCAGTGAGTTATCACCTATGAGGGTTGGAACATCCTTGAGGCAACTCATCAAGTGGTACCCTCCTGAAACCACAATCGAGTGAGATCATAATAACAATTGCATGCATTAATCCAACGTTGGTCAAAATTAAACATACAACTCTTTATGCAATTAAAACTATATCACCGTTGGGAAAAAGTAGAAATAAATGCACCTTTTATAACAATAACAAATCTTGATCATGTTATTAACAACGTTGATCATAAAAAACTAACATGATCATAATTGTTTCAATAATCACTTTAACATGCTCTTTGCAATTTAATTTCACTTTAGTTCTACTTACTTTAAAAAAAGAGCACTTTTTTATTTGCAGCGGAAAAAGATGAATAAAAAAATCAGGAATCTTATACTTTTCAGAAACATTTCTTCTTCTTTTCTATTTTCAAGACAAATTTTCGTTAGATTAATTTGAATAGGAAAAACTATATAAAATTTGCCCAAAACTTGGACAAAAAACAGATAAAATGAAGAAAAAAGGGCAGCGCAACCCGGCCTCGGCCCAGCGCCTGCAGCCTCGGCCGAGCGCGCGCGGCTACGGGCCTCGGCCCAACGTGCCCGCGGCTGTTGTCCTCGTCCTCTTTCAGCCCAAAAGGTCCAGCGGCGAGCTAGGGTTTCATCGCTGACGTCCGATGAGATCGATGGTCCACTTTGATTTTAGCTGGATCAAAACAATCCCACCGTGCCGCTCGGGCAAACCCTAACCTCTTTCTCTTTTCTCTAGCCCCTGTCCGTCTCCCTCCCGTTTGCCGGGCCACCGCGCCGCGCCCGGCTGTCGGCAACGGCGTCGTGCGCCACCGCGAAAGGTGGCCTCCTTTTCTTCCCTTCCCCCTCCTTTCCTCCCTCTTCTTCCTCTGCCTCCTGCAACAGAGAGAGAGAGAGAGGCGCGGAGGAGCCCTCATCTGCTCCCCTGTGCGCGACTACGGCGTCCTTCTGATTTTCACTGAAAATTCTAAAACTAACCTGTCTGATACCATTGATGGATCCTTGGATCGGGTAGGCTTAGAAATTAACGGTAGATTTACCTTCTCCTTGGCTCGAGGAGCCCGAGCTTGTGGCCATGGTGAAGGGGAGACGATGGTGACGGTGAGTGGGCACTGGTGGCGGCGGCGGAGCTTCCCGTCACTTCAGGGCTAACCTAGATCGGTAGGTTTTGTCGGTGGAGTTGACGGCTGCGCGACACACCCCGTAGTGCGTGCCCCGGCCCCCACCTCTTTTTATAGCCCAGCGTGACAGGGGCCTGTCAACCATAGGGGTTGCGTGCCCCCAATCAGGGCGCGGATCTAAGGGTTCGGTGGGCCGTTGGACCTACACGGGTCATTGACAGCTACAACCAAGCTAGCCAGAAGCATTTAACTAAATACGAGTACTACTATAAAGACATGCAAACTGCAAGCATGGATATGATCAATTATGGAGCAACTGGAATTGAGATCTCCAATGACATTTGGGGATAGAGTATTGAGACACAATGAATGCTTGGAGATACTATTAGGTTTGATTTATTATAGTTTAATGCTTTATGCCTCGCATGATGGATTTTCCGTCCAACCACTTGATTCTAGTTGATAAATTGGAAAGGTTGTGTGCCTTTTTTAAGCACAAGCAACACCCGATTTTAAATTAATAAAGTCCACAGAGACCGAAATAGTCTTACAAATCAGAGATAACGGACATAACATCGAGCTAGATAAAACAAGTTCTATAGCTCAAAAGTAAAGATCACAAGGCATCCAACACACTAAGGGAAAAGCTAAACATCAAACATAACGCCTTCGTTGGAGTTATGGATGGTTTTGATCTTGGGAAGCATCAAGCCCGATCCATTATCTGAATATGTTTCCCATAGGGTTTTTGAGGGAGAGGTTTGGCAAGTTCAAAGATCATCGAGATTATCTGAATATTTTCAAGATCATATAAGATTACAAGACACACAAGAAGCATCTTTGCACAAGGGGGAGTGACAGAGTTATATCATAACGTAATTGATGGTTTGTGTATCCCAAATCGTGGTATGAACTAATGTGTCCGTACATACGCCTTCTCATTGTATGGACGCATGCAATCATCAAACAGGCAGCTTCTCATCATAGCCGACTTTGCCAACAGGCGCAAAGCCTTGTATAAATGCCAATCTGATGATAAGTGAAAGACACAAGTTCATTACTCCGATTACATCTTGTTTTTCATTCAATACTCACAATCCTCCATTGCCAGTACAGAGGGTTGTAGAAATCAGATCTTCCCGCATTACGAGTCATTGGTAATATTTCTTTTGTGTTAGCACATATTTCTGGATTTACAACTGGGAGGTAGGTCTTATTTATTTTAGAACTTGCATAGGGTTCTAGATTTTTTTTCCGACTCAACATTGCGCCTACGACAGAAGAAGACTCCTTGGCTTCGTGGTGCGTGGTATTTGATGGGTTGTGGTCGGTAGACTAGTGAGGCTTGCAATGTGAATTGCCTGGTGCTACACACCTGATGTGCGCTGGTTACTGGATCTATCCGCTGGGAGATGGTAGCACGGGATATATTCAACCGGTTTGGATGGCGGTCATGTAATAGGATAGTCAATTAGTTTACCTATCGTTCTTATGTCAGCCGGTTGTGGCTTTTTCTGGCGAGTTTGTTTTCGCTGTTTTTAGCTCTTTGTGAGCTCTCCTTTATTCTTCGTTTTGAGACTTGAAGACCTTGTTGAACCTATTTATTTGTTTAATAAGTTGGCCGTATGCATCGTTCTGATGCAGAGGCCGGAGAGTCCCCCCTTTTCGAAAAAGAAAAAAAAAACCTGATGTGCGCTCGATCCGGTTAGCGCGAATAACCCAAACAGAAACCGACAATATTTGTTTTAAGGTTGCTCACCACATACACCATGCGGTCAGCAACCCAGAATATGAAATGAAATACAACTTTCCCCGCAAGAAAATGATAATATATGACACCATGAGCTTGCTTTTGGAAACATCCTAGTAAGAACACCCACCATACCCTGTTAATCTATGAGTTGCTTTGATTAGTTAATGCGGCCGAAAGCCAAAGTGGCTACCAAGTTGCATTCCACGTTATAATTTTTTTGGCGAGAAAGTTATACTATTTCACATTATACAGTAGGTTTCTGTTTGGTTTACTCGCAATCTCAATCTCAATCATCGCAGCGACTGTAGAAAATCACTACAAATTTAACACTTGCTACGCAGCTTGCACAGATTCTGTTGCAGTCCCCTGCTTCCTCTGCCTCACAATCTTACTCCAGCGGTCCAGCCCCCAGTTCTCAGCTGAAGCTGACAAGCATGGAGAAGCCGAGCTTGGACGAGCAGCCCTTGCTCGGGTCCGTTGAGAGGGACGAGCATGGGAAGCGACTGCTGCGGCTGGCCGGGCCGCTGGTGGCGAGCGGCGTCCTCCGGTGCGCGCTGCAGCTGGTGTCGGTGATGTTCGTGGGCCACCTCGGCGAGCTCCCACTCGCCGGCGCCTCGCTAGCCACCTCCCTCGCCAACGTGACCGGCTTCAGCCTGCTGGTGGGCATGGCGAGCGCGCTGGACACGCTGTGCGGGCAGGCGTTCGGCGCGCGGCAGTGCGGCCTTCTCGGCGTCTACAAGCAGCGGGCGATGCTGGTGCTAGCGGTCGCGTGCGTCCCTATCGCCCTCGTCTGGGCCAGCACCAACCAAGACAAAACTTTTGCAATCCACATTCAGCAAATTTTTTCTTGTTGTCTTTCCCTTAATTTTGTGAGTTGTGCAATACTGAATTCTGCAGTCTTAATACCGGCGCTCTCATGTTCATGGTGCCATCCGGTCTCTGCGCACAAACAAACATGTGGAGTGCTGAATATATGCTGATTGGCGTCTCTGCTTTTCCAGAGAATTGCGGCGAGTGTTCCAGAGATTGACAATCTCCAGGCAGTCGGTTTCCAATATCACATGTGAGAATCCTCGCAAGCAGGCAAAGAGGACTCTCTCCCTTAGTGATAAGGCTTCGGCAGTGAGGGGGTCTATAACACCCATATGTGGCTTACACCATGAAGCGAGCAACACCGTAGTTGATCGAACTACACCACCGGCACTAGCGAGTCCCCCTTCAGAGTTTATTGCACCATCAACATTTATCTTGGCAAACCCAATATCAGGGGGTCGCCAGCTGTGACCTGGCAGTACAACCGCTTGTGCAATATGGATATCTAGCAAAGCCAAGTCTTCTCTTATGCGACGAACGGAGAAGACCGGATCAACATGCTCCTTCTCATGCGTGCATCGATTCCATAAATGCCAAATAGCCCACATCACCAATACAATCTTTGCTCTAAATTGATCCGTGAACCAATCATCACATAAAATATCTCTCGCCCAAGTGGTAGGATGCAGCCTTGAAAGACGGAAGTCGAACCATGTTTGCACTTCATCCCAAAATTTGCATGCATGGGAGCAAGTGACCAATACATGCATGAGATCCTCCTCTCTAGCCAGACAAACATTGAACGGCTAAGAGGTTTAATATGTTTATGCTTTAGGGTAGCTTCATTAGGGAGAATTCCACGTAGTACTCTCCAAACAAAAAAAAAACTGACATTGGGCATAACTTTGAGCTTCCACACAGATGTCCACATCTGTTGTTCTAATTTTGAGGTACCGGTAACCATCCCTTCCTCTAGAGCAAGACACTCTTTTTGATTCACAAGAGCATGGTACGCCGACTTGACAGAGTACACACCTGAGTTCTCAAAAGCCCAAGCAAAGAAATCATCCCCACCCCAAGTACCAATTGGTGTGTTCAATATAGCTTCTACATCCGGAGCTAGGAACGTTTCACGAACAAGTTCCGTCTTCCATGTCTAGTTGCCATCATCAATGAGCTCATTCACTGTTTGTAAAGAAACATTAGTAGATCTGAACATAGGAGACATATGGATGGTACCTGGGATCCACACTTGTCATCCCAAATCGAGATGGTACGACCATCACCAACACGCATGATCATGCCCGCCTAAAGAGCCTCCCGTCCGGCCATATCGCTCACCAAATAGGAGAGGCAGACTACGGTACCGTAGCTTGCAAGAAATTTGAATCCAGGAAGTATTGGCCCTTAATGACACGACCACACAAAGAATCAGGATTGACCATGAACCTCCAACCATGCTTATCGAGAATCGCTAGGTTGAAGATTTCCATGTCGCGAAATCCCATTCCACCTTTGATTTTTTGAGATGCAAGTGCCTTCCAGGAAATCCAGTGTGCAAAGACCTTTTATCCAGAGAGCTGCTCCACTAACATTTAGCCATATTTGAAGTATATTTCTTACATAATTTCTTCGTGAGCCGAAAATAAGACATGTTGAACGTAGGGATAGCTTGAATAATTGACTTAAGCAAAATCTCTCTCCGTGCACAAGCAAAGTTACATTCAGACCATCGATGCATATTATCGCGAGCTCTTTCACTAATGTGGTCGAAAGTCTCACTAGTGATCCTTCCCACAGCTATGGGAAGGCCAGGTATCATTCACTACAAGCCTCCACAATTATTCCAAGTCTCTGTTTTACTCTATTCCGAACTGAAGTGGTGGTATTTGATGTGAAGAAGATCGAGCTCTTATTCTTATTGAGACTCTGACCAGAGCACTCCGCATATATGTGCAGAATTTGATTTAGTCTATCTGCACTTTCTTCTGTTGCACTGATGAATATTAAGCTACCATCGAAAACCAAAAGATGATTAACCCAAGCCGATCTCTTTGAAACTCGAACCCCTCTATCAACAAAACTTCCACCATATGATTCAACAAAGAGGTAAGCCATTCTGTACAAAGCAAAAACAGGAAGGCGGAGATAGGGCATGCCTGCCTCAACCCCCGAGTGGGTGTGAAGAAAGGTAGCAACTCTCCATTCCTCCTGACCGAGAACCTGACTGACATGACACACTTCATAATCAGCCTAACAAAGTTGTGGCCAAAACCCAGTCTGAGAAGCATAGCCTCCAAATTAAGCCACTCAACCCGATCATACGCTTTCATCATGTCTAGCTTAACAGCACTTTTGCCTTTCTTCCTTCTCTTAATAGAGTTAAGGCTTTCAAAGGCAACATCAGTAATCAAACGCCCAGGGATAAAAAAAAGAGTGCAGGTAATGTGAATCGAACTCAAGACTTCTTGGTCTAAGGAGGATCATACCAATGAACTAGGACATCCTAATGCTCGGGCGTATTTACTTATTTTTTTGTTTTCTTCTACCTCATTACGCGGTTGGGCCGGCCTATTGTTGAATCGGTTCTTTTGTCACTATTTCCTTTTTGGATTTCTATTCGTTTTTTTATTTTTTCCAAAAATGCTTACGGTTATGAAAATTTGTTCCAAATTTTATTTTATTTTTGCTTTTTCAAATTTTGTTTACAAATTACAAATATTCGCATTTTAGAAAATTGTATAGATATGTAAATAAATTGTTCGTGTCTTTCAAAATTGCTCAAAATGTCTTAAGATGAACATATTTTAAAAAGAGCGAACAAAATTTTCAACACAAAAAGTTTTTGGAAAACACTACGAAATATGAAATTTCAAGCAAAAAACAAGAACTATGAACAAAAATTTGAAAACCAATTTATTTTGAATTTCCGCAATTTTTTTATTTATGTAGAAAAAAATGTGTACAGGATTATTTTCTAAATTTAAAAAGAAAATTTTAAAGCATGAACATTATTTGAAAATGCAGAATTATTGAAATCACGAAAACTTGGCATGGTGCCTTGTAATGGTGAGAAAAGGCCCTAGAATTTTTTTGGTCCATTGGAACAATGTCGAAAAAAGGTACTCTGAGACGGAACCTTCCGCCCAACCTGAACGCCCTACACGAAATTTGTGAACATTTTCTTATATTCGCAAACTTTGTTTTCAAATTTATGAACTTTTTTCATATCCAAGAACTCTTTCCTACTTCTACAAACATTTTATAAAAACTCCTTATTTTTTCCAAATTTACAAACTTTCTTTTCAAAATAGATAACTTTTCTCAAATAGGCCAATGTTTGGGCTGGCCCAACAGGTACCCGATAGAACCGACGTAGTCGCCCGGTTGGGCAAGGCTTGAGCGAATTTTTTTTCTATTCCAATTTTTCGTTAATTTCCTATTTTTATTTTTTACACTTTAGTATACGTCACAAAATCTTTTTCAAAATTTGAAACATTTTTAGAATAATAGAAAATTATTGTTTCCAAATACTTTTTTACAAATTATAATTTTTCTGGAATTTCAAAACATGTTCCCATTTTTGATTTTTTTGTTCATAAATTTAATAAAATTTTATGTTCTAAAAATGGTGATATTTTTAAAAAAAATTATGTGGTTTGCAATTTGTGTACAACATCAATACTTGGGAATTTATTAACAATTTCGTAAAGTGTGTTCATGTTTATAAAATTTTCATAAACAATTTGAAATTCCATATTTTTTGACAAATTTCAAGAAATAATTCAGATATAAGAAAATATTCATGATGATTGATAATGACAGAAATTGCAAATAACGAAAGCCTTGCCCTACCGGTCTACCCGAACCAACACCTTTGAACATGATGTGCTTCTTACATGCATGAAATGACACCAAATTTTGCCAACACGTGGACATGCTCTTGGCAGGCCTCCATGCAAAATTTGAAGGAATTCGGATACCAAACGCAAAGTACGTCACGTTCGGCTAGTGTTTTTGGGTTTTTTTTTCACCGGGAAAACCATAGAAAATGCCTAGGATGTCATAACTCAATGAAATTTATGGATGCTTGGCATGGTGATGCTAGTGTGTGGAAAAAAATTTGGTCCATTTTAGCGATGTGAAAAAAGTGCATCCAGACTTGCCCTACCGGCCTACCTGCACAATCACCTTTGAACATGGTGTGCTCCTTGCAATGCATGAAATGACACCAAATTTTGCTAGCATGTGGCCGTTCTCATGGCAGGCCTCCATGCAAAATTTGAAGGAATTCAGACACTGAACGCACGTTGTGTCACGTTCGGCTAGTGTTTTAGGGTTTTTTCACCAGAAAAAACCCTACAAAATGCATAAAATGTCCGAACTCAATGAAATTTATCTTGGATTCTTTGCATGGTGATGTTAGTGTGTGGAAAAATATTGGGTCCATTTTATTGATATGAAATAAAAGTTCATCTAGACTTGCCCTGTCGGCCTACCCGAATCACCACCTTTCAACATGGTGTGCTTCTTGTCATGCATGAAATGACACCAAATTTCGTCAGCATGTGGGCATGCTCATGGCAGGCCTCTATGCAAAAATTGAAGGAATTTGGACACCGAAGTATGTTGTGTCACGTTCGCCTAGCGTTTTAGGGTTTTCACTTGGAAAACCTTAGAAAATGCATAAAATGTCAGAAATCAATGAAATTTACCATGGATACTTGGCATGGTGATGCTAGTGTCTGGAAAAAATTGGGTCCGTCATATTGATGTGAGCATTTACTAAAAAAGAATAGGAAAAATGAAAAAACCAAAAACAACAAGAATGAAAAAGAAACAAAAAACAAACAACAAACCGGTCGCTGATTGATATATTTTTATTTTTATTTTTCTAATTAAAAGATGTTCAGAAATTTTTGAAGTGTTTGATTTTGTTAGACGGAGAGGATCGTCTTCGACGTGGCCGAGATCCCCTTGCCCTACAACGGGATCCTCGGCCGCCCGACACTAGCCAAGTTCATGGCGGCATCCCACTATGCCTACAACATGCTAAAGATGCCCGGGCCGTTAACCATCATCTCCGTCCCCTCCGACAAGAAGGACGCGCTGATCTGCGCCGAACAATTCTACCGGGATGCAGTTGCAGCAGCTGCCGTCAAGGCACCTGCTCCTGCCGTCGAAGGCCCGGGAGGAAAGAAGGAGCCCGGCAAGACCTCTCGCACCCACTCCGGCAAGCACACCTCTTTGGGGTGTTGTGCTACCGTTGAGGACGTGCCAGAGAGCTCTGCCGACAAGAGCAAGAGATCCAGAGCCGAGCCGCCGCAGACCAAGAAGGTGCCCGTCGCGGAGGACGGCACGGGAGGGGCCTTCATCATAGGCTCCGCCCTCAACAGCAAATAGGAAGGCGAGCTCGTCACCTTCCTGCGGGCAAATGTCGATGTGTTTGCGTGGAAAGCATCCGACATCCCCGGTGTTCCCAGGGAGGTGATTGAGCACCACCTAGCTGTCTGCCCCCACGTGCGGCCCGGTAAGCAGAAGGTCAGAAAGCAGGTTCTGGAGAGGCAGGAGTTCATCACCGAGGAGATCAGGAAGTTAGAAGCGGCAGGTTTGGTGAGAGGGGTGCTCCATTCGACGTGGTTGGCCAATCCGGTAGTGGTGCGCAAGGCGAATGGGAAGTGGAGGTTGTGTATTGATTACACAGATATCAATAAGGCTTGTCCTAAGGACCCTTTCCCATTGCCGCGCATCGACCAGATTGTTGACTCCACGGCTGGGTGTGATCTGCTATCATTCCTCGATGCCTACTCAGGTTACCACCAAATCTTCATGACAAGAGAAGATGAAGAGAAGACAACATTCATCACCCCATGTGGTACGTATTTCTTTTTACGGATGCCTTTCGGGTTGAAGAGTGCTGGCTCAACATTGGCGAGAGCGGTCCAAATTGGTTTTGAACCTCAGCTCCATACAAATATGGAAGCCTACATGGATGACATAGAGGTCAAAACCAAGGACGGGCTGACTCTTGTGCAAGATCTAGAAGAGACATTTGCCAACCTGCGTAAGATCAACCTCAAGTTGAACCCTGAGAAGTGCGTCTTCGGCATCCCGTCCGGCAAGCTTCTCGGGTTCTTCGTGTCACAGCGCGGGATCAAGGCAAATCCAGACAAGATCAAGGCTATTGAGCAGATCGAGGCGCCCAAGCGGATCAAGGATGTGCATCGGCTCACCGGCTGCTTTGCCGCCATTAGCCGGTACATCTCCAAGTCCGCCGAGCATGCCCTTCCCTTTTTCACTAGTAGAAAAAGGGGATTTAGTCCCGATTGGTAAGGCCCTTTAGTCCCGGTTTTTGAACCGGGACTAAAGGGTCGGTACTAATGGCTCTCCCCTTTAGTCCCGGTTCAATCCAGAACCGGGACTAAAGGGCGCGGCCACGTGGAGCTCCACCTTTAGTCCCAACCGGGACTAAAGGAAATTTTATGATTTTTTTTGAATTTTTTTGAATTTATTTTTTGAATTTTTTTTTGAATTTTTTTGAATTTTTTTTTATTTTCAAATTTCTGAATTATTTTATTCTCTAATCCCTAATCACCACCCCCTCATCACTACTCAATTTATCCTCTAATCTCTAATCACCCCTCATCATTCCAAATCATCTAACTTCCCGAACGGTCACCCATCCTCCGGGTTCTATTCTCCCTCATTTCCAAGTCTGCACTTGTTGTTTTCCTGACAATAGTAAGATGTCAATCCTATTAACCCTCAGGAATTTTGCTTGAGCATGAAGTGACACATTTCACTATTTGAGTTTGAAACTATTGTTTTAAAAAACAATAATTAGTTAGTAACACTAATATTTCTTGAATAATTAGTTTGACCATTGTTTGACCATGGTTTGACCATAGTTTGACCAGATTTGACCAAATTCAAAATAACTAAAATAATTATTTAGTAACACTAATATTCTAGAATAATTAGTTTGACCATTGTTTGACCACAGTTTGAAATTTTTTGAATTTTTTTGCCTCTCCAGATCTTAAAAGCCCTGTATCTTTTTTTCTGTTAGGTTTTTGAGGATTTTGAAAATGTTTAACGAGGTTCCCCCAGTTAAATTCGGATGTAACTTTTCGAGTACGTGATTTTTCATATAAAAAACTTTTTCATCTGAGTTAGTATGCAAAAGTTATGCCCATTTTTACAAATTTCAGAGAGATTTTGCAAATAAAGTCAAAATTCACATTTGTAAATTTTCCCAACAACTAGACCACATATCACATGGGAAACTTATTTTCTTTTATTTTTTGACATTTCCATCATTTTCTTTTATTTTTTTTAAACTGAAAAGGCGATCCACGGGGGGGGGGGGGGGGGTAGAGTTTGAAAATGGGACCTTTAGTACCGGTTCGTGGCACGAACCGGGACTAAAGGTCTCAACCCCATTAGTCCCGGTTCGTGCCTCAAACCGGGACTAAAGGTCTAATCTTTAGTCCCGGTTTGAGGCATGAACCGGGACTAAAGGTCATCGCACCCTTTAGTCCCGGTTCGTGTCTTAAACCGGGACTAAAGGGCTCAGGTGAACCGGGACTAATGCCTTAGCCGCACGAACCGGGACCAATGCTCACATTAGTCCCGGTTCTAGACTAAACCGGGACTAATGTGACTATTGCCCCGTGACCATAGCCCTGTTTTCTACTAGTGTTTCAAGATCTTGAAAAAGGCGGGCCCAATGGAGTGGACCCCAGAAGCCGAGGCCGCACTGTAGGACCTGAAGAAATACCTTTCCTCCACGCCAACGCTAGTTGCGCCTAAACCACAAGAGCCATTGCTGTTGTATCTAGCGGCGACGAATCAAGTGGTCAGCGCCGCACTAGTGGCGTAGAGGGAGGTCAACGAGGAGGCAGAAATGGCGGCCGGACCATCTGATGGCAGGCCGAAGATTCCCCCGGCAGGGCCCGACGCCAACAAGGCGTGGCCCCTCGCAGAGTCTGGTGCCACCAAGGCGATGCCCGCGCGGTCGAGTAAAGTGGTGCCCAAGAAAAAGATGATGCAGCACCCGGTTTACTTTGTCAGCTCCCTCTTGCAGGGGGCTAGGTCAAGGTATTCCGGTGTGCAAAAGTTACTCTTCGGCCTCCTTATGTCCTCGAGGAAGCTGTGTCACTACTTCCAGGCCCACAAGATCACTGTCATCACCCGCCTCCTGTTGCAACGGATACTGCACAACCCTGACGCAACCGGAAGGATTGTGGAATGGGCCTTGGAGCTGTCAAGCTTCATCTTAAAGTTTGAGAGTACCTCAACAATTCAGAGCAGAGTCCTGGCGGAGTTCATCGCGGAATGGACCTCGACGCCCGACGAAGAAATCCAGGAGATGACTCTCCCCAGCAAAGAGGCAGACTGCAACTGGGTCATGTAATTTGATGGAGCCTTCTCGCTGCAAGGCGCCGGTGCCGATGTGCTGCTCGTCGCACCCACCGGAGAGCACCTCAAGTACGTGATCCAGATGCACTTCCCTAGGGAGATGTCCACCAACAACACCGCCGAGTACGAGGGATTGCATGCCAGTCTCAGGATCACGACAGACCTCGGGGTCAAGAAGCTCATCGTCAGGGGCGACTCGCAGCTCATTGTCAGGCAAGTCAACAAAGATTATCAGAGCCCACTGATGGAAGCATACGTAGATGAGGTGAGGAAACTGGAGGAATGCTTTGACGGTATCCAGGCGGACCACGTCCCCCGAGCGGAGAACGACGTCGCCGATTACCTGTCAAAGCGTGCCGCATTCAAGCTACCTGTGGAACCAGGTACCTTTTTGCTCCGGTTAACTCAACCATCCGTCGATCCATCAGCAGGGCAGAGCAAGTGGAGAAAATCAGGTCCCGGGAAGTAATTTCCTACCAAGCCCCCCGGGGCCGCCGGCAAGGGTACTGCCACGGACGCTGAGCCTTCCCAAGAGCAATTGACTCCAGCGGGGCGTCAGGCCCTGGCTGTAGAGACAGTCGCTCCCATGGCAGAAGAGATGCCTTTAGTCCTTGACGTCGAGCCTCAGGCTCCGGCATGGGCGCAGCATACCGTCCAATTCCTCTAGACAGGGGAGCTTCCTGAGGAGCAGGAAGAAGCAGAGAAAGTAGCCCGTCGGTCCGTCCTGTACCAGTTCGTCGATGACGTCCTGTACCAGAGAAGGCTGAACGGTGTGAAAGTCAAGTGGATCCCCCGGGAGGAAGGACTGGAGCTGTTGGCAGAGATACATGGAGGCATATGTGGCTCCCACATAGCGTCAAGGGCCCTTGCCGGGAAGGTGTTCCGGCAAGGTTTCTTCTGGCCCACCGCCCTTCAGGATGCGACGGCACTAGTCACCAAGTGTGAAGCGTGCCAGTTCCATTCAAAGAAGCTTCATCAACCAGCTCAAGCCCTTCAAACAATCCCTCTCTCCTGGCCATTCTCGGTCTGGGGGCTCGATATACTGGGCCCCTTCGCCCGTGCTGTCGGGGGCTTTGAGTACTTGTACGTTGCAATCGACAAGTTCACAAAGTGGTCAGAGGTGGAGGCAGTGAGAAAGGTGACTGCTCAGTCAGCTGTCAAGTTTTTCAAAGGACTGGTCTGCCATTTTGGTGTGCCAAGCAGAGTCATCACCGACAATGGCACACAGTTCACAAGCCACACCTTCATGCAATACATTCAAGACCTCGGCAGTAAGGTCTGTTTCGCTTCTGTGGCACACTCACGGAGCAACGCCCAAGCGGAGAGGGCAAATGCTGAAGTGTTGCGAGGCCTGAGGGCAAAGACTTTTGACAAGCTGCACAAGAGCGGAAGACGCTGGATTGATGAACTGCCGACGATTCTTTGGTCGATCAGGATGACGCCAAATCGAGCTACCGCCAGACACCTTTTGCCCTGGTATACGGGGCAGAAGCAGTTCTCCCCACGGAACTCATATATGGGTCACCTCGAGTGCTCGCTTATGATGAGCTTGAGCAAGAGCCATTGCACCAAAATGACACGACGCTCCTTGAGGAAGATCGTCTTCGGGCGGCTGTGAGAGCGGCACGCTACCAGAAAGCCTTGCGCCGCTACCATGGCCGCAAGGTTCATGCCCGAAGCTTTGAGGAAGGTGACCTTGTTCTTCAGCGCGTTCAGTCAGCCAGGAATTCCAACAAGTTGATGCCGAAGTGGGAAGGCCCTAATCGGGAAATACGGGTCACCAGGCCCAGCGCAGTCCGCCTGGAGACCGAGGATGCCGTACCAGTGAGCAACTCCTGGAACATCGAGCATCTTCGCAAGTTTTACCCATAAGGCGCGGCTTGCCGGGCCTCCCGGCAAGCCACCTCTTATACGAGCTTTGCCGCAAGGCATGAGACCCTTTGTACAAAGCCAGGCGTAGACCCTGAGCGAGAATAAATGAAGCGCTGGCGCCCTAAGTTATAGCATGCATGCTAGGTCGAGTCTCGTCCTCGGTTAGGGTTGATAGTGCTTAGCAATGGCTAACCCCTAGCTTAGAGGTCAAGTGCGCGTCTCTTTGTTCTTCTCTGTCTTCTTTGGTTCGCAGGACACATGAATATCCTTGCCGAGCTGCTTCGGAAGAAGGGGGACGGACCGGCATCCAGGCCCCGGCAAGCCAGTATTGTCGGGGGCTACAAGAGCGAAGATCCACCCGCGGCGAGCCAAGGTTGCCGGGGGCTGCAGACTCAGATAAGTTTTCTATCCCTTATCATGCGTTTCGTTATGGACTGAGGTATGTGAAACCTTGTTTTATCCTTAGGCTACCGTGCTCCCCTCATTCTGGACACTAGGACTCATTTCCTGGGACCGAGTTTGGTCGTAGTCGCAGCAGCAAGGAAATGAAACGAGGAGCCTAAGCCCACCTCATCCCTGCCTCCGCCAAGGGCGTGAGAAATGTCGAGCGAAGTGGGGGTACGGCAAGGCCTGTTGCGGGGTGAGAAAACATTTATATTAAAGATAAAAAGGATTTACTCCTTGTCGTGGGTTTCACCTACGAACGAAAACCCCGGCAAACATCCCCTTTTCATTAAAAAAACATCCCGTACAGGTACAGTCCATACGAAATGAAAAACATGAACAAGGGGTTACAAGTTCTAAAGTTAACAAAGGCCCGAAGGCTTACAAGACTAAAAAGAGATAAGGTGCCCGTAATCCCTTTCTTGTCCCTCTCCTCAGGAGGCAGGTCAAGGAGGCGAAAAGGGCAGAAGGGGCGCCTAGGCGAGCTACGAGCAGTAGAAGACACCGAGAAGACACCTCAACGGCCGCCCACAGGCAGGCCGGTGATGACGGTGCTGGGGAAAGAGCTGGAAGACGAGGCGGCAAGACCGGCAGTACGCGACAAAGGCGTCGGTGCCCGCATACTCCGAGTTGACGACCTTGCCGCCCGCCCTCTTCCTCTTCTGCAGCCTCTCGACGCTAGCCGCCCAAGGAGACGGCCCCGAGGAGTTCAAGGAGCTGGCCTCGCCCCCGGCAAACCCCTGTCGGAGGAGAGGCCAGGTGCAGATGCTGCTGCTGCCGCACCCGCCCAGGCGCGGGGCGTCCGACACCTAGTCGGACTCATCCCCGCTATCCGCCCTGCTGTCCTCCTCGTCACTTTCGCTCGAGGAAGAGCTTCCATCGTCAGAATCTCCATCGGAGGAGCTCTCCATGCAGCACTTCAGGCGAGTCCCGAACTCCCCGAAGACCTTGACGGAGAGTAGGCCGTCCTCCATCAATTTGAAGTAGAGGATGAGCCCCGCTGTCAGGCTGTGGATGCGAGCGAACGTCTTCCACCCACGACAGAGGTACATGACTCGAGGAGCCAGGAAGTCGACGTCGACCCGCGTGCCCCCGTTCCCGCAACCCCTCATGTGCAATCTGAGGGATTGGGGCGGTCACGCTCCATCTTCCGAGCAAACGGGGCGGGAAGATGAAGACGGCGACGCGGAGGACGGCGCAGCCTAACGAAGAACTCGCAGGGCTGGTCTCCAACATGGCTTTCCATCGGGAGAGGCACCATGGGTGGGGGTGAAGCTGGCACACCGCCCCTCCCTCCTCCTCCCCGAGAATTGCGGCCTTTGCCCCGGCCTCGCCCCCTCCCCCTTCCCCTCGCGGCTGGCTCTGCCACCACAAGCGCAGAAGGAGGAGGGATGCATTGTCGAGCGGCAACCCTCGCCGCCACCGTCGAAGGACCGGGATTCCCTTTCTCCATGAAGAATGAAAGGAAGGAGCAGAAGCAAAGGGAGGTAGAAGACGAAAGAATGCGGGATGCCACCTCCCCCTCCCGCTCTTTATAAAGGAACGGGGTTGGGGCTCGGCCGCCCCAACCAGCGACGGCCCGGTTTCACGCCTCCATCGTTTGCCACTCCGCGCACATGAAGGACGCGTGGCAAACGTGCAGAACCGAGGAGACAGGTGAGGCGACCTCTCCCCACCCCGTGATCATGGGGAGTGGACGCCTTGAAGACCGCGCCTCGGCCCCATTCAGTAAATGAGACGTGCCTCCATGCCTCCCTCCCTTTACGGGGAAGGCGCGAGCCGCATCTTTACTGCGATGTGACGCATGCGTGTGAAAACCGTCCCACGCATGCCGCCCATGTCACGCATGCCTCTCCACGCCGCGCCGCGCGCGCGGGTCGTGGGAAGCGCAGCGCGCGAAAATCTTACCACAGCAAAAACCACCCCGCCTGCCCGCGCACCGTTTTGGCCTGACCCAACAACGTGTCGCGCTTATGTGTGGCCCAGGCCCGGGGGCTCCTGTTAGTGTACAAAACTAGGGGCACATTTTTGTACCCCTTTACCTGTGCATGGGCAGTCGGAGCGACGCCCGCGACCACACCAAGCAGAGCGAGGGAGGTGAGCTAAGGTAAGACCGATGACACAAGTCGAAGCAAAGCAACGCCAAGGCCAAGGCCACAAAGAGCAGAGGGACGAAGCAGGTTCCCCCCGGCAAGACCCTTGCCGGGCAGCCTCGGCAGCCCCGGCAAGACCATTGCTGGGGCAGCTCACCCCACACTAACGGAGTGAGCCACCCTTGAGCGTGGGGCCAGGGCTCGGGAAGGCACCTCTGTGGTGGCATGCAGATCTTTGTGAAGACAAAGGACAGTCAAGATCAAATGAGGATAGGAAGGCAGCCATCCTCACCGAAGAAACCCACAAGACCGCCGGCAAGATCCTTGCCGGGGATGCCTGCGCGCCACGGCAAGACCCTTGCCGGGACACCCGACAAGGCCCTCGCCAAGCACACCAGCAGGGCCACCATCAGGCCCGCACCAGACAAGTCTCCGCCGCCATTCGCATGCAGCTGCCGACCCAACCAGCTGGGCAGGCACCTGCGTGGCAACATGCAGCCCTTCATGGAGGCTCCGCCACCGCGCCACCTCAGCTGCCTGCCTACTTACATGGCACCGCATGCATCGCTGGCCAGGGCACGTGTCGAAGCTTGGAGGAGCGGCGACGGACGGGACAGGCCTCGCCCCCGTCCCCGATAAAGCAAGAGGACACCTAAGTGATGCATTAAATGCACCTTGTCCTGTAATATGAGGGATAACCTCGTGCCACTATAGACCTTTACACCTCCTGTGTGCCACTGTGGCAGCCCCTTTCGCCTATAAAAGGAGGCCCATGGCGCACGGGAGAAGGATTCGGCTTTTTGGAGCTCGTTACACCCCGTAGCTAGCTCAAGAACGCATAATACAACTACCAAAGCAGGAGTAGGGTTTTACGCATCCTCGTGACCCGAACCTGGATAAACGAACCACGTCCTTCTTTTTCAGACCCGCTCTTCTCTCAAACCCGCGCCCCGCAACCGCAGTAGGGATTCTTGTGATCCCATAGGTGTCGTTTCCCACCGACAGCCCTAGCCCACCCAGATCGCCTCCCTCGCCCGCACGCTCTTTCCGCTCGAAACAGTGAGCGCTGCCCGTGCCGCTTCCCGGTGCAGGCGATTGCTCCGCATTCAAACGACACAAGTGCCGTCTGTCTGTCCGTCTGCCGCCCACATTAATGATACGCGGTTGCTGGGGCGGCTACTCCGGCGTTACCCGTCCGTCCCTCCGCCGCCCGCCATTGCTATATGAACTGTTGCACCGGCCATAGCCGCAGTCATCCGCCTCTGTTTCCTTTCTCCTGCCCACACCACTACTTCCCACCATGGCTTCCTTGTGCTCCAGCGCATTTCGGGACAGGCGGACGACGTACCACAAGGAGATGACAGCCATTGCTGCCGACTGGCTGGACGGCAGGCAGCCGGAGGACGACGACGTCCTAATGGAGAACATGATAGTTGACGATCCAGCGCCACCCCCCTCCTCCACGCCATCCTCGCCGGTGCATTGTACCATGACCATCGGCAAGGCCCGTGCCCAATACATGGACATGGTGAGGCAGAAGCGTCAGGAGCAGTTCCGGGAGGCACATGCTGATGCCGCCTACAACCACCATCTCCTCCAAGAGCACCTACAGGCGGAGGAGCAGATCGACGCGGAGCGGGCAGGGCAGGAGGCACTGCTCGACTCGTACCACTCCGCCCGTGAGAGCGCTCGCGCGCTAGAGGTACCGCATGTGGGTGGCGGAGGTTGCGTCCGCCTACAAAGAGGGCGATGAGGCAGGCGAGGCGCTGTTTGGCGAGACCAAGGATGAGGCGAAGGACAATGCAGGCTCCGCACAGTCCCCGCTCTGCTGGCGTCGACAAGGTCGTGCTCTGTCGGGGCCCCGCCGCGCCAACAATGAGGCAGAGGACACCGCCGGCTCCACTGGTGCCCCGCCCCGCTGGCAAGAGGGAGGATTTCCTCCACTCCGCCAAGGCACCGCCCCGCCGACAACGAGATAGAGGACATCACCAGCTCCGTCGAGGCCCCGCCCCGCTGCCAATGAGGCTGCGCCACACATAAAACAAGGAAGAGTAGATAACGGTAGGTTGTCGCCGCTCGGGTCCAAGTAAGGCCACCGCTGCTAGCCTCCGGTTGAAGCTAAGCTAGGCGGGTTGACCATTCGCGGCCGATTAGCTTCTTGGCGGCGACATGGAGTCGGAGAGCTGTGTTGGAGAAGGACGTTGCTTCAGTTATATAACTGCAGGTGCAGTTGGGTCACTGACACGTGGGCCCAACAGGCATCTGGGCCACATGCCATTTACGCATAGCATCCGTAGTTAAGTCACTGAAGCTCAGTCCGCTCGAGAAGAAGCTTTTGTTCGGCTCAGCCGGACACATGTGGGTAGCTTCGGTTAATTAATTATACCTCCAGCGCACCCCTTTTATTTGAAAAATGTATGAAATGTAATGAAATCCGGCATGTTTATATGAAATCCGACCGAGTATGAATGAATTTAGTTCGATTAGTTGAATTCTTGTATCACTGGCATTGGATGAACATGCAAAACAATACCTACTAGCATTAATCCCAGGGTGATCACCTCGTTTGAAGCAGTTTCACATGTACTCCCTCCAGTCCTTTTTAGTCTGCACCAGTTTCACCTTGTCTGAAGTCAAAGTATCTCTACTTTGACCAATCTTATAGAAAAAAGTATGAATATTCACAATGTAAAATCAACTGACTTGAAAGAAAAATCTAATATGCGAAGTAAAAAGGAACAGATGGAGTACAAATAGTTTGAGCAACTTTTTAGCATTCCTGTACATTGCAATCTAACACACAGGCCTGACAATTCATTGAGAACATCCAAAACAATCGATGATTATGCATCTCAGCGATTGACATGTCAGAGCCAATATTTACTTCACAACTAAAGAATAAAGAAAAATCGATCGATGCTGCTGACAGCAAAGGGCATCCCATTCGAAAATATCAAATCCATGTCTTCTTGCCTCAATGAGAAAAATTTGACAAGGTTGTCCCATTCCAAAATGTCAAATGCGTGTTGTTTTGCGTACATCAGTGAGCAAACTTTGACAAGGTTTTCCCATTCCAAAATATCAAATGCCTACGATTGTGGAATGGGCAGGGTTTGCCATCAGTTCCAACATTGACATGGCACCTCGTGCTAAATAAACCAGTTGTTCTTTTTGTGCAGATCCACCAAAAATCAACCAAATTCGCGTTTAGCTTGTATGATTTCGCCTTTATATATTGCAATGCCTTGAACGTATCGGCACCTCCTTTCTTGTGGTGGAAATGAATAATTCCCATTGAAATCAAACTAAGAACCCCTTTTTGCATAAATACAAAAAATGATTAGTAAAGTGTCAGGACCCCGATCCTAAGCCACATCGATCCAGCGTGTAACACATCATATCACCTTGCGGCCTCACGCACGGTACTCCCACGGGTGCCACCTTACCTGGCCCGGGACCGTTTGCGCCTTTTGGCTCACGTATATGATAGTGTCGCTAGCATCCATATGACAGAGAACCCGGGCCGACATGGCTAGTCGTGAAACTAAGGCGGCACTAACCCATGAGGACAGGCATACATGAATCACATCGAGCATGTCGGTCAACAACGTATAAATCCGGGCTGTAGCACTGGGCTAACAGGACTCCGGTAACCCGGGCTGTAGCAGGCTAGGTAGGACTCCGGATAACACCACGTGACATTTCCCCGAAGGGACAGACACAGGAACGACGTGAATCACATGCCGGCCAGTCAAGTGTTCCGGGCAGTAGTGCTGGGCTAGCAGGACTCCGGTGATCCGGGCTGTAGCGGACTACTATCGCTCAGAAGCACTAGACTACATTTCCCCATATGATAGGCTGCCAAGGATAAACAACTAGATAGTCGGATCCCACTCATACCAAGCATTTCAATCATACACACAATATGCTCGATATGTGTAGATACAACATGGCATCACAACAAGACTCTACGACTCAAGTATTTATTCATTAGGCTCCGAGGAGCGAGATATTACAATCATGGGTCTCATGACCCAACATTCAGAGCATACAAGTCAAACACATGCGGAAGCTTAACATGTCTGAGTACAGACATCTACAAATGAAAAGGGCTGAGAAGCCTGACTATCTACCAGATCCTACAGAGGGCACAAGATCGTAGCTGAGGTATCAAGATAAACGTCGAAGTCCAAGCGGTACTACTAGCGAGAAGGAAGTCTCTCTGCAAAAACATAAAATAGGCAAACGTGAGTACAAACGTACTCAGCAAGACTTACATCAGAACTAACTACATATGCATCGGTATCAACAAAGGGGGTAGTGGAGTTTAACTGCAGCAAGCCAGCTTTGACTCGGTGGCTATCCTGAACTACGATTGCAAGTAACTCTTTTGAGGTGGCGCACACGAGTCGACATATTCACCATATCAATACACCACTATGGATCCACTTCCGTCTCCCTACGAGAAGGCCATCCATAGCACTCACACTTATCTTGCGCATTTTATAGTATCCACTTTCACTTGTCTATGAACTGTTATAGGCAACCCAAAAGTCCATTACCGCGGACACGGCTATTCGAATAGATGATGTTAACCCTGCAGGGGTGTACTTCTTCACACATGTTTCCACCACTTAGCGTCTGCACACGACATGTGCTCGGCAGACTTCAACCGAAAGCCGACGTGGGTGTAGACCACGACCTAACCAACCACACAAGTCTCTAGTCCAGGTTTATCGCTTATTCGGGTTCCATCCATGAGGAGATCCGGCCGGAGTTTCGCTCACAGCCCCAAACGATGTGTGCAGGGTTCCCGGGACACCAAACGGGGCGCCCGGTACACCATGCCACGTGCCTACCGCAACACAGCCCACCCCTACGATCAGCGCTGCGTGCGGCCCCCAGCATACTACAAACACCAGAAACTACTTGCAACTCCTGGACAGAGAACGAGAGGGGTCGGTAAGTCGAGCGGGGTCATATTTCAGGGCCCAATGTGTGGTAGTAATTGTATCATGGATCACAAACACAGAACTCAGTTCCTGAGGACGGCTTCAATGAGACAACCCACCATGTACTCCTACATGGCCTCCCACCAATGCCTTTACCAAATCGTGTTCACACACTTAGCTCACACATAGTAGGACATGTTCAACACCATTCCGATTCATACCCGATGAATCAGACCCGACTCAACTCTAAGCAGTAGCAGGCATGACAACAAACATGAATGAGCAGGCACATCAGGGCTCAAAACAACTCCTACTCATGCTAGTGGGTTTCATCTATTTACTGTGGCAAAGACAGGTCATGCAAAGGATAAAGGGGTTCAGCTACCGCAGCAAGTAACAGTTGAATCGTTGTTGTCCTAATGCAGTAAAAGAGAGCAGGAGAGAGAGTGTGGGATTGTATCGAAATGAACAAGGGGGTTTTGCTTGCCTGGCACTTCTGAAGATAATATAGTTCTTCATCAGTGTCATCGATCTCATCGTCGGCACATCGTCTATCGAGAGGGGACAATTACCGGCAACAGAGAAGGAAACACAATCAATGCAATGCGACAATATGATGCATGATCATGACATGGCAAAATGATGTGATTTGAGCTAATGAAGCTATCAAGAGAAGGGTTTGAGTGATTTGAACCAAAGGTTCAAATTCAAAATCAAATGAATTTATAAAGTGTATTATCATGTTTTCATCTAAACAGCAAGGTTATGTTGCTTAGTCATGCATGAGAATGGTACAAGTGGATAGATTGGATTTTTCTGATCATTTTTCATATATAACTTATTTTAATCTGAGCTACGGTTGAATTGATATGAATTTTAGAAGTTTAGAGTATTTTCTGAAATTTCCTGAATTATTTTAAATCTAGAAAACAATTACTGCGTCAGCATGAGGTCATGCTGACCTCAGCAAGTCAACAGCCGGTCCAGGTTAAACTGACCAGTGGGACCCACTGGTCAGTAGTTAGTTAACTAACTAAGTTTAGTTAGTGCTAAACTAATACTAACCCTAAATAGTTAGTGGCCTGGGGCCCACACGTCAGTGACCCAGGGAGTCAACTTGGTCCACCCGGTCAATAGTCAGCGGGGTCAAACCCGCCGGACTTGGTCCACGGCTCATCGCCGGCGACGCCAGAGACGGCGGAGGTGCCCAGAATCGCAGCTCAGGCGACCAAATGAGCGGCGGAGAGGCTCTACGGGGAGCTGGCGATCGCGCGCATCCAACGGGGCAAACGGGAGCAGCTGGGGTGGGCCGAGCTCACCGGAAGCGAGCTCGCGGTGGCGGCCGGAGTTCGGGCATCGGTGGTTAGGCGCTACGGTGTGTTCCGGGACGAACCGGTGGGTTCTGCGGCTTCCCGGGGAAGAGCTGAGCACGCCTACGTGCTCTGGTGCGACGTGCGGGTGTTGTAACCGCGGCGGCGACATGGCCGGCGGCGGGGAGCGTTCGGCTCCGGTGGCTGATGCGGTTAGAGAGCGAAATAGGTGACGGTTCATGGGGAGAAAGGTACAGCGGCTCACCGCGGTTCTTCTGGTGCTTCTGGCGAGGCAGGGGAGGCACGGGGTCCGGCGAAACGACAACGGGGATCTCCGGCAACCGAGGTCGGAAACGGCGGCGTTGGTGGGGCTTCAGGGCGTCCGGCGTCGCATAGCTCAGCGAGGAGGTCGAGGACGACGTGGCGGAGCTTCTGGACTCATCGGTAGGGCGAGGGGTGGTCGGTGGCTGCGGCAGCAGCGAACAGCGGCGTCGGCTGCGCTCGGGCGCGAGAGGGAGAGAGGCAGAGGAGGGGGAGGAAGCCGAGGGAGGAGTGTGAGGGGTCCAGGGGCGGCGTGGCGCTGCGAGGGAGGCCCAGGGCGACGAGGGGGAGCGGCAAGCAGGAGGTGGTCGGGCGTGCGCCGGCGTGCGTCGGCCACGCGCTCGTCCGACTGGCGCGGGGAGGAAGGCGACAGAGGGGGGGAAGCGGTGGTGGGCTGGGCCGCCAGGTGGGCTGGCCAGCTGGGTCAGCCAGGTAAGTTACAGGTAGGTTCCCTTCTCTCTCTTTTAATTGTTTTTGTTTTCTATTTTGACATTTGTTTTTGACTTAACAATAAATGCTAGCACAATTACAAAAATGTTGGGATTGCTTGTGACCACTAGTTATAATATACCAGAGGCCCTCACCAATTTCCAACATTTTTGGAGCCTTTAAAATATTTATATTATTTTAAACAGCTCCATTTCAAATACATATGGGTTCATTCAAAAATCCAAAATGTTCAGAAAAATGTGCATCACCTCTGGTTGTTGTTTGCAACATTTTCCAAAGACCATGAACATTTTTGAATAGCATTTTGGGTTAATTGAAATTCCATTTTTAATTAGCATCTATTGAATTTGCTTTGGTGCTAGGGTTTGAAACATTCCCCATTTCAAATTTAATTGAAACATTAACATGATGCATGGATGCTTTAGGGCAACTAATGGCAAGCAAATTCTAGGGCTGTGACAACTCACCCCTACTAAACAAGAATCTCGTCCCGAGATTCAAGGCGTGAGGTAAGAAGACAGAGGGGACACAAAGCTCGCACAATCTTCATGATCCAGGTTGCACTTCGTAAGAACGTTGATTCGATCATCATCTTGATCTTGACATCTTGCTTTGAGAACTTCATCCAACACAATGGCAACAGTAGGAAACGCTATAGGAAACGATCTCTTCGAAGATCGAGCATTCAAGATCAACTCGTGGAATGAGATGTTGGAACATCTCGAGTTGAGACACAAAACACATTGAGAGGGACGGAGGAACAAACAACGAGGTTCAATTTGGTGGGCAACAATTCCACGCTTAGAGAGATGGTGGATGGTGTCAAGGTGGCGAGGAAAAAATTGCCATGATTCCATAACGGGGCACCATGAGGGAGGTGACTCGTAGAACTTTTCCCTTAAGTGGCAAAAAGAATTACTTTTGATTCAAGAATCATTGCAACTCTCTATACCAGCTTAAGGCAATCACAAACGATCGTTTGAACGAATTCGAAAGAATGGCATACTCACACCAGAGTAGATGATGTGGACTACCTTGTTGAAGACAACGCAATGGATGATTTTTGCTTATCACCGGAAATGGATGGGACCAAGACATGACCACTTTTGAAAATGATTCTAAACAATAATTACTGAGAAGTGCAGCCCATGGAATTTTGGTACTATGGCGGGGCGAGCTGGGGACAAAATGCAAATGCTGGGAATGATTCTAGTAACTGGAATAACTCAACGAGGGTGATTCCACCGTTTGAATGGTTATAGTTTAATCGAGGAAACCAAGAGCACAAGAATCCTTAGGGAGCAACTTCTATAATAAGTCGCGCGAGATCCTCATGGAGAAGATGGTCAAATAGTTTAATCAAGATACTACAATGATAGATCTTCCGGCTAGGTGTGTCGGCCAGACATCAACCTTGTCGAGACCTACATAATAGATCTTGGAAAAATTCCAACCATCACATCTGCCTGAGATTCAGATCTGGTTGGTAACGGAATATTTCAGACAGCCTATCTGGAAAAGAAAGTTTGCAACACAAATCGATGAGATGTTGTTGCGAGATTCTCGGGAAATGAACTATGATAGCAAGCTCCAAAACATGAGCTGGTCCTGCTAAACACATGTGAGCATGCTGTCCCAGACAGGCATGACCACGTAGTAGTCTTATAAGAAAACACTACCAAGTTCAGGTGGGGAACCGTAATTGAGATAACGAAGTCTTGTGCATAACCGTCTGGGCCCTTCAGGATTAACACTTGAACTTCTTATCCTTGAACAAATCAATCAGTGGCTTGGTGTGGTAGGGATTCATATAGAATGAAGGTTGCAAGTCTCCAGACCACAGAATACTTCGCACAAGTGCATGACTGACTTGGGATGATTCCAGAGGAAACAAAACAAACTTTCTCGGATTCACGGCGGCAACTTTCTCCATATGCACGTGAATCAGAGGTAGTCACTTCTCTCATCCAAACATATACCTCATGAGCGGAACATGAAGGCATTGCTTACAAAGTTTCCAACACTAGGTTGATGTTCAACATGACTTATGGGGGAGACAAAATGCTGCTGATGGGCTCAACAACAACTCATCGGAATTTCCATATCACTGAACTTCCACCATCATGTGAACACGGTGATAGCATTGGTCAGACCAAAAGATGTAATGGTGTATGCTCGAGGAATCAACCACGAGTAAGACAACATTACGAACATCGTTGGTTCTGATTTGACTTGACGATAGCCCATACTCAAGTCAAAGTTTTGACAAGACAATAGATCCAACAACTGATCACGAGGACCAATCGATGAAGATATCACCTTTCTTCAACACACACACACACACACGCAAGGATATCCCCTTGGAATGAACTAATTCAGACAAGCTTTTATCTTCCAACTCTCCAAGTTGTTGTCTAGCTCAACAAGCTAGCTCAGGGACATCCAACACAGATTCTTGGAGAAGGGGTGGTTTACAGGAAAAACCCACTTGATCACGAACTCAACATAGCGGTCAGGTGACAACCTGGTGATACTTCCGAGAAGATATTCAGAATATCACGAACCACCGATATGATACTAAGCTCGAGATCAATCTTGCTTTTCAGGGCAAGACGATATGATCAAATAAGAAAGGATTGACACTATCCTAACTCATCGATCGAAAGGTGCACCAACAAAAATGGACTTGGTAGCATGATCAGTCCTAGGATGATGATTTAATAACCAACACGCTAAGAATGAGAGTATTGTCCATTTACTACAAAGCAACGAGTTGCTCAGAGTATTGATTTCACACAGCAAAATTCACTTGTCGGCAATCCAGTTACAATAACACGGAGACCGAGAAATGAACGATGATGACGAGAAGTATCACTGTATCAAGAGTTCATAGGGTGTTGTGCAATTCCTATGATATCCCTGACATAAAGAGGGCAATACTTCAGGGTAAAACAGAATCAAAAGCTGGATTGGCATTTTGATCTGCGGAATACAACTGTTTTGACCCAATCCTAGAAATGGATAAGGTACTGGAGTTTGTTTCTCCTAGTCATTCTGGAATAGAATGACTTGACGGACCACAAGAATAATAAACATCGATAACACGGATGCTCAATTACTCCTGACTATCAATTGATAGACTAGGGTCGGAATACAGCTGCGGAGGGTCAACTCAAGGAACATATAACTTTCTGAGTTGTGGATTCATGGGTTAGTATGTCAAATGAGTTCAACAAATTTCTTCCGGATAACCCATGCAGAAAGAAAGAACTGGCAGGGTCACAATATGAATGGAGTACTCCTCAAGAGCACCCTGGTTGTGATCTTTTGATTCAAAAAGAATTTCTGCCAAGGATGGTTCATGGTATTAGGAAGAATGATATACCACGGACCTCGAGGGCTACCACAAAGGTTACTAATATTCTAAAGGTACGAGCAACACTATCAACACGAAGTAAGTAGGGTGAATCTCGGGTTCAAGAACCCAGGAATAGAATACCTACTCCTAAGTGGCATCACGGGATGCTTTCGAGAATGGTGGCCAGAATCATCACACTGGGGATACAAAGTATTGCTAGATTACAAGGTGACTCCCTAAGACACCTAGGGTCATAATAATAGCTCCAACATATATGTCGAGGCAATAGAGTACCTCAACAGACCGATTAGTGTGCTTAATCTGGCCCAAAGGAACAACGAGAATGGGAAGAAGGGATTTACAAATGCATCAGACTATTTAGAGACCTGGGATGACTCGGACAGCATAACGGCTGTAAATGCTCAAAATGATTTGAGACATCCTGCAAAATGGTGGCATAACCACTCAACATCACAATATCAATGTTCTGAGACCAGCTATGAACATATGGAAGTAGTAGGAACTGAATTGAGGCTTGAACTCAACAATCCTAGGCAACTACGGTTTAGTAACACGTCATTCTGAGAGATAGAAGAGAAGCCTAGTTCTTAAACCCCGTAGAAAAGAAGAGGTTGACTCAGATCAGAAGGCCATGAGGTATAAGGAGTAAAAAGAGCCTTACGTTCCCTTCCACAATCAATTCCCCTATATAACTAAAGCATTTCTAGACACAACTTCGACCGGTTTGGCTTGGAAAACCTACAGGCAGTCAGGCTCTGATACCAACGCTGTCAGGACCCCGATCCTAAGCCACATCGATCCAGCGTGTAACACATCATATCACCTTGCGGCCTCACGCACGGTACTCCCACGGGTGCCACCTTACCTGGCCCGGGACCGTTTGTGCCTTTTGGCTCACGTATATGATAGTGTCGCTAGCATCCATATGACAGAGAACCGGGGCCGACATGGCTAGTCGTGAACCCAAGGCGGCACTAACCCATGAGGACAGGCATACATGAATCACATCGAGCATGTCGGTCAACAACGTATAAATCCGGGTTGTAGCACTGGGCTAACAGGACTCCGGTAACCCGAGCTGTAGCAGGCTAGGTAGGACTCCGGATAACACCGCGTGACATTTCCCCGAAGGGACAGACACAGGAACGACGTGAATCACATGCCGGCCAGTCAAGTGTTCCGGGCAGTAGTGCTGGGCTAGCAGGACTCCGGTGATCCGGGCTGTAGCGGACTACTATCGCTCAGAAGCACTAGACTACATTTCCCCATATGATAGGCTGCCAAGGATAAACAACTAGATAGTCGGATCCCACTCATACCAAGCATTTCAATCATACACACAATATGCTCGATATGTGTAGATACAACATGGCATCACAACAAGACTCTACGACTCAAGTATTTATTCATTAGGCTCCGAGGAGTGAGATATTACAATCATGGGTCTCATGACCCAACATTCAGAGCATACAAGTCAAACACATGCGGAAGCTTAACATGTCTGAGTACAGACATCTACAAATGAAAAGGGCTGAGAAGCCTGACTATCTACCAGATCCTGCCGAGGGCACAAGATCGTAGCTGAGGTATCAAGCTAAACGTCGAAGTCCAAGCGGTACTACTAGCGAGACGGAAGTCTCTCTGCAAAAACATAAAATAAGAAAACGTGAGTACAAACGTACTCAGCAAGACTTACACCAGAACTAACTACATATGCATCGATATCAACAAAGGGGGTAGTGGAGTTTAACTGCAGCAAGCCAGCTTTGACTCGGTGGCTATCCTGAACTACGATTGCAAGTAACTCTTTTGAGGTGGCGCACACGAGTCCACATATTCACCATATCAATACACCACTATGGATCCACTTCCGTCTCCCTACGAGAAGGCCATCCATAGCACTCACACTTATCTTGCGCATTTTATAGTATCCACTTTCACTTGTCTATGAACTGTTATAGGCAACCCAGAAGTCCATTACCGCGGACACGGCTATTCGAATAGATGATGTTAACCCTGCAGGGGTGTACTTCTTCACACATGTTTCCACCACTTAGCGTCTGCACACGACATGTGCTCGGCAGACTTCAAGCGAAAGCCGACGTGGGTGTAGACCACGACCTAACCAACCACACAAGTCTCTAGTCCAGGTTTATCGCCTATTTGGGTTCCATCCATGAGGAGATCCGGCCGGAGTTTCGCTCACAGCCCCAAACGATGTGTACAGGGTTCCCGGGACACCAAACGGGCACCCGGTACACCGTGCCACGTGCCTACCGCAACACAGCCCACCCCTACGGTCAGCGCTGTGTGCGGCCCCCAGCATACTACAAACACCAGAAACTACTTGCAACTCCTGGACAGAGAACGAGAGGGGTCGGTAAGTCGAGCGGGGTCATATTTTAGGGCCCAATGTGTGGTAGTAACTGTATCATGGATCACAAACACAGAACTCAGTTCCTGAGGACGGCTTCAATGAGACAACCCACCATGTACTCCTACATGGCCTCTCACCAATGCCTTTACCAAATCGTGTTCACACACTTAGCTCACACATAGTAGGACATGTTCAACACCATTCCGATTCATACCCGATGAATCAGACCCGACTCAACTCTAAGCAGTAGCAGGCATGACAACAAACATGAATGAGCAGGCACATCAGGGCTCAAAACAACTCCTACTCATGCTAGTGGGTTTCATCTATTTACTGTGGCAAAGACAGGTCATGCAAAGGATAAAGGGGTTCAGCTACCGCAGCAAGTAACAGTTGAATCGTTGTTGTCCTAATGCAGTAAAAGAGAGCAGGAGCGAGAGAGTGGGATTGTATCGAAATGAACAAGGGGCTTTTGCTTGCCTGGCACTTCTGAAGATAATATAGTTCTTCATCAGTGTCATCGATCTCATCGTCGGCACATCGTCTATCGAGAGGGGACAATTACCGGCAACAGAGAAGGAAACACAATCAATGCAATGCGACAATATGATGCATGATCATGACATGGCAAAATGATGTGATTTGAGCTAATGCAGCTATCAAGAGAAGGGTTTGAGTTGATTTGAACCAAAGGTTCAAATTCAAAATCAAACTATGAATTTATAAAGTGTATTATCATGTTTTCATCTAAACAGCAAGGTTAAGTTGCTTAGTCATGCACGAGAATGGTACAAATGGATAGATTGGATTTTTCTGATCATTTTTCATATATAACTTATTTTAATCTGAGCTACGGTTGAATTGATATGAACTTTAGAAGTTTAGAGTATTTTCTGAAATTTCCTGAATTATTTTAAATCCAGAAAACAATTACTGCGTCAGCATGAGGTCATGCTGACCTCAGCAAGTCAACAATCGGTCTAGGTCAAACTGACCAGTGGGACCCACTGGTCAGTAGTTAGTTAACTAACTAAGTTTAGTTAGTGCTAAACTAATACTAACCCTAAATAGTTAGTGGCCTGGGGCCCACACGTCAGTGACCCAGGGAGTCAACTGGGTCCACCCGGTCAACAGTCAGCGGGGTCAAACCCGCCGGACTTGGTCCACGGCTCATCGCCGGCGACGCCAGAGACGGCGGAGGTGCCCAGAATCGCAGCTCAGGCGACCAAATGAGCGGCGGAGAGGCTCTACGGGGAGCTGGCGATCGCGCGCATCCAACGGGGCAAACGGGAGCAGCTGGGGTGGGCTGAGCTCGTCGGAAGCGAGCTCGCGGTGGCGGCCGGAGTTCGGGCATCGGTGGTTAGGCGCTACGGTGTGTTCCGGGACGAACCGGTGGGTTCTGCGGCTTCCCGGGGAAGAGCTGAGCACGCCTACATGCTCTGGTGCGACGTGCGGGTGTTGTAACCGCGGCGGCGACATGGCCGGAGGCGGGGAGCGTTCGGCTCCAGTGGCTGATGTGGTTAGAGAGCGAAATAGGTGACGGTTCATGGGGAGAAAGGTACAGCGGCTCACCGCGGTTCTTCTGGTGCTTCTGGCGAGGCAGGGGAGGCACGGGGTCCGGCGAAACGACGACGGGGATCTCCGGCAACCGAGGTCGGAAACGGCGGCGTTGGTGGGGCTTCAGGGCGTCCGGCGTCGCGTAGCTCAGCGAGGAGGTCGAGGACGACGCGGCGGAGCTTCTGGACTCATCGGTAGGGCGAGGGGTGGTCGGTGGCTGCGGCAGCAGCGAACAGCGGCGTCGGCTGCGCTCGGGCGCGAGAGGGAGAGAGGCAGAGGAGGGGGAGGAAGCCGAGGGAGGAGTGTGAGGGGTCCAGGGGCGGCGTGGCGCTGCAAGGGAGGCCCAGGGCGACGAGGGGGAGCGGCAAGCAGGAGGTGGCCGGGCGAGCGCCGGCGTGCGTCGGCCACGCGCTCGTTCGACTGGCGCGGGGAGGAAGGCGACAGAGGGGGAAGCGGTGGTGGGCTGGGCCGCCAGGTGGGCTGGCCAGCTGGGTCAGCCAGGTAAGTTACAGGTAGGTTCCCTTCTCTCTCTTTTAATTGTTTTTGTTTTCTATTTTGACATTTGTTTTTGACTTAACAATAAATGCTAGCACAATTACAAAAATGTTGGGATTGCTTGTGACCACTAGTTATAATATACCAGAGGCCCTCACCAATTTCCAACATTTTTGGAGCCTTTAAAATATTTATATTATTTTAAACAGCTCCATTTCAAATACATATGGGTTCATTCAAAAATCCAAAATGTTCAGAAAAATGTGCATCACCTCTGGTTGTTGTTTGCAACATTTTCCAAAGACCGTGAACATTTTTGAATAGCATTTTGGGTTAATTGAAATTCCATTTTTAATTAGCATCTATTGAATTTGCTTTGGTGCTAGGGTTTGAAACATTCCCCATTTCAAATTTAATTGAAACATTAACATGATGCATGGATGCTTTAGGGCAACTAATGGCAAGCAAATTCTAGTGCTGTGACATAAAGCAAACTGTATTATGAATTTACAGTTTAAACAGGCACCTAAATGGTCCATGTAGCGCACACTTTTAAAAAAAATGGAACTCACCGGAAAGAATCCTAGAACAACATTGTACTTGCGCATCACAACAAAAAAGATGGAAATCTGTGAGTCCCTCTAAGCTGAAGTTAGTTTGGTCTTGTGGGGAGTAATGTAACCATCCTTCAACTAGTCCTTCTGATGAGAAGATAGACTGGGCTTCATCAGCCTGACAAATCGGAACTAGTAACTTCATGTACTCCATATTCTTCTTCAGAGGAGGATGATCCTATTGTGCAAAGACAAGAGAACAACTGAATGCTAGCATATGTTTGCTCGAAAAAAAGGGGAAGGAAATACATAAAACAACCATTACATTAACAAAGGGAGTAACTGATGAAATGTATAGTCACAAAGAGATGCATATCCTCATTATCCTCATAGGAAATTATATGACACCAAACACATCAGCTCAACTTGAACTGTATTATTACTTAATTTTATCAGTGGCTATAACGGTGGCAAACCGGTGGATCAATTTATTAGCAGCCTTAGATTGACATGTGAAACAATACCACTTTCTCATGAGAGTAGCTAAATAGTAGCACAACACCAATAGAGATGACAAAGCTCAATCATATGGATGAAATCCGTGGGCCGGTACCAACCTTTGTCAGGAGGCATATTGTGCAGAGCTAGAAGATGAACTGATGAAGCATTTCTCCGGAACCATCCGTTATTATCTACTATGGTTGCCAAGCTTACTATAAACTCCTCGATTAGTTTAATGTTTCCAACATCTTCTTCTGTAGTTCCACTAAAATATATGTTATCTACAAACAAGATCCCTGTTTACACTAGTAGAGATAATTATATATTACATTAGGAGTGGCATCAAATCACAGTGGCAAAACAATTACTCGTTCCAGCCATAGCAATAAATTAAGATGCAAAACTATACCATTACTTGTGTCATCACAGTTCCAGTGCTTCATTACATCACCGGGAGTTGATTTTTGTTCTTCTTACGCTTGCTCTTCCCCTTCATCACTTGGTTCATTAATAGACAAGCTTCTCCTTCAATGTAAGATTTGGCATGTCAATTAGGGAGCACAAGTATAGCACTAAACAACAACATTAATTTTCTGATGAAAGTGGAAAAATACAGGCCAACAGTTGTGAAATATCCTTATCTTACCTCAATGGGATATTACGGTGCACATACAGATTGGAAGTCCTGTCTCCATTTGTGCAGTTCACTAAAATCAAGCAACATTACCGTATAAGTAGCACAACATGTGAAAGCACACCGCACAATCATGTGAAAGAAGGCTAGTACTGACCTCTCATGACGCGGAATTCAAACAACTCACAAGAATAAGATCTGAAACAAATTTGCCAACACAGATAGGAAGTCAGATCTCCACTTGTGCAGTTCCACTAAGATCAAGCAATCAAGCAACGTTGTCGGTGTGAGTGTTTTGTGCAGTGCTACAGAATGTCACAATAGCAATGAGGTGAAGTAGATAACCCTGTTTACACAGAGGTGCAAAGGAAAGAACTAGTGGTTAATAACGTGGATGACACAAAAGCCAACAAAAAGAAACATCTAACTTATCTGAATGGGAAAGAAAGCAAGACAGTAGCATTTCTCAAATGGTGGCATTGATTCATATTAGCATAGAGATTATATTAACAATAAAATTTGTTAAACATGTAATTTGCTTTTAATTGTGGCATTGCTTCAATTTTCCAGCGACATTATTAGAGGGTGTTTGTTTAGACGGACTTTTTGGTGTATGGACTAAAAAAGTCCCTTTTGGTCCCATCTAAACCAAGCAGGAGGGAATTTTAGGAACTAAAAGTGGGCATTTGGTACTAAAGAAAGAAGACCCTGAGGGAGAGTCTTTTTGGGACTTTTCCCAACAGTTGCTCCTCCCCCGCATCATACCTTATCTCTATTAGTTCATTACTAGGGGTAACATGGTCTTTTAGCATATCATTTAATAACCTCTAGTCCATGTTTAGTCCCTGGAATCAAGCAGGTAGGGACTAAGGACTTTTAAGTTGGGACTAAAAAAGTACTAGAACTTTTTAACCAAACAGGGCCTTAGATTAACAACAGCTAAAGAGTTGCACGGGATAGTGGATGCACCAGCACCATGTGCGTCTACCGATGTATAAAGGGGTGATGCACAGTCTGTTGCAACAAAGAACAAACATCCAAGGAGCATATTTGTGTTGGTCCCAGTTTTATTATCTTAAACACCTTTCCCTATGTGAGGGCAGCAAATATAGTCCTGCTCAAACTCTACAGCCTTGTCCCCCAAAACAAAAAGATCAGTTCGTTACAGATGTGTGTACTGCGCTTGTCATTGTTTGCCCTTTTCGACCAACGTAGGTGCTCGGTAGCCAGTCTGTACTACTTTTCCCCTTCCTTTCCTCTTTGAACCACGTCCTAGATTCATGCTATACAACTTTCTCCACTACTTTCCCCCTTCCTTTCCTCTTTGAACCACGTCCTAGATTCATACTATACAACTTTCCCCACTACTTTCCTGTTTGATCCAATACCTAGATTCGAGTGCAGATGCGGAAAAAGCCCACATGCAGCTAGAGCAATGCATGTGGAATAAGTAAATTATACCTTCAGGTTCTCGGGGTGTGGCTCAGTGGGTGGCCGGAGGCCGATCTGCCCACACTATGTACGGCAGCAAGGAAGAAGGGGTCGGAGGCCCTCCCGCGCTGCCGTTGGGTGAAAGAGAACAGCTGCGCTAGTAGTGGATTCCCTCCCTCGCCGACGGCGACAGCATTAAGCCTCCTTCCCATCCCGGCAGACGGATCCTGCCTGCTCTTTAACCAGTAGTGAGGGGGAAGAGAGAGATAGAGGCCAATAAAGTCTTGTTTAGATCTGGAGAGGGTGAGAGAGTGTGAAGAGATCAACTACAAGCGTTGAGGCTCCAGCGTGTATATATATAGTGGAGAGAGAGTGTGAAGAGTGCAAACCCTAAAAAACAAGCGCCGAGGCTGCAGCGTATATAGTTGGAGTCGTTTTCTTTTTTTCTCCATAAAACTCATTTTAAATTGTGCACAAAACGGAACTCTTTATTTAACGTAGTGAAGAAAAATACTAGGGGTTATGCTAATACGTGAAGAAAATTTAACGCTCGAAGGAGTCAACTCACAATTAATGTTGCACGCCTCCCGGTCGCACTTACTAACGTTCACGTGTGGTGCACGACCCTCTGAAGTGAACAACAAATGAACCACACACGATCAAAATAACAGAAAGGTGGGCTGCACCATCCACTAATTTTAAATATTTTGGGCACTTTTATTCGGCCCAAGATAGTGTGCCACCGTATGTACTAAGGGTTACAGCGGGTGCTAAGAAACTAGGGCGTATTGAGAGTAATTGCCCTGACTTTTATTTGTAGGGTCACTTGCAAATTGTGAAACTCTATTCTCCTCTTATTTAGTGGATGAGGCAAATCTTTTGCCTCCGTTTCAGAAAAATAAACAAGAAAATCAATTTTAATTATTTAGTTTGTACACTTTGCTCTCTTCAAATAATTTTGGGCACTTGTATTCGACCTAAGTCAGCGCGCCACCGTATCTCGTACTACTCCCTCCGTCTAGGTGTAAGTCATGTTAGAAGGTGCAGCGGGACCAAGGTGCAAGCAGATTGGAGGAGAAGGAGAAACTCGACCGGTCCTTCCTCCAATCAAAGCCCTGATTTCTGTCTCTAAACGCAACAATTAATCACAACAATTAAGAGATGTCATTTTAGCTACCATGCAGGGCCACACATTAACTCGCATGCAAGCCGACTTTGATTTCTTGACTGATCAACGCGTAGTTGCGCTCCATGCATTGGGTTTTCGAGGGAGATAACAAGGTAGAGTAAGTAACAACACTCGCTAAGAACGAGGCTAGGAGGTGATTGAGATGCGAAGTTAATGGACGACGCCTAAACATTTTGGGAATATCTAATTTTCGTAAGATGACTTAACACCTAGACAGAGGGAGTACTACCCCTTAGTCCAGGTTTGATGGAATATTCGTCACCTCTTCTCTTCTTGTACGTACTCCATTTGTATCTCACTTCTTGTGGCTTCGCACTCGCACGATATTCCTATTCTATGAACCTGTGTGTGCGTGTGCGTGTGTGTGCGTTTAACAGTGTGTGTGTGTGTTAGAGAGAGTGACACATCGACCTACTCCTACAGAGAGATGGTGTGTAGTGTACGATTTAGCTGCGAGAGTCGATGCATCCTCTCGTTTCCGGGTGTCCGGTCGGGAGAGCTGCCAAGCCCACTCCTGACCAGCCTGGCCCACCCAAAGCCCCTCCATCGCCCGCATGCGCTTCCCGCCTGAAATGGTCAGCACCGCTCCAAAGAGTCGGTGTCGCATTCATGCCCGGGCAGAGCGGACGCGACCTCTCATTGACCTATTGAAGGGAGAAGCAGATTCAAGAGTGATGGTTGTTTCGTCCGTCCTAATTACTGATGGGCCTATGTGATTTGACGGCTCATTGGTCATTATTACTGAGGTGGTACAACTGCTGGATGTCCCACGTCTCGGAGAAAGGAGGTATTAGATTATAATTTTCTCCATTCTTACAGCAGAGGAGTGCGAAAGCAGTGAAATCACGTAGGCTCACTGATTACATGGCCCACCTCACACTATCACCATATTTTCTGGACACCGTGCGACACCTAACTCTTTACATAGTAGTATATCATGTAGTATGTACTGTAATTTCTCAACGAGATAAATTTGTACAATGCTATGAAGCTTCCAGCTTCTGTTTCATGTATCTTACGTCCAAGGTTGCCTCGTTGTAACATTTCATCAAATACAAAGGAGACTAACATGCATGCTATTGTATCTCAATGATTGACAAATCATAGCCAATATGTACTCCCTCCGTTCCAAAATAAGTGTCTCAACTTTATGCAAACTTTAGTACAAAATTATACTACTTCTAAAGTTGGAACAAAGACAACTAAAGAAAAAAACAATCCATGCAGTCCCTAGCCCTTGAACCCTAAACCCTAACCAGGTTTTAATTTGCTGGCAACGTTGAAGCTTTCAGATAAATGAAGTTTGCAACCCTTTGACCATCAGATCATTTTGTGCAGTTTCACTAAAATTGAGATGAGCATCCTTGTGGCAAAGAAATTGAAGAAGTGTGATTAGAATAAGATTACTGGGACTAGTATGAGACATAAACTCATCAAAAATCCAGTAGAAGCCAGTAGAGGTATGTGCGGGGCAAAGAAGTAGATAAATATCCACATGGAGTGATGTGGGCAGCTGGGCAGTGGTGCAAGCCGACTGTAAGGAAGTTGTACCTGAGGGATGTCAGGACGTAGCTCAACTTAGAGGAGGGTGGCGGGAGGCGGCAACTACCCACGTCGCGGCAGTGAGCAAGGGACGAAGGCAACCTCACCGGCTTTGTGAGAGAGAACAGCGGGGACCCCTGATCGGGACGTGCCGACAGTGGGTTTTCGCCATCGGCGACGGCGACCGCATCTACACAAAGCATCCACCCCTTCCCCCGGCGGACGTGATCCGCTCGGATGTTAGAGATGTGGCCATAGTCGTTTTGTGTGAGAGAGTGTGAAGAGAGCAACCCCTTCAAGCAACCGTGTAGGCTCGTCCTGGCTATGTATATAGTGGAGTGGTTTCCTTTTCTTTCCATATGAACCTATTTATATTGCGTACATGCCACTGAAGAAAAAAACATTATTTATAAATGACGCGGCACCGTCCATGCATGGTTCCCGACCCTCCATTATTTATAAGTGAGTAACTGCTACTAGACGCGTCAAATTATCACATGGGCTGCGTCATCTTACAGAAATGAGCTCCACCATGTCATGTGTGTGGTTGGGGAAGACGCAAAAGACGCAAAGAGTGTTACTAGTACTACGGATGTGTTTGGTAGGGTGTATGAAGGGTGAATGAGAGCAAAAGTTCCCTTCTCGACCCACTTTTGGGTGTTTGGTAGAGTGTATGAAGGGTGCATGAGTCCACACTAGCTCAACACAAATACACTAGGAGCATGCATGAGGAGAGCATGCATGAAGAGGGAACAACCATCCTAGGACAAGAATGCAACCATGGGTGCGTGCACCTCTTTTCTTCGAGCATGGTTATTAAAAGTATAGCCCACTACTGTACCATGCGGTTATTATATATGTGCAAAGAGTATAGGCAGTAATAATGACTAATAAGCCGTCAAATCACGAGGCCCACCTTTCTCTATGTTTGACCGAGGAAGCAACCATCATTTCACTCCTCATTGAATATCCATCCGCTGCTACCTCCGCAAATAAATAAAAATCCGCTTCTACCTCCATAGCATGTTTAATAATATTAGCCATGTCAATCACGATGTAGAAATATCATTCACTGATACAATAGGGTTGGATCTAAGGCTGGTGATTATTTTTTTACTTTTTCTCTTTCTCTTTTTGTCTCATTTACTCATTTTACATAGGAGCACATGTAGAGGATGGCTATTCCTTTTTATGGGACTTCTTCATGGGGTTTAAGACTAAGCAACTCCGAATTATGCCCGCTGCCCACCACTCTGAATCATGCCATCTGTGACAGGGAGTACTCCACAATGAGGTCCACTAGGTCTAGCACGTCCTGTAAGAAGAGACTGTCACGCAAAACATACATCTTGTTGCCTTCTTCCTCATACAGTACGTACCACTGGTACGTACTACTAGTACTACTACTACTCGTTCTCCTATAAACCTTGCGTTTGGCTCTTCGCCTCTTCGGGAAGTTGAGCAGTAATGGTACTGCAGTATATATCGTTCTGGCTATCTAAGACCGAATGAATTGCTGCACGTCCACCCTGTCGTTTCTTAATGTTTGGGGTTGCGACACTTATGTCAAAAGGCTTCAGCCTGATAAGCTCGAACCCAAATCATGGAAGTGTGTATTCATAGGATACCCTAAGGAAACAATTGGGTACACCTTCTACCACGGATCTGAAGGCAAGATCTTTGTTGCCAAGAATGGATAATTTCTAGAGAAGGAGTTTCTCTCGAAAGAAGTGAGTGGGAGGAAAGTAGAACTTGATGAGGTAATTGTACCTTCTCTCGAATTGGAAAGTAGCACATCAGAGAAATCCGTTCCCGTGATGCCTACACTACCTAGACAGGAAGCTAATGATGATGATCATGAAACTTTGGATCAAGTTATTACTGGACCTCGTAGGTCGAATAGAGCATGTTCCGTACCAGAGTGGTACGGTAATCCTTTCCTGGATGTCATGTTATTAGACCAAGGTGAACCTACGAACTATGAAGAAGCTATGATGAGCCCAGATTCAAATAAATGTCTTGAGAACAAAGTATGGACTTTGGTGGACTTGCCCGATGATCGACAAGCCATTGAGAATTAATGGGTCTTCAAGAAGAAGATAAACACTGATGTTAATGTCACCATCAACAAAGCTTGACCTGTCACGAAAGGTTTTTGACAAGTTCAAGGGTTTGACTATGATGAGACTTTCTCACCCGTAGCGATGCTTAAGTCAGTCTGAATCATGTTAACAACTGCCGCATTTTATAATTATGAAATCTGGCAAATGGATGTCAAAAATGCATTCCTTAATAGATTTCTTAAAGAAGAATTGTATATGATGCAACCAGAAGGTTTTGTTGATCCTAAAGGTGCTAAAAAAGTGTGCAAGCTCCAGCGATCCATCTATAGACTAGTGCAATCATCTCGGAGTTGGACTATACGCTTTGATGAGGTGATCAAAGCATATGGTTTTATACAGACTTATGGTGAAGCCTGTATTTACAAGAAAGTGAGTGGGAGCTCTGTACCATTTCTGATATTATATATAGATGACATATTATTGATTGGAAATGATATATAATTTCTGGATAGCATAAAAGTATACTTGAATAAGAATTTTTCAATGAAAGACCTCGGTGAAGCTGCTTATATATTGGGCATCAAGATCTATAGGGATAGATAGAGACGCTTAATAGGACTTTCAAAAAGCACATACCTTGATAAAGTTTCAAGAAGTTCAAAATAGATCAGTCAAAGAAAGGGTTCTTGCATGTGTTACAAGGTGTGAAATTGAGTCAGACACAAGGCCCGACCAGTATAGAAGATAGAGAGAAAATGAAAGTCATTCCTATGCCTCAGCCATAGGTTCTATCATGTATGCTATGCTGTGTACCAGACCTGATGTGTGCCTTGCCATAAGTTTGGTAGGGAGGTACCAAAGTAATCCAGGAGTGGATCACTAGACAGTGGTCAAGAACATCCTGAAGTACCTAAAAAGGACCAAGGATATGTTTCTTGATTATGGAGGTGACGAAGAGCTCGTTGTAAATGGTTACGTCGATGCTAGCTTTGACACTGATCCGGATGACTCTAAATCACAAACCGGATATGTATTTATATTAAATAGTGGAGCTGTCAGTTGGTGCAGTTCCAAGCAGAGCGTCGTGGCGGGATCTACGTGTGAAGCGGAGTACACATTGGCTTCAGAAGCAACACATGAAGGAGTCTGGACGAAGGAGTTCATATCCGATCTGGGTGTAATACCCAGTGCATCAGGTCCAATGAATATCTTTTGTGACAATACTAGAGCAATTTCCTTGGTGATGGAATCCAGGTTTCACAAGAGAACCAAACACATCAAGTGACGCTTCAACTCCATTCGTGAAAAGGTCAAGGATGGAGACATAGAAGTTTGTAAACTACATACGGATCTAAATGTATTAGACCCGTTGACTAAGCCTCTTCCACGAGCAAAACATGATCAGCACCAAGACTCCATGGGTGTTAGATTCATTATAATATAGTCTAGATTATTGACTCTAGTGCAAGTGGTAGACTGAAGGAAATATGCCCTAGAGGCAATAATAAAGTTGTTATTTTATATTTCCTTATTCATGATAAAGGTTTATTATTCATGCTAGAATTGTATTAATCGGAAACTTAAATACATGTGTGAATACATAAACAAATACCTTGTCCCTAGTAAGCCTCTACTAGACTAGCTCGTTGATGAAAGATGGTTAAGGTTTCCTAACCATAGACATGTGTTGTCATTTGATAATGGGATCACATCATTAGGAGAATGATGTGATGGACAAGACCCATCCATTAGCTTAGCATATTCATCGTTCAGTTTATTGCTATTGCTTTCTTAATGCCAAATACATATTTCTTCGACTATGAGATTATGCAACTCCCGGATACCGGAGGAATACCTTGTGTGCTATCAAACGTCACAACATAACTAGGTGATCATAAAGATGTTCTACAGGTATCTCCGAAGGTGTTTGTTGAGTTGGCATAGATTGAGATTAGGATTTGTCACTCCGAGTATCAGAGAGGTATCTCTGGGCCCTCTCGGTAATACACATCATAAGAAGCCTTGCAAGCAAAGTGACTAAGGAATTGGTTGCAAGATGATGTATTACGGAACGAGTAAAGAGACTTGCCGGTAACGAGATTGAACTAGGTATGAAGATACCGACGATCGAACCTCGGACAAGTAACATACCGATGGACAAAGGGAATTACGTATGTTGTCATTAGGTTCGACCGATAAAGATCTTCGTAGAATATGTAGGAACCAATATGGGCATCCAGGTTCCACTATTATTTATTGACTGGAGAGGTGTCTCAGTCATGTCTACATAGTTCTCGAACCTGTAGGGTCCACATGCTTAACATTCGTTGACGATATAGTGTTATATGAGTTATATGATTTGGTGACCGAATGTTGTTCGGAGTCCCGGATGCGATCACGGGCATGAGGACGAGCTCCGGAATGATACAGAGGTAAAGATTTATATATAGGATGATGATATTCGGACACTGGAAGAGTTAAGTGCACCGGGTAGTCAACGGGGCACCGACAGGGGTTCTGGACACCCCCGGGAGGTCTATGTGCCTAATGGACCAAGGGGAGAGACACAAGAGCCCACAAGGGCGTTGGTGCGCCCCTCTCCCTGGCCGCCGGCCCTAGGGAAAGAAAGGGGGAGGGCTAGCCCCTCCCGCCTTCCCCTCCACATGGGAGAAAGGAAGGGGGCGCCACACTCCCTTGCCTTTCCCTGCTCTCCTAGAAAAGGAAAGGGGGCGCGGCTTGGGAGAGGACCCCAAGTAGGATTCGGCCTAGTTGGGGCGCCTCCTTGGCTTCTCCTCCCCCACCTATATATATGTGGGAAGGGGGCGCCACACAAGACCATGACGTCGCTTAGCCATGTGCTGCGCCCCCCTCCACAGTTTAGTCCCTCGGTCATATTTTCTTAGTGCTTAGGCAAAGCCCTACGGGGATAGCTTCACCATCACCGTCACCACGCCATCGTGCTGTCGGAACTCATCCAATAGTTCGCTGTCTTGCTAGATCAAGAAGGCGAGAACGTCACCGAGTTGAACGTGTGTTGAACGCGGAGGTGTCGTACGTTCGGTACTCGATCGGTTGGATCGCGAAGAAGTTCGACTACATCAACCGCGTTACTAAACACTCCTGCTTACGGTCTATGAGGGTAAGTAGACACACTCTCCCCTATCATTGTTATGCATCTCCATGGATAGATCTTGCGTGTGCGTAATTTCTTTTCGATGCAACGTTTTCCATCAGTGATCAATGCCTGGGCCATGCATGGCTGGGCGATCGACGTAAGGTGCATCGAGGGAAGCTCCCTCGTCATCTAGAAGCTGGAGATGAGCACCAAGTCCGGTACCTGCACCATGGTTAGGAAACAAAATAGAAGAATATGCCACATCTACAAATTGGTCAAACGGAACATGCAATGGTGGAATAGAGTGTGACGAAGATTGTGACTTGGAAAAGTTAGAGAAAAGATAATGATTCTCATCAAAGATAACATCACGCGATATGTAAACATGATTCGGAGGAACATTGAGACACTTATATCCTTTATGCAGGGAGCTATACTCAAGAAACACACAATTTTCAGAATGAAACTCAAGTTTGTGGCTATTGTATGGTCGAAGATGCGGCCAACACACACAAGTAAACATTGTGAGAAAAGTATAATCAGGTGTTTCTTGAAGTAAGCATTCAATTGGAGTTTTCATGTTTAGTACACGTGTCGGAAGCCTATTGATAAGAAAGCAAGAAGTAGAAAAAGAATCAGTCTGAAACCAAAAAGGTATAGATGCATGTGCCAAAGAGTTAAGCCAGTTTCCACTATGTGACAATGCTTACGTTCAGCCGCGCCATTCTGTTGATGTGCATGTGGACAGGACACACAGTGTGTAATCCCAAGTTTTCCAAAATAACGTGTTGAAGTTGTGATATTCCCCATCCCAATCAGACTAAACATGAAGTATCTTGCGACGAAGGAGACGCTCAACATGAGTTTGGAAGTGAAGAAAAACATTGAACACATCTGCTCTGCGGTTAAGAAAGTAGAGCCAAGTAAATCGACTGTAAGCATCAAGAAAACTGACATAATAATTATGACCACTAACTGAGGTTTGAGCAGGACCCCATACATCTGAAAACACAATTTCAAGAGGGTGTTTAACTACACGAATAGACACTGGAAACTGAAGTTGATGACTTTTGCCTTGTTGACAGGCATCACACAGTAAGACATCTTTATTGCTAGACACGATAGGGAGTTGATGGCGACGAAGAACATGACGCACAATGGGGGAAGCTGGATGACCAAGGCGTGCATGCACTAAGACGGCTTGACACGAACACTGCTGAAGACCTGGCAAGCTCGAGGTGCATCAAGTGAATAGAGACCATGTTGATAATGACCGCTAAGAAGAACGACCCTCGTTGCGCGATCCTTAACAAAGAAATCAAAAGGGTGAAATTCAACAAAAAACATCATTATCATGAGTGAGTTTAGGAACAGAAAGAAGATTACGTGTAACACTTGGAACATGAAGGACATCACGAAGTTGAAGTTGCCTAGAGGTACTAGTGGGAAGGGAAGTTTGACCAATATGTTCGGTGAGCATACCTGACTCATTTGCAGTGTGCACCTTGTCCGGACCATGATAGGGCTCACGGGAAGTGAATCTTGTCGAGCTCATTCGTCAGATGATCCGTGGCTGCCGTGTCCATGTACCAACTTGCATCAATGGGATAGGAGGGAGTGTGTCTGTCGGTGTCAAAACCGGCGGATCTCGGGTAGGGGGTCCCGAACTGTGCGTCTAGGCGGATGGTAACAGGAGACAAGGGACATGAAGTTTTACCCAGGTTCGGGCCCTCTCGATGGAGGTAAAACCCTACGTCCTGCTTGATTAATATTGATGATATGGGTAGTACAAGAGTAGATCTACCACGAGATCAAGGAGGCTAAACCCTAGAAGCTAGCCTATGGTATGATTGTTATTTGTTGTCCTACGGACTAAAACCCTCCGGTTTATATAGACACCGGAGAGGGTTAGGGTTACACAGAGTCGGTTACAATGGTAGGAGATCTACATATCCGTATCACCAAGCTTGCCTTCCACGCCAAGGAAAGTCCCTTCCGGACACGGGACGAAGTCTTCAATCTTGTATCTTCATAGTCTAGGAGTCCGGCTGAAGGTATAGTCCGGCTATCCGGACACCCCCTAATCCAGGACTCCCTCAGTGACCCTATGGAGTACTAATGGTACCATGAGTAGCCATGCCAGCCTGGCACGTACTCATTGTTGCGCCCATCGTTGCCAATGCCCAGGAAATCACGCTTGAAGCGCTTGTGAAAACAAGATGCAACATGGCCCTGAAATCCGCTTGGTGGCGTCGTCTTGGGTGGTGGATTGGAGCGTGTGGGGCAGAGAGCTCAGGTGGTTCCTGGAGGCGGCTCGGTCCTCTTGATCTTTGGTTGTGTCTTCGTGGCGATGGGACTAGTGGTAGCAGGTGGTTACCACGGAGGAAGAGCAGTGACGCATATGGCACGTCAACAACGGTGTCTCTCAGTGGCATGGAGGAGCGGGCTCTCGGCGGTCGACACGTGGTGATGGACGAGCGCAGGGTGGCGGTGCTGTCTGATGTCATGGTGGCGTCGACGGCTGGCCTGGTAAGGTCGAAGCGTTAGTACCTGCTCTGAAGATCGATCGGTGGAAGACGACAACGGTGACCTCTGAGAGTGCATCGGAGCGTGTGTGTGCCCCAGACCGGGTATGAGGCTTGGTTGGGGCGTCCGGCTTTAGATGCTTGGTTTTGGTGCGGGGTTTGTTTGGTATTCGGCTCGGACAATTGGCACCACTTCATTAAGTGGTTATGAGTAGTGACAGACGTTGTAAGATGGTGGCTTCAGACTTACTGATGTACTATTACTTTATAAGGTCTTTATGAATAATTAATAATATGGCTGCATGCATCACCTAGATGCAGAGACCGGGGGTCATCCTCTTTTTTGAAGAAAAAAAATGAACATGTTAAAATGTAATCCAGAGGGTCTCGGAAACCAGCATTCGCGTATCTTTGTTTGTTTTCTCTGTGGACGGCGAGAGTTTGATCGGAGAGTCTGCTCCTCAAAAATACAGTGTCCAATAAGTTAAGGACCCCTAGAAAGAGGTCAATTGAAAGAAGGACCTGAATATCCAGCGAACGTCAGATTTTTAGGCATAACAAATCAAACGTTTTCATCGCAAGTTGTACTCATCGAGGACGGCAGGTTTAATTCATGAGCATGGCAAATCCAACTCAGTTAATTTTTTGCCACAAAATTGCGTGCTTGTAAACTAAATTTTTCATCCTCGTGCCAATATAGATAGCCATGAAAAACGTTCAATTTGCCTTTGCCTAAAAATCTGAGACCAGGCATTTCAGAAAGAATAGGCATTGTAAGTTCGATCGCAGAATTGCACAGGGAATGAGCACTTCAGACAATCAATTTGCCTACATTTTACTGGACTCGCCAACCCTGAAATTGGGGAGAGAATTTTACTTCCAATTTACCCCCCCCCCCCCTCCCCCCTCTTTCTCCCTGATCGAGGGGTGCATCTTGTAGCTCATCATCCTGATCAAGCAAGCCTTTTTTGTTCCCTGTGCTTAGCTTTGCTCTGTTCATGTTTTGTACTTACCAGCCTTTGCTTGCTCGGCGGCACGCCACGCTTTGCTGATAAAATCTTATTGAAATTGGTGGTTGTTTGATTTGTTCAATTTGGTAGGTTTCCATGGGGCGAACTCTTTCATCTTGCCGGCGAGCGCTGGCTACTCTTCTTCAATAGCAAGGGCAGCCAAAGTCAACGGTGCATCTCTTGTACTCCCTTCGTTCCAAAATATAAGTCCTTTTAGATATTCTATAATATGAACTACATACGGAACAAAATGAGTGTATATGAACTCTAAAATGCATCTATATACATCGGTATGTGGTTCATAGTGAAATCCCTACAAAGACTTATATTTAGGAATCGAGGTAGTATCTGTCAGTATGTTCCACGGTACCACAATTATATGCGCATCAACAGTGTCTGAATATATATGCAGACAACAGTGTCTGAATTCTGCCCGCAAAAAACAAGGTCTGAACTATTTTTGTTTTGCGGGGAACAATGTCTGCATTCATCTCTCTACTACTACTACTACTTTTGTAGAGGATCTTTGCCGGAAAAAACTGAGGAACTCAAGATCTCTACTGCTACTACTTTCGTAGAGGATCTGACGTCAGACATTTCCGAAAGAATAGGGATTGTAATTCGATCACAAAATTGAGAAGGGAATGAACACTTCAGATAACAAATTTGGAAGTAAGTATAAGACAACAGCCAACGTTTTACATACTCTTGGTACACCATTTTTCCATTGCCCAAGTTTTCTGACAGAAGAGCTCGTTCCGCCCGGTTCGTTCAATTGCCTAACTTACATCATATATATCTGTAACGCTACTGTCCTCAGGACACCCTCCAGCTCCAAAAAATGATACAAGCCTGTAACTATTCCTTTCTATCTTCATGCATCAGCAGAACACTTGCAGTAACTCTGAACATATCAGTGAGTGCAACAGACCCTGATGTGCCTGCGGCGAATGCGATTTACCTTTGGAAACCAATCTCGCTATCGTCCATTCACTAAGCAGATAGAGCAGAAGCAGTAGGAGATTTCAGAACAGCTGGAGCGTGATCTTGAGCCTAGTCTGCTTCCACTTTGGCAGCTTGGCAAAAGCATCCTTCGTCATCCCGAATTTCTCCCTGAACTCCGCCGAAGACAGGTACATCTGCAACGTGCCAATGCAGCCGTGTTAATTAGACTGTCAGGTATGGAGGAGGCTTAGATGATATGGGCGTCATGAGAACAGTAGGATACCTCGCGCCTGGCCTGATCAATGGCTGTGGCAGGATCGGTGGAAGATGTCCTCAGGCGATCATACGGGTACTCAGGGAGCCCTTCCACGTCTTCCGACTGACCGTCCTTTGCATCTTCCTGTTTCGCCAGGGTTGCAGTCTGCCCATCCTCCGGAGCAGGGGCGGTCTCCTCGGCATTTGCCTCTGGTTCAGGTTTGCTTGCTTCAGGCTGGTGTTTATTTACAGCACGACCTGCTTTGGACGTCGAAAGTACGTAGCAGGTAAGAGAACTAACTATGTTTGCGAGGTAGTAGTAAAATATACTCCTTGCCGAGAATGCCACTATACCTTTCCTTGACTTCGGTATCAGATTTCGCCTAGGCTGCTCGAACAAAGCGGAGATTGCAGCGATTGATTCAGCCCTCTGGTGTGGCTTCCCAGGTTCAGGGGAAGTCCTTGGAGTCGTCCTTGGAGACGGCTTTGTAGCAACAGGTGGAGTTGACAAATTTCGGGCATTTGGGTTCTCAAAGTTGGCAGCCAACGCAGTGAATGATGGCGACCTTCCTCTAACTCTTGCATGGTCAGGACTGGAAGATGTAGTTCTCCTCTGAGGTTTATCAGGTACAATGCATCTTCCAGTGTGTGATGATGTTGTCGGTCTTCTTTTAGGCTTCTGCCAATTACATAAGCAAAAGTTAAGCTTTATGAGAAGGAATGCATATGCCACCTGGTAATGCCATTTTGTTATCTAAAATGTTCATACACGATACAGAGTGTTCAACAAATGCTCAAAATTTACATCTGGTGGTAGTAGCATTTTTATCCTGGCATCTATGTGGTATTGGCTTAAAGTATACTAGCAAAAACATGGCATCACGAGGTTAATTTCAGTTAGTCATGACTAATGAGTACCACCAATCTACAAACATTCCTATTACTAATGCTCCAATGAAAATGCTGCAATAAATTGGGAGAAATATACAGCCAGCTCACCTTTGATCACAACCATCTAATAAAGCAGGAATGCAGGATGAGAGACAATTTAGGAGGTTCAGAAGGAAATCAAAAGCTACAGAAGTCTTACATCTCTTATTGGTTTTACTCCATTCTTCACTATAGACAGCCTCCGTTCAAACGAGTTACCATGCATCTGAGTCATTTATAAAACAAAACACACGAGGTTAGCTTCTGAAGTTTACACGATAGAAAAAACATATGAATCCACAAGGAAAAATGCTTACAGCTGATTTTGCCGAGTCCCAAGTGAAGAAGAATCTTGTGAAAAATTGGGGCTCACTTCCTTCAGTGATAACATAAAGTGGTGTTTCTTGTGACAAGTTTTCCATTAGAATGTCAAGTTCAAGAAATTTCTGGCAGAAAAGGAAGCTTCGTGAATCCAGCGTAAACTAAAACAAGAAGCTTTCTATATACACTGAGAAACCATGATATTCTCACATACCTCTCCAATGCTCAAAGCATGTGCTCGTATATTTGTGTCCACATGTTTTCCAACCCATATAAAGATACATGAATGACAGTCCAAAATATATATGTCCTCTGTCATCATATCATCTTGCGTAAAATTGAATATCTCTCTAGCCTGCAACATCAGTAGACCACCATTAATTTCTCATCATGTTTTCTTATCTTCATAATAACAAATATAAACTTTAGAATTGCTCACCTTAAGCACCCCTTCATTACCCCAATGTATGCCACAGAAAATATTAATTCAAAAGGAGAAAACGAGTAAGTACAGTACATAGTGAATGATAACCGTTTAAGAGAAATGAATGGATACGAGAAATGTTATGAACTCTTTATACCTTTTGAAAAGGTACAAAAGAACAAACGAGAGTCACTTTCTTGATCTCTCGCAATCTTCTGCCTTGGGTACTCACACTTGCTTCCAAGTAACTTCCAAAATTGATCAGATTCTGATCCTTCCTTGAGCAATCTTGACTGGAGATTTGGCTGTGGATGAGCAGAATGGAAAGGGTCGGTGTTATGATATTGATAGAGCAGGGAAATCATAAATGAAGGTAAAGTACAAACATGAAGTATCGCAAAAGCACTTATTGATGTGATACATAAGCTGGCCAGATATAACTATGAAGCAGATATGTCAGGAGGTGAATATTAACTTCAATAACTATGTGAACTTTTATGACGTGCTGTAGAATTATGCATATTGACATACATGATGTATGTTGGATGCCAGTCGTGCACAGGAAGTGGATGTGTTACAGATAAGCAAATTATGGTACTCTTCAATGATTTCACTTGGACACAGTGTGTTGGAGAGGTGCGTTCCACAAGCATGTAAACTTTCAGTTTCAAATTTAATTTCACTTGGGAGCTATGAAAAAAACATAGTTCAACAACCAAAAAAGTGAAACATGTGAAAATGGGAAATTACTGAAATCGATGCTGAATGTGTTTTTTCATAGCTCGTGTGTGAAATTAAATTAAATTTTGAAATTTTACAATGTTTGTGAATCATGTTACAGTGTATTTTTGACAGAAAGTTTGAAACATTAGAATGATATTTTTCAACTGATTTTCACATGTCTCCACCGAAACTTGGTTTCCACTGGATATTCTCTCGGCTGTGCCTCAGGGACTGCATTAGTGGAAGGGTGGCCCACCAGCAGCCGCACGGAGCATTTACATGTTGCAAGGATCAGGATCAGGGCCAGGACCCGTGATGTTTAGGTCGGGTAGGACAAGGCATGTTCGATGGCGCTGAACTTATAGACGTAGGCAGGTCAACCGTCCCAGCCACCAGCGAGTATTGGCACCTCATCAGCACCATTGACCATGGTGCTAAGTAGTGCTAGGGTTGTGCTGCCTCAACGCCAGGGTAGCTAGTACTGACCTAAAAAGGTCAGATTTGGCTAAAGGTTCGGGAAGGGGTTATTTTTGGCTGAAGTGTCATGGCAAGTTCAGAATTGTCAGTTTTCACCAAAAAAAACAGTAAAATATAAATCATCTCGACAACATGGTTCAGATTCTTGTAGTGACTAAATGTCCATAATATTTTTTAAATGAAAACTAGATAAGATTGGGAAATAGAAAGACATCCAGATAAATTAATTATCATATTAAGTCAATCAGGGTGATGTGGCAGCATAGCAGCTCATTTGAATGATCAGACACATTTGCACTACATGATCGTAGTCATACCTTGAGCACATCTAACTGCCTCTCAGCAAGCCCGTGGTCCATTGAGGAGCTTAGGTTCCCAACCCAAGTAAATAGCGTGTCTCCATCATGTAGTATGTAACAATAGGAAGAGTTCAGTGATGCTGCTGCCTGGTAATAAGTACAATATCAAACTTACAACATGCGGCATAAATAGGAGCTAAGATAAAGTGGCCATAACATCATTAGCACAATGCCATGTCCAGTGAACATAGATTAAAACCGAACGTACCGTGTCAACTTGAATCGCTTGCATATTTTCTGGTCCTGAACCTTGAACCCGGAAAAGTGCAACACCGTTGTCCGAATATGTATCATCCTCAGTTCCATTTTCTGAGACATATTTCTTGTATCCACTACTAGCACCACCCTGCATTATTGAGATTTTTTCACAATGTAAGAGTGCATAAATTTTCAGACTAAAATGATACATTTGGCAGTGGATCTTAACAGAATGAGTTAGTAAAAGGCTGACCTTGAATATAACCAAGTTCTGAAATATAGTAAAGAACTCTATGGACTCCTTTCCTTCATAAAGGCGAACCTGTGACAACCAGAGTTTTTTTAGGTTGAAATAATCAAGCAAGATTTTACAAATCATTCAGCCTCAGACAAAGTTGATTTATTTTACCAGAGCTGCCTCGAATTTTAGTGAATCAACCATCGTATGAGCAAGGGAAGTGGCTGCATTCCTCTCCTCCTGTCCTCACAAAAAAACACATGATTAGTTAATTATTCTCCAGCTTGAGAGCTTTCAAGTATGTCTAGAAATGTGGCCCACTCATATTCTAATTAATCCAAAGTTTTTCTCCATAAGAGAAAAGGTATGCTCGAAATATTCGCACTTACCACAACACAAAGGCATCTTTAGATATACTCCCTCTGTCCCAAAATATAAGAACGTTTTTAACACTACACTAGTATAAAAAACGTTCTCATATTATGGGACGGAGGGAGTAGTATATAGTACTCCCTCTGTAAACTAATATAAGAGCGTTTAGATCACTACTTTAGTATTCTAAATGCTCTTATATTAGTTTACGGAGGGAGTACATGTTAGTACAGCATTCAGAAAAATATATCCAAATTGTAAAAGAAGGCAGTGATTGCTGTCATGAATCTCAGAGAGAAACAAATCCAGGAGGCAAGAGAACTTGCAGTTTACTAACTGCCATTAACCAGTAATCTATCTAGTACATTTTCATGATCTTATACGCTAGTTTTGTTTCAGAAACTTACACTCAAAAGATAGCACATTTTAAACAGTTACCTCAATACTCCTCTGGCCGAACCAAGTACCGATAAGACAATTCTCCCCATCATCACCACGGTAGCAATATTGGAAGATATAGCAATCTCCACTGTAGAACTTGCATTGTTCATAGAATGAAAGGAAAGTCTTTTCACAGTCATTTACACGCCAAACCTGTAAGACAAGTGTTTTCTCACAACAGTTCAGCATGTTTTCTCACCACAGTTCAACAAGCAATAATGAAACAGCTATAACTGCGACGTATGTGATTGGTCTTGTTGCAAATATTTAGCAAGAAAGGAAATTGGACTGACCTGTAAGTTTCCTGTGTAGTCAATGTGAGCTTGAGACTCTTCCTTCAAAGGAGCAGCTTTTGCCACACCCCTAACATTAAATCCTTGGCGCTTCAGAAGGGCTACAAAAATTCATTTATATATCAATAAGTTTTAATAGTGTTAGAAAAATAAAAATAAATATAATCCATGATTAATAAGAAAAAGTAATCCATGACATCGATTCTAACCTGCAACTTTTCCTCTGCTTTCAACTGACACAACTGTCTCAACTTTATTGGGCCATTTACTGAACTTCGACCGGAATATAACCGTCTCAAATCCTTCCATCAGACGAATGATGTGAGATCTTGGCCGATTTCCTTCACAGAGTAACTCCTACATAAGTGATAATACGAGCACCATCATGGAAAAGTTAATACTTGCCACTGCAAAAATAAAATTATTAATCTGGGCCTAACCAAAGCTTTTGGTGGCCACTCCATTAATCTAAGCTGCTAAATTATCACCAACCATAAAAATTATTCAGTCCAGAGAGCAGAAACAAGAAGATGTTACCTCAGCGGCCAATCCTGCTCGTTTCCTATCTTCAAGTACTGTTTCTCTACCCATCCAGACATAAAGTTCAGATCCACAGTCCAGAAAGTAGCATTTTGTTGAATCTAGCAGCGCTCTTGTTAGATCTTCACAATCCAAGGGAAATGTCTGGCCCTCATTTACACTGAAAATATAAAGAAAAATGATATTTATTAGCAGGGGAAAATAGATATGCAACTTAACCACAGATTTAGGAGTGCATTTACTGTAGAAAGAATTGAAATTCCCTATGATATGTTTCCTGTAATATATTACCAGAGCAGCTTTGAAGGGAAAGCATCATCTTTTCCACCGGGATCAGAAAATGTCTTTTTTGGCAGAGGAGCAAATCCACCAAAGAGACCCCAAAACTCACCAGCATCAGCGTCTGCCATCAACTTTCCATCATCTGTTGAAAGAGTAAATTATAATTCTGGAAAGAAGGACTTTGTCCAATTTAGACCTTTTGTTCAAACATGAACTTACCAACCACAGCCACATCGCATTTTCCTTCATGGTTGGCATCTTTGAGGTATTGCACAACCTCCAGGGCTTTAGCCCTCTCTTGAATACTCGAATTCAGTCCATTGAATTGGAATATCTTTGACTTAGTATCCAAGATAAGTATGTCATCATGGTTCAGTGATGCCCGTGCAAAAGGAACCTGTTATGGGGAAGAGCAACACGGCATGTTAGTTTGGTAGCTATCACAGAAAATTGCAGTGACAAAATACAAGCAGGAAATTTTTACAGGGGAAGCAGATTATTTTTTTCACCTCTTTAACCTGGACCGTGTGTTTTCCTTTGCAGACAAATAATCGTGCCACATACTCCCGCTCATTGACTACAGCCTGCCTAAAACCAGATGCAGCTCCACCTTCCTCTGGTATGATACAAGGTTTAAAGTATGAAAGAAATTTTTCAGTCTCGTTTCCTTGTACTTCACGGTATTGTACAGCACGTCCACCAAGAGCAGCATCCAGTTCCACAGTCTTGATCACAGCTATACCAGCTTCATCCTATTTATTAATTAAACTAAAACAAGTGAGTTTGCTATTTCATTAACTAGGATATCAGCAACTAGCATGAGAGATTGAAATATAATAGCAAACCTGACTGGTATCTTTCCCAAGCCAATAATGGATCTCTTGACAAAAAGAACCATTTTTGAGGGCGGAGGTCTGTTCCAATGATAAAGTAATTAATAATCTCAATATTACAAATCAATACAAACAACTGCATTCTCACTACTATTACAAACAGAGTAATTAATTCCTAGAGAGATGGCATATCTCCAATACGCTGACGATATTATCAACATCATTATTACGTCACATAAACAAGATGTGAAACAATCAAACATGTTAGAAAATAATAACTGCATCAAGTATAAGATTGATTCATTATGGTAAGAAAGGAGGCAGGATAAATCAATATTCAGTGAGGTTCTGATAAAATACAATTTTAGGAATGAAATTAGTTGCACTGTTGACAAACATATAGATCTCTAGACCAATTTCTCTTACATAATTAATCACAGAACTTAGGCACATCTACACAATTCAGAAAGGCTAGAGTACCTTTAATATTATATAAGAATCTCCTGTGAAAAATTTCCCATGTGATTCCCGGGGAACAGGAACAGCCTGCAACTTTTCGATTCGCCATATCTCCAGTCCACTAAGGGTTGTTAAGGATGACTATCCACGGATAAGTTAACAAATATTATACAAAGCAATGTAATTGTATACCAATTGCAGCATCATGCTCGCTAGCGTATTAACTGAATGTGATATTTTCTCAAGACTTCCAGCCATCAAATGTGTAGCTGACCTATGTGTACTACAAATTTCCTATTGAATACACATCATTAATTTAAAACAGCACTGCAAAACAGTAATGAGAAATAATAATATATGACATAGACCAATACAGGAAAAACAAGTGAAAATTATTATGTAATTCAGTGACAAAATTAGCAATTGAAGGATACTCCTTTTGGCCTGCCCCTTTGAAGACAGGATCCACTTCCCTCATTGAGATCACCATAGTACCCCTAGATTTTGACTAGTCTCAAGTGTCTTTTGCTTCGATAGAGAAGAGAAGGCGTGTACTGCAAGCAAAAATTCATAAGTAGAAATTCCATATGAAGCAGTGAAAGCTTTAAAATAATCTTGAACAAGAATATTCACAAACAGTACAAATTACTTTTCACATACATATTTAGCTAGCAAAAACTCAAAAGCATAAAATGCTTCCTACTCAAACAGCTCACTGAGAGCAGCATGATACCAAAACCTTGAGAGTTTGCCCATAACAGGTGCAGCAGTCCAGAAGACTTATTTCGATACAGTCGAAGGTTTGGCAATTACAAAACAGATCCAATGTCAACCATCTTGGAGTATACACCAAGAGTTGCTCATATCCAATTGAGCATGTAGTGCAATACAAACCTAAGATTTGCAATGACCAGTTAAATTAATCAATTTCCAGTGACCAGTTAAATTAATCGATTTCCAATCACTAGCTAATTTACTAAACTTGAGGGTTGAGACAATAAAGACAAGATCTGGACACATGTCTGGTATTCAATAAAGCTGCGCCCAATCTGAAACCGCCCACACCCGCTGGTGGAAACGAGATGCAGGTATGCACTCCTGGACTCTGTATATGTACATGTTTAAAAATCCACCCGCTGTCAAGTCATTAGCGCCTAAAAATTGAGGTTCTAGGTTCTGAACATCCTTAAGATGAATCCACATGTCCACAACAGAGGCAAGATTTGATCAACCAAATGGTACGAAGGCAAAGCAAACATCATACACTAACATTTATCTAATCAGTAAATAAATATAAACTTAGGTAAATGTTAGTGTAGGCCTGGGTGATTAATCTAGAGAATACGTGTTGGTTTTCCTGCCAAAGTAGGACCGCTCGTCCGTTCTGATTGTTTCTCAGTTCACAACTTGTGGAGCCGACCTGTGCAGCAAGGGCACGGAGCAGAGCGAGGGCGAGGCTGAGCAGCGGCGGCGGCATGGGAGAGCGCGAGGCAGTGGATGGCGAGGACGAGGAGTCCAGGACGGACGGCGTAGAAGTAGAAGCTCGGGTTCGCATCCATTCCGCCCGCCCCTGTTACGGAGCACCAGGATATGTCATATGTGACCCGCGCGGGCAGGCTTGGCCGCCGATCCGATCTGGGCTGCCGGAGCGCGGCACGGGGGCCGCCGCGCCGGGGTGCTGGTGCCGCCGTGATTTGGCATGCGCGGGCGTCGAGGCTGCCGGGATCTGGGCGGGGCGTTCGGAAGCCAGCCATGCGCGGCCAGGAGGGCAACGGCCCGCCTGGAGCGGGAACGACAGCGGCGGCGCAATGGGCGACGGCGAGGGGACAGTGTACACGCACGCAACCTAGGGCGGGGCGGCGCGAGGTGCGGACACCGGCCGGCGGCAAATTGGGCGACGGCGGTGCGCGCAGCGGGCGGCGTCGTACAGCGAGGGACAAAAGAAATAAATCGATCTCTTTTTTTTTGCCTTGTATCGCCACAGGCCCACGGCCCAAGAGAGTCGTGGTATCCGGCCCAAATACGGTAAAGTACTACGACTTTATTTCTTTTAATTCTCTTTCTTCGGAGTACTGTACTTAGAGTAGATTTTTTGCAATATAAAGTACAGCCTGACTTCAGGACCGGACGCCGTCAGAACCGGAGCGATCGACCACAGACAGACAGCAGTTGCAGACAAAAATCGACTCCATGCAGCCACCTCCGGCCGACAAGAATTACCCCTCAAAAAAAAATAGAGGGGGCAGGCAAGAATTGAATCGAGTTCCCGCTGCTACACAGATCCAACTCACGGAACAGTTTCTCTGCTAACACTCGACGTCACCGACGCCATCGATCAGGTTGGAGCCAACGTCGTCTTCAGATTCAGACAAAGAACTGAATCGACTTCCCGCCGCACAGATCCAACTCAAGGAAAGAAAAACAAGGACGGAAACTCTAGCTACAAACGCCGCCTGCGCCAGACAGATCACGACGGGCACCGGAAGAGAAACGAAGAGGAACCCAAAATCCTAGAAAAACTTGGACAGACGCCAAAGCGGCCGGCCGCTCCTGGACGAACCGATACCGGCGCCCCAGATCGGATCCCAATGCGCGCGCGGCTAGGCGAACGAATCTGTCTCTTCCCGTCGAAGTGAAAGACGATTAGCGAGGGGACACGGGGAGGATTCGGTCCGTACCTTGGGGTAGTGGTCGAATCGCGGTCGGCCGGTTGCTGTCGCCGCCGCCTGCCGGCTGGAGTTAGCACGGGGGAAACCGACGCGGGTTTGCCCGGCTAGTCCGTCCGTGCCACGCGCCGCTGCACGGGTAGACGGGGTGGCGAGCCGACAGCCCGACTGCGGAGGAGAACGACGACGACCAGACGAGACGGGATGCGACGGGAGGGATTGGGAGCGGAGGAGCACGACGACTAGACGAGGCGGGATGCGACGGGAGGGAGGTGCAGGCTGGAGGCAGGCTGTGGGTGGCGGAATTCTTCGGGGGGTCGGCGCCACATATATATCCGCGGGACAAAAAGACAAGGGTACCGCTGCGCCGCCGTTACCTTGTCCTGGCCCTAGATGGCAGATCGGACAGTGCAGGAAGCACCGGTAGGAAATGGGCGGGGCTAGGGTTGGAAGGGCCAAAACTAGGCAGGTGGTTGGAATTTGAAAAGGGGGAGGGCGGGGTGGTGTATTTGGTCCAAAAGTGTTTTTCTTTTTAGCAAAATATAACTCTTGTAGTATTACTCAAAACTTAGGGATTAAAATCATGTCTAACAATGTCCAATTCGCCTGTCCTCAAGACCAAATTCAGGCCACATTGTTGTTCATTTGGTATTGCGATCTAACAAAGGTCTCATGAAATGACTTGCGCAATTTGGAAAATTTGGCATTGTGATACAAGAACCATGTTTCTTCGTAAAAATAATTATTGATCACTTTAATTGGAAAATCATATTTCAATTGGTTGATCTCCGCGCTCTTCACCATTGATGGCGTAAAATTGTGATGGTTGTTATTTAACTGCAATCCTCGGCTATCCGTTATACAGCTAGTTAGTTCTGGCGCGAAAAGAAATTTATTTATTTTATGACCGTCGGCTAGAAAGACCACTGACACATGAAGAACGCTTGGGCTCGCCGCAGAAAACTGTTAAAAATTTACGTCATCTCATAGAACGACATCATTGTATCACTCAATTACGTGCACCGTGCTACTTCACACTTGTATAACAAAATGGCGCGAAAAGCTGTCCAGCTTCAATAGCAGTTCAAGTATTACACCGCTAGGGACATGTTATAATTTGGCACACGAACACGCCGCCTTAGAAATAGGTATCTGTTGTGCCTAGGTATAGGTAGGGCGCGAAAAGTTGTAGCGCATCCGACAGGGCGTAGGGTAGCTAGTTATGAAAAATTTCAATCTATGGAAAGTATTTACTCACCACCAAAATTGGCCTGCCAAGGAAAGCAAATCTGCACCGGTGGTTTCTTTAGTTATGGAAAAGCTGTCCATTAAATACTCCATAGATATTCCAAATAATCCATGATACGCGCGATTTCACTGCTGGTGTTTTAGTTACCCGAGTGCAATTATATGTTAATTTTAGGAAACTATTTAGTGGCCAGCCTGGACATTGCAAGGGCGCCACCCAGAGTTACCAAAAATGTGCCGTACATGGACCATCTGTAAGTATAATCCCAATTAGGCGCTGGGATAAAGTTATTGTCTGTGTACCATCTGTAAGTTCTGCTGAGTTGGTTACTAATCATGTGGTGTGGAGCTATGGAAAGAAACAGAAAAAAGTGCGCCATACTTGAAAGGTGACTATGACCGGGATCCCATAGTTACATAGGCTATCACATTCACTGGACCTTTTGGTTTGATCAGTCTTGCCTAGCGATCTAAATCGTCCGATCTCAACCCTGACCAACCGCGACCGCTGGATATTTCATGGATCAACATGAGCCATTGGAAATTTTACCGATGGCAAACGCGGGCTATTCGGTAGTTTCGATGGGAGCAGAATCGACATTTCGCATCAGGTGATATGAATGGCAGCCGCTGCGTGCTAAAATCCTAGCTTGCCCCCACCTTGTCCCCGCCCCGGACTCATCCTCTATCTTCCCGTACCGCCACCCCCGCCTCTTCTCCTCCTGCCGCTCACCCTCCCCGCTCCACCTCCTTTATCTTACTCGTGCCACCACCCCTATGCCCTCCCCTCCCACTTCTCACCCTCACCACCCCATATTCTCTATCCTCCTCGTGCCGCCACCCACGCCTTCTCCCCACCCGCCGCTCACCCTCCCCGCCCCACCTCTGCTCCTCTCTGTCATCATGGTCATGTAGCCACAACGCTTCTCTTCCTTCTGAGACATCTCTTTCCCCTCCCTCCGCCTCATCCCGACCTGACAAGCTAGGGCACCTGTCTTCACCGCCGCTCTCCCTCTAGGACGTCGTAGTCCCCTCATAGTCGTCCATGCCCCCGTCTTCACACTCTATTGTTGGATACCACCCATTCCAGCTTTCACTCGCCGCCTCTCATCGATTCAGTAACCCGCCTTTCCTCGCCGTCATTTGTCAACTGAGCCATTCCAGATACGAAGCGTACAATTTGCCAATGCTAGACGCGGGGCAAGGCTGCCTGGTGGGGTGCGTGGGAGGACGGCATTGGTCGCAGGCGGCCTCGCCAGAGGGGGCACGTGGGAGGCTGGTGCTAGTCACTCGGGGACGCGGCTGAGAGGTGGAGGTCGCGAAGTGCTGGGGCGCGAGCACATGGTGTGTGTGAGAGAGATGTGCAAGGGGGAAGCAGTAGGGAGTTGGCGATGACAACATGGGAGATCATCCCAACATGTGGAATTCGCGTGGCAAGAAGCTCTCAGGCGTTGGGGCTCAGGGACAGGAGCTCGCGGGAGCGACGGGAGGAAGAGAGGTTGGGGATGTGTGAAAGAGAGATAGTCAGGCTTTCGAGAGGGAGAGGTGATTTTCTCATGGTCCTTTTTTTTCTATTTACCATTCATATGTGTTCCTCCTTCTGTCATGTAAGGTGTTTGTTGGATAAATATTTGTTTGTTCCCGCTTATAAATTTCATGTCAAGTAGCTGTTAATCCTGCAGCATACTTACTCATTTTTTCATACACTGTCTACACTAGTAAAGGAACCCCACACTAGCGGCGTCCACGCCCCTAGTTTCTCATGTTTGCAAAGTGGTTACTATTGGCGTGCCGGTCACACGCTGCTAGTAAGTCACCTACTTGTGGTGTGTTGGTAGCACGCACCTAGTAAGACACCTACTAGTGGCGTGCAATAGGGTGGCATGTCGTGGGTAGTAAGAACACTATCGGCATGCCGGTTGCACGCCGCTAGTAAGTCACCTACTTGTGGTGTGCTGGCAGCATGCCGCTAGTAAGAAACCTAGAAGTGGCGTGCAATAGGATGGCATGCCGAGGGTAGTAAGAACACTAGTGGCATGCATTTGGATTGCACTTGGTGGGTAGTAAAGAACACTATTGGCGAGTATGAAGGCGCACACCACTTGTAAGTTAGAACACCGGTGGCATGCTTACTTTCTGAGACGCCACTAGTAGTTTGTTCAGAGCAAAAAATTCTACCATGACAACATTTTTTTGCTGTCCGTCTGTCGCGACAACGTTTGCACATATGATTCATATATTGATATAAAAATATGCATTAAATAGATAATTTTGTGTATAACGTTTTAATGAATGAAATGATCCAAATGGAACACATACATAACACATTTATTATGCATATATTCACATTCCGAATTTGTAAGAAACATTGTCTAGTTTCATGGGGACGACTCGGTCATGGGGAGGCGGCTAGTAGGCAGAAAAAAATATGAACCTATGATGTGTCGTAACAAAAAAAATATGATGTGTCGATGAACCTATGATGTGTCGTAACAGAAAAAAAATGAGCAAAGATCATACCAAACATATAACAACATACATAAGAAAACCCGTCTATATAACCTTAGATACAAACATAGCACATGGCAAAACATAGCAACATTTGCCCATACCAGTACTGGGAAAAGACTTATAGCTGGCCCCAAATTAGTGGCGGGAATGGACAGGAACCCGCCATTGCTAATTAGGAAAGTCCAATGCATTCTCAATACCAAATTCAGGCCTCATAGTCGTTCGTCCGGCATTGCGGTCTACCAAAGGTTGCCATGAAATGACTTACGCAATTTGTTGTTTGTCGGATATGAGTAATACAAGAACCATGCTTCTTCGTAAAATAAATTATCTCTCTATTCGGAAAAGCATATTTCGATTCGTTGATCTCCACGCTCTTCGCCATTGATAGCGCAAAATTGTGATGGTTGTTATACTCGGCTGTCCGTTATCCGGCTAGTTAGTTCTGGCGCGAAAAGAAATCAATTTATTTTATGACTGTCGGCATCGGATGTATGGAAAAATCACCGACACATGAAGAATGCTTGGGCTTGCCGTAGCAAAACGGTTAAAAATTTATGGCATCTCATAGAACAATATCATTGTATCACTCAATTACGTGCACCCCGCTACTTCACACTGGTATGACAAAATGGTGGGAAAAGTTGTCCAGCTTATGTAGCAGTTCAAGTATTACACCGCCAGGGACATGTCATAATTTGCCACGCGAACATGACGCCTTAGAAATGTGTATCCGTTGCGCCTAGGTATAGGTAGGGCGCGAAATGTTGTATAGCTCATCCGGCAGGGTGTAGGGTAGTCAATCATGAAAATATTCAATCTATGGAAAGTATTTGCTCAGCACCAAATTTGGCCAGCCAAAGAAAACAAATCTACACTGGTGATTGGCGTCCTCTAGGGCTACATCATCTATGACCTTTTCCCCTTCAACAAGGCCTGTAACTCTTCTGCTGAGTTGAGAGTGTTTTGCGGGTGCTTGAAAAGCTTTCCTGCAACAAACGTCCTGAAATTGAGCAACGACCTCGTATCCTGATGCAAAAGAAAAAAAATACACATGATAAGACATTAGCAGGGTAGGTGAATGGTGTTAGCAAAAAGAGTATGTTTCGTTGCTAGTGTTGCACAAACCAATCCTATACACATGATATTTAGCTACTAGTGTTGCATGGCAAACAATGGGTCGTACCGTGTTGAATGGCTTCATCCCCCTGGCAGTCAGATTCTCCATGTATAGAATAGCAAAAAATCCACAATCAAACCTGCCACCAAAGAAAGAATAAAAAAGCAGATGAGGCTTGCTTCCCTTGAAACAAATGCAAAATTCTGTGGATGGGCACATGGAAAACAAAGGAAAAAGGGAAAAATAAATAAAATACATTGTAGACTGTTGCGGATACCCATCTGGGCTGAAACGGACGAAGGTATCAAGGTCGTTCTTCCATGGGTTTTGTTCTCTAACCAAAGTTTTAAAGTTTGCTATCTGCACATTTGATATCAGAAAAAAAAGAGATATAAGCAGGTGACGCAGTGGCATCTTTCTTGATTTGTACCGCAAACATAATATTGATACAAAGTAAAAAAGAATGACCAGAAAAGATACAAGGGCTGTAGCGCCCATACCAGATTGCCACATGGCTCATCAAGAACATTGACGTAGTGAGGATCGTCACTCCTAGAATCAAACACATTGAATTGTTTTTGCATCAAGTTTGCAACCACAACCGCCCAATGCCCGTCTTGGACAATAGTGAAGAAGAGCTGCAAAATGAACAAGAAAAAAATTCAGAAATCCATAGCATGTTGCGCTAAAAGATAGCTCTGATGCAAGAACAAAAATGTTTTACTTGATCACAATTCGCAATGTTGTTCTTGTCACAGGCCCTTTTGAAATCATTGATGCAAGACCCTATCTGAAAAGAATCCGGCTTCACAGAAAGCTTGGTCTATTGTATACAACAAATCTATTGGTTAGAATTGAATGTTGCAGACAGAAACACAAGTGATAAAAGAGCAAAAAAAAAAGAGTAGTTGACTCACAGCCATATGCGGCGAGAATGCAAACTTTCTAGGTTTGCTTGAGCTGTAAATCTGCTCGATGTTGAAACTTTCAATGTATAGTGACATCACCTCATTATTGAAATGTGCACGCTTTTTGAGCCCATTGCTGAAATGTTTGAAAGAAACATCAAACCCGCCTATCCTGATGAATGGAGGGCTACATGTTGCAAAAAAAGAAAGTGGATCGGTTAGAGGTAAAGATTTTTTTCTCAACATACAAAAAGAGATTACAAAAAACCCTTACAGTAGCTCGCCTTCTGGTGGGTCCTTAATATGGTAATTGGTGCAACAATACTGCTTGTATATGGCATCGTCTGTTGCATCAATTTTGATCTTCTTCATCTTCTTCAACTTGGGTGCGTTTTCTGGCGTTTTTGCAGCTCTCTTGAGTGTTGCCTTCTTCACATCACAGTTGTTCCCACTGCTGACTTCAATCACCACCTCCTCTCTTGTCTCATCAACTCCTGCTTCTGCCCCCACAAATGAAAAAGGAAACAAAAACAATGAAAAGAGAGGAAATGGTTTTGAGCATGGAGGAGCTAAAGTTTCTACAAAAATCATGACTTGATGACAAAGAAAAAAATAGTTAGGGGAGATGAGTTGTACAAACCTGCAGGGCTTGTGGAAATTGGAGTATATGTTGCGAGGGGAGTCACATAAAAAAATGGGCTAGTTGAAGTAGCCGGAGATTCATCAAACAGAGGGCTTCTCGCATGAATTGCCAAAAAGGGGTCCAAATTTGAAACGAATGATTTTGCAGGGGAGGAGTGGGCTTGATGAACTTCCTGAAACAGTAAATCACCGTCACTCCCAGGTTCGAACAAACCAAATGAAGGCCCATCTTCAAGTGTACCTAGCCTCCTTGTCAAATTGACATCTGCGAAGCTTGGGTGGCGTGGGGACTTTGCTTCAGTGTTGATTACCTTGCTGCATAAATCTTCTCCCTTGCCATTGCTCTTATCATTCCCATAGCTTTGACCATTTACCTTGATTTGATCACTTGTCTTTGGTGTGGCATTGTTGTTTTGACCAACTTCCGTTGCTGGATCACTTTTCTTTGCCCCATCCGGTTTCTTGGACTGTTGCGGAGATGGTACATTGGCTGGCTGCTTTGGCGATGGTACAGTGGCAGGCTGCTCCAGAAACATGCATGTGGAAGAAGCTCCTCCTAGTACACTAAAAGTGATGTCTTCACCTTGATCTCTCTGCTCATGTATCCCGCGTTTAGCTTTGTGTGCCTCAGACAGCATTAGGCCCATCCGCTTGCTGTACATGCCGTGCAAGACCCTCCCAAATGAGTTGAATGCAGCATTAAGTTCTCTAGCATGGAGCTCTTTGTGCTTGTTGTATATGACTTGCTTATGTGGGGGCAACTAGAAAAAAAGCACATAAACAAAAAGGGCATTAGATGCTAATTGGTGTTGTTTTTGACATGGCATTCAATCAAGGTTGCAAAATACAGAAAAAATCAAGAAGTTGCAGAAAAGAAAAAAGAAGCCACCTCTAGCTCCTCGATTGTTGGCAATGCATGGAGCCAGTTCTCCAAAGAGCCGCACACATCGTCACCACTGTCCGTGTTAGCTGGAGGCGGCTCATGCACATGCTCTGAGCTGCCATTGATACCCCCAGTACCGGTGTGAGGTGGGTCTTGAGAACCCGCATCTGCTCCCACATGTACATTTGCCTGCATGTGGTAGCTCTCTGGCACATCTGAAGTGTGTGTTGCAACCCCAAAAACACCTCCTTGGTCATTGATTTCCGGCAACTCCTCTGTGACACGATCACTGACGGTTCCTTGGTGATGCTGATCTATATATGACATGAACTCAACCACTGCGTATGGTGTATTGGTCCTAAACTGCATTTCAAATACGAGAAAGAATTAAGAACTGCAACAGACAGAGGTCTTCTATATGAAACCAAAAAAGCGATGTCTTTCAGTTTCAGCTACTTACTGGACGCTTCCCAAACCCATCATCCAGGGTGTCCACTGCGACAACAACATCAAAGTCCATTTTATGAACAAAACAAGCTCTAGGAAGCGAGTAGTTGATGGTGTGATCAACTAAGCATCCTCTTGGCACATCAAGGTGGTCCATGTAAATTATCTACGAAATGCAAAAGACACAAAAAAGAAAAGAAAACATCAGCGCCTCAAAAAAAGGTTTGTTGTCCCTGTAAAAAAAGGAGTGGAATGTTACAGGAATGAAGGGGTTGTACCGGAAGCATCGGTAGACATCCACCAATGTGAAATTTCACTTTACCCTCATTCCTCTTATCCTGGTATTTTTTAACTTCTCTCATCACATCACACAGGATATGCTCATCCCACTCAAACTCATGGACCACACTCATATCTCTTAGGGTGTAGAGATAATCTAGGGGTACCATGTTTCCTGTCCTAGGAGCTAGGACCAAAGCCAGGCACAGTAGTGCCCATGACCTCTCAATGGTCTCCTCATCATCATCTCCTTTCGATAAAACGGCAACTGTGGTGGGTATCGGAGCCCTATCACCGTCCATATAAACATCACGGAAATCAGCTTTGCCCCTCTTCCCGAACTCTACTGGTTTGCTGCCAGACAGTACATTGAATATCTTCTTGACCATGTCTCTTGAAAAGTGGATCTCCTTGTGGTCATTAATCCTGCAATTCACAAAAACTACAAAAATCAATAGATGTTGCGAGAAAAAAAGAAAAAGGTGTTCTGCAACAGAGAGAAGAACTAAAAAGAGATATTACATACTTGAGCACACGACTCTTAGTCTCAATCCTCATAACTATGAAATCGAGAAGCCCTTCAGGAGGAGGAACCAAAGGAGAGATATATAGCAAATCCCCGAAGCTGGACTTGCTTATTACATCCCTCTTCTTCCCTTTAATTCCATTGGCTATGTCGCGCAGCCGCTTTGCCGACCACCGAGTTTGGTAGATGGGCATGCTGTGAAAACAAAACGAAAATCAATACATGATGCTATGAGCATGCATCTCTAGTGATCTAAAAAGAAATGAAAATGTACTGAAACTAGTGGAAAATTGCAGACATGATGCAAATTTCAGGGGGAAAAAAAGCTAAATTCAAGCAGGACCGGACCGAGCAACCTCAGACAGACAACAGACAAAAATCGACCTCACCCAGCCACCGCAGGCAGGCAAGAATTGAATCGAGTTCCCGCTGCTACACAGATCCGATCCAACTCACGGAAACTCTATCAGTACTAGTACTAGTACATGCTAACCACGCTTGGAACAGTTTCTCTGCTAAGCCTAACACCCAGCTGACACTCAACTAGACCGACGCCATGAATCAGGTTGGAGCCGTCGTCCTGCGACCGCAGACAAGAAAGTGAATCGGCTTCCCGATGCATAGCCACAGCACAGATCCAACTCAAGGAAAACAAACAAGGACGAAAGGAACAGGAACAGAACCGAAGCGGAAACCAAAATCCATCCGCCGCAGGATCGATGACACTGGTAGGTAGGCAGGTACCACGGGCGCTCCACGATCCGGCCACCGAAGCGGATGGCCGTTCCTCGGCGAATTAATCCCCGCGACCCAGATCGAGTTCCCGGCAACGCACGTCAGCCCCAAACCGTTGTCAACTCAAGAACGAATCTCTATCGCCCACCCAATTTCCGTCCAAGTAAAGATAGTTAGCGAGGATACACGAGGAGGATTCGGTCCATACCTTGGCGGTCAGGGTCGAATCGCCGGGAGGGGAGGACCGCCCGTCCGGCCGGTTGCTGTCGCCGCCTGCCGCCTGGACTTAGCACGGGGGAAACTGACGCGGGTTTACCCGGCTAGTCCGTCCGTGCCACGCGCCGGCTGCACGGGTAGACAGGGAGGCGAGCCGATCGCCCGACTGCGGAGCAGGAGGGATCGATGGGGGAGCGGAGGAGCACGAGGACGAGACGAGACGGGACGTGAGGTGTGGCTGGAGGCTGGCTGTGGGTGGCGGAAATCTTTGGGGGTCGCCGCTACATATATCCACGGGACAGGGAGACATGGGTGCAGCTGCGCCGTTAGCTTGTCCTGGTCCTAGATGATGGATCGGACAGTGTAGGAAGCGCCGGTAGGAAAGGAGCTAGGGTTGAAAGGGCCAAAACGAGGTAGGTGGTTGAAATTTGAAATGGGGAGGGCGGGCTGGTGTATTGGTCCAAAAGTTTTTTCTTTTTAGGAAAATAATAATTCTTGTATCACTCAAAACTTAGGGATTAAAATCATGTCTAACCATGTCCGATACGTCCGTCCTCAAGACCAAATTCAGGCGGCATAGTCGTTCGTTCGGCATTGTGATCTACAAAAGGTTACCATGAAATGACTTGCACAATTTGCAGTTTGACAGATACGAGTAATACAAGAACCATGTTTCTCCGTAAAAATAATAATTGATCTCTCTAATCGGAAAAGCACATTTCGATTCGTTGATCTCCGCACTCTTCGCCATTGATGGCGTAAAGTTGTGATGGTTGTTATTTAAGTGCAGTCCTCGGCTATCCGTTATACAGCTAGTTAGTTCTGGCGCGAAAAAAAGTTTATTTATTTTATGACCGTCGGCATCGGATGTATGGAAAGATCGCCGACATATGAAGAACGCTTGGGCTTGCCGCAACAAAACGGTTAAAAATTTACGTCATCTCATAGAACAACATCATTGTATCACTCAATTACGTGCACCGTGCTACTTCACACTTGTATAACAAAATGGCGCGAAAAGCTGTCCAGCTTCAATAGCAGTTCAAGTATTACACCGCTAGGGAGATGTTATAATTTGGCACACGAACACGCCGGCTTAGAAATAGGTATCCGTTATGCCTAGGTATAGGTAGGGCGCGAAAAGTTGTAGCGCATCAGACAGGGTGTAGGGGTAGCCAGTTATGACAAATTTCAATCTATGGAAAGTATTTACTCACCACCAAAGTTGGCCTGCCAAGGAAAGCAAATCTGCACCGGTGGTTTCTTTAGTTATGGAAAAGCTGTCCATTAAATACTCCATAGATATTCCAAACAATCCATGATACGCGCGATTTCACTGCTGGTGTTTTAGTTACCCGAGTGCAACTAAATGTTAATTTTAGGGAACTATTTAGTGGCCACCCTGGACATTGCAGGGGTGCGACCCAGAGTTACCAAAAATGTGCCGTACATGGACCATAAGTATAATCCCAATTAGGCGCTGGGATAAAGCGATTGGCTGTGTACCATCTGTAAGTTCTGCTGAGTTGGTTACTAATCATGTGGTGTGGTGCTATGGAAAGAAACAGAAAAAAGTGCGCCATACTTGAAAGGTGACTAAGACCGGGATCCCATAGTTACATAGGCTATCACATTCACTGGACCTTCTGGTTTGATCATCACTGTAGGACTTGGGTTTAAGTTTTCCCCAGCCCCTTTTCATCAATGGACTCCTGACGTCTACGAAGGAGTGTGGTTCGTTCGACAAATTTGCCTAGTGTTGGTGTTAAAACCGGCGGATCTCGGGTATGGGTTCCCGAACTATGCGTCTAAGGTTGATGGTAACAGGAGACAAGGGACACGATGTTTACCCAGGTTCGGGCCCTCTCTATGGAGGTAATACCCTACTTCCTTGTTGATTGATCTTGATGAATATGAGTATTACAAGAGTTGATCTAGCATGAGATCGTAATGGCCAAAACCCTAGAAGTCTAGCCTGTATGATTGTGATTGCCTCTACGGACTAAACCCTCCGGTTTATATAGACACCGGAGGGGACTAGGGTTGTACAAAGTCAATTACAAAGAAAGGAATCTTCATATCCGAATGCCAAGCTTGCCATCCACGCCAAGGAGAGTCCCATCCGAACACGGGAGAGAGTCTTCTATCTTGCATCTTCACGGCCCATCAATCCGGCCCATGTCCAACAGGCCGGACGTTTGAGGATCCCTTAATCCAGGACTCCCTTAGTAGCCCCTGAACCAGGATTAAATAACGAGGTGTCTGGCGCGCAGATTGTCTTCGACATTGCAAGGCGGGTTCCTTCTCCGAATACTCCAAAACAGCCTTCGAACACAAATAACGTGTCCAACTCTGCAAAGCAAGTACCACACACAACCGCAGAGAGTATAATATTTCACGAGTTCAACCCACTGACAACTTTTGTAGCGTGACACCACGTCACCATCCGGTCATTAATTCGAACCGTTTTTTAGCCTGCCGCTCCACGTTTTGAGATGCGGTTTTACTGGCACGTCTTGTCAAAGCAGAGATCGTGTCCCCCTATTTCGGGATTCTCATCAACATGGGCGTGGGTAATCCAACCGTGCTGTCTGCACGGCCCTTGGGAAATAAGCGAGTTTTAATGCGAGTGGGGAGGCGCTTGATATTCGCTGCCCTTATAAGGAGATAAGGATCCACCCCCTTTCACCCACGCCTTCTCTCCCTCTCCGCCCACTCGATCTCGAGCTCCAGCACCCAAGTACCTCATCTCTTCCGCTTAAAAAAACCACTCCAATCATGTCCGGATCTGGAGCGCAGGGCAAGTGGATGGTCTCCTTCGTCAAGGAGAAGGACATCACCAAGCTCCGGGAGGCCGGGTATTTGGCCAAGGAAGTCGCCCAGCGGCTTCCGACCAAGGGACAGATCGTCCCTACCCCGGAGCCCCATGAGAGGGTAGTGTTCATCCCCCACTTCGTCCACAGGATGGGATTTCCACTCCACCCATTCGTCCACGGACTCATGTTCTACTACGGGCTGGATTTCCACGATCTGGCCCCCAACTCCTTCCTCAACATCTCGGCATTCATTATCGTGTGCGAGGCCTTCCTCCGCATCTCACCCCACTTCGGATTGTGGCTGAAGATCTTCAATGTGAAGCCGAAGGTGGTGGATGGCCAACACGCAGAGTGCGGAGGCGCCATGGTGAGCAAGATGCCCAACGTCATATGGCCCAAAGGTACTTTTGTGGAGACCGTTAAGGGACGGCAACAATAGTGGTTCTATGTCACAGAGCCCCGCGACACCACCTAGGCCGCGACTCTCGAGTTCAGGTCCGGGCCCCCGATGCGGCTTACCTCCTGGCCAGAGAAGGGCCTGGACTGGGCCTCGTCCGATGAGCTGATAGTGCTGCAGATGCGCATCAAGAGCATGGTCGACAAGAACATCAAGCTTGTCAATGTGATCTAGGTGATGCTTTTTCGCCGGATCCTTCCATGCAAAAGCCGGACCTGCAATTTGTGGGAGTTCGATCCGGCCAAGCACCAGACCCTGCAACATTTCTTCGGTGTTACGCACAAAGGTATTTGGAAGGTGCTCTTCAAGGCCAACGAGACGTGGCCGAAGGAGACCGAAGACCGTGGGTACAACCAGACCCACCCTGCCAGTCCGGTAAGTTTTTTGTGTGTTTTCAAGGTGTATCCTTTACTTATATACTCAAGGGGAATGTCTGAGCTTCCCCCTCTTACTTTTTCAGGGATGGACAAAGAAGGTGGAGCTGGTCAAGTGTTCGGCTCCACTACCCGAAGACCCAGCAATTCCACTTCTGACGAAGATGATGGTTCCGACGCCCTACCAGGCGTCGGAGAAGAAGGCCAAGGGGACCATCAGTGGTCTCCGCCATAAGGGCACTTCAGACATGACGTCCAAAGACGCCGAGACCCATTCCTCACCCGCCACCGACGAGGAGGAGGAGGAGGAGGAGGAGGAGGAGGAAGAAAGCAACTCAAGGGGGAAGGAAGAAAAGGGCAGCCTCCACACATCTGGAGGCCGAAGCATCCAAGAGAGGGAGAGCTTCCCGTGCGGACGACACCACGCCGGATACCGACAACAGCTCGGAGTGGCGTCCCAGGTATAAGCCCCCGGCCGAATCGTAAGTATTCAAAGGCACTAACACACCTATATTTCTGACTCCTTTATCTCGTGATTCTAATGTGTTGAATCACATACTGCAGTCCGGCCCACAACAGCTCCCAACGAGCCTCATCGGGGGATTCGCTGGATCAAAAGGCTATGGATAGCGAGTCACTGCCGGCGGACTCCTCTCCCGAAGCCACGAACGACACTGAGGCGCTATCCCGAAGGACCTTCACTGGCCAGGGAGAGACACAGGAGGTCATCAGGGTGGCGCCAGAGGGTGAAACGTCGACTGCCGGACACCTGGGGGAGCAGATCCCCCAGGAGAATGGCGATGGGGGCCATATCCACTGCGGCCCCCAGCCGAATATCATTCCGGAAGCCAGTACGGCTCCGGATTCAGGCAAGCCGCCTCCTTCAAAGAAGGGTGTGCGCCTGTTCCGTCGGTGACCTCTGTCCAACCGGAGGCACCGGATACTCTTGTGGAAGCGCTGTAAGGCGCTTCCATCATTAAGGAACACCTTATCCTTATGGGAACGATTGTTGAGAAGGTTCAATCCGTTAAGAGCGGACTGACCAAAGCCTGCACCAGCCTTCTGACAGGCTTTGAGGTAAGTAGCGTAATTATGTAAGAAGAATGTCACAGTATACAGAAGCCCCTGAGACTCTGTCCAGTGTTCGGAAAGAAAAGCCAGACAGAGGATCAAACTTTCACAAGAGACTAACCATACATATCTATGCGAATAAGCAGGCGTTGCTGCTGGCCGCGACCTCTCATGCTGCTGAAGTCTCCGGACTGAAGCAGAGTCTGGAGCGGGTCGAGGAAGAGCTCAGCCGAGTAAAAAAGCAGCTGGAGGACAAGCAAGGTATGCAATGACCTTCTGTATATCAGAAATGATGAATTCTTTATGTTGACCATAGTACCATGGTATTTGTAGGAGCGACGACCGAGGTGGTGACCCTCAAGAAGGCACTGGCCGAGGCCCAAAAGAAAGCGGCGAAGAAGCAAGCCGCCCGTGAAGAACACAAGGCCATTGTTGATGAGGTCCAGCATGAGCTCTAGGATGCCGTGAAGAAATGCGAGGCCTTGTAGCGCAACATTGCGGATCAAAAGACCGAACTCGCCAAGGCTCGCCAAAGCGCACAAGATGCGCGGGTTGAAGCCCAGGGCGCCCTCCAGAAAATCCAAGAGGCCAGAAAAATCGCGGCGGGTAAGGCCTTCATTATGTAGAGCAAATATGTGAAGAAGAGGTATCTCTTACTAACCCAGATTTGGAGTTCTCTAGGAGCATTTGCGGATTTACCGCGCAGTGTTGCCGACGCCGCGGAGTTCTTCCGAGCCAAAGAGGGGAGCTCCACGGAGAAGCTGTTCTGGTCGCAATACCTTGCGCCAGAACATCCGGTGCCCTTTAGCGACCAGCTAAAACAGCTGGTCGAACTGCATAGGGTGGTCGAACTGGCCATGAAGGATTTGATAATCCAACTGTGGCCTGCCGAAGCCATACCCAGCAGCTATTTCGGGCTCATGAAGCGGCTGGTCAATGCTTGCCCCCGGCTCGACGTCATCAAGCGGTCGGTCTGCATTGAAGGTGCGCGGATGGCCTTCTCCCGTGTCAAGGTGCAGTGGGAGAAGATGAACGCCGTCAAGCTCGCGACTGAGGGACCGCCCGCTGGCAAGGAGCACCGCACGCCCGAGCGGTATTTTGATGATGTCCTGGAGGGATCCCGCATTGTAGCGGAGCAATGTGCTAAGGACATTATTTTTGAATGAATACATTCATGTTATACTGTCTTGCATGGTGAAACAAAGCGGATATGTAATATAATGCTTGTTATTCTTTGTTATTATTTAAAATTTTACCTCCTGTGTGGCCGTTTTGTTAAATCTGAGAGTTGGCCAGTCGTCGGCTTCTGCCCCCATGTAGGTAGTGCGGGGGTGTTCGGGATGGAATCTAAACACTCTTGGTCCTTGAAAGAGGTGTTTAGCGCAACGGACCAGGCAATCGGACTATCCGGCTTTATCACCATCACTTAGCCATAGAAGTTTGACAAATAGAAACATAGGCGCAGCCCCTGGTTAGTATTTAATCCGGACTAGGGTGTTGTAGGCACCTGATCCGGTGAAGGCCGACCCGTCGCACAAGGCGGAAAAAATCGCAAAAGATTTTGAACCTCCGAATAGCTGACCAGCTCTCGCCTCATCATGACAGTCAGTTTTCGGCTTTCTCTACGAAGGTGTTTGCTCGGATAAACCAAAAACACAATCGCAGTAGTTCTCCCTTTACTACCCTAGCCGATACAGCGGAACGTAAGGTAGTAAGCACAGGAGCCGGGCAACCCAACTATTGGCCGAAGACATGATTCGGAGCCAATGCATATAATGCTGAATTCGGGGTGCCGAACTGTGCTGTAAAAGTGTTCGGACTTTGTTGCCATAGTATGGAGAGCAATGAAGCCCCTGGCGAATTAAACCGTACCAGAGTGTACGTGTGCAATCAATAAGAATAACGAAATAAAATGAAGTTGTAAGCTAGTGCCACATAAGTTGGGACACAAACAGTTCTTATTATAATTTGATTAATACGTCGAAGCATATTTCGTACAAATAGTGAGATGAGCAACCGGGCTATTTAACATGCCAAGATCAAGGGGGAGCTGCATGCGGGTCCTGAAAACAGGTAGGATGATCGTCGAGGGGAACATCTAGAGATTCCCCCATATGTCTGTGTTGCATGCCGCCTTGGTGTATCCGTCCTTCGAAAGGACCGATGACCAGGCCACCGCTAGGGGCCTGTGGAAAAGAGATCTGAAAAGGATAAAAGGAAAAGTGAAAGTATGTGTGTCTAGGGAAGCTCGAGCCGTATTATCGACCAAAGTCTGGTTATGCCTCCGTCTCCGCCCATGGTATTTTGAGTGCATAGTGATGTACGCGCGATACTTATGTTGCCACTTGGTCAGGACTGAGATGGAGGCCGAATTGCTAGTCTAACTCCTGGCAAGCCGGACTGTCATGCTGCAGAGTAGTCCGGACTCGTTTGACGGTGTCCAAGAGTTTGGCCGCTGAATTAAGATTCTACCTTAAAAGGCCGCTCTATGCTTCCGCTGCCAGGGCCGCAGTGTGCTCCTCGGTACGGAGGGAGCGCTCCGTGTTTCCATTGACTGCTATGACACCGCGTGGTCTGGGCATCTTGAGCTTGAGATAAGCATAGTGTGGCACCGCATTAAATCAAGCGAATGCGGTTCGTCCGAGCAGTGCGTGATAGCCGCTGCGGAAGGGGGCGATATCGAAGATCAACTCTTCGCTTCGGAAGTTGTCTGCAGATCCGAAGACAACCTCCAGTGTGATTGAGCCCATACAGCGGGCCTCTACACCTGGTATGACTCCTTTAAAGGTAGTTTTGGTGGGCTTGATCCTTGATGGATCGATGCCCATTTTGCGCACCGTATCCTGATAGAGCATCTTGAGGCTGCTGCCACCGTCCATGAGGACTCGCGTGAGGTGGAATCCATCAATTATTGGGTCAAGGACCAGTGCGGCTAAACCGCCGTGGCGGATACTAGTCGGATGGTCCCTGCCATTGAAAGTGATCGGGCAGGATGGCCATGGGTTGAATTTTGGAGCAACTGGGTGTATCGCATAGACGTCCCTGAGCGCGCGCTTGCGCTCCCTCTTGGGGATATGGGTAGCGTATATCATGTTCATCGTTTTGACCTGAGGGGGAAACTTCTTCTGTCCCCCTGTGTTCGGTGGACGGGGCTCCTCGTCGTCGTCCTCACTTTGCGACCCCTTCTCCTTATTTTCGGTGTTTATCTTGCCGGCCTACTTAAAGACCCAACAAATTCTGTTGGTATGATTGGCTGGCTTATCAGGGGTGCCCTGTATCTAACATGGACGATCGAGAATGCGGTCCAAGCTGGATGAGCCCGAATTGTTCCTTTTAAACGGCTTCTTCTGCTGGCCAGCCTTTGAGCCACTGAATCTGGCGTTGATCGCCGTGTCATTGGTATTATCACCGTTGCTTCGACGCTCGTATCTATTATGTCGGGGCTTGCCGTTGCTATTTCTGGTTTCAGAAGTGCCATGTTCACTTGCATTGTTATTGCTACGGGCTAGCCAGCTATCTTCGCCCGCGCAAAAGCGGGTCATAAGCGCCATGAGGGCTTCCATGGACTTCGGCTTTTCTTGGCTGAGGTGTCGGGCGAGCCATTCTTCGTGGATGCTATGTTTAAAGGCCGCTAGGGTTTCGGCATCCGGATAGTCGATGATCTGGTTCTTTTTAGTTAAGAACCTAGTCCAGAATTTCCTGGCTGACTCTTCGAGCTGTTAAACTATGTGACTTAAGTTGTCAACATCCGAAGATCGGACATATGTACCTTGGAAGTTCTCGAGGAAGGCGTCTTCCAAGTCCTCCCAGCTGCCAATGGAGTTTTCGCGTAGACTGTTCAACCAGTACCGAGCTAGTCCCTTGAGTTTTAGTGGGAGGTATTTGATGGCATGAAGATCATCACCGCGGGCCATATGAATATGGAGAAGAAAATCCTCGATCCATACCGCGGTGTCTGTTATCCCATCTTATGATTCGATGTTCACGAGTTTAAACCCTTCTAGGAATTCGTGTTCCATTACTTCATCGGTGAAGCAAAGGGGGTGTGCGGCGCCTCTATATCGGGCCTAGTCGCGATGTAGCTCGGATGGAGTTCGTCTGCGGTTTTCGGCCCGGGCGTGGTTATGTTTGTCACATCCGGCTAGATGGCTGTCGTCGCGCGTCGGCGCACGCCCCCGCGGTCCATAGATCGATTTGGTTTGACCTGCTCTATTGTCCAGGTCCTACCACAGGTCATATGTATAACCCCGAGCTGTTATGTCTCTGCCTTTACGGCGAGGTAGTATGGGCTAGTGTTCGGCTTGAGTTGCCGCTTTGTCCCGGCCATGTGGTGGTTGGTCAGCCGCATTACGCGTTGATGGTACAGGCTGCAGCGCCTTGTCATCAAATTGAGGTAACAATTTGCACTTCGGGTAACTCTTGATCGGGCGCTCGGCGCCTTATTCCTTGGCTGCCAGGACATTGGTCCATCGGTCATTGAGCAGATCTTGATCAGCTTGAAGCTACTGCTGCTTCTTTTTCAGGCTCCTTGCAGTGGCAATTAGCCGGCGCTTAAAGCGCTCCTGCTCGAGAGGTTCATCAGGCATGATAAGTCTTCATCACCGAGGCTCACCTCATCCTCAGAGAGTGGGAGATAATTACTGTCCTCCGAGTCTATGTTTGCGGCCTGTTCCTCAGGGCTGACATGCCCATTGATACGTCTCCAACATATCTATAATTTATGAAGTATCCATGCTATTATATTATCCATCTTGGATGCTTAATGGGCTTACTATGCACTTTTATATTATTTTTGGGACTAACCTATTGACCCAGAGCCCAGTGCCAGTTCCTGTTTTTTCCCTTGTTTCAGTGTTTCGAAGAAAAGGAATATCAAACGTAGTCCAATTGACCTGAAACTCCACGGAACTTATTTTTTGACCAGAAGAAGCCCACGGAGTACCGGAGTTGCACCAGGGGAGTCCCGGGCTTCCCACGAGGGTGGGGGGTGCGCCCACCCCCCTAGGGCGTGCCCCCTGCCTCGTGGACAACCCGGAGGTCCACCGACGTACTTATTCCGCCTATATATATCCATATACCCTAAAAGCTTCGGGGAACAGAATAGATCGGGAGTTCCGCCGCCGCAAGCCTCTGTAGCCACTACAACCCAATCAGGACCCTGTTCCGGCACCCTGCCAGAGGGGGAATCCCTCACCGGTGGCCATCTTCATCATCCCGACGCTCTCCATGACGAGGAGGGAGTAGTTCACCCTCGGGGCTGAGGGTATGTACCAGTAGCTATGTGTTTGGTCTCTTTCTCTCTCGTGTTCTTGATTTGGCACGATCTTGATGTATCGCGAGCTTTGCTATTATAGTTGGATCTTATGTTGCTTCTCCCCCTCTACTCTCTTGTAATGGATTGAGTTTTCCCTTTGAAGTTATGTTATCAGATTGAGTCTTTAATTATTTGAGAACACTTGATGTATGTCTTGTCGTGCGTATCTATGGTGACAATGGGATACCACGTGATTCACTTGATGTATGTTTTGGTGATCAACTTGTGGGTTCCACCATGAACTTATGCATAGGGTTGGCACACGTTTTCGTCTTGACTCTCCGATAGAAACTTTGGGGCACTCTTTGAGGTTCTATGTGTTGGTTGAATAGATGAATTTGAGATTGTGTGATGCATATCGTATAATCATACCCACGGATACTTGAGGTGACAATGGAGTATCTAGGTGACATTAGGGTTTTGGTTGATTTGTGTCTTAAGGTGTTATTCTAGTATGAAATCCAGGGCTGTTTGTGACACTTATAGGAATAGCCCAACGGATTGATTGGAAAGAATAACTTTGAGGTGGTTTCGTACCCTACCATAATCTCTTAGTTTGTTCTCCGCTATTAGTGACTTTGGAGTGACTCTTTGTTGCATGTTGAGGGATAGTTATATGATCCAATTATGTTATTATTTTTGAGAGAACTTGCACTAGTGAAAGTATGAACCCTAGGCCTTGTTTCCTAGCATTGCAATACCGTTTACGCTCACTTTTATCATTAGTTACCTTGCTGTTTTTATATTTTCAGATTACAAAAACCTTTATCTACCATCCATATTGCACTTGTATCACCATCTCTTCGCCGAACTAGTGCACCTATACAATTTACCATTGTATTGGGTGTGTTGGGGACACAAGAGACTCTTTGTTATTTGGTTGCAAGGTTGCTTGAGAGAGACCATCTTCATCCTACGCCTCCCACGGATTGATAAACCTTAGGTCATCCACTTGAGGGAAATTTGCTACTATCCTACAAACCTCTGCACTTGGAGGCCCAACAACGTCTACAAGAAGAAGGTTGCATAGTAGACATCACCCATCTTCCCGATCGTCCTTTTTGGCAGTTGGCTCGTCGGGGTCTTCTCTGTCTTCGGCACCGTCCGGAGTGTTACTGTCTCCTGTGCCAGTATTGCTTTCTTTTCTACGGCATGATTTAGAGTGGCGTCGCTGACGCCGGTGCTTTATCTGTGTCTCAGGTGGTTTATCCTCGATTGGATCTTCTTTGTCATCGTTGTTAACTTCTTTGGGTGTATCCACCATGTACACGTCATACGAAGAGGTGGCCGTCCAGCGTTCGGTAAACGACAGGTTTTGGGCCTGCTCTTCTCCGGCATCGTCATCCATACAATCGATGTCTTCGGATCCGTAATCGAGCATGTCGGTTAAGTCCTCGACAGTGGCTATGAAGTGGGTGGTGGGTGGGACATAAAATTCCCTGCTCTCAGACCCTAGTCCGGGCTAGGCGTAGTTCGGACGTTGCTCCTCCATAATGACAAGGGATCGCATTAAGTCCAGAGCCTCGCTTAAAGGCAAGGTTTGGCTAGAGGGAAGAGAGTTCGTGGAGTATGGCAGGAGGGAGGTTCCCTGGCCAAACTCACATGGTGGCGACCCTGAGAATTCGGAGCCAATGTCTGGAGAAGAGTCCGGTTCACGATGGTTGCCAGTGACATGCCTTCCTCCAACTCTCCCGTACTGGGTTTAGTAGCCGCCGATAGTCTGGCAGGCTCAGGAAGCTCGTCTTCGGGCATGGCGACGCACTCCGGATCGGGGTCGCGAATCCTTGGAAGATTAAGTCGCCCCGGATGTTAGCCACATAGTCCAGGTTTAAAAACTAATCTGGTGACCTGGGGCATAGCTGTTGATCTGCTCTGGATGGCCAAGTGAGTTGGCCCGCAGTGCGAAGCTGCCGAACACGAAGATCTGGCCGGGGAGGAAAACTTCCCCCAGGACAGCATTGTTGTAGATAATTAATGGAGCCATCAAACCTCTTGACAATGATGCAGCAGAACTCTCAATGAAAGCACCCAACGTCGGTGTCAAAACCGGCGGATCTCGGGTAGGGGGTCCCAAACTGTGCGTCTAAGGTCGATGGTAACAGGAGACATGGGACACGATGTTTGCCCAGGTTCGGGCCCTCTCTATGGAGGTATTACCCTACTTCCTGCTTGATTGATATTGAGTATTACAAGAGTTGATCTACCACGAGATCATAATGGCTAAAACCCTAGAAGTCTAGCCTGTATGATTGTAATTGCCTCTACGGACTAAACCCTCCGGTTTATATAGACACCGGAGGGGACTAGGGTTGTACAAAGTCGGTTACAGAGAAAGGAATCTTCATATCCGAACATCAAGCTTGCCATCCACTCCAAGGAGACTCCCATCCGGACACGGGAGAGAGTCTTCTGTCTTGCATCTTCACGGCCCATCAGTCCGGCCCATGTCCAACAGGCCGGACGTCCGAGGACCCCTTAATCCAAGACTCCCTCACCTAGCGATCTAAATCGTCCGATCTCAACCCTGACCAACCGCGACCGCTGGATATTTCATGGATCAACATGAGCTATTGGAAATTTTACCGATGGCAAAGGTGGGCTATTCGGTAGTATCGACGGGAGTAGAATCGACATTTCGCATCAGGAGATATGAATGGCAGCCGTTGCGTGATAAAATCCTAGCTTGCTCCCACCTTGTCCCCGTCTCGGACTCATCCTCTATCTTCCCCATGCTGCCATCCCCGCCTCCTCTCCTCCTGCCGCTCACCCTCCCCGCTCCACCTCCTTTATCTTACTCGTGCCACCACCCCTGTGCCCTCCCCTCCCACTGCTCACCCTCCCTACCCCATATTCTCTATCCTCCCCGTGCCGCCACCCACGCCTTCTCCCCACCCGCCGCTCACCCGCCCTCACCCTACCTCTGCTCCTCTATGTCATCATGGTCATGTAGCCACTTCGCTCCTTTTCCTTCTGAGATAAATCTTTCCCATCCCTCCGCCCTAACCCGACCTCACAAGCCAGGGCACCAGTCTTCACCGCCGCTCTCCCTCTAGGACGTCGTAGTCCCCTCGTAATCGTTCACGTCCCCGTCTTCACACTCTATTGTTTGATACCACCTATTCCAACTTTCACTCGCCGCCTCTCACCGATTCAGTAACCCGCCTTCCCTCACCGTCATTTGTCAACTGAGCCATTCCAGATACCAAGCGTATAATTGGCCTATGCTAGACGCGGGGCAAGGCTGCCTGGTGGGGCGTGTGGGAGGCCGACACTGGTCGCAGGCGGCCTCACCAGAGGAGGCACGTGGGAGGCCGGTGCTAGTCACTCTGGGAGGCGGTTTAGAGGTGGAGGTCACGAAGTGCTAGGGCGCGAGCACATGGTGTGTGTGTGTGTGTGTGTGTGTGTGTGTGTGTGTGTGTGTGAGAGAGAGAGAGAGAGAGAGAGAGAGAGAGAGAGAGAGAGAGAGAGAGAGAGATGTGCAAGGGGGGAAGCAGTAGGGAGTTGGAGATGACAACATGGGAGAGCATCCCAACATGTGGAATTCGTGTGGCAGGAAGCTCTCGGGCGTTGGGGCTCCGGGGCAGGAGCTCGTGGGAGCGACGGGAGGAAGAGAGGTTGGGGATGCGTGAAAGAGAGATAATCAGGCTTTCGAGAGGGAGAGGTGATTTTCTCATGGTCCTTTGTTTTCTATTTACCATTCATACATGTTCCTCCTTCTGTCATGTAAGGTGTTTATTGGATAAATATTTTTTTGTTCCTCCTTATAAATTTCATGTCAAGTACTCCCTCCGTTCCGAAATATTTGTCTTTCTAGGGATTTCAAATGGACACAACATACAGATGTATGTAGACATATTTTAGAGTGTAGATTCACTCATTTTGCTCCGTATGTAGTCACTTATTGAAATCTCTAAAAAGACAAATATTTGGGAACGGAGGGAGTTGTTGTTAATCCTACAGTATACTTACTAATTTTTTCATGCACTGTCTACACTAGTACATGAGCTGCACACTAGCAGCGTGCAGCCCACACGCCCCTAGTTTCTCATCTTTGGAAAGTGGTTACTATTGGTGTGCCGGTTGCACGCCGCCAGTAAGTCACCTACTTGTGGTGTGTTGGTAGCACACACTTAGTAAGACACCTACTAGTGGCGTGCAATAGGGTGGCATGTCGCGGGTAGTAAGAACACTATCGGCATGCCGGTTGCACGCCGCTAGTAAGTCACCTACTTGTGGTGTGTTGGCAGCATGCCGCTAGTAAGAAACCTAGAAGTGGCATGCAATAGGATGACATGCCGGGGGTAGTAAGAACACTAGTGGCATGCATTTGGATTGCACTAGGTCGGTAGTAAAGAACACTATTGGCGAGTATGAAGGTGTACAACACTAGTAAGTTAGAACACTGGTGGCATGCTTACTTTCTGACACGGCACTAGTAGTTTGTTCATAGCAAAAATTCTACCATGACAACATTTTTTTGTTGTCCGGCTGTCATGACAACGTTTGTACATATGATTCATATATTGATATAAAAATATGCATGAAATAAGTAATTTTTTTGTATAACGTTTTACATGAATGAAATGATGCAAATGGAACACATACATAACACATTTATTATGCATACGTTCACATTCTGAATTTGTAAGAAACGTTATCTAGTTTCATGGGGATGACTCGGTCATGGGGAGGCGGCTAGTAGGAAGAAAAAAGATATGAACCTATGATGTGTCGTAACAGAAAAAAAATATGATGTGTCGATGAACCTATGATGTGTCATAACAAAAAAAATATGAGCAAAGATCATACCAAACATATAAGAGCATCTCCACTCGCCACCCAACATGCCCCCAGGGCTCTTTTTTAGTGCCGGCACCGAAAAATATGCCCAGTCGCGCCCCCAGGACCTTGTGTATAGCCGGTTTGGGCCGGATTAACAACCGGCGAACCCGAGCCGAACCCAAGCCGCTGGGGGCCGCCTAGATGGGCTGGCTGAAGCAAAAAGGCGCATGGGTCCGCTCTGTCGGCGCGAGACGACCCTTTTTCCCGCCGATCCCCCCGCTTTCCCCCTCCGTTTCCCTCCATTCCCCCCTTCTGCCCCTCTTCTCCCGCCATTCTCCTCCCTCTCCCTGCCATCCGACTGCCATCCCACCATGCAACCGAAGAAGTATACGTCCCCGCGCGCCGCTGCTGTTGCCGATGCCAGCCAGACGAAGTAGAGGAAGCCGATAGCGCCACCGGCAAAACCACCGGGCATGTCGAACATCGACTTGAAGGCGGAGGCTCATCGCCGAGAGGCTATCACCACCGACCGGCGGAACAGGCTCAACGGCAAGAAGGCCCCACTACTAGGAAAATGCTTATACACAGTATGGTAGTAGTAGCGCTGGAAAATAGTAAACGTTGCTGCTACTTAGGAGTAGCGCTCTTCCTGGCAAGCGCTACTAGTAACCCTGTAGTAGTAGCGCTGGAAAGCAAAAACACGCTACTACTATGTGGGTCCAGACGAGGCCACTGACGGTCGCCGGAGTTGTAGCGGTGTACAGAAAAAGCGCTACTACTAACAGTTTAGTAGCAGCGTTTGGTTTTACAGCGCCGCTACTACTAATGGGCCCCACTTAGTATTAGCTCTTTTCCTGGAGAGTGCTACTACTAAGTCACATAGCAGCAGGACTTTTTGCTAAGAAGCGCTACTGCTAGTTGCAGCTAGTGCCACCTTTTCCACCCCTCCCCCTCCTCTCCCCCACTTTACCCTCTCTCCCCCTCCTTTCCCCTCTCCCCTCTCCACTCTCCACCATTGTTGCTCTTCTTCTCTCTTCCTCCTACCTCTCTTCTCTCCTCATTATGGCATCCTCCTCCATAAATGGCCTCTCTCTTTCTCCTACACCTCTCTATCTCTCCTCCATTAATGCCCTCCTCCACCATAACCCCTCTCCATTAGCTAGCTAGATTCACCTATCCTCCCCAACAACTAGATCTAGCTAGCTATTTAGCCAACCACACGTGCTCTCTCGATCGTTCTCTCTCATCATGTCGGCGGTTGTTGGCTGAATAGTTGATGGCGGCGGGGATCGTTCTCTCTCATCATGAACGATCGACAAGAAGACGATGGCGCCGGACATGTCGGCGGGGAAGAGTCCGGAAATGATGACGGCGGCGGAGAAGATTCCGGACACGGCGAAGAATAGTCCGTACATGGCGGAGAAGAGGCGGCGGTCACGCCGCAGTCTTCGATGCTACTAAGCGCAGTCGTGCAGGACCCTCATGTTCGAGACCTCCTTCGCAAGAGTACGACTAGCGAGAGAGCTGCTTCTAGAGAGGAGGCCAAGCTGGCACAACTTTAAGTAGACTCGAGGAGTCCATTGTATGACGGTTGCGATCCTGAGGTGACCCGCTTGAGTTTCACGCTCGAACTTCTAAAGACGAAGGCCAAAAACAAATGGACGGTTAAAAGCCTCGATGAGCATTTGAAGTTTCTACATAATAAAGTTCTTACCGCGGGGAACCTGTGTCCTACTAGTGTCGAGGGGGCCAAGAAAACCATTTGCTCTTTTGATTTGCCGCACATTAGGTACCACACATGCATCAACAATTGCATCATTTATCGGGGGGACCACGTGGAAAAAACTAGTTGTACAGTGTGCAATGCTTCTCGATACAAGAAGGTAGGAAAGAAAGCTCTTCGGAAAGTTGTACGGTACTTTCCGATCACTCCCCGTCTGCAGTGGTATTTTGTAGATCCTAAGGAAGCACAGCTCATGCGCTAGAACACGGAGAGGAAGAAGCCCGACGATGGAGATGATCCGAGGCTAAGACACCTCGTAGAAGGTAGCTAGTGGAGAGCATTCAATGCCGTATATGGATTTGATGCAGAAGATCCAAGGAACATTGTGCTTTGTGCGAGTACCGATGGCATGAATCCGTTTGGAAACCAGAACACCAACCACAACACATGGCCCGTGTTTGTATGGATGTACGACCTCCCCCTAAGGAAGTGCATGAGGACAAAGTACATACACATGAGCATGCTGATTCAAGGGCCAAAACAACCGGGAAATAGTATTAACCTGTATATGGGGCTTCTGCAAGAGGAGCTAGACACATTACGGAAAACACTGGCATGGACATGGGGCGCCAGCAAAGGAGAATATTTCCATATGAGAGCCGCACTGATGATGGCGGTGCAGAACTATCTCGGTTACGGGTACACCTCAGGCCAGGTGTGCCACGGATACTGTGGATGCACGAGTTGCATGGATGATACAACATCTCAGCAGCTTACGTCAACGAAAGATGGCGGGTCCGGGAAACTCATGTACATGGGGCATCGTAGATGGCTCGAGAAGGATTACCCTGGAGAAAGCGTGGAGATCTATTCAATGGGTTGGCTGAGCTTCGGGGACCTCCATGTAAGAGGAGTGGCGCCGAAATCAACGAGCTGTTGAGAAACTGGGAACAATGCCCCGTGCCGGGAAAGATCAAAAAGGCGCCGAAGCCGCTGCTGAAGGTATGGAAAACGAGGTTTGTTTTCTGGGACTTGGAGTACTGGACCAATCACGACATGCCCCATTGCCTTGATCCAACGCATATCATGAATAATGTCCTCGAGAGCTTGCTTGGCACACTGATAAACATGCCGGAGAAGACCAAGGATGGGCCGAAGGCAAGGAAAGACTTGGAAGATTTGAAGATCAGGAAATATCTCCACCGTAAAAAGTTGATGGAGGAGACGGAGACGGAGATCGACAAGGAGGAGAATTATTGCCCCCTTCTTGCTTCACCTTAAGTGTGAAGGAGATTGATCAATTCATCAAGTGCCTTATGGGAATCAAATTCAGTTCTGGTTACTGTGGGAAGATAAGCAGATTTCTAGACCTCAACAAGAAAAGGTTCAGCGGGATGAAGTCTCATGACTGTCACGTGATGATGACGTAGTTACTCCCGGTTTCCATTAGAGGGTGTCGGTGTACAAAAAGGGGGGTACACTTTTCGTACCCCTATAACTGTGCACGGGCACTCTGAGCCACGGGCGCCGCCACACTGAGCACGACAAGGGAGGTAACCCAAGGTAAGGCCGAAGCTAAGGAGAAGCGGAACGACGCCAAGACCAAGACCACAAAGAGCGAAGGGGACGAAGCAGGCCCCCCGGCAAGATCCTTGCCGGGAGGCGGTTTTTGCAAACCCAGCAAGACCCTTGCCGTGGCAGCTCGCCCCACACCTACGGAGCGGGTCAACCTTGAGTCCACTGCCCCCATGGGGCAAGGATTCGGGAGGCATCCCCGTGGTGGAATGCAGATCTTTGTGAAGACATTCAAGATTAGATGCACACTTTGGAAGACGATGATCCTTGGCGGGATCCCAGCCAAGGAGGACCACAAGGCCCCCGGCAAGAGCCTTGCCGGGGATGACAGCAGGCGCCGCTGCAAGACCCTTGCCGGGACCTCGGCAAGGCCCTTGCCGGGGCCGCGGCAAGGCCCTTGCCATGAACACCCGTGGGGCCATAATCAGGCCCACGCCAGTCGCACCTCCGCCACCATTCACATGTAGCTGCCCACCCAACCAGCTGGGCGGGCACCTGTGTGGCGGCATGCAAATCCTCGTGGAGACCCACCGCTGCGCCACCTCAGCTGCCTGCCTGCCTACATGGCATCGCAGGCACTGCTGGCCACGGCGCGTGTCGACGCAGGAGGGAGCGGGGATGGACAAGACGGGGCTCTCCCCCGCCCCCGATAAAGCAAAGACACCTAAGCAAGGCGCATTAAATGCACCTTGTCATGTAATCCGAGGGATAACCTCGCATCACTGTACCCTTTCCACCTCCTGTGTGCCACTGTGGCAACCCCTTTCTCTATAAAAGGAGGCCCCAGGCGACCAGGAGGGGGATTCGGCTTTTTGGAGCTCTCGACGCCCCATAGCCAGCTCAAGAACACAGATATACAATCCACCAAAGCAGGAGTAGGGTTTTACGCATCCCTGCGGCCCGAACCTGGGTAAAGGAACCGCGTGCTATCTGTTTGATCCACTCTTTTCACAACCCCGCGCCCCGCAACCATAGTAGGGATTCTTGTGATCCCATAGGTGTCGTTTCCACCGACATCTTTGGCGCGCCAGGTAGGGGGCGCATTTGTGAGAATCGGCTTTGGCAGTTAGCCCAACTCTCCTTCCTCCTCGTGACCCTCGGAGAAGAAAGGAGGCCAGAAGGTCGACACTCGAGCAATCGCAGACAGAAGCTAAGTTGCACTGAACCCTTGTTTTGTGCTACCTTTCTTATTTGAAGTTATCCCCCCTGGAGATGTTCGCTTTGTATGAAAAACCTGCACGCCAGGGGGCTCTACCACGATCGGCAACGCCCTTGCCCCGTTTTGAGTCCGCTCAACAGCTCAAGCGGCTGCGTCGGGAATGGCAGAGTAGCCTTCCGCGACCAACGACGCCCTCGACTCTGACTCGAGTCAAGCTCGACAGTTCGAGCGGTCGCGTTCGGAACGGAAAGGTGGCTTGTCCGGCAGCACGCATACCCGACAAGCCATGGGGATCCGTCCCCAAGACGCCGCTTGGGACTTTCACGCCGGCAAGCTTTCCCGATCGGCGTAGGACACACATACATAGAGGAATTGAACGGGGAAATAACATGCATGGAAATTAAGAGTACTTCAAAATTATATTACATCACATCATTGTTGCGGTCCTAACTAAAGATAAAATTTGTCTTGGTCGGGAACCCGCAGCGGCGAAGAAGAACAGGATGCCTAGTCTCGGCGCTGGCCTTCCACCCTCTTGATTTCGTCGATGCAGTCGGTGATGGGCTTGATGCGCTCCTTGAGTGCCGTGAGGTCATCACCATCCGGCAAGCTCGTCATCGCGGCCGCGAAGTCAAGGTCGGGATTCCAGTGCGCCACCTTGGTGAGGACCTTGGTCACGACCCTCCGGCAAAGCCGCCGGGCCTCCTCGGCCAGTGTGGCCGTCCTGTTGGAGTGAAGATAGGCCAGGGCTCCGAGGACGCCTTCGAAGAACTGGGTCAGCTTGGCGTTGACGGTGCCGCTGCGCTCAGGGGCGTACCTCACATTTGGCATCCCCATGGTGGCCAATTGAGAGGTGACCCTGCCGGCGACGACCTCCAGATGGCTGATCCACCTGTTCTCGCCCGCCACGTATTCTTGGTGGGAGGCGGCCTCGTTCGCCCGCAGCTGTTTCCCCTCCTCCAGGCTCCTAGTCAAGGTCTCCTCCCGAGCCCTGCCCTCCGACAACAGCTTCTCGAGATCCTCCAGCCTTAGCCCGAGGTCTCTGATGGAGTTCCGTGCCTCGGAGAGCTCTCCAGTCCCGCTGATGACCGTTCCTTGCGCCCCTACCAAGGTGCGGTTGAGCGTATTCTTCTCACCGGACAGCTTGAGGGCCTGCTCCTTCAGCTCGTCCCGCTCTGCCTCCAGATCCTTCACCTTGCCGGCGTAGGCCAGGGCTAGGGCATCGAGCGCCTCTCTGTGCCTCTGCTCCAGCTCCTGAGTCTGCCGCGCGACAAGGGCCTCAAGCTCCTCGTCCTTGCCGCGGAGCGTTGCGGCAAGTTTTGCCTCGCGCGCGCGGAGGTCCTCCTCCTAGGAGTCCAAGGTGGCTTGGTGCTGGTTCCGGACGGCTTCGGCCGCGGCAGCCGAGTTCGCCCTCTTCTCCTGGGCCTTCTCGATGTCGGCCATTCTCAGGGAGAGCTCCACATCGCGCTGGGCCAATTTCTCCTGAAAGGCCCTCTGCTCCTCAGGAGTCTGGTGGAACCAGGCCCGCACCTCTGCAATGCGCGCCTTGAATTCCACCTCCGCGTTGTCCACCGTTGCCATCCTAGACTTGGCCTTGTCCAGACGGGCACGGTGGAGCGCTTGGAGCTTCCGGAAGTTAGCCCCCATGGCGCGAAAGAGCTGTTCTTCTGGGGAGCCATCGCCGCCAACGTCCGGCGCATCGACAACTTCGAACCCGGTGGCAGCAAGCACCTCGCCGTCAAAAACTTCCCCTTCGACGGGTGCTCGGCTTGACGCCCCTGGGAGGTGGACGAAAAGATCATCTCCCACCTTCAGATACCTGCCGGGACCCGAGGCTGAGGAGGAGGGAGGCTGATCATTCATCACCTCTTCCTCGGCAGGGGCCTTGCCGGCCTCCCCGACAGGACCACCACTGCCGCCCTCGGCGGGAGCCTCGCCGGTAGCCTCGGCGGCCCCAGCGGCAGCATCCTTGGCCGCACCCTTGGCGTCCTCGTCAGCGGCGGCCTCATCAGCATTCTTGGCGGCCTCCTCGGCAGCAGTTTTGTCGGCCTCAGCCACGCCCTCTTCAGCAATATCCCTGACAACGGTGTCCACGTCCTCCGTGTCTGTTGTAGGAGGGCCTGGGCAGCAGCGGCAACAATGAAGCCAAGAAAAGTATAAGGGAAAAAGACAGAGACGAAGGACGGGCGACTCACCAGTGCCGGGCTGTGAAGTAGAAGTCCCCTCCCCGCCAGCATTTGGCGCTGAGGCAGAGCCACCAGCGCCTAAGTTCCCCTCTTCCTCCGTGGGTGTGGACTCCGTGCCTGACGTCCTTGCCGGGGACGCCCCCCGCGGCGGCGTAGTCGATGGGGGTGGTGTGTTAGGAGTAGCCCTCTGCGGCTCCTCCTGCTGCCGCTCCCCTCCTGCAAACCCGGCAAGGTCAGCGTCGTGGCATCGAGCGCCTACCGCATGTCGAGTGAAAAGAGGGTGATAAACTTACGCCGGGGGCTACGTCGGGGGCTGTTGTCCAGGCTGCTCTGCACCACCAGTGGTGTCTTCGGGGCCCCAGCCAGGGACTGGCCGCTCGCCGAGATCCTCGCCCTCTTCGCCCTCTGGGCCAACGTCTCTGGATCCCTACAAAGGCAAAAATGGGTCAAGACAAGCAGTCCAATTCAGGGAAATAGGAATGGTGGTAAGGAACAGAGTACTTACTCATCATCCGTTTCCTCCTCTTCCGCCAGCTTCCTTTTCCTCTCTGGGCTGAGAGGCCCGAGATCAAAAGGGAGCTCCGCGTCATCGTCCGAGTCGACGCCTGCCGGAGGAGGCGAAGAAGGCAGCGGGGTCTGTGTGCGCCCAGATGAGGAGGAGGATGTCGCCTTCTTCTTCTCAGCCCCTTCGCTGCCGAGGCCCTCGTGTGCCGCCCGGACCCTTCCAGGGTCAATTGAGGCCGCGTGGCCCTGCCAGGCCGGACCGGCTCACCGGAGCCAGCCCGCCGCAGGACCCGCCCTCTTCCCTTGGCTGGTGTCGAATCAGCCGCCACGCCCTCCTCCGATGACGACTCGTCGGCCGCATCCTCGACGAGCGGAGCTCCGGTGTCGGCACCGCTGGCCTCCCCAGTGGCCACCACCCACAGGGTGAGCTGCTCCTCCTCCGCGGCCGCGGCGACCTCGTCTTCCACGCCCCCGGCGCTGCCGGCCTCCAGAGCAAGCTGTGCCTCCCTCGCCCTGGCGGCGATGTAGTCCAGCTCTTCCTGGGTGGTGTCCTTGACGAGCCGCCGCTCGGCGTCCGCATTGACGTACACCTCGATCAAGGTGTCAAACAATTGCTGCACTTCTGCGGCCGACGGCTCCCTCTAGCTCGGAACGGGGCCATGCGTGTTGCAATCCGGCATCATTGCAATGATCTCAGACCGGCACGAGTTATTGCACAGTGGGACCACCCCCGCAGGCAACTTGAAGAGCGGCCCCTTGACGGCCTTGCCGGCCTGTACGGCGACCCTTGCGGCCTTGCCGGTCAGCTCGACCTCGCTGTCGCGATCCACTTCCAGCTGGAAGAGCCGCTGGCAGAAGTGGGCATACCCATCACCGTGAAGTTGTGGTCGAGGCCGGGGCGGAGCCGCATGATGTCAGCGGGGTTCTTGAAAAGCCAAGCTGGTCTCCCCTTATTGTGTAGCTGGGCGATCCGAAGGCGAAGGAAATCTGCCCCGATCATCTCGAGGGTGAGCCCAGCCCGGGTCAGCCGGAGAATCCTGGTGGTGGTGACAGCAAGCCTCCCGTCGGCGGCGTCGACATCGCCCCAATCATTGCCGTAGACCGGCAGCGCTCGACGGACCTTGCAAAATTCCGGCGGGTCTTCATCTTCAATCCAGCACCATCGGTCGCGGCATTCGTCCCACCTCTCCCTCACGGCACCATCCGGGTACGCCTCCTTGGATCTTGGGATCCAGGTGACGCAACCAGCGACGACACCTCCCGTTGGGCTGCACTCCGGCAAAGCCCTCGCAAAGATGCGCAAAGAAGGCCATGCATGCCACCGCGTTCGGAGTAAAATCCAAGAGGTGAAAACCAAAGGTGTGCATGATGTCGCAGAAGAAATCGGAGAAAGGAGGGCATAGCCCGCAAGAAAAGTAATCAACAAAGAAGGGATACCGATTTGGGTCAGGATCGGCGCAGGCGGCAGGAATGACGCGCGTCGCCGGGTGCCCCGAGTTCTCTCCTCCCGTCTTCAGCCCCCCACAGGGGCTTGAAGGTGGCCTGGAGCTCGTGAACGTCGACCATCGAGGGGAAGAAGAAGGCGCACCTCGTCTTGTCCCCCGACAACGCGCTCTCCGGCGGCTCCATGGTCCCAGAGCCCTTAGCCACCCCCTTGCCCTTGGCGGATTTAGGCGCCATGGCGGCCAAGGAGTCCAGAGGGTTGAGGAAGGGGGGGTGGTGAAGCCGCGACGGCGGGCGGCGGCGAAAGCTTGCAAGGGAAGGAAGAAAGGGAACGATGGCTCTGAGTTTGGAAAAGGCACGAAGGAAGAGGGGAAAGTGAGCAGCGCGCCCGCGGTTATTCCTTCTTATGGGGGAGAACGCGGGCCGCCTCCTTTCACATAAACTGTGATGTGACGCATGCCCACGGCAAGCAACCCCACGCATGCCGCCCACGTCACACACGCCTCCCCACGCCGCGCCACGCGCGGGAAGCATGGGAGGCACAGCGCGCGAAGGAACTTACCGCGGTAAAAACCGCCCCGCCTGCCCGCGCACCGTTTTTGGGCCTAGCCCAACAACGCGTTGCGCTTATGTGTGGCCCAGGCCCGGGGGTTCCAGTCGGTGTACAAAAAAGGGGTACACTTTTTGTACCCCTATAACTGTGCACGGGCAGTCTGAGCCACGGGCGCCGCCACACTGAGCACGGCAAGGGAGGTAAGCCAAGGTAAGGCCGCAGCTAAGGAGAAGCGGAACGACGCCAAGACCAAGACCACAAAGAGCAAAGGGGACGAAGCAGGCCCCCCCGGCAAGATCCTTGCCGGGAGGCGGTTTTTGCAAACCCGGCAAGACCCTTGCCATGGCACCTCGCCCCACACCTACGGAGCCGGTCACCCTTGAGTCCACTGCCCCCATGGGGCAAGGATTCGGGAGGCATCCCTGTGGTGGAATGCAGATCTTTGTGAAGACATTCAAGATCAGATGCACACTTTGGAAGACGATGATCCTTGGCGGGATCCCAGCCAAGGAGGACCACAAGGCCCCCGGCAAGAGCCTTGCCGGGGATGACAGCAGGCGCCGCGGCAAGACCCTTGCCGGGACCCCTGCAAGGCCCTTACCGGGGCCGCGGCAAGGCCCTTGCCATGAACACCCGTGGGGCCATAATCAGGCCCACGCTAGTCGCACCTCCGCCACCATTCACATGTAGCTGCCGACCCAACCAGCTGGGCGGGCACCTGCGTGGCGGCATGCAAATCCTTGTTGAGACCCACCGCTGCGCCACCTCAGCTGCCTGCCTGCCTACATGGCATCGCGGGCACTGCTAGCCAGGGCGCGTGTCGATGCAGGAGGGAGCGGCGACGGACAAGACGGGGCTCTCCCCCGCCCCCGATAAAGCAAACACACCTAAGCAAGGCGCATTAAATGCACTTTGTCATGTAATGCGAAGGATAACCTCGCATCATTGTACCCTTTCCACCTCCTGTGTGCCACTGTGGCAACCCCTTTCTCTATAAAAGGAGGCCCCAGGCGACTAGGAGGAGGATTCGGCTTTTTGGAGCTCTCGACGCCCCATAGCTAGCTCAAGAACACAGATATACAATCCACCAAAGCAGGAGTAGGGTTTTACGCATCCCTGCGGCCCGAACCTGGGTAAAGGAACAGCGTGCTATCTGTTTGATCCACTCTTTTCACAACCCCGCGCCCCGCAACCGTAGTAGGGATTCTTGTGATCCCATAGGTGTCGTTTCCACCAACAAAGGGATAATGGAGAAGCACGACCGTGACACGCTTACTGGTCTCTGCAACTTCTTCGACGTTATATCTCGAAAGTCCATAAGTGTGAAGCAGCTCCGAAGGCTACAGTAAGAGATCATTGTGATACTATGTGAGCTTGAGATGTACTTCCCGCTCGCGTTCTTTGACGTCATGGTGCATCTGTGTGTCCACATCGTCGACGACATCATCAACCTCGGGCCGACATTCCTTCACAACATGATGCCGTTCGAGAGGATGAATGGGGTCATCAAAGGATTCGTTCGTAACATCTCTCGTCCCGAAGGGAGCATCGTCCAGGGGTATCTGACGCATGAGTGCGTCTCCTTTTGCGAGAATTGTATAAGCGTCAGAGACCCTGTTGTTGGTTTGCCCGTCAAGAAGCACGATGGGAAGCTCGAAGGATATGGTCACAACAACGGCCGGAGGCAATTGCACATGGACTACTCGGATCGATGGAACAACTTTGACAGGGCTAACTTAGTAGTGCTTCAACACCTAGATGTGGTAGATTATTATGTGGCACAACACAAAGAAACCATCGCAAAGAAGTACCATGATAAGGGGATGCTCAAGACAGACGACGAAGTTACTGTAGAGCACAACGCCACTTTCTTGCATTGGTTTAAACAACAAGTTCTTGAAAATCCCCCGAAAGAGGGCAGTTCGGACGGATTGCTCATACACGCCTTAGCACATGGCCCGTGCCCAAGCTCGCGACCTATCAGTCCTACGATATCAATGGGTACACGTTCTACATGGAGGCCAAAGACATGGACAATGATTACCATAACTCCGGGGTGACAATTCAATGCGTGACTGACGCCAACGACACAACTGAAAGATTCTACGGAAGGGTCGAAGAGATCTGGGAGCTTGACTATGCTGGAATGCACGATGCGACGATGTTCCGTGTCAGATGGGGCAAGGACGTCGTAAGAGAAAACAAGTATTTCACCACCATGTCTATACCAGACGTGAAGAGCCGTCATCGCCAAAAATGAGCCATGGGTACACGCTAAGCACGTGACACAATGCTTCTTCATAACCGACCAGGCCAGTCCCAGCCGTGTTGTCGTGAGGACATCCAAAAGGAGCATCGTCGGAATGGATGAAGTAGCCAATGAGGAAAAGTACGACCAATACGGCAACCCGATGAGGGAAGATGACGATGACGATGAAGCATACGTGAAAAGAAGAATCAATACTATATTACCTAAGAAAGATCGTAATCCATGGCTCCGGAAAAGTCACAAGGAGGGGCTCAATTACTCGGCAACGAACAAGAAAGGGAAGAAGCTCAATGTGAAACATCATCGATGCAGCTGATCAGAAACCTACATTTATATATATGTATCTATTTTGTGTACGCACTTATTTAACCATTATCGATCAACTGATATGTCACCACCACATGCATGGTTCCGGTGATATTCGCGCAGTGGGGGAGAGGGAGATGCCGTCGTCGGGAGAAAAACAAAAAAAAAAGGGAGAAAGCAGTACAAAAGAACAAGAAAAGTAAACAGAAAAAAAAGGAAAATAATAAAAGAAAATAGAACTAAAAACTAGAAAAGGAAAATAAAAAAAATAAAAAAATAAAAATTCGAACAGTTAGCAGTAGCGCTGGATAGAGAACCAGCGTTATAGCTTATATAGCTATAGCACTGGGTTCTAAAAAAGGCTACTACTATGTGTCATTAGCACTAGCGCTGCTTTAGAACACAACGCTATAGCTAAGTTAGCTATAGCGCTGGTTCAAAACCAAGCGCTACTACTATTTTGAGTTAACCCACGAGGGCTCAAATTTTGCCAACCGCCAAGTCCAAATTCCCCGTCCCCACCCTCTTCCCCCACTCTGTCGCCGCCACCGTCGCCCTGCCCGCCCTCGCGTTGTCCGTCGCCCTGCCCGCCCTCGACCGCCGTCCGTTGCCCTGCTCGACCTCGTCGCCGACCGTCTCCCGATCCCGCGCCCTCGAGCTCACCGGCGTCTCCCCTGCCCGCCCTCGACCACAACGCCGCCCCCGCCTCTCCCCTGCCCGCGCGCCCTCGACCTCACAGCCGCCGCCGTCCGCCGCCCAAGCCTGAGCTCCCTCGCCGTAAGCCTCTCCTCTCCCCCGTCCTCCTCTCCCTCTCCCCTCCCCTGCCCTCCTTTCCCTCTCCCCTCCCTTGCCCTCCTCTCTCTCTGTTTAGGGCTTTTAGGGCAAGTTAGCAAATTTAGCAATATTTTTAGCAAATTTAGCAAAGTTATCTACTTTTCTTAGCAAATTAGGGCAGTAGCTGATTAGCAAATAGGTATAAAAAACAGTAGCAATTAAAAAAAACAGTAGCAAAATTTAGAAAAATAGTAGCAATTTATAAAAAAAACAGTAGCAAAAAATTAGGTATAAAAACAGTAGCAAATAAAAAAACAGTAGAAAATAAAAAACAGTAGCAAAGTTAGCGAAATTTTGAGCAAGTTAGCAAAATTTGTAGAGAGAGAGAGAGAGAGAGAGAGAGAGCAAGTTTGTAGCTGTTTTTGTCATTTTTGTGCATTTAAGTACAAGCATGCTTTTACTTGAATAATATATGTTTGTTTAGCAATGTTGGTTGAATGTCGAAAATTATCTGAGTGGCCTATGTTTTGCCGGAATGTTGATCCATTTCCGTTCCGGCAAATTTCAGGTCCTCCATATGTCCACTTTTTAGCAAAGGTCATGCCGAAAATTTCCGTGATTTTCGGCATGACTTGTGCTAAAAACTAGGACATATGGAGTACCCGAGATTTGCCGGAAGGGGATGTTTGACACGAGAAAAACATCTAAAGACTCCAGGGAGAAGGGAAGAAGGGAGTGTGTTTCTCTCATACGCCGGGGAAAGAAAAATGAGTATGCGAGCGTGCCCGTGAACCGTAGTACACAAAGAAAATAAGGTACGGGAAACATGTATTCATTAATCTCGTTGGAGAAATAAAATTACAAGATCCCATAATAAAAAGGTGCGCTCCATGGCCTACTAGCGCGCCCGGGCTGACTATGGCGATTGTGTGATCTCCTGGTTCCCGGGGCCTAGGAAGACTCCCGGTTAATTACTCCCGTGGGTTGCTCCGCGAGATACCACCGATTGAGCTGTGTGGTCGTCTTCGTCATCATCGCTTCGCGTTCTCCATGCATGATGATGGTGATGTGTGTGTGGGCGGCGACAGAGCCCGTGTCCTCGTCGGTACACGCGCCGCGAGTAGCGTAGCCTTTCGGTGGCCACGTTCGCCCTCGCCGTCGTGCGTCGTCAGTCTTGGCGGCGTTGGAGGAGTTGTTGTTGGGGTAGCATGGATCACGCTCAGCTCGGACTTCTTGACGACCAGTAGCTTCTCCAGGTGTACAAGGGTCTACGCCCTGTGGGAGTAATTGTCGATGGAGACCGGCGTCGGTGCATGACCGTCGCGTTGCTCGCGCCAACATGGCCTGAGTGGTCGACACCTCGTCCCGTTCAGACGCCGAGTCCACGGCAGTCGGCGTCGTCAAGGTGTCGTCTCACGAGTTCGTAGAGGAGCAGTGTTGCGAGCAGGGCGCGGACATCGCCCTAGTGTGGCACCATCTTCTAAGGAGGCCATGGACCGCCACGTGGTTGACATCGGCTTCTTCCTGCTTGGATGACGACAGCGAACTAGATGTCTTTGTCTCCTCTAAACGCTCGATGTAGACGATGGTGATGATGTTGCAGCACGTAGGAGAACTTGGTCACGAGTCATCTCGCGTGAGGGCTCCGATGGCTTTTGCAGTCGACGTAAGGTTGACAAACGTGCCACCCTGCCATCAAATGACTACGTGCATGGCACGTGCCATGCACGTGCAATGGCCACCTCGCGGTGCACCTGTACGTAGTGTACTCCGCGTAAGATGTTCAGCTGCTCTCCAGGTACACCACAGGCGGCCATACCCAGCGATGGTACTCGGGAGGATGGCACCATCCAATCCCGCCGAGGTGTGGGAGAGGCGCTGCGCCGGCATCAAAGTTAGGTCTCGTCATCCTCGACCAAGACACAGGGCAGCACAGTATGGTATACTCTGCGGCTTCGTCCTTCAGGGCACGAGCTTGATGTAGCGCGCGAAGGGTGTGTGATGATGGCTGTGAAAATAGCTGGAAGCGCATGCGTTATGCAGGGGCGCGTTGCGTGTTATATGGAGGCCTAGGCCGGTGGCTTACAAGGGATTAGGGTTAGGTTAGGTGTGGATTGATCTCCAAGCTAACTATAGGATCATATCTCAACAACCTAACCTATCCTAACAATATAAACACACGCACACACGCCCTAAGCTACCACGGTTCATAACATTACCGTGACATACATTACAATGTTTAACAATCCCCCTCAATCACAACTGTCTAAGTAGAGATTGCATCTGAAAACCTCCAGCTGCCGCAGCTATAGTGGCTTAGTGAAGCCATCCGCTACTTGAGCACCAGTAGGAACAAACCGAATATTCAAAAGCTTGTTTGCAACCCATTCACGGGCAAAATGATAATCAATTTTGATGTGCTTTGTCCTAGCATCAAAAACAGGGTTGGCAGAAAGATAGGTAGCACCAAGATTGTCACACCAAAGTGACGCTGCAGGTGGTTGACGAATGCCCAATTCTGTTAGCAGATTTTGTACCCAAATGATCTCAGCAGTGGCATTAGCTAAGGCCTTATACTCAGCTTCAGTACTCGACCTGGACACGGTAGCTTGCTTACGTGCACTCCAAGAAATTAAGTTACCACCAAAAAAGACTGCAAAGCCCCCAGTGGACCTTCGATCATCAGGACACCCTGCCCAGTCTGCATCTGAAAAGGCACTAACAAGCGTAGAATCTGACTGAGCGAGCTTGAGACCATGACTCTTGGTTGCCTCAAGGTATCTAAGAATTCTTTTTACCGCTGTCCAATGAGTACTTGTAGGAGCGTGCAAGAACTGACAAACTTTGTTGACTGAGAAGCAAATATCTGGTCTGGTTAAAGTCAAGTACTGCAAAGCTCCTACAACACTCCTGCACCCGGTGGAGTCCTCAGCTCCAAGCTTCACACAATCATAAAGAGACAATTTCTCTGAGGTAGATAACGGAGTTGGAGAGGGTTTGCAGCCTTTCATGCCCACTCGCTCAAGGATATCCTGTATATATTTTCTTGAGATAGAACAATGCCACGAGGAACATGCTTTACCTCAATCCCAAGGAAAAAGTGAAGACTGAAAAATCCTTGAGCGCAAAGTCCATGCGCAAATCCTTAAGAGGTGCATCAACTGCTTGAGCGGAGGAGCTGGTGACAATAATATCATCAACATAAATGAGCATAAAAATAGTTATTCCACATCGATGATAAAAGAACAATGAAGTATCTCCCTTGGAGGCAGAGAACCCAAGAGACTGCAACTTGGAGTACAAACGATAGTACCAAGCTCGAGGTGCTTGTTTCAAGCCATAAATTGCTTTATCAAGCTTGCAGACATGTCGTGGCAAAGTTGAAATCTCATACCCAGGAGGTTGCCTCATAAACATTTCTTCTTCCAGAACACCATGCAAAAACCCGTTCTTGACATCTAGTTGTCGCATGCACCAATTTTGAGATATTGCAACGGAAAGAATTAACCTGATAGTAGCAGCTTTGACCACAGGGCTAAAGGTGTCCTCATAATCAATTCTGTACCTTTGCTTGAAGCCTTTGGCCACAAGACGTGCCTTGTACCTGTCAATGGTGCCATCATATTTCTGCTTGACCTTATACACCCATTTGCAGTCAATGACGTTCCTCCCTCTAACTGGAGGCACCAGGCGCCACGTGTGATTCTCAATAAGAGAAGAAAATTCCTCATCCATGGCTCGTTTCCACTTGGGGTCTCCCAGAGCATCTTGCAACTTCTTCAGTTCACATGTGGCACAGAAAGAGCCCCAACGAACACACCCATCATCATAAACCTTGGGTTTAGCAATACCACTCGGTGATTGGATACGGGTATGGGCGGGAGGAGGCGGAGATGGCCGAGCTTGCTGGAGCTGAAGACAGTTGTGCGTGAAGTAGACGGCGGAGTCAGATGAGGCGGACGCTGGCGCAGAAGATCCGGAATCCGCTACCTGCAGAGAAGCAGCCGGATCTGGTGTGGTAGCCGATAACGAACTGCCACTTGGCAGTTCTAGAGTGGGCGCAGGGTGGGAGGGAATCCGCGCCGCGAAGGGTTCCGGGCTCCCAGCCCCTCTGTCGCTACGTGGGCCTCGCCCAGGCGGCCTGTCAGGAGAATGCGCACCATCCCACGCGGGGGACAGCCCGGGGGTCGGCCTGCCAGGGAACAACGCCTCGGTGCGCTCGCCTGGCCCGCCTGGCCGCCCGCCGCGAGGCGACAACGCCTCGGTGCGCCCGCGTGTCCCGCCTGTCCTCCCGTCTGGCCCGCTTGTTCGTGCGGATCCCGGCGTGGATTCGCTGGCCGCGTTAGAGGACACGGATCCCGCGGCGGATCCTGCTGCGGCAACTGATCCCGAGAGATCCTGTGGATCTTCTGTGGAGCTATCTGTTGGCTGCATAAAATCATACGAGTTTTCACCAAAAATTTCAACATGATCCTATTCTGGTTCCTGCACACTTTCAGCTGGGTTATTGGCATTAGGCATAGGCATATGATCAGCAGAAAATGAGCTCCTCTTGACCAAAACTCGGAGATGGTAAGAGGTGAGATGGTAAAAGTAGTAACTCCTTGCGAAGTTGAGCGCCGGCGTTGGAGTGGAGTTTGGCGAAAGGGAAAACTTGCTCGTCAAAAACCACATCGCGAGAAACATAGACACGGCTAGAAGAAATATCAAGGCACTTATAGCCTTTGTGAAGGGTGTTGTATCCTAAGAAAGCACATTGCTTGGATCGTAATTCGAGTTTGTGTTTGTTGAAGGGACGTAAGTTGGACCAAACAGCACAACCAAAGATGCGGAGAAAAGAATAGTTGGGTTTAGTGCCGAATAGCTTTTCTAGTGGGGATTGGTTCTTGATAACTCTACTAGGGATGCGATTAATGAGATAAACTGCCGTGAGGAACGCTTCGTCCCAAAATTTGAGCGGCATGAAAGCGTGAGCAAGTAGAGAGAGACCAACTTCCAAGCTCCGCGGAGCTGTTCTGTTGATGAGCATGGGGGCAAGAAACATGGTGTGTGATGCCAATGCGTTCAAAAAAGGAGTTTAACCGTTGGTACTCCCCACCCCAATCGGTTTGCATGGCAATAATCTTGCGATCAAAGAGACATTCAACATGAGTTTGAAAGAGACGAAATTTCTCAAAGACATCAGATTTATTTTTGAGAAAATATATCCAGCTAAACTTGCTAAAATCATCGATAAAACTGACATAGTATTTCTATCTTCCTACAGAAACGGGTCCGGGACCCCAAACATCTGAAAAAAAAGCTCTAAAGGAGCTGTAGACTCACTAGTTGAACGAGAATAAGGTAACTGATGGCTCTTGGCCATCTGACATGCATCACACACCAGAAGATGATCTTGTTTATTGGAGACAGGAAGATTGAAGTCGCGCGAATCTTTTGGACTACCGGAAGAGTGGGGTGCCCTAGACTCTAATGCCACCGCCAGGTGGATGGCTTGATGGAAGCAAGAACTTGACGTTGAGGGGCACTTTGCCGGCCTGTCACGGGGAACAAACCCCATCTACTCTTGTTTTGCAGAATTGTTCTCCGGGAAGCCTGATCCTTAACAAGAAAGAATTCAGGGTGAAGCTCAATAAAGACATCGTTATCACGCATAAGATTATAGGCAGAAAGGAGACTTTGATTGGCACTAGGAGCATGGAGAATATTGTTCAAGTGCAAGGAACCGGAGGGAGTATATAGTACTGAATGACCAATATGCTCTATATCCATACCTTGACCACTAGCCGTGTGAATTTGGTCAGTGCCGGTGTAGCGATCGCGGACAGCTAGCTTCTCCAGCTCGCCCGTGACGTGGTCCGTGGCACCAGTATCCAGGTACCAGTTGGTATCCACGCCGTAGGAGTGGGCAGAATTAGCAGTGTGAGAGTTGCCGCCCCCGCCACCGCCACCACGCCCACCATTGCCGCGTCCACCACCGCCGCCACTTCCAGCGGGATTGCGGACGTTGTTGTTGAAGCCTTTGTCGAACCGTTTCTTGTAGCGCCACGCACTGTGGCCCTCTTCCTTGCAGATTTGGCGGCGTTCGCGGTCAACGCGATCACCTCCCTGTAGGCGCGGCGCACCACCCTTGTCACCATTGCCTGAGTTGTCGGGGTAGTTGCCGCTGCCGTAGCCACCGCGTCCGCCGCCCTGACCGCCACGTCCACCGTCGTAACCGCCCCGACCACCCTTTGCAGCTAGGTTGGCGGAGTGGTGAGCGGTGTAGGCAGCGTGCTGGGCAGCGATCCGGGCCTCCGCAGACAGCAGTAGCGAAAAAAGTTAGCTGAGACCGATCGGTGGTAGCGCGCGTGGAGATGGAAGTGACAAACCCGTTGTAGTCGGGCTCGTGCATGACTCCCTCGAGGATGTGCGAGACGATGTCTTTCTCGTCCAGGGGCTTTCCTATAGCAGCAAGTTCATCCGCTAGCCCCTTCATCTTTGTGAAGTAAGCGGAAGCAGAGAGATCACCCTTGCGGGCGTTGCAGATGGCCGAGCGGAGCTGAATCTGGCGCGCCCTGGACTGCACGGAGAAGCTTTCTACCAGGGCTTGCCAGACGCCCAAGGCCGTGGTGTGGTTGGACACCTGCATTATCACTTCGCGAGACAACGATGCAAGCAGAAAAGTAAGCACCTGTTGGTCTTGGGTAACCCAGATCGCATGCTCTGGATTAGGTATCTGAACGGTCTTCTTCTTCCCGTTAGTTTCCTTCTCGGTGACGATGACTGCAGTAGGTTCCTTGATCGAGCCATCAAGGTAGCCCATCGTTGTCGCGGCCCTGACGTGCGGGAGGACTTGGACCTTCCACACCAGGAACTTGTTGCGCATAAGTTTCTCCGTGATGGTGTGGCCGAGCGAGGCAAGCGAGGGCATGGCCATGGCGTGGGAGGAGGAGGAAGATGACATAACCTAGATGAGATGGAAGAACTAGGCTCTGTATACCATGTGAAAATAGCTGGAAGCGCATGCGTTATGCAGGGGCGCGTTGCGTGTTATATGGAGGCCTAGGCCGGCGGCTTACAAGCGATTAGGGTTAGGTTAGGTGTGGATTGATCTCCAAGCTAACTATGGGATCATATCTCAACAACCTAACCTATCCTAACAATATACAACACACGCACACACGCCCTAAGCTACCACGGTTCATAACATTACCGTGACATACATTACAATGTTTAACAATGTCGATCTCCATGGCGTCCACCTCCATGACACCAGTTTGGCGGCGTCGGCGGTGGGCGGCGTCTCGGCGAACTCTCTGTCGACCACACCGTCCTGACAAGGTGGAAGTGAGTGGTGATGGTGACTTGTGTGCCGTTGGCCTCCATAGAGCTGGCTTGGTGAAGAATCCAGTGGGGAGCACCATGACTGGCTAACCGGCGTCCTCGTCGAGTGATGATGAGTGATGGCGGCCACCGTGGCGCGGGCTTGGTGAAGATGAACTCCGGCGAAGCGTCGTCCTCATCGAGCGGTGATGAGTGGGGGCGACCACCGTGGCGTCGACCTCCGTGACACCGACCTCGATGGCGTCAGCGCCCATAGCGCGGGCTTGGTGAAGATGAGCTCCAGCGACGCGTCGTCCTCATCGAGTGGTGATGAGTGGGGCGACCACCGTGGCGTCGACCTCCGTGACACCGACCTCCATGGCGTCAGCGTCCATAGCGCGGGCTTGGTGAAGATGAGCTCCGGCGACGCGTCGTCCTCATCGAGCGGTGATGAGTGGGGTGGCCACTGTGGCATCGACCTCCGTGACACCGACCTCGGTGGCGTCAGTGTTCATAGCGCGGGCTTGGTGAAGATGAGCTCCGGCGGCGCGTCGTCCTTCATGCTAAGGTTGATGACCGGCGTGTGATGGCGGGCTCAGGGTCACCGTCTTGAACGGCAACCCTCCGGTGTGACGAAGTAGACGACGGGCTGCACAATGTCGAGTTGCGTGTCGTGGTCGTCGTCGACGCCGTCTTGATGAAGTGATCGACGGTCGGCGTTCAGGCATGCTCTGCGACTTTGTCTTCTATGTCACCGGCTCGATGAAGTGGGGGAAGGGCGTGCCGACGAACTCTGGATCTCCGTCTCAAAAGGCATCCCTCCAGCGAGCTCTATGCCATCACTGTGCACGGCACCAGCTCGACAACGTCGTTGGTGGGGGACGTCGTGGCGTGCTCCCTGTCGTCATCTTTCGCGACACCATCGTGATGAAGTGGGTGCGAGTGGTGGTGGAGAACTCCGCGCTGCCGACCTCCATGTGGCCAGCTTGACGACATCGACAGTGGGCGGCGTCGTGGCGTGCTCCATGTCATCGTGTCCCGCGGCACCATCATGATGAAGTGGAGTGAGCGGTGATGAAGACCCCGGTGTTGGCGACCTCCATGTCATCGTTTTCCACGGCGCCGGTGGCTCTATCTCCGGCGGCGGCCCGATCCGATCACGCCAACCTCCTCTTCGGCAGTTCAGCATCGTTTGTGTAGTTCCCCTGTATATGCATTCTTCCGGGAACGTGTGTCGAGCGTTCATGTTGTTGCCGCCGAGGTCCCTTGCTCGCAGATGGGCGTACGCCGGCTTCCTCCTCTCCGTGTATGCCGGCGTCGATGCTTGCGTCCTTTGTCCGGCCGGCAATCCGGCGCTGCGTGAGAGAGCTTCCTGCGTCTCACCAGGCTTCACATCTTTTCTCTTGCTAGCCTCCGTGTGCTTCTGCGTTTCAGCGTGATGGATGAAGGAAGTGCTACGTGGTGGATGGATGTGTGCCGGAGGTGTTGTGCGATGGATGGGTGCTGGAGGTGTTGTGATGGATGTGTGTGTGCGTGAGTTGCCCGTCCCTCGGCCTGGCCGTGTGTGTATTTATAGGCAGGGATGGGCGACCCGGCTGATGGAGACGGGCCAAACGTTCCGATTTTCTTGGACTAGATATGGATGCAATCTCGCCCCGAATCTTACCATCTCGCTGATGTTTATCTTTCTTCTTCTTGACGCGTACGCCTGCACACAGAAAATGAAAACCGTGTCGTGCGTACCTAGGTACCAGACTGACGGTGGGCCTGGTTCATTCGATCGCCACCTTCATGCTTATCTTCGGGGTTTGCTAGTTGAAATAATCACAGGTATTTAGGTATGTATACGCACGCTTGCCGGCCGGTATATACGGTACTTAAAGAAATACGCATACTGTATGTCATCTTGTGGGCGCGCCGTAGATGTGGACTCAGCCTTTGGTTAGTACGTGAGCAAACTCAAAATGCATGCATGCACGTACCATTGCATCGAGGATTGCCTAATGCGTGTGTGTACGTATACACCCAATAAAAACATATATTTGTATAATTGCAATTAGAAAAAAAAACATTTATACTTATATCTTCTGAAAATGGTAATCACAAAAATACGTCGAACAGGGGAATGAATCAACATTCCGACCAAACATAGGCCCCTTTTTCCTCTTCATTATATCTTTTATTTACAATTGTTGATCAATAGGAAACATGTCTATCGACGCCGAAGTCGTGGGTGGTTCTGCTCGCCTCGAAGACCCCATCGAGGCAGCAAATCACTATTTCGGTTACTTGGACGAACACCAGATGGGGTTGCATTGTGGAGGCAGTGACACCAACCCCGACACCCCGACACCGACGCCGACACCAGCACCAGCACTGACACCGGGACCGACACCAACCCCGAGACCGGCAACGATGTAGTCGTAGCCGGTAAAGCAACGAAGAAGAAGAGGACACGAAGACGAAACGAGCTTGGCATCGGACAAATTGTGGTCACGGAGATGTACCCCAAGCAGTTAGAGCCAATGGCGCCGGACGAAGCACGCTCGTGCTGGGGCAATCAACTTGGATGCATCCTCAGGGAAACTGCTAACATCAACGACGAGAGGTTGAGGCAGATACCACATATGGAGAACATGCTCCTAAAGAAGTTGCACAATAGGTTCTTGTTCCCCGGCCGGAATGAAGAAAAATATAAAGATCCATGGGAAGACATCGCCATGGCAAAGATAAATGACAAGGCGATGGTGACGTTCACCAACGACTTGTCCTCCTGGAAAGTTCAGGTGAAAAAAGCGATTGCGAAAAATGAACCGTGGTCCAAGATTCCTGCTGATAATCCGTCAATAATGGAAGAGGACTTTGCAAAATTCAAGGAGAATTGCGGTAAAGAAAGTGCCAAGGCAAACTCGGAGAAAACGAAGGCGCTCCAGGCTAGGAACACGCCTCCCCACTGCCTCGGAAGCCGTGGTTACGAGGGGAAGAGGCACATATGGGCCAAGGAGGACGCCGAACGTGAAAGTCACGGAATCCCAGACCCCTTGGTGGAGTTCACCGACCCGCTGGAGCATGACTGGATCAGGGCCCGGTACAAGTGGGACAAAGTCAAAAAGATCTATTACACGGACCCGAACACGAGGGAGTTCATGAGACTTCTGGTAATTGTTATATTATCACATTATCATATTAGTTTCCAATCAATTCGACTGCAATTTTTGACACATTAGTAAACCATCCACGTTCCTAATGCAGAAAGAGTAGCACCAAAAGGCAGTCGAAAGCGACGAGTCGTCACAGTCGTCGGCGAGGCCCAAGTGGGACACCCCATTCAACCGGGCCCTGAACATACTGAAAAAGGTCCCGGTGCACAAGCCGCCGTCCTATGGACGTGTGCACGGCGTCAGAGATGGCGCCTCATGGAAGACGTGCTACCACGAGGAGCCATAGGAAAGAAGGAAGAGACGGTCAGTCGTCACTCAACAGAGCATCGACGAGAAGGTTGCGATTGCGGTCAATAAGACCAAAAGCTGAGACCAAAGAAGAGTTGCTCGGGGCCGTCAATGCAGCGGTCACTGACGCGGTGCTCAGCTTGCTTCCGGCACTTTTCGATTTCACGAAGAACAATCCAAATGCATGGCCGGAGGACTTTCCCCTTCCCAGCTATGTCAGGAGCAATTCGTCGAACACCACAGCACCAACACCTGGTCAAGCAATCACAAAAGGTCCCGTTCCTGTTCATTGCAGCCTAACCTCCATCTCTTGCATGCTCGGTGGGCCTTCATCGCTGGCTGAGCTCGACGCCCTCACGGTAATTACGCGTCATACCCTTTTCACCAGCATGTCTATAGTCTTCCGTTTCAGTCGCCTTTCGGATGTTTGACGTCGCAGACATGTCTCCTTCGTAGGCCGACGACACCCCGTGCACCCTACTCTATGACATCAAGGGCTAGAAGGTGGCCGTGGGAAAGGCAACGATCGTGAAGCCAAAGGACCACATGTTCCACAACCGAGATATGCCCGATGGCGTCTTCAAGGTTAATGTGGCCAGTGTCTTAGCGGTCTTCGAGGATTTGCCTCCTTCGGTACCAGTCGATGACGACGAGACCCCTGAGATGATTGGAGCATGCAAGAGCTGGTTCTTGCCTTGGCCTAAGTCTCTTCTTCATCTCAAGGCGCCCAGTATCACGCCAACGCCACCTTCTCAAGAAGGTATGAACACCACCCCACCTACCACATTACCTGCAACTGTCGTGGAGAGTTATAGTGGATGACGCGGGGGAGAGCCTCCATTAGTGCCAGATGATGTAGCCCCCGCTGTTAAAGAAGCAAATGTTGATGATGACATGGAGGATGATGATGATGACCCAGACAAGTATTTCAATACCGCCTATGATGATGGAGGATTGATGGCTCAGGACGGCGAAGACTTAGGCTATGAGCGTGGAGATTATGACTTGATGCTACCTGATTTGCCGGACCTGGAACGTCCTAAGGCGGAATGCAAAAAGTCTCTCTTCAAGCGATCCTCGCAGGAGACACCTCCAGATGCCGCCTGTACCCAGCAACCTCCTGAGGCCCGTCCACTGATTAGCCCGACGACACTGGGGGTGGTGGTTAGGGAAGGTATGGTAGGCTCAGTACCGCCACCTACCAAGAAGCAAAGGAGGAGACCTGACAAGAAAGGCCCTAAAGGCGCCAGAGCTGCTTCAAGCAGCCAGCCGCCTCTGAAGCCCCGGGTGGTAGACAGAATACATGTCCAAGGTGCGAAGCGCTTCCATGTCGCCGGCGAGCCGATCCTACCTGCCAAAGGGCTAGATTACCTAGTGAACAATGATCTAAGGATACTGCATGAAGATGTCCTGGCCAGAGAGAAAAGCCTTTTGGTCGCGGAAAAACCAGGATACCCGCTTTACGCGGCTCAGGTGCCCGGTGGGTAGTTGTACGTCGAGAGATGGCCCGCGAATAAGTTCATCCGCATGTACGCGTTGTATCTGAACTACTTCATCAGGGTCGAGAACATCAAATATATCTGCGTCGCGGACCCGTTCTATATGCACGAGAGCTTCTTGGCAGTTTGCAAAGAGCACCGTGACTATGCGAGGAAGTACCTTGGCGACTTCATGATCGCTAATAAGGAAAAGGAAGCAATTCTCGTGCCTTATCATCCCACGTAAGTCATCCGCACATATCCTTTCGTAAGTGTTAATCATTCCTTTGCAAGCATGGAGGCTAATTTGAGATGTACTTAATTTGTGCAGCGGGGGGGGGGGGGGGGGCGTCGTCCTCATCGTTCTGTACCCGGAATACTCCCATGCTATGTACTTGGACTCGTCGAAGAACCTCAGGAAAAAGGATTACAAGCACATAAAGAGTGTTCTCGATAGTGCCCTGTTAACCTTCAGCCTGTCTGGTGGATATATCAAGGTGAAAATGTACATGAATCGCGGGCTGGCTTTCGGTCATAAGACCGACTTCTGCTGCATCTAGCAACCGCACACGAGTATGGCTGATGGATTCTACCTCATGCATCACCTTCTCGAGTACAGAAGTGATAATCAACGCCTTCGCATGTCACCTACTACCAACGATGCTGAGATTGTCAGCTGGGCCACAAGCATAGGAAAGACACAGGATCATCGAATCAGAGCTGAGTTTTATCACGTACAGTGTGAACTTGCCCAAGTGATCATGAAGCAGGTCCTCGAACCAACAGGGATGTTCTACCATGGGCCAATCACGCGGGAAGATGTCCGAGCACTGCCACTCGCTCAGCGTCTGGACCTGAAGCCTTTCAAGACGCTCGGGTGCTTCCTCCTTGACTATGAAGATTGGACCGCCCACATGGAGGACTGATTGTTGATGACAATGTGTCACTATTGTCTTTTTCTATGGCAAAACTTTGAATTTATGCACGGCGAAACTATGTAATGTAACTAATCCATGGTCCTAAACTAGCGTAGATCACTCTAGTTAATTTGTTTGGGTATGAGGAACTTCATCATTTATATCTAGTATTGGTTGCTTTTATTTTGCTAATTATGCCTCTTTGTTTTCTTAAGTACATTATGTTGCATATTATCGTTCAATTCATCAACGCACGATGCAGGTACATAGATCAGAGATGGCAAAGGGCTACTACGTACGCCGTGTACGTTGGGAGGGTTCCAGGAGTCTACGACCACTGGCCAACTGCTCAGGCCCAGGTGCACAGGTACCCAGGTGCTAGCCACAGTGGGTTCGACAGCAGAGCCGAAGCGGAAAGTAGTTACTTGAGGTGGACACTTCGGCATGAGCAGGGGCGGGACCGCCGATACTTCATAGTCGCGCTCTTGCTCATGCTGATCGCTCTTATCTTCTACATCATGGTTTATATAGAGATGATGAAATTTGTGTGTGTGCCATGACCATGCAGTTGCACTTATTCGAGACATGACAAGATCGCACTTGTGTATCGCTATTTTTCAAGATGTGATGATATTTGGGTTGAATGATGATGATAATGATGGTATGACGAGACTATTGTATGTCTATGATATGATGAGAATAGTGTATGTTTAGTATGATCTGATGAAACTATTGTATAGAGCATGTACAAATACAGCACATATACGTAGGGGGTGCGTTACGGCGAAAGCGGCAACATTAGCAGTAGCGCCGGAAAGCACCTAGCAGTAGCGCTGGCTTAGCAGCAATGCTTCCTGTGAACAAGCAATGCAGATAGATATCAGTAGCGCTGGTCCGGGAAGCGCTACTGCTAACAATACTTACTAGTAGCGCTGCCCATAACAGCGCTACTCCTACAACTTAGCTGTAGCGCGGTAGCAGTAGCACTGGATCCAGCGCTACTGCTATGCACATTTCAAGCGCTACTACTATGCACATTTCAAGCGCTACTACTAGGGTTTTCCCCAGTAGTACCCGGGAAGCGGTCACGTCGGCGGCGGCGGCGGCTACGGCGGAGCTGGCAGAGGCGTCTCGTGCGGGCATGATGAATGCACCTGGCGGCCACGCCCCGCAAGCTGCCTGGAGCCAGCAGAGGGTCGGGTCACTGGCCAGCTTCTCGCCTACGCCACAACCTGGGGGTGCGCACCCTCACCTGGCTATGCTGACGGCAACGCGCACGGCAGATTCAACCCCAACATCACCTTTCCGCATGGCCAGTGTGCCTCACCCTCCGGTCTGAACCCCGACTAGCGCACTCCCTCACCTGCGTTCTCCGGCGTCCAGTACCCCCAATACACCTACTCGCCGCCAGCTTACGCCGCCTCCCCGACGCCGCCTCTGCGCCGTGGCGCCCTGCACTTCTCGCAAGCCTCGTCGTCGCATTTCGGCAACCCCTACACGACGGAACCCGACATGGACGAGATCATCACGAGCGGCTCGGCTGCCGCCGCTGCCTCCCCCGGGTTCCGGGCGCAAGGTGATACAATGGACCTCTAATCGGGAGCATAATCGACATTCGCATCGGGAGATATGAATGGCAGCAGCTGCGTGCTAAAATCATAGCTTGTCCCCACCTTGTCCCCGTCCCGGACTCATCCTCTATCTTCCTCGTGCCACCACCCCGCCTCCTCTCCTCCTGCCGTGCACCCTCCCTGCTCCACCTCCTTTATCTTACTCGTGCCACCACCCCCGTGCCCTCCCCTCCCGCCACTCACGCTCCCCATCCCATATTCTCTATCCTCCTCATGCCGCCAACCATGCCTTCTCCCCACCAACCGCTCACCCTCCCCGCCCCACCTCTGCTCCTCTCTGTCATCGAGGTCATGTAGCCACTGCGCTCCACTTTCTTCTGAGATATCTCTTTCCCCTCACTCCGCCCTGATCCCGACCAGACAAGCTAGGGCACCTATCTTCACCGCCACTCTCCGTCTAGGACGTCGTAGTCCCCTCGTAGTTGTCCACGTCTCTGTCTTCACACCCTATTGTTGGATGCCATCCATTCCAGCTTTCACTCGTCGCCTCTCATCAATTCAGTAACCCACCTTCCCTCGCCGTCATTTGTTAACCGAGCCATTCCAGATACCAAGGGTACAATTTGCCTATGATAGACACGGGGCAAGGTTGCCTGGTGGGGCGCGTGGGAGGCCGGCAATGGTTGCAGGTGGCCTCACCAGAGGAGCTCTAATTTGTCAACTACCACCAACTATAACTAGAACTACAAGAACTAGACGAGGCATCAAAACATGGAAGATGAAAGAGCAAAATCCTAATGAGTATATAGGTTAAAGGGGGAGGGAGAGGCAGCAACCAAGGAGGGAAAGCATCCTTGGGACGCCGGCCAAAAGGGGGGAGGAGTTGGACTCCTCCCCTAGTATGATTCGGCCGCCTACCTTAGGGAAAGGAGGCGCCTTTTTAGGCCCGTTGATATAAAATTAAATACTATAAAATTGTTCTAAATACTTTCAGACCATTATAGCTCGAAATATTATTCTCTTACCCCTCGCCTCTATAAGGGCCCGATCACAACTCCGAATCGGTATGCCAGATTAAGCCCACCGAACTATGATAGCTCGAAACAAAAGACCCCTGTCCCACCCAACAGCCATCTTCCCAAAAAAGCTACTCCACACACTCCACCCCTGCCTTCTTCTGCCCCCAGAAGCGCCGCCGCCCTACCCCCGACGTGCCACCGCCCCTGCCCCCGGAGGCGCTGCCGCCCCTACCCCCGACGCGCCGCCCGCCCTGCCCCCAGAGGCGCCGCTGCCCCTACCTCCCGGCGCGCCACACCCTTCCGCCGACGCGATGCCCCTGCCAATCCGGCGTGCTGCACGCTCCCCCCCTGACGGTCCCCCTCCCCTATGCTTCCAAGCGCCATTAGGCCCCTTCACCAGAGTAGAAAGGCCACCACCTCCTGCCTTCGCATTGCGGGCCAAGACGACCACGTCCACGAGCAGGGCTCCTCCCGGCGCCTTTTGCTCGTCTGCGAGCGGGGATCGCCCGGAGCCCATCGTCGGCGTCCATGAGCGGGGCTCCCATGGATGGCTGGATCGCGTCGTCGGCGTCGATAGCGTCCATGAGCGCCAACACCTCACATCCGGGGTGAGCAGCTCCTGAAACTATTTCTTAACATTGCTACAATTCTGCACTTATGGTTCAGTCCTACTAGTACTGATGAAATATAGACTTAAGTGGAAAATTTAGTTTTTTCATTTTGTGAACACGTATCCATTTCAGTGTTAAAAACAAGAACACAATAAGTTAACTTTGCAAGTGCATCAGTTCACCTTGAATGAAATACATAAGTGCACCATCAAGTTTTCCATCAGTTCGCTTATTAAAAAAAGAAGTTTGGTTGTGTAAAGAAAGCTGGAGAACCAATGTCAGCCTAGAAGTTTAGGTCGTGGAGCAAGCCTGCGCAAACAAAGGACTCCTGTAGCGCTTCTCCAGCTTATCCGCTACGTCAATGGCACTCTCTCACAGCAATCTCTCTCCTTCTCTGCTTCTGCTATTAAAATGCATACAAGTGTTATGCTGATTGATTAGCTTTTCTTGCTCTTTAGGTGTTTGCCACTATTCCTGTGAGCACCATTTTAATATGCTTATTTTGTGCTCCCATGAATGTTTTTGGAGCAGTACAAATACATCATCATAGTGAGTAAAAATATCGCACCTTGGGAAGTACTACCATTAATGTTTAGATCAAGTTCAGAATAGAAAACCTAGAAAAAATGTGTGCAAAAAGAAACATCTTCTCGGATGCTCTATAAGTACATGATAATTGGCTTTTGGTTGGTACTTTTCTTGAAATGTAGTTGCTTGGTAGCTCACTGGACATCCCCCCTCATTATTAGCTGATGATGTGGATGATTCTGTTTGTTTACTTAACAGGACATGGACATTTTCCTCTTTGATTCTTGATGTGCCGCTACCGCTGTTTGTCTACCATGCCTCAAGAAACTAAAATGCTTTTCAGTTCATCTACTCTGCGATTGTTTTTGTGCTGCTACAAATGTGTGTGTGCTGGTACTCATCAGATAGCTTAACAAAATTTTGTTCAGTTCAATTTCCAATTTTAGTTCAGTTCAATTCTTATTTTTAGTTTAGTTAAGTCAACTCTTATTTTTACTTCAGCTATCTGATGTATTCCCCTTGTTATTTGAGTAACCGAATAGTGCTTCATTTTCATGCTTCTAAGATACTACTCCTCCGTATCTAACTGAGCTTCAGTGTGCTTCTTTCTGTCTTAGTACTAATTTTCTTTGCCATCATATATCACAAAGATAGTACTGTTTGTATCTTGCTAATAGTTTCTAGGAACTTGATGAGTTAATAAATGAATAATTTCTTGTTGCAAGTTTGGTCTCATTGTCCATGCTATCTTGTTATGCTTATTAAGATTGTCCATGCCATCTTACTATAGTTGGTAAATGAGTGAGGAAATTTTTGTTATTCTGAGTAAGAAAATTTTGATCACATAGCTAGTAGTAAGTAAAGAGAGTTCAGTATGTTATCTTAGTTAAGTTCAATTTCTAAATTTTAGTTAACTTAAATTAAGCTCAATTTTTATTTTTGGTTCAGTTCAATAAAACAGAAATTGGAGGTTCAGATATGGCACCGAGATAGGTTCAGAAAAATGGGGGCAACAACAACGACAGTAACAACATCGAAGAGCTCGAGATGAGCAAGTTAGGTAATCGCAATGACACGCCGTCCCACGCTGGCGTGTGGGTAGAGCGTCGGTGTGGTGGGGGCGAGGAGAGAAGTTGGTGGTGGCAGAGGTGAGGGGAACCAGCGGCGCGGTGGTAGCAGCGGGAAGGGGGCGATGGTGGAGGGACGGAGTGTCGCTCTGCATGTTGGAGAGTAAACCGTAGTAGAACACCTCTGCCCCGCCGCCAATGCGCATCCCCACCACTGTCGCCAACCTCACGCGCCGGCCTGCATCCCCTCCCCACTCCTCGACGTCAAGTTCAGGTACGCAGTGTATCATAAGTTCAGGTACTTTGCCGTGGACGGCCAAGTTCAGGGACGCCTCTGCGCCTGAGGCAAGTAGTGGAACTGTATCCAGTTATTTAGACCTTTCAATCATACTGCTCTGCTTTTCTTTACTCAAATTATTCTGAAAAAGTTCAAATTATAAAAGCAGATAAGTCCAGGGTTCACTGGAGGAAGTTTGAGGAAAAAATATAAAAGAAAAGGAGAGTTATTAGTGGAACAAAAGTAAAAGGAGACGCTCTATTTTGCTGGCAGATAATAGTTGTTCCATAATTTCCGTCTGCCCTAACCGGCAGTACTACTAGCACCGCACCTCCAGTCGGCGACCTCGCTCTGAAAACTGACATTGTTTAGCATGTACTGATCCATTCAACTTTTGGTGTGTTTAAAAAACAATTGTTTATTATTTCCTAAAAACAGGGAGTTCATAGTCGAGAAGACAGGGAGTTCAGAAAAGAACGTGAACATGAAAAACCATAAAAAAGAACTTAAAACTTGTGTTACGGGAGTTCTTCAAGAAGTTCGTAGCTAGCCGACCGTGTTGTGTATCCTTATTAGTTCATGGTTGAGAAGACATGTATTCTTAGCAGTTTGTGTATCTAGCCGTTCGTGTTGTGTATTCTGGTCAGTTCGTGTGTGTATGTGTTGCCCTCGTGGTGTATGAGAGGCGCCCCGCAGAGCCAAGGAAGTCATCGATCTGGTCGAGGCATCCTCCGATTCTCTATTTTTGGTAGCACAAACATTTAATAGTTCAAACACTAGACCCCGGTAAGTTCTCCTTGAGAGAACCCCATTTCTCATTTCTTTCCATTTTTACAGGTTGCAGCAAAAACAAGATGCACAAGTTCATCTTTTGTATGCTTTTCAGTTCATCTACATCCGATGGTGAGTCCGATTTCCTTTGTGTTTCCATGTTCATATAACAGAAGCAAGTGCTTGTGGCTATGCTTCAGAATGAGCACCGTACTTTCACGTGGATAACATGAAATAGGATGCACCGTGGATGTGCTCAACATAAAAACAGGATGAAGTTCATGCTGCATACGCCTTTCCCTCTCCGTTGTTTCACTCTTAAAAACATGCGTATGTGTGGCTGCTCATTGCTTCTTGCTGCCACTATTTTTTGTAAATGATTTTGCGTGTGCACTCCAGGAGTGTTTTTGTTTCTGTAGGTCAGCTGCTCAACATTCTTGTACCGCTCAGTACATGTATTACTACTGGGAAGGTTCAAAATTCAGAACTCAACAAGTTCAACATGGTGTATGCCCCCACATGAGACCATCGAGAGGGCGCACCGCGGCGTCATGGACTACATCAAGCACACGCTCACCCTCTTCACCGACTTCGCCGCCATCCTCATCATCATGGTAAACACCCTAGCCACCTTGCTCGTCTACTCATCCTCCACCCACTATGGTTGCTAAAATTCAATTCGTTTTTATATGATGTGATCCATTGTGATGGCTGATGGTTTTGTGTTCCATTGCAGCTCAAGAACGCAGGCGACAATTCCGAGGACAAGAAGAAGAGGAGGAGGAGGCCATGAGAGTGTCATATGTGCATCGTTTTTTCTTTATTCAAAAGTAGAAGGGGAAGATGTAGAGGGTGGAGTACTCAGGGCGATTGCTGCTGATGTTGTGTTGTGTTAGGTCAGCAAGTAGTGCCAAAATTATTTTACAGGAAGAGATAGCAGCGAGAAGATGTTCCAGGTGACACGCCCTTCCATTAAAACAAAACGTTCAAACATAGCAAGAAGTCAGCAGAAAAAGATGTGAACATAGTATACTCCCATGGTTGTACAAGTAAATCGTACACTAAGTGTAGACGTTTATTATGTGGTCGAATACGAGCTCCTATCAGCCTCTAGTCCATCTATGCTCTCTAGTTCATGCAACCTTTTGATATTAGTCCAGTTCTGTCTGATTAGTCTATTTATACAATTAGTTCAGGCAAACATGATTATATGATGTATTGTTTTTGTTATTGTTACTCGGTGTCTCCATTTCCTTTTTTCTCTTAAGTTTTCTTATAGGGAAGGTTCTTGTAATTACTAGTTGTTTGATTGTGTGATGCAGCCGCTTACTTGATGTCATTGTCATTGTTCCTGTAGTTGCATATAAGAGAGTGTGTGCTTGGTTTGGTTCCATTTCTCTCTCTCTCTCTCTCTCTCTCTCTCTCTCTCTCTCTCTCTCTCTCTCTCTCTCTCTCTCTCTCTCTCTCTCTCAGCAAATCTTTACGTAGTTATGGCATAAAAAGCTGAAAATTATTGTATATTGTATAATTCCATAAGCTGTACGTAGCAAATCTTTCCATGTGGATCAGTACAGCTTATGTACAGCCTTAAATTCACAAATCTTATAGTCATCTTTGTAGTACTCTTCGTAACACTTTGTAAAGCAAGAGTGGTCAGTTTGAATTAAAAATCAGTTTGCATTAAAAAGAGTGATCAGATCAAATTATAAAAAACCATCAGTTTGAATTAAAAATGACTAAATTAAAAAAATGAACATTTTGAATTTAAAATAAACGATTAGTTCGAACTAGAAACAATGATTAGTTTGAATTAAAAACAAGAAAGAAAAAAACTGTTTCCAACAAGTAGAAATGTTGAAGTGTGAAGTGCAAACAATGACGTGTCCGATGTTCCAAAAGGGATTGAATGCAAAAAATGGAGGAAGTTCAATCAACCCATGAAAATCCAAATGTTAAAAGTTCTAGTCGTAGAATGAGAGAAGTCCAAAACATCATTGCAAAAATATCAATTCAATTTAAAAACTATCATTCAGTTCAACGATATAAACCATGCAAGTTCAGGGACTATGATACCGTAAAATTACAAGAACCATATAAAAAACAAAATAAACTTTAGTACAAATACACATATATCAGTACGAGTACTCTGTTTTTCAGATGGGAAAACATGCTCAGTACAAAACCATATGGACATCAGTTCCAGTACTCTTTTTTTGGAACCTTTCAAAATTACTCTCCGAAGAATATATTAGTATAAACGCACACGTAGATCAGTACAAGAAACTCTGTTTTTTATGACGGAAAAACAACACGATGGGTATAATCGTAATCCAAATTACTCTTCAACGGTTGCGAATTTGAGAAAATGTTCAATATGACTAAGTTTCGTATTTTCAATATCTTTCTAACAGTATATTATTTGCCTCATTTCGACCAACTTTTAAAAAAATCGTGTTGGAAATCCAATTTGACCGTATTCTAATTCGTTTTTAAACCGTAAGGAATTGGAAAAACATTTCAATATGAAAAAGTTGTGCATTTTCCGTAGCTTTCCCACGTCGTATCATTTGCGTCAATCCAACAAACCGTTTGCAAAAAATCGTGAAAATACGTTTCGCCCAGAATTTTACCGTTTATCAAATTACTTTTTAATGGTATAGAATTAGACAAAACAATAGATATATGGAAGATGCGGATTTTCACAAGCTTTCCAACGCTATCTCATTTGCTGAATTCCGACTAACCGTTCGAAAATTAAGTCCAAAATACAATTCACATATTCGGTTTTGAAAAAAACTGTTTTTCAAAACTGCTCTTAAATCATAATTTTTTGCAGAAACAAATTATAAGATTGTAATGTGGATGTCAAGAGCATTCCAACGATATATTACACGCCCCGTTTCGACAAAAAATATTGCAAAAAAAATTTGAACTAAAGAAGACGATTTTTAACAGCAACAGAAAGCATCAGTTCAACCGCTCAAATTCATCAGTTCAAGTAGGGTAACAGAATAATATTCTGTTACACATAACAGAATAGCCAAGATGTATTTTTACGTCAGAAATAAGACACAACTTACGGAACGTAAAATTACAGTGCATTGGTGGTAAAATAGAGGGGGGGTGAAGAATAACTATTCGTCACCCAGGGTGACGAATAGTCAATCCATATATATATATATATATATATATATATATATATATATATATATATATATATATATATATATATATATATATATATATATATATATAGTGCATTGGTGGTAAAATAGAGGGGGGGGGGGGGTGAAGAATAACTATTCCTCACCCAGGTATGTATATGTATATTAACATCTCCAAAAATATTTTCCACCTATATATTATTTATAGGTAACATCCGGTATTACCCGATACTCTCCAAAACCCTTCCAGTGACCCCAAAATGCTTCCGGATCCTCTCGGAACTCTTATGAATATTAATGAAACAATTTCACAAATATATTCTCATCACTCCCGTCCTACTAATACTCAGCAGATCGCGAGTTCCTTAAGCTTGTTACCATAGGTTCGGTAACTCACAGACATGAACGAAAACGTTCATTGAATGATAGACATCAGAACCGTGGACGTCCATATCAGTCCCTGCGAGCGCACAAATGGTATTCGAGTGAACCTGTGGTTAGCTGGTGATGTTCCCTTTGCTTCACGATACTTTACAAAATCCGGCGACCAGGTCTTCTCCCTCGCCCGCCACCATGCCCCCGTCAAGCTCTCACACATCGTCGGGAGGAGATGAATCGCTGCTCTCCCTGGAGGAGCGGGTGGACGGGAGCTAGCCAGACGGATCTGCAAGGCTCGCCTCACCTCAGGTGCGCCGCCCCGCCCTCTCTTCCGTTCGTCCTTCCTCTGCTCGTGGTCGTTCCTTCTAGCTTGGCTGATTTCTTGGTCGTGCTGTAGTTGGTTCCGGATCCGACACATCCATCACAGGGAGGAATCCACACGGATCTCGGCATCACCATCGACCGGAGGGGCACCAGACTATCGATGACCTAAAAGTCCATCTCTCTCTCAATGTCGATTTCCTTGTGGACTAGAAGCTGAGATGCCATGTCTTGTGAAATGCCCATGCCATGATAATTTGTTGCCTGTAGCTGCCTTTTAATTTTCATTGAAATGATTTAATGTGATATTGAACATAGTACCATTCTATTTTGGCAAGTGCTGACGTATACCCTGAACTGAAGAATTTACAACCTGCCATTATTGTATATGAAACTACTGCATTATGGCAGGACGAGTTTGTCTTCCTGCTTAATAGCGATGCAGCTGACTGTGGGCTTAATTTGGTGGGTGGAAGTTGATTTGTTGTCTTTGGCCCTGATTTGAACCATGCCAATGATAAGCTGGTTAATATCTGCACATCACTATTTATCACCTTCTGAAGGTTCCTTTTAATTCCACACACCTTGCCTGAGCTGAACCTTTTCACCTATTGGCACTTGCAAAGGTTGCTGCTAGAGTATGGACGGATGGACAAAAGAAGAGAGTGCACATATACATGTTCTTGAGCCCTGGAACCATTGAGGAGAAGGTTGTCAACTCCAAATCTTGTATTTTTCACGTCTTTTAACTTTTTTCCATTACGAAGAAATACCGAGTTGCTGGTTACTTTTTGTGCTGACAATATGATATGCCGCATTCATCTATAGGTATATCAACATCAGATGGAAAAAGAAGGCATCCAGAAAGTTATTCAGAAGGAACAAGTGAACCAAGTACCTGGAGTAATCTTTTGCTTTCTTTCGATCCTTAAAATGTCCAAATACATTGATTTCTCACGTCTCTGTTTCGCTTCTACAGGGCAATTCTCTCTCAACAGAGGATCCGTGTGATCTTTTTACTCTTGATGAACAATTTAGGTGAACTCTGCTTCTCCTTTTTAGCTTGCACCTAACCCTTCTTTTCCCGTCGTTTACTTTCGTTCTGTTACATATTCAGAAAATAGTTAGAAAATTCAACAGAATACACCTGCAAACCTTGGATTACGTATACACTTATTGTTCGTTTGGTTGGCATACTTCCGATTACATTGGTCAGAGGAGCCCATGTGTTTAGGTCAGGCTAGCACGAGCCTGGTGCCATTGCACACTGTTGTCTTTTTTTGCGGAAGATTGGACACTGTTGTCAAAAACCATATCCAAAAAGCAGATAAGCTAGAGGTTGTCGGGTGGCACCAGCAGCCTCGATGGCTCCGCCCTGTGTATGGTTTCAACATGTGTTTCTTAGTCTTCGTTGATGATAAAACCATTAGTTGTCAGTCTTTGGATTCATTGTCTATCAACTGGGCTATGGCTTCCATAAGTTAGCGTCATTGGGTTCATACCATTGTGTTTGATTTATTTTTAGTATCTTCTGTCTTTGTGACTCCTATAAGACTGTAACCCATGTTGACTCTACGGGGGCAACACCAAACCAGCGAGCCTAAGGCGTCGCTGGCCATGGATAGGGGTGTCCGTTATAACATATGGATAATATGCACATGGAAGGTGTTATGATAATCGCCACTGATATGTATCCGTATCATTAGCTGATATAAGTTTGTCTCCAAAAAGAATACAATTGTTGTTTCTTAAATATGCAGGTTAATTAGAACAAAGTAGAATTGTTTGTACTAGATGTATTTTGCATGCTTTAAGATTTTGATCAACATCTTATATATATGCCCAATCTACCATTTTCTTTTATCAAGCATCTAAAGTTAAACCACTAGTTTTATATCTCATCTATTCTTATTCCTTTCTCTCTAAATGATATAAGAGATAGAGATTCTATTGGTCTCTATTAACATGATCTAAATGATATAAGAGATAAAGAGATTCTATTGGTCTCTATTAAGAGGATTGGATTTTGTGTTTTTTTTGTTACTTCATAATATTGCTAAAAATGATTGTCTTTGAAATCCATGAAGATTAGAAAGTAGTGTATACTCTTTAGCTACTTAATGCTTTCTTTCTTGGTTGTAATTTATTTGCCATTCGTAACTTCAAATGATATGTCAAACATGCTCTAAATTACGTCAGCGACCTCGCAACCCCTGGCTCCTCCATCGAGGGAGGAAATGGAGGAGGAGGGCACGAGAAGGCAGTGCTCTTCAGGCTGTTCGGCGTTGAGGTCAGCGGTGCAGAGGAGGAAGACGCAGGGCCCATGGAGCTGAAGCAGAGCACCAACATGCCCAACCTCGCCTCCATCAAACCCGATTCTACCGCCCGGCGAGGCGAGCCACGACAAGGGCTACGCCTCCGATGACGACGAGCTAGCGTCCATGCCGCATCTTAAGCATCGCCGCCGCTGCAAGGCCCAGGAGCGAAAGAAAGGTGACATGATTGACCTCGGTTTCTTGATTCTTCCACCGTCCTGTCTTGTACAACCTCTAGAGAGCTCTACTGTTCCGTTCATTCATGTGGTCTGCAGATTCCTGCAATTATTGAGGTCTTTTTGGGCATAATCATCTGATCGCCACTAGTAGAAAAGGGGGCTATGGTCCAGGCCGGGGCAGCCCATTAGTCCCGGTTCAGTCTAGAACCGGGACTAATGGGGGCTTTGGCACCGGTTCGTGAGCCCAGGGGGCCGGCCGGGCCACGTGGGCCATTGGTCCCAGTTCGTCTGGACCTTTTGGTCCCGGTTGGTGGGACGAACCGGGACCAATGGGCCTGGCTCCTGGCCCACCACCATTGGTCCCGGTTCGTGGCATGAACCGGGACCAAAGGCTCCGTGCCACGAACCGGGACTAAAGGGTCGGCCCTCGCTGCACCCACAGTTTAGTCCCACCTCGCCAACCGAAGGCCGCCGACACCTGTTTATAAGCCCGTCCCTCTCTGCATTGTTGAGCTCCTCTCAAAGTGAAAATAGATGCACCTATAGAGGAAAATTGGACATAAATTCATAAATAGAAATTGATTATGAATTTATGTTTAATTTTCTCTATAAGTGCATCTATGTTCACTAACAGAGAAGTTTTTATTTTTTTTGACCTAAAAGAAAAAAGAAATCACTAAAAAACTATTAGTATTTAGTATAAATAGAAATGACTAAAAAAGAAAAAGAAAAAAATGCCTATATGCACTAAGTAGTGATTCACACTAAGTAGTAGAAATGAAAAAATAAATAGCAAAAAAGAAAAAAATGCCTATAATATTTGTTATGACTAACTAAAATTACCAAATTGAGTATAATGGCACTGGCAGAAAGTTTATAGTAAAGTTATTCATAAACTAGTGATTCACATAAATTTTAAAAAATTTAAATTTAAACTATTCAAATTTTAAAACTAATGGCACTAACAGAAAGTTTATAATTTTTGTAACCTAAAATAAAAAATAAATCACTAAAAAACTATAAGTATTTAGTTCTAAGTAGAAATGAAAAATTAATGGCACTAGTAAAGTTAATCACAAACTTGAGATTCACACAAATTTCAAAGAATTCAAATTTTAACTATTATAATTTGAAAACTAATGGCACTAACAGAAAATTTATAATTTTTGGTATCTCTGTGCAGAAAGATTGTACATAGTAAATATAATACACAAAGTGTTTTCACACAAATTTAGTAAACTAGTGATTCATAAACTAGTGATTCACACAAATTTTAGAAAATTCAAATTTAAACTATTCAAATTTTAAAGCTAATGGCACTAACAAAAAGTTTATAATTTTTGTGACCTAAAAGAAAAAAGAAATCACTAAAAAACTATAAGTATTTTGTTCTAAGTAGAAATGAAAAAATAATGGCACTAGTAAAGTTAATCACAAACTTGAGATTCACACAAATTTCAAAGAATTCAAATTTTAACTATTATAATTTGAAAACTAATGGCACTAACAGAAAATTTATAATTTTTGGTATCTCTGTGCAGAAAGATTGTACATAGTAAATATAATACACAAAGTGTTTTCACACAAATTTAGTAAACTAGTGATTCATAAACTAGTGATTCACACAAATTTTAGAAAATTCAAATTTAAACTATTCAAACTTTAAAGCTAATGGCACTAACAAAAAGTTTATAATTTTTGTGACCTAAAAGAAAAAAGAAATCACTAAAAAACTATAAGTATTTTGTTCTAAGTAGAAATGAAAAAATAAATAGCAAAAGAAAATGCCACCTACTGGGCCACCACGGCCTGAATACGACTAGAAACCCAACTATGGGCCAGGATTCAGGCCCGCAGCAGGCCCAATAGGCCCACAGGCATTGCAGTGACAGATTAGGCCCGAAAGCCTGCAGTTGAGAGGAGCTCGAGAGGGTGGGCGTAGCAGCGCTTATAAACCACTCCCGAGCCCTCTCAACTAGCGAGGTGGGACTAAACTTTTGGGCGCGGGGCATTAGAAGGCCTTTGGTCCGGTTCGTAGGACGAACCGGGACCAAAGGGTGGCATTGGTCCCGGTTCGTGGCACAAACCGGGACCAATGCCCCCCTTTAGTCCCGGTTGGTGCCACCAACCAGGACCAAAAGCGGGAAGCGGCGGCCTTTGGTCCCGGTTGGTGGCACCAACCGGGACTAAAGGGTGGCATTGGTCCCGGTTTCTGTCACGAACCGGGACCAATGCGCTGACTATATAAGCAGCACTCGTGAAATTTTGGTTCAGTTCGTTCTTCCCCGCTCTCCCGACGCCGCCAGGCTGCCCGCCGTATCCGCCTCGTCGTCGCCGTCGTCGCCCCGCGCCGCCCCGTCGTCGCCCCGCGCCGCCCCGATCGACGCTGTCGCCACACCCCGCCCCGCGACGCCGCCCCGACCCGCCCCGCCCCTGCCCGTCGTCGAGCCGCCCCGTCCCTTCCCGAGCCGCACCTCGCCGTCGCCGTCCCCGACACCGTCGCCATGAGCAATTAGATGTGTTAGATGTGTAGTAATTTAGATGTGTAGTTCATAGATTTTTCTGTTAGATTTTTTTTCATATTGTGTAATTAATTTGTTCATACTGTGTTAGATTTATTTATGATTTTTTCTGTTGTAATTTAGATTTATTAATGATTTTTTGTGTTAGTATTTTCTTTGTCAATTTATTGTGTATGTATAGGAAAATTGTGAATGATATATGTCATTTATGAATATGTTCATATTTAGAATAGAGGAAAAAGGGAAAAAAATAAGAAGAGAAAGTGTTTAATATAATTAGTTAGAAAAATAATAGAACTATAGTTAAACTAGTTTATTTTTAGTAAGTCGTACTATTTTATTTTATTTATAGTAAGTGCTTAGTAGTTGAACTAGCTAGTTGATTTAATAAAACTGGTTTATTTTACTATAGAAGTAGTTTATTTTTAGCCAGAAAATTAATAGAACTAGTTTATTTTTTTAGTTAAAGCAATTATTCCCGCATCGACGTGGACGATGCCTATCCCGCATCCTCGTCGTCGAGTCAGGGGCGGACGACACCTGCTTGATCAGATGGGCCATGTCCGGGACTGGGCTCCGCCGGGGTGGTACTGGGAGGCGCTACCTTCCGGGGGGCGTAGCTTGGTGAGGAACCAGCTCGTCATTGACCCGATCCTTGTTTGGTGGCGGCCGCGTGGGCCAGTGACGGTGCAGAGACTTCCGGACACCGCGGAGGTGGTACGTCACCGTGTCAGCGAGGAGGACCAGCACGTCCGTCGGTACATGGTTGCGTTGGAGGGCAGGTTCGAGAATATCTGGCAGGTTCTTCAGGGATCTCACTGGAGCTATGATCCTGTGATGGTTCCTTCCCTTTGGGTGTCCACCGCCCGCGCCGATACCCATCGGGCGCTACTGTCCTAGCTGTACTGGCGATATGTATGATATATAGTATTCGACGTGTATTAGTGATAATATTAGATGTACGGACAAATGGAGATGATGTAGTTTTTCTTATAATTGAAGGCATCCTAATTTGAATACTACTTAATTTTGCGATTTGATTTTTCTTATTGAATGCTCAAATTGGAGAGCACTATGCAAGGCATATGCATATGATTAGTTGAATAATAATGATCTAATTTAGTCTTTGAATTATGAACGTATAGGAAATGTCATCATCAGACGACGAAAGTCTCCCGGGGGAGTGCGACTGGTGCCACGACGATCGAGGTGAGTGCGACAGGCCTCACCTGGACGATGGTCGGCGCTTCAGCATTAAGCTCGGGGAGACCTTCGAAGTTGAAACGGTACGCAACGACGACAACTGTTTTTTTTCATAATTAAGCATGACTTCAACTATTTCAACGTGTAATTTTCATCTTTTACAATTCGAGTATAGTTGATCCCATGCCATGCAAGACGCTATGTCTTGGAGAGGATGGATTTTGAAGACCATGAAAATTTTGAAACGAAGAAAATTCACCTAAGGACCCATCATGATGTGGATTTTGAAGTAAAGTTGTATAATGCTGAGAGCGTAACCAATTTTGGTTGCAAAAATTGGGAAGCATTTTGCAAATTGTATGGCTTTGATGAGGGTATGCGTGTCACCATGGATCTTGGTGATCCTGAAATCGAGCAAGACAATATGGACATTTGGGTCCTTGTTGATACTCCTCCAGTTCTACCGCTATGTGAGTTTCTCAAACATAGTTAATTATTAATAGAACTTATATTGTTCATTTCAAAATAGTGGACAGCTTATTTCCATTGACAGCTTATTTTGAAGTATCAAAGAATGTGCAGAAGATGGTAGATAGAACTTACTATACCGATGGCTCTGAGTTAACTTACAAGGAGAAAACTCATCTGGTTGGATTTTGTAATGATATTGAGAATTACAATATCTACAATCGAACTACTCAACATTATGGTCAATACGTGCCACTAGTGCACGTGTTGAACTACGGTAACTACCATGGAGATACCCTGGTAAGTTTTTTTACTATTACGACATCTGTGCATCTTTTTGCATACTTCTGAAACTAGTACATCATTGCTAACTACGAAGTTATTACTATGTTTTTCAACAGCTTATCTCAGAGGATTGTGTGCCTCATTTGATGTATCAGAATGGCGGCAGCCTTCGTGTTTTGAACATATATCCAGGTCATCCTACGAATCTCAACTTTCCATACCGGATTTCTAAAAGAAGTGGAGACATGACAATCAAAGGATGGAAAAAATGTATGGACAGTCGTAAGGAGCTTCTTGGAAGCAAAAGGAAGCGAGGCGCAAGAATTGGAGACAGGATGATCTCCATTCTTCATAATGGAGAGTCAGGGTCTATATTGTTTTATGCTATTTTACCTTAAGTTTGTTTAGGTCCGATCCTACCTGATACTTGATGATCATGTGCTAAGAACAATGTAGGGTTGGGTTCGATGACTATGAGGATGATGATCGTATGACTTATTATTAATAACGAATAGAAGTTGTATGATGATGCTTGATTAATTAGTAGGACTTGTTATTATATATGATGATGTATGATGCAAGCATGCATGAGTTATTATATATATATCTGCGGGTGAAATGAAACATAGCAGTAGCGTAGGTACGTAAACCAAGGACTACATATAAGAGAGGACACTTCTCTCTATTAGCTAGCTAATAACAACCTAAAAATAACCCCCTAAACCCCTAAAACAGCCACTTTTTTAAAAAAAAAGAAAAACCTCCTGCTGACGCGTGGAACCCTTTTGGTCCCGGTTTATGTCATAAACCGGGACCAAAGGCGCCCCTGCGTGGGCTGCCGGCAGCGGCCACGTGGAGGCCCATCTGTCCCGGTTCTGGTTTGAACCGGGACTAAAGGGTGAGGGTATTAGTAACGACCCTTTAGTCCCGGTTCGGGAACCGGGACTAAAGGCCCTTACGAACCGGGACAACATGCCGGTTTTCTACTAGTGTGCTTAACTAATACTGTATTGAGTAGTGATTTGTGAGTGCAAATTCCGTCCTGGATCAAAGAAACTAAGAAACTGTGTTGAAGCTGCCATTGCCTTTATGTATCATCTAAGTGTAGCAGTCGATGGATCTTACAATCCCACCTGAATAATAATATTTAGTGATTTTTATTACACGAACCAAGCACTAGGACGGGCATGCAACTGGAGTATTCGGTGTAAATTTTGTGGTTTGTACCTTCTTTTAATCAAGACAACACCTATATTTTTATATCTAAAGAGTAACTATGACTACCATGGCACTTGAGTGTTCAGTCTGTGCACTCCTAATTTTAATCTTCCCTTTCTTAGTTAACAATACTATGCACATGTTTATGTCATTCCTGTCTATCTTGAAGTAGAATAAAGAAACATCCCGTGGTAAAATGTTTGTATATGGCCCGACCAATTAAACACTGATGTGTCATAGGCAGAATATATGGTTCTTTTCGAATATTGGTTGTCCACTTGTCCTTTTACATTCCAAAAGCAACTGAATGTGATGACAAACCGTACTAACCAGCCAAGTGCCATGGTTTCAGAATCATATTCTGATATTCCTACAGGAAAATCATTTCGAGGTGAAGAACCAGATGTATTTTGCCTCAAAGTAACTTAAAAACCAAGCTATCGGACCTATCTTAAGGTCTCATCACGCATTCCTATCTTCTATAGTATGCTGCTGTTTGCTTTGTACAACTTATAAGGAACTATGCACTACTATGATGTGAATATGGTCTATGTAAATACTGCACCACATCCTACCTGAAAAGGAATTGGGCTCATATGTATTGCTTTTCCAGTCATGCTCACTCGCTGGCTTCTAATTGCTAATGCATTGCCGCTATCAGGAGAATAGAACATCAAGAAGGCCATAGTTGAGGCAAAACTGCAAACAAGAAGCTCTTGACTCTCAACCTTTATTATTTGTTTTCGAAGCAAGTATGTACTTTTTCTCTCATAATAGTTTTAAATGTGTAAATGTGATTCCTTAGAATATATAACTGAAATATATGATTTTAAATCAAACACTCTCATATCTTCTAAATCAGTGCTTCCCTTCACACAACAGAAATTAGTGATTCGTATCCTGTTTTGTATTTTTGTTGTATATTATATTTCTTCAAAGTTTACATCTCAAGCTAGCCCAATCGTGTTGTAGTACCTAACAAGAATTATATGAGATATTTGCCTTTTTGTTATTCATTTTTGGAGCCATTAAATATTTTTGCTATGATAATAGTTTTAGATGTGTAGATGTGATGACTTAGCATATTATATCACATGGAAGTGGATATGTTTTAGATCATTATATTATAACAAAAGTATATGATTCTAAATGGAATCTTCTAAATCGGTGCTTTCCATCAAATAACAGAAATTAATGGTTCATATTCTGCTTTGTATTTCTGTTATATAGTATACTTCTTCAAAGTTTGCATCTCAAGCTAGCCTTCTTACTTCTTAGTGATTCTTTTCATGAAAGGTTAAACAATCCTTTGCAGTATGATGACGGGTGTTTCCTAACCGCGGGTATTTAGCACCTTTAATGGAACTGGAAGTCTCCTTTATTAATACTGCTCATATTCTACAACTAATTTAGTTCACGTATTGGTCCAAACTCTTGCATGTTTGCAATTCCTATTGCCTCTTTGCAATTTCTAAAGTTATAGAATTCCTATACTAATGGTGTTGATCTGTTTGAACAACACATCTCAATTTAAAAGCTAGGCATGCTCTTCATGATAAATCATGTTTTATAACCAGGCCAGCAAAGTTTCTGCATTTCATGATTAAGAGATGGAAGTCATGTTTGCGGATGTCCCTCGATTTAAAAATGTACATGCCAAGAACTATCATAACTTATGCCTACGAAGAACTATATGAATTTTTTTGTCTTGTTGCAGTGAACATTACAAAACTATTTATAAATGTGTTATAATCAAGTTTTCTTTTGTATTATCAACTTTTAACTTTTGTCGTTTGTTAACACGATTGTTTAGCATATTCACTTACGCGGGTAGTAATAACAGGAGCTACTATTTGCTTGATGACTAACACTATTCATAAGTGTTAGTAAAAGAATTGTATTCTTGTTGTGATGATACTCACATGGCACGCTCTATGGACTCATTTGTTTAACATATAATGTCCATCAACAGGTGTTTACAACGCAGGGAGGAGCCGGGCAACAAGGCAGTCAGACCAAACTCCATGTATATATGTAGTTTGCCATAGTCGAACCATATAAGTTTCGTTTACCGCTTTATCAATCTGGCTTGCTTTTGGTATATTAGACTTCTATCCTTTGTAATGAACTTATTGTCACTAGCGATCATTGTGACTGGATTATATGACATGAATTGGGTCTTTATGCTTTGTGATGAAATATCATATCATACGGTTCACCAGTTTAGTTTTGTTTTGAGCTAAGATGTATAAAAATACATGGCTTACAACCGTGGATATATGTGATGATATACTGAGTGATTAAGCATAATTTTAGATATTCCATGCTGGACCAATGGGATGCCTGGGGCAATGTCAACTGAATCATCGAGCGGATATCTTTTGCAATATTGTGCATCATGACCATATGACCCACTCTATAGCATATGAACCACTATATTGGATATTCTTTCTTCTTACTGAATCATATCCTTCCTTGAGAATTGTGCCTTAGGCTTTTGCTCTCATGCTCCTGCTCTTGTACTAAATGTAATGGCGTTTACGATCTTTTGTGGTCTTGTGAATGCACTAAACTGGATGCTACCTTATAATCTCTTGCCGATCTTGAACACCACTATGTCTTTTTTCTATCACAATTGAACGTTTCTTCTTCATTTTATTATTATCCGTTGGGACCGGCACCCTCGCGCCAAGGCGCGGTCCCGATCTAGTGTTACATATAGCGGGAAAATAGTGGAGGGTGCCCTGCCCATCACTAATATGCCTTTTGCACCCGCCCTGGTAGCCAGTACTGTGAGTAATATAGCGTCGGATAGAACACGGTGAACACTCCAACGTTCAACCTAGACAAACACATGAAATCACTCCATTTGTAACAAATATTACACCCGCCGTAGGATAGAGCTACCATGGTTAAGAAGTTTTGACAGTACTAAGTCGAGAGCCCATTGCATGATAGAAATTCCACGCAAATATAGTTTGGGGGTTTTTGAAAAGGAGAGACGATCCTTTATTCAAAGACGATCCTTTGATTTTCCATCAGTCTGTGTTGTTTTGTACGTGAGTCTACATAATCCCTGTGAATCCTCATCCCCATTCTAAAGCCTCACATTGCTTCCATTGTGCCCCTCTACGTTTAGTTTTCACTATCTTCGACCGTGTGCCGTCATTCCTCCCCCTCCCGTTGGCCTCCCCATTTCAACTAGCCTCCATCACTCCGCTTATCAATGTCAATGGAGTCCTCTCTGACAACCGCGGCCACACTTTCCTGGAACGGCCACTACAACATCCTCTCGAGTGGTGTTCTCTCGCCATCTGCCACACGGACCATTGCACAATTAACTTCGCCTAGGTCCGGCGTTCATTCTCAAACAATTCATGCTGTCATGGAATGCTAGGTTTCCAGTGCCATTGTGCGTGGTCATAGACCCGACTGTTCTAGTGGTAGTCGTGTCTGGGTTGTTCTTTCCGGCAGCCCAGTCACCCGCGCCTCTGTGCATGACCGTAGATCGGAAATGTACTGCCTTGTTCTTTGGCCGCGGTGATGGCCATGCTGATGAGCCCCATTCCTTTTAATAACATTTCAATTAAGCTATACTAGTCATCAACCTGTGCTTCTGCATAGGCTAGCAAGTTTAAAAAAAATCATATATTGAAAGTTTCAATAAGTATTTTTTTTCTTTGAATCTCGTTGAAACAGAAATATAACATATTTATATATCTATTTGCTACTTATTTTTTATAGCGTATACCATATTATATTTTCGTACATCCCATTGTGAATATACTAAGCATATAGTGGGTTATTTTGTGGTGTTGAATTTTTATACTAAGCATTGTGCCACAACAAAAAGCGGTGGCACAATTATATGTATTTAACGGTCCTAACTCTAGTAATTACTAAATACATATGCATATGTTTGCTATTTAATAGATATACATATAACACCTATGATTTTGCTCTCTATGGGTAATTACTGCGCAGTTACTCCTTGCATCTACTAGTTATGTATGATTAAAACTAGAAGTGTTACCCGCGCATTTGCGCGGCTAGAATTCTAAAAGATTAGCAATCTATCAAGAAAGCTAAGGTATCTATGTATCTTCTAGATTGACATTTGAAATTATAGAAATGATTTGGTAGAATGTTTTTATTGTCTTAGTTTACTCGTGCCAATATATATTTTAATTATCACCACAAAACTGATTGGACTTTGGTAGACTTATTTCCATTATGTCTGTGAGGTGATTACTAAGAACTTTGGTGTGTGAAAAAATATGATCGATGCCACTAAGGTGTACGACTCAATGTATAAAGTCCTTAAATTTCAAACAAATCACCAGCTTTATCTCTTCTTCCATCAACAATTTTTGAAGAACTTTCCAAAAAATAAATAAATATCATGGCTTGTATTTTAACCTTTCTTTCCTACACCCTTCCACCTTAACATTGTTGTAGTTTGTACATGTAGAAAAATAAAACCTCTCTCATCTTCGCTCCTTAGTCATCCAGCGTATGGTAATGAGAACCTACACAACGAAATGGCAGATGGCTAGGTGGACACTTTCTTTCGCATACTTTAGACGATGCTAGTATTCATGTGATCAGCTTATTATGATATTTATGTATGGCATTGTGCTTAGCTCGTCACATGATCCACATAACACAGAAGTGTGATTTGCAATTTCTAAACATAATATTATCTTATCAAAACAGATATATCATGCATAATTTCAATAATCTCAATATTTTTTTAAATGAGATATTTTATACTCTTTATATTACTTTATAGGAATTTGGAGAAATTGTGATGAAATCACTACAATGATTAAGTAAAGTTTACATGGATTCATCTTATGCCAATTCAGGTTTATGGATCACTATGGGGGTGTGAAAGCCATCATCCCGGTGAGACATGTCTCATAGAAACTCTTGTTTTCATGTTTGCTTCACGGTTTCTGCTGCTTTGCTTGATACACTTTCCATTATTTTGTAGCACTCGGTGCAATTTCCTTTAATAGCCAGTGACCCACATAATTGCGCATCTAGATTTTTTTTCAATAATTTCATATTTGATATTATTTTTCTTATTTTGCCTTATTATCAACTAATATTTCCGTTAACTCACTGGTATGATAGTACTAATATACTATCGAAATATGAAATAGTACCAACATGTTTGACTTGAGAAATATGATTGTGTACTATTTTTGCATAGAGTGTCTTTCTATTTTAGTGCATTGGATTGTAGCCAAGGACATTTGTAAGTCAAAACATAAGATAAATGGTACTCATAAATGTGTCTGCATGAAAACCCTTTCCTCGTTCATATCTTGCACTCCACACCAGTGGGGTGTACCTTTAAGCTATAAGGCAATTAATTGATGGTTCACACTTTATCATGTCTAATATTCTCTGCTCATTACTGGTCGTATTTGGATTTTTCTCTCTCTTACAATATCAGTCCTTTTATATGCTTCCACGCATGTGCATCTTAATGCAATGTCCTATGCTGCCTGCAATGCTTCTAAGGCAGTGCAATTTCACCATATATTCCTTAGGAACGGCTAAAAATATTTTCCATTAAAGTAATCACGGCTTGTCCTTTTGTTTATCGTATCTACTTCCGTCAACTTATATTCACTTCGCATATATGAAAATGACTAACTATGTGGATGCATAGGCCAATTATTTATTGTGGGCTGATAAGAAAAAATAAAAATATGCTAGAAAATAACACATCAAAGCAAACTATGAGGATATTCATGTAGTAGATCTTTATTATAGGAAATCATAGCCAGATTTTTTAGACTTTTAAAATTGTATCCAAACACTGTACAACGATTGATTCTTAATCGATTTGATTCTGTGAACAAAAAAAGCCAACATATTGGCCATCTATGTATGAAATACGAAGCCACTTCACAACCATATTATCTACTACGTACAGATGCATCATGCATATCCTATCTATAAAATTAAAATAAATGCATCCTGCGAGAAGAACCTTATATCTCACAAAGCATGTATACATAATATTAGCATTCCAGTAAAATAAAATGTGATTAGGATACACGCATAGGCAAGAAAGAGATCGAGCACTGCACCTGTTCGTATGCAGAGGCATGCATGTGTACGTGCGTGTTTGTGTTGTGCTCAGCCAAAGCACTTGACCATGTTGACCCCATGAGTCGATTTGTTCATGCCACCACAACCGCGAGTCAGCAACCACACTCGGCTATACTGCTGCGTACCTGTCCCACGACACGTGCCTCTGCCGTTGCCGTTGCCGTCGTCGTCGTCGCAGCCGCTCACACATCATGGTAGGCTATCTGAACATTGATCCAGCATTAATACACGATGATGCAGTGGTTATGAACGTCGTCGTCACAGCTAAATGCATGATGCTTTTCATATTCCTCTTCATGCCCAAATTAGGCCATTCTAAACCGTAGACTGCCAGTTCCTTTGCACCAGGCTCGCCGTTGGTGCGCCGGCGATTGCGCGGAGCATGCGGTGGTCATGGGCCTTGCTAGTTGCTTTCAAAAGCCTAAAGCATAGGTACATGCACGGTCGATCAGCGGATTTTCTTTTGAGAATCAATCAGAAGAATCGTCACGTATCCATACTTGTTGAACTCATAATAGGGTAAGACTTCTCTATGCACGTGCGCTTGCTGTATCAAAGTAGGAGTCCTGCTTACTCTTTTTTAATTAATTTATCTTCTCGTGTCCATCTAAACAACTCCGATTGCTTTTTCTATCCATCGCTTGAGACATAGTTTTGTAGGCGACATGTTCAATTGTATCTATGTAACAATATTTGTATGTAACGTTAATTTCTTAAATCTCAGCCCTTGCTATCTAAAATTAGTGGTCAAGATAATTTAATCTGTGTGGATGAATATAATGGCTTGTTTGCCTCTTGTCTTAATTATATAACTAGCAGGGTGACCCGCGCATTTGCGCGGCTAGATATACTATGTGTTTTTCATACCTATGAGATGTTGAGCTGATCATACAAAAATAATGGAAAACAAAGTTTGTTCTTGTTTTATTGTGTATATTAAGTTGTTGGCAAAAGATTTGCAATGTGAGAACAAGAAACAGAGCAACGTGTGGCAATCTTGATAGATTCTGGTTGGAATTTTTTCTTAGCATTCCATTTTCCTGTTCATCCGTTCAATTGGTGTCAATGTTTTATGCTTTGTAAGAGTTCATCACCACTTTGTACCATTTGACTGTGTAGTTTGGTTTGTGCTTTACTTATAAAGTGGGGCAAAAAACTATATAGACTGGATGGATTCACATGCGCGCGAGGTTGCCCGCTGCCAGCTTCTATGTTCGCGGCGTCTATCAGTGGTGCATCATGTCGAAAGCCTTGACTCCTTAAGTAATGATATCTCTTACTCCTTCATTTCAAAATAGTTGAAGTTTGATTTTTTTTAAACTTGATTTTTTCAAGTTTAACCAAATTTATTAGAAAAACTGTTAATATAATAAAGATCCAACATATATAGTTTGAAAAATATTTTATGATAAATGTGATGAAAAATGTGTTGTATATGTTGGTATATTCTTTTACGTACTTGGTCAAACTTAAGTAAGTTTGTTTGAGGACAAATGTCGAACATTAAATATTTGGAAACACAGAGAGTAAATTTTAATCTGTTCAAGGCTCTACAACTTTATTTACATGGATAGATTTATTTATTTCTGTTTTTAAGTTGTTTATAAATTTATATGGTTTCTTGTGAGAACCAAAATATTATTTACTTTCCCCCTTCTTTTTGGTTTTCATTTCAGGCGTTTTGTGAGTTTGTGAATAGTGGCGTGAGTGTGTATGTCTGCTTAAGTTTGTATTTGGTGTTTTCAAAGAATGTCATGCCATGCAAAAAGAACAAAGAAAAAAGTCTCATGTAAAAAGCCCATATTTTCACGTGTGTACACTCTGAATTGTTGATTAGCACATTCGATCTATCAATCATGATACAGTATTTTTTTAACATGTGTCAACCATGATATTTGTAAGTAATATTCTAGCTTTCCTTGACTAATTATGTACTCCTGCCGAGTTTCTTGTTACAATTCACACCATGCACGTATGAGCTAGTACATCATGCATTGCCTTGTGCGTGCAAAGGAACTTATGAAGGAGTGAAAGCAAAGTTTTTCATTTTCGAGAAAGTGGAGATTTGGAGATGCACTCAGACGTTACGTATGTATGTAGTGCCGTGCTGATGTAATCACACGCCACAGTATTAATTGGATTTTCCCTAAAAAAATACTAATTGCATTTCAAGTGTAGTCTGTTTTGTCTCTGTGCGTGTGTTGGGACTCCTTTTGCCTATATACTGGCCTTGCCGATCTACTTAGTGGCCGTATGGACTATGGACTCTTGCTTTTTGTTAGCTGGCTATGTGACTCCTTTTGTCTGTACGCTGCTGCCTTGCCAGGTTGAGTGCGGATCTAATTGGAGGCCGTATGGACGATGGACTCTCTTCTTTTTTTTGAGCTGTGACTCCTTTTGCCTGTACGCTACTGCCTTGTCAATTTTTTTTTGAGGTCAATGAATCACAGCTGTTCATTTATCATAACTCTATAAAATTAAATCTCCATCGTTCATTTTCTATCGTTTTATAATAATATAATAGATAGATCTATCGTTTTAATAATATAATAAATAGATAGATATTCCACCAAAAACATAGGTGACGTACAACCATTGTTGGAGGATTTAGCTTATGCCTTCACTCTCAGCCGTCTCTACATGTGCTCCCTCCCTCTCTTGCTCTCTATCAAGCATGCGCGCGCGCGCGTGTGTGTGTGTGTGTTTGTCACACGCATGTGCACACAAATATAAACCTATCTAACTAATCGCTACCTACACTAGTGAAACGGTCATCTCTTGAACATGCCGATGAGCTACATGCCTCGTTACGGGCAACGTTTCGGTTCAATCTTGTCCTTGGACTGTAACGTTCTAGAGGGCAGCCTCATATATATTTCTAAAATTTCAATATTATAATTTGGAAGTTTGCTTTACTATTCTTAAGCTGGCCCATATTTTTCTCAAAGCCATACGAGTGGTTTCTACATTTTTTGGAAATTGATTATTTTTACGTCCCAACAGAGCCATTGAGAAAATTAACGACAATGTTTTCCTTTGGGTACTACTAATTTATAATTTTAATTAATTAAGCGTTCGTGCATTGTTGTGCGGTTATTCCTTAAATATCTAAAATGTGAAACTTGTAGTGCACTTTTAGTGACTTTTTTAAATACATTCTTTTAGCGTCTTTCCTTTGGCTACTACTAAATTTCATAATTTTAATTAAATAACCGTTCTCGCATAGTTTTCGATTATTCTTTTAATATCTTAAAGATGAAACTTAAATTGAATGCCCTCCCTTGTGAAATCAGCGGACCTCCATTAGTTATTGTTTGATTCTTCAATACATTATTTTAGAAAAAAAATTACGCCTTTTCTAAAAATATTTTCAGAAACACTATGTGAATCACACGCAAATTTGGGAGTATATTGGTAAGTTTGATTTATAAACATGATTGTCATAGTATACACATATATGCGTTCTGGTAGTGTGTTCTGTGATTTTTGGTTGAGAAAATTAGTTCACATATCTAGATGTACGTCCAACACACTTAGGCATATATTTGACATAGCTGTGTCACACATGGATGTGTAGTACGTTGACAGAAAAAAATACTGTATTTTTCTAGGTGATCTTACTTTCCATGTTAGCTAGTGTGACACGCATGGACCCTTGGGCCGATCCAATCTCCATTCTAACACTAGTTGAGTGCCCGTGCGTTGCCACGGGCCGCCAACGCTGATCCAACCTTGCTAGTCATCTCATTGTTATCGACGAAACCACAATAAGCCCTCTTGTCGCCCTAACAACCCCTCCTGCTTAAAGCGCTCATCCCACAAAATTGTATGATACCTTCTTCCCTATACAATGTATAGCTAAACCAAATAAATGCGACTCAAACTTGCATTCCAGATATACCTATTTGTTATCGTGGCTTAACAAAAAGTATCCCCATGTTCTTACTCAAATTTCATATAGCTTGAGGGATATTGGTCACCAAGAGAAAAATGTGCTCACTATGCCACAAAACAATAAATTTAGGCGTAGAGATCTTGAGTTATAGGCATAGTTATAAAAATGTCTTGTACTCCACAAGGATGTTTCCTGCAGAAGAACAAAAACCAAGAAGTTATGTGTTGTATGGTGATTATTACTACATTGCGACAAAAATATCAAATCACCAAACCACTATACATAGTGAACTTTCGGAAGCTTGACATATTAGAATAAAATCAAATTACACCAACTATAATAATGCAATAGATATATTTTCCCTGATGCTTCCTTGGTAGTCTTGCTCAAAGACAAATTTCTCTCTATAATCTACCAACATAGCCTGATAGACAAGCAAGAAGCAAGTGAGAAAACTTAAAAAAAGGGAACACATTACCCCCATCAAAGGAAGCATCACTGCATATGCATAACCAAATAAGCAACCTATCAAGCAGGCACATTTGATATGTCCATCTTCAATCTATGTTTTCTTCGAACTAAATAGCTGCTATGACAAACTCATATTTCTTGGCATTTTCTGAGCAGCACATATATCCTTCTTGGTCATTTTGATATATGTGATGTGTACATAATAAGACAAATGCTTAGTCCTTACTCTGCACTTTGTAGTAGTGCAGATTACTGCTACCCATTCTTGACACCAAACGAACTGTAAAATCATTTGATGGAAACCTCACTGCCTCGAGGATTGCAGAATCACTGGAGCAACCAGAAAAAGACATAAATAAACATACAAAAAATTGCTTACTGTGAAAATTTATTATTGTCCATCAGAAAGTGTGAGAATCATGCGTATAGAAAAGCAACATCATAAAGAAGCTTGGTCAATCAAAATTTGATCCTACTCACAACAAGGAAAATTAACTTCTGATTCATCCCTGTTCTTCAGAACCCTCCCCATGCTGCCGCTCCCACCCCGCCATGCGACATCATCCTCATCGCGCAAAGGCTCTTCCCCAGCCTCTGCAACAACACCCCATGGCAGTGGCCACCGGCGTGCTTGTGCTCCTTGCATTGCTTGCCGTGCCCGCCTTCCTTGCTGGACACCATGCCACCATGGTGGCTGATAGGGGCGCATGAGTGTGTGTTGTGGGAGATTGTGAGGAATAGGTTTTCCTTTAACCTAGGAATAGGGGGTTGGGAAAGCAGAGATGTGCATACATGTGGACGTTTTTTGCGCCTGTCCACTACTAGGAAAAGGCCCTCTAATGGCGCACCAGTTTTGCCTACTAATGGCGCATCACCGGTGCGCCATTAGTGTCACGCCACTAGTATTTAATACTAATGGCGCGCCTGTCTGGTGATGCGCCATTAGTATACTTGGCATACTAATGGCGCACTGTCTGGTGATGCGCCATTATTATACTTTCGCATACTAATGGCACACTCTGTAGTGATGCGCCATTAGTATGAATATTAGGTTTTTTTTATTTTTCTGATTTTTGCACAGGTTCCAAAATATATTATTTGACAGAATATAGAAAGTAGCACACAGCAACAGCAGATTCATCGAATACAATAGAAGATTAGTCTCCTAACACAATTCATCATATTAGTCTCCGAATTCATAAGACCGAACAAAGATAAAACATTACAAGTCTCGAGACCGCAAGTATCGAGTTTGTCTTCACATTACAAGTCGATATCGATCATCTAAACTACCATCACATAGAAGAGAGTTGCGGTCATCACGATGAGCATCATCGCGATGAAACTGGTCTTCATCCGGTTCCTCCAACGCTCCCTCCTCTCTCCCGCTAGATTCCGCCTCCGCCCTAGTGGTGTACCCTTTGTAACAGTTAGCGCTGAAACGGTGAACCTGTCTCCGACACTCCTCCCAGTCGTCGTAGACTCCGGGAACCTTACCCTTGTACACGACATACGACGTCATCTCTATGCACAAGCCAAACAACAGACAATACATATATAAGAAATATATAAGTATGCAACAAAAGGATCGGAAGAGAAAAGCAAGACATTAATAGCATGATTCATGGTCCTACTAATAAATAGCATCGATTACATCTAAGTTGAACGACTGTCCAAACCAAAGAGACATACAATTCATTAAAGTTTAATTACAAACATGAGCCAATCAATGTTTCAGAACTACACATCACTACTTTTGACTCGACTCATGGAGAGGAGCGTGGATAAAGCCGCCGTCTGTCGTGATGGTCATGAAATCGCGGGCGTTGTCAGCCTGCGTTTGTAGCATTCCGTCTATCTCAATGTTGGACGGTTGATATCTGAGGAAGAACTGCCCGAGGTATGAAGGACATCTTGATGCATGATGTCCGCAAACTCCGACTGGATGCGAAAGAATTCTTGTCTGATGTCCGCGTCCTGGATTGCCGACAAGCTCGCGGCCCAATCTTCGACATTATCTGGTAGCAGAAGGTGATGATGGTCCCTTACAATCGCCCGCATGTGATGGAGGGCGTAGTAGGCATCCTTCTGACCGCCAGGCGGCTGCTTCACGTAGCAGAACGTCGTATTGTGGGCGAACACGTGCTTGTCGTACTTACGAACTACCCTGGTGAAGGTGCCTGCAGATTTGGCGTAGCCGGGGAGAACATCATCAAGAACTTTCTTGATATTTGTGTAGTCTATCTTGGAGCCATGGTTCGGGTCGAAATACGTGGCCATGGAATATTTCGGGCTTAAGAGGATGAGTGTGCAATGTGTGTCACTGCACAGAACACGAAATGTTAGAAAAAAAAGAACGATCAAAATCTAAGAAATCATATGTTACGGGGCGGTTAAGGGATGACTTACTCGGGAAAGTAAGCCACAAGGAAGTTATCCTTATCTGGGTTTGCCAGAATGACGCCTTCGAGGTGTGAACTCGCGACTTGGCGGTCCCCAGCGCTCCTCAAGAGCTTGGCACGCATGTAGAAGGGGTCGACGATCACGATGTCTGGGGTCTTGTCTCTAATAATCCGCATCTCCATACTCAGCGAAAACAGCCGAACGAAGGTGTAGTGCAGCGGATGAAGGGTAAACATAGCAAATATTTCATCAAACCGCAGGACGATCGTACCCCCGATGTCGCCATCCACAAAGCCCTTGCCCTCTGGCACCCTAGCCACGAAAACCGGGTATGCCACATCATTATCTCTTAGACGCCGCTTCTCCAAAGAAAGAACACTGTCGTGTAGACTCCGCATAGCATCGGTTGCAGCATTCATCATATTTGTCGGTAGCATCGCCCTACCCGCCACATGCACCCTCCTCGAGATATCCTTAGGTGAAGGTGGCCCGTCCTGAGCACGGATCATACTCGGTGCTGGCTGGCTCGCACAGGCGCCCTTTTTAGTCTTCCATTTCCGGCTCTTCTTCTTGATCTGTTGTAATGGGACCGATTTCTGCTCACAGACCGCCTTCTTGAGCGTGTTGGGGCTGATAATATATCGCACCTCAGCTATCTGAGGCTCGGTGAAGGCGGTAGCTGGAGGCGTCTCCTGAGAACTGAACGCCAGACGACGCCTGTTGCAACTGGGTTTCTCCGACGTACCAGCTAGATCGCGGTCGTCTTGGTTGGGTTCTTGAGAAGGAGGCCCGCAGAACTCGTCATCGTACCCATGTTCTACAAAGTACTTATCGACGTTGGTAAATGTACCATTGTCGTCGTCGCACGGATCATGTGCCATATGCATGTCCGGATCCTGTGCCATAGGGATGTCCGACATGTCCGGTAGCGTTGCGGTGTTCTTGCCATGGCTTGGCGCCAGCACGACTAGCGGTCTTGTCTATGGGGTGGTGTCCCCCGCCCCAAACGAATCTGGCTCTTCGGCCAAAGTAGGGGCCAGCTTACGCAGGCGGTGAGGGTCATCTCATCTTCTTCGTCGGCCCCAGCGGGTCGAATCGGAGTTAACAGCTCGTCGCAGCCTGGCAGCACCCGAACCACTTCAACCCTATACATTGTGGGTGGCATTAGATTACCGTGGAACACGGGGTTGCCCGGTTTAACAATTCTGCCCCTGGTGACATCGACCAACTCGCAGCCCATGAAGTGCAGGAGAGTGCAAGGAACGTCGGCAGCGCCCTGCGAAAACATGTAGGGCGTCACGGATGCCCAGTCAAAGGCAAGGAGATGAAGTCATCGACCGAGAGGCTTATTTACCGTGATGCCGTCGAGCTCGGCTAATGTCGAGGCACCGCCAACGGCGGGCGTGCAACTGACGAAGGGGCCGCTTGCTGGCGAGGTGCCAGCCGGCGAACACCCGGGTGCATTAAGCTCCAATGCCCGTGCCGGCGCCGGAGACACGAATACCGCCTCCGCCGGAGACACCAATGGCGCCGCCTGCGCGCTGTGCGAGTTGCTGGCCGTGAAGCTGGGAACCGGGGGAGGCCCCTATTGGCCGCCCGCAATCCACGTCGTCAGCCCATGAATCAACGTAGGCACCATGGCGTTGAGCGTCATTCCAAGTTGTTGTTGCACTTGCTCTTGGACAAGCTCCGGAATCCGCGCCACTTGTGCCTTGAGTGCTTCAACCTCGCGCGACTGGCTTTCCGAGCTGGTCTTTTTCTCCTTTCGCCCACCAGCGGTATAGTATGACGACCATTTTGTTGACAAGCCTTTGCCGGCCACACGACCAGCTGACGTCGGCTTATTGAGCTTATCCCTGTTTTTCATTACGTTCAGCGCCCTATTCAAAGGGGTGTCGAAATGGGAGCTCTGAGACGACCCCGCGCTACTGCTTTCTTTGTCCTGCGGAAGGAACGTGAACCATTTAGAAATATTGGGGATTAATTAGAATGCAACCATATGGAGCTAATTAGAAGTTCTAAAAAAAAGTAAAAAAAACGTGTTACTAATGGCGCACGAGTGGACACTGCGCCAGCGCACTGTCCACTCGTGCGCCATTACTAAGTTTTTTTCAAAAAAAATTCAAAAAAAAATTCATTTTTTTTTTCAAAACTAGTAATGGCGCACCACCCCACGGTGAGCCATTACTAGTTTGCCCGGCTTCCACCGAATGCAACCCCCCCCCCCCCGTGGACCGCCTTTTCAGTTTTTAAAAAATAAAAAAAAATGATAAAAATGTCAAAAAAATATAAGAAAATAAGTTTCCCATGTCATATGTGGTCTAGTTGTTGGGAAAATTTACAAATATAAATTTCGACTTTATTTGCCAAATCTACTCGAAAAGTTACATCCGAAAAACATTTTCAAAATCCCCAAAAACCTAACACAAAAAAAGTTACGGGGCTTTCAAGATCTAGAGGCAAAAAAATTCAAAAAAAAGGTTTCGATTTTTTTTTTCAAAAAATGATACGTAATATGACCGGGAAGTTTGAAATATTTTTAAAAATTTCATCATAGTCATGAACATGAACAAAGTCCTAGACATCAACAAGGTATAATAGGATTGATATGCTAGATATATCAAGAAGTGCCTGTGAAGTGAGCTGTTGCTGGGGTTGGATAGAACTCTGAAGTTAAGCGTGCTTGGGCTGGAGTAGTGTGAGGATGGGTGACCTTTCGGGAAGTTTGACCATGGAGTGCGATTTGACCTGAGATTAAGCCATAGTGACCTGAGATGAAGAAAAAAACGAAAAAAATTTGGAAAAAAAGGGCCATACTAATGGCGCACCGTACTAGGCAAAACCGGTGCGCCATTAGTAGGCCTTTTCCTAGTAGTGCACTCTGTAACCGCCGGGACCGAGTTGGTGGGCCCCTAAGTTCAACTGCCGCATTTCTTTCCCCCACTGACTTGATTCGGAGGTTGCGGGGCTCTTTGACTTGATCTTGAACTCCTTGTAGTCATCTTCGCTCATCAAAGAATATTTCGCCTTGATCTTGTCATAACTATCACCTTTATCAATCATTGCCTTCACCGTGCTTCTCCAAGTAGACAGGGTCGTGCTCATCTTTGTGAGGGCGGCATTGTTCACTTTATTCCCTGAGAGGCGTGTGTTAGCAAATTCCCTCGGTCCTTATGCCTTAGGTTCTCGGTGTTGATCGAGGCGGTGCTCCGGAGAATGCACCCGAGCTGAACCGAGTAACCCTTGACTACTTGTTTGGGCGCCGTCGGTTGCCCGTCGGAGTTCACTTCAGTAAATTCCTCCCTGACGGTGGCGAGCATGCTCGGGCGCCATTGCCTCTTTGGTTGGCTGCCATCTGTGCGTGCGCCACCATCATCAGTGGTGGCATCCTCGGCGGCGCCATCAGTGGTGTCATCCCCGACGCCACTAATGGTTGTGTAGTCAGCATTGGTGTCTTCCGCTGCGTCCTCATAGCGGTGAGATTCTTCCTCCAACTCCTGGGACAGCTCCCAGAATGGCTTGCCGCCCGAACCGCCGGCCTCATCGTTGTGGGCCATGTTTCACTCTAAATAGGAAAAAAGTTTGGTCAAAAAGTTGGTTATTGTCAAGGAACAAGATCATGGTCTCATCATTTAGGGTTTGTCGACACCGAGGCATCCTAAAAGCGAATTCTAGGGTTTATCATCATGTTGGGTTTATCATCTAGGGTTTATCGATGCTAAGGAGAATTCTAAGTTGGGCCTAATCACTTGGCTGTATTGCCACATATGGTTTAATGCAGCAAGAATGGCAGGGCAGTTGATCCTACTTAACTAAGTACTAAGATACCCCGGCCCATGCATTAGTCGCAAGTACCCCATATGTCCTATTTTTAGCAAAGTCATGCTAAAATTCACGGAAAATTTCAGCATGACCTTTGATGAAAGTAGGACATATGGAGTACCCGAATTTGCCAGAACGGAAGTTAATCGACATTCCAGCAAACTCAAGGGCCTCTCGGGGTACCTGCAAATTCATCACGACACAATGGTCGGAGACAAAACCCAGCCACAGACCATATGGTCCTCTGCTTTCATATGGACAAAAATCAGCTCAACTTATGTGAGCTTCCATTCCAGATATAATATGTCACCCAACAAAAAGTCATCAATAGTTTAGCAAGTCTGTACAAACACAGAAAGAATGACAAATGTACAAACACAGAAAGAATGGCAAATTTCTTTTCTTTTTGCAACATGGAAAATTTCTTTTGCACCGGGCCATGGCAAATATAGTCTATGCATCATGAAAATTATAGTGTATGGATCATGGCATTTTTTATTCTACATTTTTATTCTATGGATCATGCCAGGAAATTATAGTCTATGCATTTTTTTAATCTCTGTATCATGATCCAACAAAATTGCCATCTCCCATGGCAAATATAGCCTATGCATCATTGAATTTATAATGTATGGATCATGGCATTTTTTTTGTCTATGGATCATGATCTATAGAACATTTTAGTCCATGTCATTTTCTAAAACATATTTTTGCCATGGCAATTTTGAATCAATAGACATACTTCTCAAAAGAGGCATGATCAAATTCTGGTGCCCTTGAATTACTAGTATTTATCTCTTATGACTGATGAATGTGCATTGAGTCCAGAAGCAAAGACTCTACAGTGAAATGAAAAAACCTTGGAAATATATTTATGATAACTCTAAATGGATCAGAAGGTGCAGATGCACATGTAAAAAAAAGGTATGCATTTGCAGCAGCTTTGTTCTGATTATGACACCATTCTGTTAAGAAGGCAAAATAACATTATCATCCCAATTGATGGTTGAAGTTGAAGACCCTAAGCTTTAAAATGCCAAGTCTCACTTACGCATGTTAACTTATTTACCAGTTCAGAACTATCACCAGAAAATAGTAAGTCCACATTGACCACATAATATTATTTTGCAACCACTCAGTTTGTCCTTGACTGGGACACTTGAAGCACAAAACAACTAATGCAGAGCTAGGTCTAATTTGGTTCTGACAGATCACATCCTGGTGCATATGTGGGGTTTTTTACTTAGAAAATACAAAACTTCTATTATTGTTTTTATTTTTAACCAGAGCCTAACCACCTCTATAGTTTACAAACTAATTCAGATAATCACTAATCAGGCATGGAAAATTATTTTAGCCATGATCCCTGAGGATTAGAGCCTCCACAAGTCAGTGAAAATTAGTGTCTCCACTTATGTTGTCAATGCTTATTGTATGTTTGGCTTAAGGGTTTTCCTTTTCAAATTCTGACTCTGTTTCTAAACAAAGTAGGCTTCTATCCTGTCTAGAATTTAATGAAGATGTCTTGGATAAGCTGAGTGTTGTAATGAACATTTACAGTAATGATTTTTGACACTGACAACACATATATGAAGTGAACATGTAGTACAAGAGCATAAGTTCTGAACATTCTAGGTTCACAAATTTACCAGTCTTATGATCAGCATAATGATCATAAACAAAACATAGCCATTACAGAGCAGGGAGTGGTCATTTTTATCCTCTAACAGTATGATCTAGCAATATATGGAAGTATGAAACTGGAAAAATAAACAGAGCACATGCCCTGCAGATCTGAAGCAGATGGCTTTCTAGAACAACAAAAGGCTAAAATGCAATATAAGCAGGGAATGGGCAACTAGAATGACCTTGTAGGGCACATGCCCTGAAGATCTGAAGCAGCAGGCTTTTTATACCAACGAAAGTTCTATCATGCAAGGGAAATAGCCATGGCACATGGCACACCTTTTCAAGTATGAAACCCGAATACCACAATACATCGCATAACTCGTTACAGGAGTGAATGATAAAAAAGACCTTCAGTTACATTTATCCAGAGGTTTGTAAGAGCACACAATATATAAAAATTATAACCCGTACACACAAAGTACTACAGACTCAAGGAGATGCTGGCAGAATAGGATGACAATAACAATGCATATATCCAGTGACTGAATTTTTGAAACTATACGTGAACCTCTTTAGCAAACGCAAACCAGTTAACTAGTGCTAGCTAACTAGGATGTTGTGATCTCTGCTATTGCACTAGAATTTGCGTTGTGATCTCCGCTAGTACTCAGTGTAAGGATTAAACGCAACTAACTAGGATGTTGTTACAAGGGAGCAAGAAGCCTGCCACCATGGCCCTAGGGTTTGCAGGGGAGGGGGTGGTGGAGAAGGGAGGAATCACCTGGGAGAGGGGATGGAGGAATGGAGGAAGACGTCGGTGGTGCGGGCGCGGGAGGAGGGGCTTGGGCGGGAGGACGTCGAGGGCGCGGGCGCGGGCTGAGGGGGGGCAACGAGGGAGGCGGCGCTCGGCTCGGTGTCGCGTGGCCTGGCTGAGCTGAGGTAGAGGCGGTCGTCATCTCCTCCTCCTCCTCCTCGTCCTCCTCCTGGTCCTTCTCCTCTGTCTCGGGGCACGTGGGCGGCGGCGCGGGGGAGCTGCAGTGGTGGGGGCGTGGGGGCGGCGGCGAGGGGGAGCTACAATGGTGGGGTAGCGGGGGCGCGGGGGTGGCGAGGCGGGGGAGCTGCGGTGGTGGGGGCGCGGGGGCGGCGGGGGTGGAGTCCGGCGGGGGTCGGGGCGGTGGCGTCGGGGCAGCGCGCGGGTGGATCTGGCGAGGGAGAGGGACGAAGGGGATCTGGCGAGAGGGAGAGGGAGGAATTAGCTACGGGGGAAAGCTTACTAATGGCGCACCCACGGTCGGTGCGCCATTAGTAATCTTTTTTTTACATAGCAATGGCGCACCTGACAGAGGTGCGCCATTAGTAATCTTTTTTTATATATATAGCAACGGCGCACCAGCCAGAGGTGCGCCATAAGTAATTTTTATATTATTTTTTGTTGCATCTAATAATTTTTTAGAAAATGAATATGAATATGAAACAACAATAATTTTTAATACAAACAATAATAATTTAAATATCATCAAATTTATTATTTGAAAATATCATCAAATTTGTTATTTGAAAATATAATAAATTTGTTTTTTTTTGCAATTTTAGTTGCATTCATTTGTGACGGTGGAGCGGGTCGGGGAGGGTGCGGGGGGTCATCGGCGGCAGTGGAGCGAGGGAGGGGTGCGGTGGGTCATCGGCAGCGGTGGAGCGGGGGGTCGGCGGCGGCGGACGGTGGAGAGGGGGAGAGGGTGCGGGGGGTCATCAACGGCGATGGAGCGGGGGGGTGCGGGGGTCGGCGGCGGCGGCCGGTGCAGCGGGGGAGAGGGTGCGGGGGGTCAGCGGCGGCGGTGGAGTGGGGGAGGGTGCGGGGGGTCGGCGGCGAGGGGGACCTGATCTGGCGAGGTGGGATAGCGATCGAGATGGAGGCGATCGAGATCGAGTGTCCATGAAATTTAAAAATATTCATGATATCAAAAAGTGCCCATGAAATACAATCGAGAAATGAAGGCTACGATTTAAATACAATCGATCTTAGCTAGCTATCTGTTCACAATCTTCTTGCCCTTCTTTTTCGCAAATGGAGTTCTTCTATGGAACGGACGTCCTTTAGGTAGGGTGGTCCTGCTTCTTCTTGTGGTGTATGCTGCTACTTCATCGTCGTCGTCATGTTCGATCTTTGGGTGTTGGGGAACGTTGCAGAAAACAAAAAATTTCCTACGGTTTCACCAAGATCCATCTATGAGTTCATCTAGCAACGAGTGATCGGATGCATCTACATACCTTTGCAGATCGCGAGCGGAAGCGTTCAAAAGAACGGGGATGAGGTAGTCGTACGCGACGTGATCCAAATCACCGGAGATCCTAGCACCGAACGGACGGCACCTCCGCGTTCAACACACGGACGGAGCGGATGACGTCTCCTCCTTCTTGATCCAGCAAGGGGGAATGAGAGGTTGATGAAGATCCAGCAGCACGGCGGCGTGGTGGTGGATGCAGGGCGTCACAGCAGCAGGGCTTCGCCGTGCACTGCGAGAGGGAGAGGTGTAGCAGGGAGAGAGGGAGGCGCCAGGGGCAAGGGTGCGGCTGCCCCTCCCTCCCCCCCTTTATATAGCCCCCCTGGGGGGGCACCGGCCCCTGGAGATCCCATCTCCAGAGGGGGCGGCGGCCAAGGGGGGTGGAGTGCCCCCCAAGGCAAGTGGGCGCCCCCCACCCTAGCGTTCCAACCCTAGGCGCAGGGGGTGGGCCTTGGGGGGCGCACCAGCCCACTAAGGGCTGGTCCCCCCTCCCACTTCAGCCCAGGCCCTCCGGGATGGGTGAACCCACCCGGTGGACCCCCGGGACCCATCTGGTGGTCCCGGTACAATTCCGGTGACCCCAGATCACTCCGGATGGCCGAAACTGCACTTCCTATATATAATTCTCCACCTCCGGACTACTCCGAAACTCCTCGTGACGTCCGGGATCTCATCCGGGACTCCGAACAACATTCTGGTTACTGCATATACAAATCTTCACAACCCTAGCGTCACCGAACCTTAAGTGTGTAGACCCTACGGGTTCGGGAGACAGGCAGACATGACCGAGACAGCTCTCGGGCAATAACCAACAGCGGGATCTTGATACCCATGTTGGCTCCCACATGCTCCACGATGATCTCATCGGATGAACCACGATGTCGAGGATTCAATTAATCTCGTATACAATTCCCTTTGTCAATCGGTATTTTACTTGCCTGAGATTCGATCGTCGGTATCCCAATACCTCGTTCAATCTCGTTACCGGCAAGTCACTTTACTCGTACCGTAATGCATGATCCCGTGATCAAACACTTTGATCACATTGACCTCATTATGATGATGCATTACCGAGTGGGCCCGGTGATACCTCTCCGTCATGCGGAGTGACAAATCCCAGTCTCGATCCGTGTCAACCCAACAGACACTTTCGGAGATACCCGTAGTATACCTTTATAGTCACCCAGTTACGTTGTGACGTTTGGCACACCCAAAGCACTCCTACGGTATCCGGGAGTTACACGATCTCATGGTCTAAGGAAAGGATACTTGACATTGGAAAACTCTAGCAAACGAACTATACGATCTTGTGCTATGTTTAGGATTGGGTCTTGTCCATCACATCATTCTCCTAATGATGTGATCTCGTTATCAATGACATCCAATGTCCATAGTCAGGAAACCATGACTATCTGTTGATCAACGAGCTAGTCAACTAGAGGCTTACTAGGGACATGTTGGTGTCTATCATTCACACATGTATTACGATTTACGGATAACACAATTATAGCATGAATAAAGACAATTAACATGAACAAGGAAATATAATAATAATGCTTTTATTATTGCCTCTAGGGCATATTTCCAACAGTCTCCCACTTGCACTAGAGTCAACAATCTAGTTACATTGTGATGAATCGAACACCCATGGAATTCTGGTGTTGATCATGTTTTGCTCTAGGGAGAGGTTTAGTCAACGGATCTGCTACATTCAGGTCCGGATGCACTTTACAAATATCTATGTCTCCATCTTGAACATTTTCACGAATGGAGTTGAAGCGACGCTTGATGTGCCTTGTCTTCTTGTGAAATTTGGGCTCCTTGGCAATTGCAATAGCTCCAGTGTTGTCACAGAAGAGTTTGATTGGCCCCGACGCATTGGGTATGACTCCGAGGTCGGTGATGAACTCCTTCACCCAAATTGCTTCATGCGCTGCCTCCGAGGCTGCCATGTACTCCGCTTCACATGTAGATCCCGCCACGACGCTCTGCTTGCAACTACACCAGCTTACTGCCCCACCATTCAAAATATACACGTATCCGGTTTGTGACTTAGAGTCATCCAGATCTGTGTCGAAGCTAGCGTCAACGTAACCCTTTACGACGAGCTCTTCGTCACCTCCATAAACGAGAAACATTTCCTTAGTCCTTTTCAGGTACTTCAGGATATTTTTGACCGCTGTCCAGTGTTCTTTGCCGGGATTACTTTGGTACCTTCCTACCAAACTTACGGCAAGGTTTATATCAGGTCTGGTACACAGCATGGCATACATAATAGAACCTATGGCTGAGGCATAGGGGATGACACTCATCTCTTCTATATCTTCTGCCGTGGTCGGACATTGAGCTGAGCTCAATTTCACACCTTGTAACACAGGTAAGAACCCCTTCTTAGATTGATCTATATTGAACTTCTTCAATATCTTATCAAGGTATGTGCTTTGTGAAATACCTATGAGGCGTCTTGATCTATCTCTATAGATCTTGATGCCTAATATATAAGCAGCTTCTCCAAGGTCCTTCATTGAAAAACTCTTATTCAAGTAGGCCTTAATGCTATCCAAGAGTTCTATATCATTTCCCATCAAAAGTATGTCATCTACATATAATATGAGAAATGCTACAGAGCTCCCACTCACTTTCTTGTAAACGCAGGCTTCTCCATAAGTCTGTGTAAACCCAAACACTTTGATCATCTCATCAAAGCGAATGTTCCAACTCCGAGATGCTTGCACCAGCCCATAAATCGAGCGTTGGAGCTTGCACACCTTGTCAGCATTCTTAGGATCGACAAAACCTTCCGGCTGCATCATATACAATTCTTCCTTAAGGAAACCATTAAGGAATGCCGTTTTGATGTCCATTTGCCATATCTCATAATCGTAGAATGCGGCAATTGCTAACATGATTCGGACGGACTTTAGCTTCGCTACCGGTGAGAAAGTCTCATCGTAGTCAACCCCTTGAACTTGTCGATAACCCTTAGCGACAAGTCGAGCTTTATAGATGGTCACATTACCATCCGCGTCTGTCTTCTTCTTAAAGATCCATTTATTTTCTATGGCTCGCCGCTCAACCGGCAAGTCTGTCAAAGTCCATACTTCGTTTTCATACATGGATCCTATCTCGGATTTCATGGCTTCCAGCCATTTGTCGGAATCCAGGCCCGCCATTGCTTCTTCATAGTTCGAAGGTTCACCGTTGTCTAACAACATGATTTCCAAGACAGGGTTGCCGTACCACTCTGGTGCGGAACGTGTCCTTGTGGACCTACGAATTTCAGTAGGAGCTTGATCAGAAGCATCTTGATCATCATCATTAATTTCCTCTCCAGTCGGTGCAAGCACCTCAGAAACGTTTTCTTGAGTTGCGCCATTTTCCGGTTCAAGAGGTAACACTTCATCAAGTTCTACTTTCCTCCCACTTACTTCTTTCGAGAGAAACTCCTTCTCTAGAAAGGATCCATTCTTGGCAACAAAGATCTTGCCTTCGGATCTAAGGTAGAAGGTATACCCAATAGTTTCCTTAGGGTATCCTATGAAGACGCATTTTTCCGACTTGGGTTCGAGCTTTTCAGGTTGTAGTTTCTTGACATAAGCATCGCATCCCCAAACTTTTAGAAACGACAGCTTAGGTTTATTCCCAAACCATAATTCATACGGTGTCGTCTCAACGGATTTCGACGGAGCCCTATTTAAAGTGAATGCGGCAGTCTCTAAAGCATAGCCCCAAAAAGACAACGGTAAATCGGTAAGAGACATCATAGATCGCACCATATCTAATAGAGTGCGATTACGACGTTCGGACACACCATTACGCTGAGGTGTTCCAGGTGGCGTGAGTTGTGAAACTATTCCATATTTTCTTAAGTGTGTGCCAAATTCGTGACTCAAGTATTCTCCACTACGATCTGATCGTAGAAACTTGATCTTTCTATCACGTTGATTTTCAACCTCACTCTGAAATTCCTTGAACTTTTCAAAGGTCTCAGACTTGTGTTTCATTAAGTAGATATACCCATATCTACTCAAGTCATCAGTGAGGGTGAGAACATAACGATAGCCACCGTGAGCCTCAACACTCATTGGACCGCACACATCAGTATGTATGATTTCCAATAAGTTGGTTGCTCGCTCCATTGTTCCTGAGAACGGAGTCTTGGTCATTTTACCCATGAGGCATGGTTCGCACGTGTCAAATGATTCATAATCAAGAGACTCTAAAAGTCCATCTGCATGGAGCTTCTTCATGCGTTTGACACCTATGTGACCAAGGCGGCAGTGCCACAAGTATGTGGGACTATTGTTATCAACTTTAACTCTTTTGGTATTCACACTATGAATATGTGTATCATCACGTACGAGATTCATTAAGAATAAACCATTAACCATCAGAGCATGACCATAAAACATATCACTCATATAAATAGAACAACCATTATTCTCGGATTTAAATGAGTAGCCATCTCAAATTAAACGAGATCCAGATACAATGTTCATGCTCAAACTTGGCACTAAATAACAATTATTGAGGTTTAAACTAATCCCGTAGGTAAATGTAGAGGTAGCGTGCCGGTGGCGATCACATCGACCTTGGAACCATTCCCGACGCGCATCGTCACCTCGTCCTTCGCCAGTCTCCGCTTATTCCGCAGCTCCTGCTTTGAGTTACAAATATGAGCAACTGCACCGGTATCAAATACCCAAGAGCTACTACGAGTACTGGTAAGGTACACATCAATTACATGTATATCACATATACCTTTTGTTTTGCCGGTCTTCTTGTCCGCTAAGTATTTGGGGCAGTTCCGCTTCCAGTGACCACTTCCCTTGCAATAAAAGCACTCAGTCTCGGGCTTGGGTCCATTCTTTGGCTTCTTCCCGGCAGCTTGCTTGCCGGGCGCGGCAACTTCCTTGCCGTCCTTCTTGAAGTTCTTTTTACCCTTGCCCTTCTTGAACTTAGTGGTTTTATTCACCATCAACACTTGATGTTCCTTCTTGACTTCTACCTCTGCTGATTTCAGCATAGCAAATACCTCAGGAATGGTCTTTTCCATCCCCTGCATATTAAAGTTCATCACAAAGCTCTTGTAGCTTGGTGGAAGCGACTGGAGGATTCTGTCAATGACCGCATCGTCCGGGAGGTTAACTCCCAGCTGAGTCAAGCTGTTATGTAACCCTGACATAGTGAGTATGTGCTCACTGACAGAACTATTTTCCTCCATCTTACAGCTGAAGAATTTGTCGGAGACTTCATATCTCTCGACCCAGGCATGAGCTTGGAAAACCATTTTCAGCTCTTCGAACATCTCATATGCTCCATGTCTCTCAAAACGCTTTTGGAGCCCCGGCTCTAAACTGTAAAGCATGCCGCACTGAACGAGGGAGTAGTCATCGGTACGTGCCTGCCAAGCGTTCATAACGTCTTGTTCTGCAGGGAGAACAGGTGCGTCACCCAGCGGTGCTCGTAGGACATAATCTTTCTTGGCAGCTATGAGGATGATCCTCAGGTTCCGGACCCAGTCCGTATAGTTGCTGCCATCGTCTTTCAGCTTGGTTTTCTCTAGGAACGCATTGAAGTTGAGGACTACGTTGGCCATTTGATCTACAAGACATATTGTAAATATTTTAGACTAAGTTCATGATAATAAAGTTCATCTAATCAAATTATTTAATGAACTCCCACTTAGATAGACATCCCCCTTCTAGTCATCTAAGTATAACATGATCCGAGTCAACTAGGCCGTGTCCTATCATCACGTGAGACGGACTAGTCAACATCGGTGAACATCTTCATGTTGATCGTATCTTCTATATGACTCATGCTCGACCTTTCGGTCTTCTGTGTTTCGAGGACATGTCTGTATATGCTAGGCTCGTCAAGTCAACCTAAGTGTTTGCATGTGTAAATCTGTCTTACACCCGTTGTATGTGAACGTTAGAATCTATCACACCCGATCATCACGTGGTGCTTCGAAACAACGAACTGTCGCAATGGTGCACAGTTAGGGGGAACACTTCTTGAAATTATTATGAGGGATCATCTTATTTACTACCGTCGTTCTAAGTAAACAAGATGCAAAGAATGATAAACATCACATGCAATCAAATAATAAACGTGACATGATATGGCCAATATCACATAGCTCCTTTGATCTCCATCTTGGGGCTCCATGATCATCTTTGTCACCGGCTTGACACCATGATCTCCATCATCATGATCTCCATCATCATGTCTCCATGAAGTTGCTCGCCAACTATTACTTCTACTACTATGGCTAACATGTTTAGCAATAAAGTAAAGTAATTTACGTGGCGTTTCCATTGACACGCAGGTCATAAAAGAATAATGACAACTCCTATGGCTCGTGCCGGTTGTCATACTCATCGACATGCAAGTCGTGATTCCTATTACAATAGCATGAACATCTCATACATCACATATAGATCATTCATCATTCATCACAACTTTGGCCATATCATATCACAAAGCACATGCTGCAAAAACAAGTTAGACGTCCTCTAATTGTTGTTGCAAGTTTTACGTGGCTGAATTAGGGTTCTAGCAAGAACGTTTTCTTACCTACGTGAAAGCCACAACGTGATTTGTCAACTTCTATTTACCCTTCATAAGGACCCTTTTCATCGAATCCGCTCCAACTAAAGTGGGAGAGACAGACACCCGCCAGGCACCTTATGCAACTAGTGCATGTTAGTCGGTGGAACCGGTCTCACGTAAGCGTACGTGTAAGTTTGGTCCGGGCCGCTTCATCCCACAATACCACTGAAGCAAGATAAGACTAGTAGCGGCAAGAAAGTTGATAAATCTACGCCCACAACAAATTGTGTTCTACTCGCGCAAGAAGAACTACACATAGACCTAGCTCATGATGCCACTGTTAGGGAACGTTGCAGAAAACAAAAATTTTCCTACGGTTTCACCAAGATCCATCTATGAGTTCATCTAGCAACGAGTGATCGGATGCATCTACATACCTTTGCAGATCGCGAGCGGAAGCGTTTAAAAGAACGGGGATGAGGTAGTCGTACGCGACGTGATCCAAATCACTGGAGATCCTAGCACCGAACGGACGGCACCTCCGCGTTCAACACACGTACGGATCGGATGACGTCTCCTCCTTCTTGATCCAGCAAGGGGGAAGGAGAGGTTGATGAAGATCCAGCAGCACGACGGCGTGGTGGTGGATGCAGGGCGTCACAGCAGCAGGGCTTCGCCGTGCACTGCGAGAGAGAGAGGTGTAGCAGGGAGAGAGGGAGGCGCCGGGGGGAAGGGTGCGGCTGCCCCTCCCTCCCCCCCTTTATATAGGCCCCCTGGGGGACGCCGGCCCCTGGAGATCCCATCTCCCGAGGGGGCGGCGGCCAAGGGGGTGGAGTGCCCCCCAAGGCAAGTGGGCGCTCCCCCCCCCCCACCCTAGGGTTCCAACCCTAGGCGCAGGGGGTGGGCCTTGGGGGGCGCACCAGCCCACTAAGGGCTGGTCCCCCCTCCCACTTCAGCCCATGGGGCCCTCCGGGATGGGTGGACCCCCGGGACCCATCTGGTGGTCCTGGTACAATACCGGTGACCCCAGATCACTCCCGATGGCCGAAACTGCACTTCCTATATATAATTCTTCACCTCTGTACTACTCTGAAACTCCTCGTGACGTCAGGGATCTCATCCGGAACTCCGAACAACATTCGGGTTACTGCATATACAAATCTTCACAACCCTAGCGTCACCGAACCTTAAGTGTGTAGACCTTACGGGTACGAGAGACATGCAGACATGACCGAGACAGCTCTCGGGCAATAACCAACAGCGGGATATGGATACCCATGTTGGCTCCCACATGCTCCACGATGATCTGATCGGATGAACCACGATGTCGAGGATTCAATTAATCCCGTATACAATTCCCTTTGTCAATCGGTATTTTACTTGCCCGAGATTCGATCGTCGGTATCCCAATACCTTGTTCAATCTCGTTACCGGCAAGTCACTTTACTCGTACCGTAATGCATGATCCCATGATCAAACACTTTGATCACATTGAGCTCATTATGATGATGCATTACCGAGTGGGCCCGGTGATACCTCTCCGTCATGCGGAGTGACAAATCCCAGTCTCGATCCGTGTCAACCCAACAGACCCTTTCGGAGATACCCGTAGTATACCTTTATAGTCACCCAGTTACGTTGTGACGTTTGGCACACCCAAAGCACTCCTACGGTATCCGGGAGTTACACGATCTCATGGTCTAAGGAAAGGATACTTGACATTGGAAAACTCTAGCAAACGAACTATACGATCTTGTGCTATGTTTAGGATTGGGTCTTGTCCATCACATCATTCTCCTAATGATGTGATCTCGTTATCAATGACATCCAATGTCCATAGTCAGGAAACCATGACTATCTGTTGATCAACGAGCTAGTCAACTAGAGGCTTACTAGGGACATGTTGGTGTCTATCATTCACACATGTATTACGATTTCCGGATAACACAATTATAGCATGAAAGACAATTAACATGAGCAAGGAAATATAATAATATTTCTTTTATTATTGCCTCTAGGGCATATTTCCAACATCGGGTCGCCGTACTTGTCGAAGTCTTGCTCATTGGCTACTCCATCCATTCCGATGATCTTACTTTTGCCTCTCCTCACGACAACACGACTGGGCTTTAACGGGTCGGTAATGAAGAAGCATTGGTCCACTTGGGAAGCCAGTACCCAAGGCTCATTTTTCGCGGTGACGTTTGCGCCCGCGGTCTTGGATTTGGCTTCGGGTATAACCATAGTGGTGAAATACCGGTCTTCTTTTAGGACGCTCTTGGCCCATCTGACACGGAACATCGGGACCTTCTTTCCAGCGTAGCTCAGCTCCCAGATCTCCTCGATCCTCCCGTAGTATCTGTCCTTGTCGTTACCGGTGTAGGATTCCATCGTTACCCCGGAGTTCTGATAACCATCGCTCTTCATGTCCTTGTCCTCGGTGTAGAATGTGTAGCCGTTGATATCGTACGCCTCATAGGTCATCAGGTTCTGCTCGGCGCCCTGTGACAAGGCGAATATGAGTTGTTTTTCCGCGGAAGAATCCTCATGTAAAGGGTACGAAAGAAGCTTCTTCTTGAACCAACGCGTGAAACATTAGTTGTACTCACTGATTATATCTCCGTCCGTCCTCTGTTGGCCTCGGTCATTGTACGTCTTCTCAATAAAGGTTTTGTGCTCTACCACCCAAGGATCGACCACGTCTATGTGTTGTAGCGCGACTAGGTTTGCTCTTTCAAAGTCGGCGAGTCGACCCTCGAAGTCGACATGCATTTTGCGGCGACCCTCACGGTGACCCCATCCAGCGAGCCTGCCGAGGTGCATGTTGACGGGCAGACCAACGAGGTTCTCGATGCCTAGATAATTCGTGCAGTAGGAGATGCACTCTTCGGTCAGAAAGCCCCTGGCTATACTTCCCTCTGGACGTGACATGTTGCGAACGTATCCTTTGATGACACCATTCATCCTTTCGAACGGCATCATGCTGTGCAGGAACGTCGGCCCGAGTTGGATGATATCCTCCACGATATGGAACAACACATGCACCATAACGTCGAAGAATGCGGGTGGGAAGTACATCTCAAGCTCGCATAGTATCACCACGATCTCTTCCTGTAGCCTTCTGAGTTGCCTCACGCCAACCGACTTCCGAGAGATGACGTCGAAAAAGTTGCATAGGCCAAATAGCGTTTCACAGACGTGCGCGTCCATGATCCCACGGATTGCAACTGGAAGTATCTGCGTCATCAGCACGTGACAGTCGTGAGACTTCATCCCGCTGAACTTCTACTTCGCCGGGTCTAGGTATCTGCTTATCTTCCCCGCGTAACCGTAAGGAAGTCTTACTCCTACGAGGCAGGTGAAAAACAGCTTGATCTCCTCCTGACATAGAGTGAAGCACGCGGGAGGGTAGTCATTTCCGGTCTTCTTGGCCTTTTTGCCTTTGCGACGACTTTCTGTGTCCTGCTTCGCCTCATCATCATCATCATCATCATCATCATCATTAGCGTGAAGCTCTTGCCTGATGCCCATTGGTTTCAAATCTGCCCTTGCTTTCGGCCCATCTTTGGTCCTCTCTGGCATGTTGAGCAGGGTACCAAGCAGACTCTCGCACACGTTCTTCATGATATGCATGGCATCAAGGCTGTGAGGCACACGAGGCATCTTCCAGTACGGCAAGTCCCAGAAAACAGACCTCGTTTTCCATACCTTCAGCAGCGGCTCTGGCGCCTTTTGCTTCTTTCCCGGCAGTGGGCAATCTTTCAAATTTTTCAACATCCCGTCTATTTCCTCGCCGCTCCTCATACGCGGGCGTCTTCGGAGTTTGGTTTCACCATCGAACAGATCCTTGCTTTTCCTCCACGGGTCATCGTCTTCGAAGTACATCCTTGCTTTCCCATGAACACGGTTTTCGAACACCCGGGATCTCTACCTAGCTGGCGATACGTTGTGTCATCCATGCACCTGACGCATCCAGAAAATCTATGGACCACCTGCCCCGCGAGATATCCGTAACCGAGATAGTCGTGCACCGTCGTGAGCAGTGCGGCTCTCATAGGGAAATATTCTTTCTCTACGGCGTCCCACGTATTGGCTGGCGTTTTCCACAGCGTGTCTAGCTCCTCTTTTAGCAGCCCCATATACAGGTTGATGTCGTTCCTTGGTTGTTTCGGCCCTTCAATTAGCATACTCATGTGAATGTACTTCCTCTTCATGCACAACCAGGGGGGAAGGTTGTACATCCACACAAACACAGGCCAGGTGCTATGTGTGCTTCTCTGGCTGCCAAACGGATTGACTCCATCGGTGCTCGCACCCAGCATGATGTTCCTTGGATCCTTCCCAAATTCTGGGTGTTCGAAGCTCAACGCTTGCCACTGGCTCCCATCCTTAGGGTGACTCAGCATCTTGTCTTTTTTATTTATCTCCGGATCATTTGCGTCATCTTCTCGCTTCTTCTCCTCCCTATCCGCGTGCCAACGCAGGAGCTTTGCTACCTTAGGGTCCGCGAAATACCGCTGCAAACGAGGAGTGATCGGAAAGTACCACACCACTTTTCGACGAGCTTTCTTCCTCTTCTTGTATCGAGTGACGCCGCACACCGGACATATGGTAGACTCCGCGTGCTCGCCCGGATAAATGATGCAATTGTTCATGCACACATGGTATTTCACGTGCGGTAAATCCAGAGGACACACAACTTTCTTCGCCTCCTCGAAACTGGTCGGGCACTTGTTCCCCTTGGGAAGACGTTCGTGCCAGAATGACATGTTCTCGTCGAAGCATGCATCGGTCATTTTGTGTTTTACCTTCATCTCCAAAGCCATGAGCGTTACTGTCAGGCGGGTGTCCTCGGGTCTACATCCTTCATACAATGGAGTAACCGCGTCTATCTCCAGTTGATCCAGCCTGGCTTTCTCTCGGGCGGCAGCTCTTGCGTTATTCGTCTGCTTGAGAAGCAGCTCTTGAATATGAGGATCCTGCACCCAGCCCATCGATGGTCCATCGTCGTCTGCTCCTCCGGCATCTTGATCTTCATGATCATGCCCTTCGTCTGCTCCGGCATCTTCCTCATCATCATGCCTGGCATCTTCTACATGATGACTGTGTACAGCATCACCGTCGTGATCATGTCCTGGAGATTCTTCGTCTTCTCGCCCGCCCGAGCCGCGGTGGTTGTCTTGCTGCCCTTCCTCATTTCTTGCCCGGCCCCCATGGACGACTTCATAGTCATCTTCATCACCTTGCCACCGATAGCCATCCATGAAACCACGCAAGAGCAGGTGGTCCCGCACCTGCCCGGAATCCGGGTCCGCAATACGGCTCTTTAGCTTGCATCTTTGGCATGGACATCTTATCTCCGTCTCGTTCTTTTGAAGCATCTCGGCCTTCGCGGAGCTCAAAAACCTATTCACGATGCCTTCGGTCATCCTGCGGACCATGGTCGCCTGCGGGGTAGAGCAAAACGATATTTTAGAACCAAGAAAAAATTTGGCATGACTTTCCCTAAAAATAGGACCAAAAAGAATGCATAGTGCCAAAATTTTCGCCGAAACGGAAATGAATCAACATTCCGGCAAAATATTGGCAACTATCGCGTTTCAAATATCGGTACCTGCAAACACAAGCATATATGCAACACCACAAACATATGCAAAACCACAAACATACATAGATCTAGCTAGGCCACAAAAAGTGCATGTGCACGTTGTTGGAGCGAGCTAGGGAGAAAAAAGTAGATCTACAACATGAAGATAGCTTTCCCCTTACTTACCTATCAAAAAAATTAATTTCACCACTTAATTTTGATGAATCTATGGTGCAAATGAGGTGAGGAGGAGGAGACAGCCGACAAGCTTAGAGAAGGAGGTGGGGGGAATGAAGTGGGGAAAGTGAGTGTGTAGGTGTGGCTGTCCAAAAATATCTAGCTGGTTCCAGGTTACTAATGGCGCACCACTAAGCCATGCGCCATTAGTAACCCAACATACTAATGGCGCACCACAGAGACATGCGCCATTACTAGTTTAAACTAATAATGGCGTACTGTGCAACGGTGCGTCATTACTACTTTTGCAAAAAAGTAAAAAAAAGTAGTGGCGCACTGTGTCGCCGATGCGCCATCAGTAGTTCTAACTACTAATGGCGCACTTTGCCCGGATGCGCCATTAGTATGTTTGAAAAAATGAAAAAAAAATTACTAGTGGCGCACCTTTTGCCTCGTGCGCCATTAGTGTCTTCCACACTAATGACGTATCTCCAGCTGATGCGCCATTAGTATATAGAAGTGGCGCACCACTTCTCTCGTGCGCCATTAGTGTCAATTTCATCTTTAGCCCTCTTCCTATTAGTGGTCGGTTTTCTACCACGAGTTTTTTGGGTGCATCAACATTGACATAACTATCAAGTTTTCTTGAACGTTTTCTCTCTAGCCTTTGAGAGAAAAAGCAGGGTTAGGAAAATCTAGTACGAGCCTTGAAATCACACATCAATTCCTAACTAAGGCATGAAAAGCTAACCATTAAATCCTATGGTACATGCAACTCATTATTTATTGATTGTAAAGATGGTCCTCGGGTCATTCTTACAGTTGTGCATTATAAAAAATGATCTCACATAGATGGAACTTGCCTTGAACAGTAGCCAAGTTTATAAGTTCCGTAGATATCAAAACCAAAATATTGAAGCCAGGCACACCAGAAAAGATGCACTTTCATTCCCAAGTTGGTCGATGATAGTAAAATTAAGCATTGGTTGTTACACTAATGATACTATCAATGTAGAACACATGTTCAATATCTTAAACGCCGAGGAGGGCCATTCTTACTTTTGTTTGGCCAGATTCAGCAATTTCCTCCCAATCTCCCACTTTCTCCTTACTATCCATCGTATTTTCCCCTCTGTTGACACATAACAATAACGTGCATGCAAAAAAGAAAGAGCAGAGGGGAGTGGACAGGAACTGAAAGGAGAGGAAGGAGGGAGAGCAGAACATACCTCGCTACACCTGACAGGGTTGCCAGTGAAGTGCCGGAGCAGTGGAGTCCTGATCCTATCTAATTGGTGTTCATAGTCGAGCCACTATCCACCTCATATGGTGTCGACATCACATGCCCTTACAAAAATTGAAGATCATAGAGAACACAAATTAAAAGTTTATGTCAGTTGTTGTTGCCTTCGTTACTGTTTTCACTAATGCCTTGAATTCTACACCACAAGGATTTACTCTAACTTCTTCCTGTAACCAGTGGCGGAGCCACCGCCCAGCGACCCTGGGCAGTTGCCCGGGCTCGCTAGTTGCACGGTAGCTGCGATCGACAAAATTATAATGGGCCAAACCTATTTGCTAGCTTGTTTTACATGGTCAAAAAAAATATTTGGGCCTTCTTTTCTCACCGGCTCTTAGGAACTACCAAGATACATGCTCCTAATGATAATGTGTACGATATTTGGTTTTCGGAGAATATGGACAAAACACTTCTCAATTATGGGCGAGCCATATTTGTTTTTGTGAATTGAATAGAAGAATTATCGTTTGTGGTTTGATACCTTTAAGCAACCACTGTAGGTCTTGCTGAGAAATGCTGCCAGCATGGATCGATGTGTTGACTCACAGTTTAGTGGGGCGGATTTGTAAGGAATTACATTTAATTTGAAGAGCAGGAATTATCCATTCATAACACATAGCAGTTTTGCTATGATAGAAGAAAAATCAAACTTTCAGTAATTGTCAGGTTTCAGTCTGAGTTCTTCGAAATCCTACTTGAATTGTGACAAGTATTCATTTGGCTTTCTATTCTTCCATCGTACCAAAACCCGTGTTTGGCAGGAATGCAAAAGGTTTTTTTTTCAAATTAATTTACCTATGATACTTTGTCTTTCTGGAATAATACACTATTGTGTGATTAAGGTAATGTGTTCTATGCTTGTGTGTGTGTGTCTATATATATATATATATATATATATGTGTGTGTGTGTGTGTGTGTGTGTGTGTGTGTGTGTGTGTGTGTGTGTGTGTGTGTGTGTGTGTGTGTGTGTGTGTGTGTGTGTGTGTGTGTGTGTGTGTGTGTGTGTGTGTGTGTGTGTGTGTGTGTATGTATGTATGTATGTATGTATGTGTGTGTGTGTGTGTATTTGTGTGACATATCAATTTTATCAATGTGCTAATTATGACATATAAGATTGTGAGATTTGTGGGAGGGGGTCTGTGTCACGGACAAGCAACGTACCATTCTATGTAAGATAGCCACTAGAGAGAGCGACCCAGGGAGGAGATGTTCCCTTCAATCAACAGTGTTCTAGTTACTCGGTGTGTCCTCCTGGCGATTGTGCAAATTATTAGAGAAGTGATTCAATGACCTCATGTTGTGCATCTAGATGGAGGTGACCCTAGATGAGAGGTTGCAGATGTGGTTATGTCTGATTCCAGCTACCATACCCACATTGGGTGAGGTCACTACAAGGGGAAACCATAGCAGTTGCGCTAGGTAATGGGCCAGCAGTAGCATGGGGGCCCGTGCTATTGCTATTGCGCTAAAGCTAATTGTTACTAGTAGCGCTGACCACATCCCGTGCTACTACTAGTTGTGCTATCAGTAGCGTGGGGTTGCGCCCGCGCTACTGCTAAATAGCAGTGACACCGAGTGTTTCCTCGTGCCACTACCCTTCGTGCGTATTTCATTTCAACACTTGTGGAAGAAACAAGGATTAGATTAAAGTTGATGGCTCCAAGTGACCAAGCTGTATTAGTAGGAAGATATGATGTTGGGACGACACACAAGTGTTGAGTGAAGGCAATGCCTATCAATTGCTTCATAGGTATTGCCTTCATTCAACCCTTGTGTGTCGTCCCAACATCATATCGTCCTACTAATTTAACTTGGTCACTTGGATCCATCCACTTTAATCTAATATGTATTTCTTCCACCCAATGATATAAGTTGACTTTCGGTCTGTCGAGTCTCCCTTGAAAAACTCTCATCTCTGGTGGTGTATATGGTGGGCACTCCCTCTCTGACATTGCCACCGTCAGTGATGGTCACTACTCTCCTCTTTCTTGAGTATATTACACCAAAATGTCTAGCACACGGGAAAGAAGGAGAAGCGACACCCATGACAACGTTAGGGATTCTTCCTCACCGATATGTCGACCGCATATGGTGGACAATTCATCTCTGATATTTTGATCATCGGTGATGGTCGCACCCCCCTTCCCTCATGCACTACCAAGGTCTATCACGAGGCGAAGAGGAGGAAGAGATCCCACGACAACAATCGGGATTCTTCCTCTCTGGTATTTTGATTGTAAATGGTGGTGTATATGGTTCCCACTCCCTCACGATATTTTGACCGTTAGTGATGGTCGCATCCCCCTCTTCCCTCTAGCATTACCAAGGTCTATCACGAGGAGAAGTAGAGAAATGGATGCCCCACAACAACAGTCGGGATCCTTCCTTCAAGAACAAATTGAAAGTCACACATGGAGCGCAGAAAGACTGAAAGTCAACTCTAAGCATAAGTCAATTAACTTTACATATATCAAGTAATGACATAAAGAATGGCCTATGTTTTTCCAAAATGTTGTTTAATGCATGTTCCAGCAAATCCTTGGCGCTTGATATGTCCTACTTTATAGCACATGTCATGCCCAAATTCATGTAAAATTTTGGCACGACCGCTGCTAAAATAGGCAATATCGAGCGTGTGAAAATGCAGGAACGGAAATGAATCAACATTCTGGCAAAACATAGGCCACTCAGAGGTCCCCTGCAAACAAGAAAACCAAGAAACAAGCTTTGCATCTTCATCACCGACATTCGAAACACTTTGTCATCGACATCAATAACATGGGGACTAGCACTTCTATTTTAATAAAAAGAAGAAATACAAAAAGTCCTCAACATCTGGACACTTTCATTTGTGCATTTTCATCATCGGCATTCACAACACATCATCATCGACATCAACGACATAGGGGTTTGGCTGATCTCACCTCAAGGTCGGAGGGGGTCGGTGATGGAGATGAGGTAGTGGAAAATAATTGATTTCTTCAAAAAATATAAACATAAATATTATCATGTTGATTTTAGGATATAAACATTATCATGCACATAGCACAAATGGGCATGTCATGAAAGTTCACATGATGTAGTTCAAAACTCATGCAGAAATTCACTTTTCTACCTACAACATCATCAAAGTGTCCAATACCTTTTGCTACCAACTAAAATTTTAACTGAAGCTTTAATAAATTTTAACTCTGTCTAAATTTTTACTTATTTAGTTAACTAGAAACTATCAACTAAACCCTAGAAGCTATCCTAAATCAAAGTTTTATATATAACGGAGAAATTGTTAACTCAATCTAAAGTTTTACTAATTCAACCATACTAAATCAAAGTGTTATATATCAAATAGAAACTATCAATTAAATCAAAGTGTCACACATCAACAAAAATTGTTAACTAAATCAAAGTGCCATATATCAACAAGAAACTATCAACTAAACTATACTAAATCAAAATGTAGTACAGAGGAGGGGCGGCGGCTGGAGGAGGGACGAGGGGGGAGGAGGGGTGGCGGATGCATGAGAGAGGGAGGCGGGGCGATGATTGGAGGAGGGAGGAGGGAGGAGGATGCGGAGGGAGGCATACAGAGGCTAGAGATGGCAGCAATGTGGTGACGGCGGCGATGACGAGAGGAGGAACCGTCGCGACGGTGAGAGAGGGAGCGAGAGAGTGAGGAGAGGGAGAGTGAGGAATGGGTGGCAAAGAGAGGATAAGGGTGGCTTAGCAGCAGAGCGGGGCATGGGCCCATGCTATTGCTAAGTGCAGGATTGTGGGGTCAGCATAGCCGCGTTGCTGCTAAGTAGGGCCCACCTGTTGGACCCGTGTAACCGTTGTTGCTATCAATTTAGGTTTAGCGCAGGTTTTATGCCTGACGCTGCTACTATGGCTAGACCCGGGGGGTACCGCAGGTGATAACTTAGTAGTAGCGTAGGTATGTTGACCCCACACTATTGCTAAACTCTACCTATAGCGCAACCTCTTACCTACTCTACTTATAAATAGTAGTAGTACGACCCATCTACCCCGCTCCACTGTTAGGTGTCTCCCTGTAGGTTTTTTCCTAGTAGTGGGTAGTTGAATGGGTCTTCTAGAGGTCGGATCTCTGATACCGAAGCAGGTCGTGCATTGTTCAGTGTTCTTTCGGTCCGCACGTTTGACGTGCATGAAATGTGATGCATGTAATATAATTTTGAGATATGGATGCATCTTTGAATGTTGATACAATAATTTATATGTGTGCAAAGCAATGTAATTATCAAGTGAAAACTGCTTCCATGGCCAAAAAAACGCTTCGACTGTACTCCCATTTTTGTTTCATGGGTGATCTTACAAATGGCGGGTGTCGCGGACCGCTCGCTAATAGATACGCACTACACAGATGGTCGGTGACGGAAGCTGCCTGCAACTGATGTGTTCAAACCACATTTTGCTTTGAATTTGCCTTTATCACTCACCATTCTATTTAACCGTCACTCAGTGTTATTTATTCACAGACGACCCTTTCATTTACCATTCAAAACCATCACATTGTTGTCGTCGTGCCCCTCTACGTTTAGTATTCACTATCTTCGACCGTGTGTCATCATTCCTCACCCTGCCGTTGGCCTCCCTTCTTTACCTTGCCTCCCCCTTCCTCTAACCAATGGCAATGGTGCCCGCTTCGACACCCCCACAGCTGCACTATCCCGGTACAACCGCTGCAGTGTCCTCGAGTGGTGCATTCTCTCCCTCCGCCACCTCGACCATCGCACGACATCGTCTAGGTCTGGCTTTTTTTGTCATACGATCCATGCTGTGATGGAATGCCTAGGTTTCCAATGCCATTGTGTGCAGTCATAGACCCGACTATTCTGGTGGTAAAGGTGTCAGGGGTGCTCTTCCCGGCAGCCTAGTCTCCAACACCTTTCTACATGACCATAGACCCGAAATGTACTACCCTGTTCTTCGGACATGGTGACGGCCATGGTGATGAGCCCTATTCATTTTAATAACATTTCAATTAAGCTATGCAGGTTAAGGATGATTCAGTCATAAATGTGGTATGAGCTTTATAATTATTTTGTTGCTTTGAATGTATTTTTTCTATAAAACACCAACTGCAATTCTGCAATGCATCTAGTTTTGTTGCTACGAATGTTACAGGTGCTACTTGCTGCAATGTGGATATGAAAATGTTATAAAATATAATATATTAGGCATGCTTCTATGTGTGTAACTATAAATATGTTATACATCCTTGTAGGTATCAATTTTTTCTTTCGTATTGCCCTCTAATCTTGTCTATAAATATCAAGAACTAATTTTCCTTGTCATCTTATCTGAACAGGTACTACCCACTACTTGTGATATCTAACTTTTTTGATAATAAAGTAATGCACATTTGATCAAGCCTAGTACCCAATGAATGAGTTAATAAAAACCCTGATTGCAGAGAAATATAAGCACATAAATGAGGGATCAATATTTGAGGTGTTCGAGCCTCATTCGACCCAATTAAGTCTAGGGGAACATATTCCCCATTATTGTAGAAACATAGTAAAAGTTGTACCAACAAATAAGAAAACACTTTACAAAAGCTTGGCCAAATATTTCTTGTCACTTCCAATTGTGTGTTCCATATTTTATTTCATGGTTTCATGTAACAACCCTTTCTTCGTTACCTTGTCCCATGTTTGATTTCCTTTTTATTAGACCTGGCCATTTTTTGTTTTCACCACCTATTCTTCTTTCTTAATTATGTCTTCCTCAGTTTGCCTCGCTACTTTGGGTGGTCTCCCTCTTGGACGCTTGATTGTTCTGGAGGAGTATGCTTCTTTCCCTTTAGCCTTCATGTTTTCATTCTTGATTTCTTGGTGCTCATTGGGAAGAACTAAGTCTGCAGACGTGTTGACATCCTCATCTATAACTAATAAAATAGACGTTAGTAGGAAGGAAATATAAATGCGGTCCTTAGACTAGCTACATATAATTTTTCGAAAGAATCACAATGATTTTATTATTGTTTTTACCTCTTTTGGCAAAAAGTACAAGCAATGTATTTATAGGCGGAGAGGCAGTATTACAGATATCATAATATGGTCGCTAAAGTTTTAAGTATGCAACCAATATGGTTTTCAAGAGATAACATGCAGACTTTACTACTACTCGAAACTAATTACACAATTGCTTGAAAACATACGTGAATGTTCATGTGCAAAAAAGCAAAATTGACGGGAAGATCCATGTTTGATTCAGTTGTAAGTCTCCAATTCGTGATCCTCACATAAAGATAATCTATGTATATCATATATTTATTCAGTTATCTAAGTTAGATTACCTTGAACGGTTTCCATAACTCAATTAAATTGTGCATAAAGACATTGAGCAACTTCATAAAAATTTCATAAAAATTCAATAAATTCCAAAAAAAATTAGGGTGGTAGACAATTTGATGCGTTATAGACCTCTGATTTGTCTTTTTTGCTGAAAGCTGCACAGAAGTCCAAATATTCTGAAAATTGGAGCGTACCTCACGCATCAAATTTAACCTTCACTCAGTGTTATTTAACCGTCACTCACCATTCTATTTAACCGTCCCTCAGTGTTATTTATTCACAGATGACCCTTTCATTTACCATCAGTATGTGTTGTTCTTTACGTGGGTCGTCATAATCCATGTGAATCCTCGTCCCCATTCAAAACCATCACATTGTTGTCGTCGTGCCCCTCTACGTTTAGTATTCACTATCTTCGACCGTGTGTCATCATTCCTCGCCTGTTGGCCCAGTCCCGACGTCGAGTACTTCCGACGACAGCGATACGACCGACGATGAACGACGATGACGAACAAACTTTGCTGACAATCTCGACGAAGTGCTTTACGTCGATACACACCGTAGTGCAAAGATAGCTTGTACTAGCTAGTCTGCTCCTGATCAATCTTTCCGTAGGCAACACCAAAATCACACGTACGTGCACGGCGGCCAGCCGGCCGGAAACAAACGCACGCACACAAGTATTTGGATGATTGCCACAGGCCCGTCTCGAGCCTGGTGTTTTGCTTTATTGATCTCGTCTGATTACACGGGGTACAGCAGTATATATATATTAGCTAAGCTAGTCCTATTAATCCTAGTCCTAGTCCAAATACGAATCCTACTTGGTGATTGTACCAAGCCCGTACCGGACTGGTCACACTACGTGGTTCATTCCAACAATCACCCCCAACCACGATGTCCTCACTTCACAGCTTGGACGCCGATCCTTCCCCACATCTCCATGAACTTCTGTTGCCCCAAAGACTTGGTCAGGATGTCTGCAAGCTGGTCGTCGGTGCAAATGTAGTTGACTTCAATCTTGCCTTCTTCCACGCAATCCCGTATGTAATAATACCTTATATCAATGTGCTTACTTCTGTCATGATGCACTGGATTCTTACATAAGGCGATCGTGGACTTGTTGTCAACATAGAGCACCACTCCTTTCGGTTCCTTATCAGTGAGGTCACCGAGTAGCCTTTCTAGCCACACACCTTGACCTACCGCAGTTGCAGCTGCAATATACTCCGCTTCACAGGATGATAATGCGACCACCTTCCGCTTTTGTGATACCCAACTCACTATGCTTCTTCCCAAGAAATATGCCACGCCCGAGGTACTTTTACGGTCGTCAATATCTCCTGCCAAGTCGCTATCACTGTAGCCAAGTAGCTCCACCATCTCCTTCCGCTTCTCTCTCAAATAGACACAACCAAAGTTAGTTGTCCCTTTGATGTACCTGAGTATTTATTTCACAGCTGCCCAATGTTCTGTAGTGGATGCTTCCATGAAGCGACTCACTACGCCAACGGAATAGGCCAAGTCCGGTCGTGTATTCACAAGATACCTTAGGCTTCCGACCACACTTCTATACTCCGTTGCATCAACCGCGGGTGCTTGGCTCCTCTTGCTAAGTTTAAGTCGAGGCTCCATTGGAACATGACTTGGATTGCAGTCCTCCATGCTACAGCTTTCAAGAATCTTCTTTGCATATGCCTCCTAGCATAGTGTGATTCCATCCGGCTTTTGATGTACCTCGATCCCGAGATAGTAAGTCAAGAGCCCTAGATCACTCATCTTGAAAAGCTCCTTCATTTGTAGCTTGAATCTAGCAATCTCCTCCTCATCTGCTCCAGTTATCAAGAGATCATCAACATAGATGCCCACTAGGAGACGATCCTTGCCTTTACCTCGCTTGTACATAGCATGCTCCAGTGGACGTTTCTCAAAACCAAGAGAAACTAGTGTACGATCAAGTTTGATGTTCCACTCCCGAGGTCCTTGGCATAGCCCATACAAGATTTTGTGTGACTTCAATACCTTGTGCTCTTCTCCCTCTTTGATGAAATCCGATGGTTGATTCACATACACATCTCCTTCTATCTCGCCATTGAGAACCGAGGAGTTTACATCCATGTGATGTACTTTCCATGATTCCTGAGCTGCGAGAACGATGAGTAATCTCACCGACTCCATCTTTGCAATGGGAACGAGCACTTCTTCGAAGTCCATACCTTCCTCTTGCACATACTCTTTGGCCGCAAACCTCGCTTTGTGCTTCATGCAGCCTTCAACATCTTTCTTGTCCTTAAATTCCCACTTGAGCTCCATAGCCTTTTCATTGTTGGGAAGATTCACAAGCTCCCATGAATTATTGTCATGGATCAACCCCAACTCTTCTTGTATAGCATGACGCCAACACTCCTTCGTATTTGTGCCCACAAATTTCGCCGGTTCCTCGGCGCTTTCTAGACACCGTCGCCCACTCCCTTTCACTTTTGCTGGGTCAATCGTCCGAAGAGTCTTCTCCGAATATGGGTGTAACACCGGTTGTAGCAGTATAGGTGTAGGTGGCATTGTCCTCGTCTCTTGTGCCTTCGGAGACGACATTATTTGCATGGCTCCTTGTACCTTCAGGAGTAACTCCTCACCGTTTGCTTCGCACATTGCTTTTGGCAAAGCTAGACTTTCATCCCCAGGCACGGACGTTACCTTGCCGTTCCCATCTTCTTGCATTATAGTGGCCAAGCATGGCAAAACTGTACGTACATGCACTGGTAATGAACCTTGCATATCTCCTGGATCACTTGCAACATCACTAGGTGTAGATGGCCCTAGCTCACCACGTGAGCCACCAAGCCCTCCTGCTGGACTTGTTTGTAGCCCACCATGTGAGCCTTGTCTTGTGGCTAGGCCACCACACGTAGCTGCCTTGGAGGCTCCTTGTGCAGCACTCGCTGCTGGGTGCGAGGCGCCCTTACTCCGCACAAGGGATCCAGCTTTGGTGCTTGCGGCTGGTGCTTTCGGCCTACTCAGCGAGACACCATGTCCAATGCTATTTTTGTGGCCACCTACGGACCTCTGAACAGCACAAAGATTACTTCTCCATGATCGAGCACACACAGCTATTGCTGCATCCGCTCCAACAAAGTTGGCACTTATTTCCGTAACTTTGACATAATCTTCGGAATCACCACCCATGTCCGTAGCGTCGACACGAGTTTCCGAACCATAATCTTGAGAGCAAACTTTTTCTACCGCAAGCTCGACAATTTCTTTAGCCAACACTTGTGAGTCTGGATCCTCCTCGTCCACGAGTTCGCTCATCAACATCATGTCACCCTCATCTCCTTGCTGGGCCATGAGCGCCTTCTTCTTCGGTGCTTCCTCGCAGTCAGCCTTGAAGTGGCCGAGGAGTCCACAGTTATAACACCTCACTTTCCTGATGTCAAACTTTCTCCTCGGTGGTGGTGCAGCCTCATTGTCTGAGTCCTCGTTCGAGTCGGCGAAGTTCTTTCTCGCCGAACGCTGCTTTCGCTTCTTCTTGCTGCTGCTCGTGGATCCGCCTTGCTTTTCCTTTGACAGAGCGACCCACTATGCCCTTGTGAGCATCACAAGCTCGTCGTTCCTCCCATCCCCAAGACTGTACCGCATTCGCTCATCGTGAGCCTTATACTGTCCGACAAGATCGTCGATGGAGAGAGTCACGAGATCGACGCACTGCTCGATCGCCGTGACAATTTGCAGGTACCGGGGAGGGGCCGCACGCAAGAACTGACGGACAACCGAGGCCTCCGTGAGGTTTTCTCCAAGCGCGCGGATCCGATTGACGAGAGTAGCCACCCGTGAAGCGAACACATCCACGGACTCATCGTCGCCCATGACCAAAGTCTCGTAGTTTCTTAGGAGAGTTTGGAGATTAGCTTGCTTGACACGGGTGTGTCCCTCGAACATGAGCTTCAGCGTATCCCATACTTCCTTCGCCGTTTCTTTGGCGATCAGGTGTTGAAGGACATCCATCGGCATCACCGAGTAAATCGCCGACGCCGCTTGCCGATCCTTCCGGTGCTCGGCTCCCTCCTTCTTGAAACTATCACCTCCAGGATCCACTGTGTCCCATAGCTCATTGGCGCGGAGACCACACTCCATGAGGGCCTTCCAGACCCCGATGTTCTCGCGATCAAACCGTGGGTACGACGAACTCGCCGGAGCAGCAAATACTTTAGCCGCACCGGAGTACTCTGTCAGTTGCTTGTTCTTCTCGTCGTCCGCCATGATCCTCCGTTACTAGAAGATCAACCTTGCTCTAGATACCAATTGTTGGCCCAGTCCCGACGTCGAGTACTTCCTACGACAGCGATACGACCGACGATGAACGACGATGACGAACAAACTTTGCTGACAATCTCGACGAAGTGCTTTACGTCGATACACACCGTAGTGCAAAGCTAGCTTGTACTAGCTAGTCTGCTCCTGATCAATCTTTCCGTAGGCAACACCAAAATCACACGTACGTGCACGGCGGCCAGCCGGCCGGAAACAAACGCACGCACACAAGTATTAGGATGATTGCCACAGGCCCGTCTCGAGCCTGGTGTTTTGCTTTATTGATCTCGTCTGATTACACGGGGTACAGCAGTATATATATTAGCTAAGCTAGTCCTATTAATCCTAGTCCTAGTCCAAATACGAATCCTACTTGGTGATTGTACCAAGTCCGTACCGGACTGGTCACACTACGTGGTTGATTCCAACATCGCCCTGCCCTTTGCCTCCCTTCTTTACCTTGCCTTCCCCTTCCTCTTACCAATGGCAACGGTGCCCACTTCGACACCCCCGCGGCCGCACTATCCCGGTACAGCCGCTGCAGCGTCCTCGAGCGGTGCATTCTCTCCCTCCGCCACCTCGACCATCGCACGACATCGTCTAGGTCTGGCTTTTTTTGTCATACGATCCATGTTGTGATGGAATGCCTAGGTTTCCAATGCCATTGTGTGCAGTCAGAGACCCGACTATTCTGGTGGTAAAGGTGTCAGGGGTGCTCTTCCCGGCAGCCTAGTCTCCAACACCTTTCTACATGACCATAGACCCGAAATGTCCTACCCTGTTCTTCGGACATGGTGACGGCCATGGTGATGAGCCCTATTCATTTTAATAACATTTCAATTAAGCTATGCAGGTTAAGGATGATTCAGTCATAAATGTGGTATGAGCTTTATAATTATTTTGTTGCTTTGAATGTATTTTTTCTATAAAACACCAACTGCAATTCTGCAATGCATCTAGTTTTGTTGCTACGAATATTACAGGTGCTACATGCTGCAATGTGGATATGAAAATGTTATAAAATATAATATATTAGGCATGCTTCTATGTGTGTAGCTATAAATATGTTATGCATCCTTGTAGGTTTCAATTTTATCTTTCGTATTGCCCTCTAATCTTGTCTATAAATATCAAGAACTAATTTTCCTTGTCATCTTATCTGAACAGGTACTACCCACTACTTGTGATATCTAACTTTTTTGATAATAAAGTAATGCACATTTGATCAAGCCTAGTACCCAATGAATGAGTTAATAAAAACCCTGATTGCAGAGAAATATAAGCACATAAATGAGGGATCAATATTTGAGGTGTTCGAGCCTCATTCCACCCAATTAAGTCTAGGGGAACATATTCCCCATTATTGTAGAAACATAGTAAAAGTTGTACCAACAAATAAGAAAACACTTTACAAAAGCTTGGCCAAATATTTCTTGTCACTTCCAATTGTGTGTTCCATATTTTATTTCATGGTTTCATGTAACAACCCTTTCTTCGTTACCTTGTCCCATGTTTGATTTCCTTTTTATTAGACCTGGCCATTTTTTGTTTTCACCACCTATTCTTCTTTCTTAATTATGTCTTCCTCAGTTTGCCTCGCTACTTTGGGTGGTCTCCCTCTTGGACGCTTGATTGTTCTGGAGGAGTATGCTTCTTTCCCTTTAGCCTTCAAGTTTTTCTTCTTGATTTCTTGGTGCTCATTGGGAAGAACTAAGTCTGCAGACGTGTTGACATCCTCATCTATAACTAATAAAATAGACGTTAGTAGGAAGGAAATATAAATGCGATCCTTAGACTAGCTACATATAATTTTTCGGAAGAATCACAATGATTTTATTATTGTTTTTACCTCTTTTGGCAAAAAGTACAAGCAATGTATTTACAGGCGGAGAGGCCGTATTACAAATATCATAATATGGTCGCTAAAGTTTTAAGTATGCAACCAATATGGTTTTCAAGAGATAACATGCAGACTTTACTACTACTCGAAACTAATTACACAATTGCTTGAAAATATACATGAATGTTCATGTGCAAAAAAGCAAAATTGACGGGAAGATCCATGTTTGATTCAGTTGTAAGTCTCCAACTCGTGAACCTCACATAAAGATAATATATGTATATCATATATTTATTCAGTTATCTAAGTTAGAGTACCTTGAACGGTTTCCATAACTCAATTAAATTGTGCATAAAGACATTGAGCAACTTGAAAAAGCTCGAATTTACATATAGTTTATCTAACTAATGGACATCCTCAGATAGAGCAATAGAAAACAAATCTAATATCACGCAAATAGAAGAATAGATATAAGTGTACAACCAAATTTATGTTCCCAGAAGATTATGTAGTAGTATGCATGAGTATTTCTTTTCCTCATTTCACACTTGTGTAGTAACATATTTTCTACTAGCACATGCTATTTCCATTTCTCCTCGATAAGACGAGTAAAGTATTTTTGCTAGATTGACTAGATTGGATGGGAGAACCTAAGGAAAACAATATGTGTGAGACATCCAAGTATAAATAAATACCACAGTAGCGATGGCTGGAGGAACTTAAGAATACCTGAATTTTGCTCATGCATATCTATATTTTTCACTTTTTTGATCTTCTAGGTCTCGAAGGACTTGCATTTGTTGTATCATTCATCACATTTTTTGTCAGTCTTTTGCGCAAACTCTCATGCTGCAAAAGGAAACAATTGAATAGAAATACTGAGTATCCATAAATATAATTAATTTATTTATAATAACTTTACAAGTTTAGTAACGTTAGTGAAACTCCATTTATTTATAAAGATAACAATTCAAATAGTTGAACATGTTTTTCAACTAATAAGGTATGAATTACACAGGATCATAACTACAAACTACATAAGAAACATGTAGTTCAAAAAATTGTACTATTAAGCCATCACATTATGATGTGTCGTCGGCAAGCTATGTTGGATCTTATAATAAGTGAGTAACCTCTTCAATGTTTCCTAAGAAAATTGACACACTTGTGAAAGAAACCAAACAATGCTCATTCCAAGTATGGTCCTACGTAAATCTTGACCTGAGGCATTTGTAAAAAATGTGTGTCTCATATACATAAATGTAAGTTTAGTTTAGCACGCACTCAAATAATAAAAAATTACGAAACCTAAGTCTAGTTTGTATGCTAGTTTGTTGTAACATGACACATGCCCAACTTATATACTCAATTTTAAGTGTATAATTTTTAATAGCTATACCACTGCATGTTAGTCCAAGAAAAGTGATGTTCTTAGAATGGAATATAACTTTGATAAGAGGCAATGATGTATGGCAATCACTGATAATCAAAAAATGTTGAAATTCTCAGTTACCAGATCAGCAGACTTCTCAAAATTGTACAATTCATGTACACTTGTCCTTTGAATAAACGAACGTTTTGTAATATCTCCTGTTTGAAGGAAGCGAACTACGGACGTCAATGTCCTGAATGCATAACTGCTAACAGGGTCTGTGTAGTACTGCATAATTAATAGTGATTAGGAGTTTGAAAATATTTAAAAAAAAGAACAATGGAGAGTTTTTGTTTTTAATTTATATTTACCGGGTCTTTCCTTGTTCCTTTCAATGTTTTTCGGTACACCATTTCTTTCACACATCCATCTGGTAGCCCAGATGGGTTGAACTCCACTTCTGCAAGGATCTACAAAACCAGGAAACATATTAGCTTTGGAAAATCAAATCTTTGTACACATAAATAATTATTTATGTAGTGATAGCAAGAAATACACATTATCCCGAGAGCTTGTGTCGCATTGTCCCTTTGTATCACATTCCGGGATCTTCATTTCATTAACATACAGTAGAACATCTTCTTTAGAAAATGCTCGTATTCCCAGTGCCGGGTACACATAAAACTGCAAAATAGAAATAATATAAAATTAAAGTTATTTCTTGAAATGAGAAAATATATCTTTCATATCTTATATAACTTTTTTTTCTGGGACTAATGAAGGTAGCCAACTCTAATTGTAGCTTGGTTGTTTTCTTTTGGGATAACTCTAATTGTGATAAAAAATGTTTTACACACACACACACACACACACACACACACACACACACACACAGGGAAGAGAGAGAGACTACATCTCAAAGCAAATAAACTAATCTGAGAGATATGTCTTTGAAACATGTTCGTATGTAATCCTTGACAGAGCTAGGATTTATCATGAAAATTATAATGGTTGTGAGCATTTAAGAATATTAGGAGTTCCTAAAATTTAATAAAACTAATATAAGTTATCATATATCAACAGTTGGCCACAATTTTAAAATTATATACATATAAGACCATTCCACTCTTGCGTATGTGTTTGGAGCAGTAATATACAAAAAATCCATGTGACCGTTAATCACCAGCGAATTGGTGACTCGGAGCAAAAAATCAGTTCATCCATATATTATTATCAGCTCTGTTTGTTATACTACATGGACAATAGTTTTCTTATTGAAAAAAAATGCCTAGAAAACTTAATACTGGTAAGAAGATGAACATACAATGTACAAATCCTATATTATTAAGTAATGATGTACATTTTAGTTTATGTCCCAGGAGGAAAGCTATGTGAACCTTTTGGTGACCCTCTTTATCACCATGCTTATAGACAATTACAGATAAGCATTGTTTGAGGTAGGACACTACCAAAGAGAAGTCGATAAATGTAGGTGGTACTTTGTATTCCAATTGAGAAAACTCATGGGAACGAATTGGTAATTATGGAAAATGTTTCGTGCATGAACGTTGATTACATTGACACTTTCTAGGATGTCATTCATTGTGAATGGAGTGAGTACTGTGAAAAAAATGGTGAAAAGCTACCTTGAACATCTTGTCCATATTTTCTCCTCCCGCTCTGATCTCAAGCAACCACCCTTTTGGAAGCCATTCATGAGACTTCTGCATATCATGATACAAAGACGCATGAATCATGCATATTATATATATATATATATATATATATATATATATATATATATATATATATATATATATCATAACAACTTCATTATACTAAGAAATACGTACAGGAAGCATCTTATGATCAACACTATTTTTGGCTTCTAAGTAGTGCTCATCCATCTCGGAGAAAAGGTAGTTCAGGACATCAGACTTCATCCTGAATCTGGCCCCTGACACGAGAAATGAAATACTGGAAATAAACAAAAGAAATAAAAAATTGAATATCTTCAATAAACAAAACAATACACGAAAAACTGAAAAAATATCTATATTTTTTCTTTAGAGGATGAACATGTGTTAAATAAATTTAATATCATGTATGTCTGCATTTATTTGGTTGTATATAACATACCTTATATAGAGTACCGTCGTCGCCACGTTGGACCTCCATGATCCAACCATCTAGGAGCCAGTCTGGTGCCTCCACCACAGCATCTTCCATCTTCCCCTTGACATCCTCCAGTAGTTTCACTTCCTCAACATCCGAGACGGAGTCTTCCATTCCTGGAGCTGAAAAAATTAATCTTGCCCTTCCCTTTCAACTCATCACACCACCATAACCACTATAAAAACGTGAATTGTCCCACACACACTCCCATTGAAACGATATGCAAGCACACACTCCTAGACTCTGCACGTATATGTTATTTTTTCTGAAAATCAACTCATTGTCGATACCCTTATGATGAAGCATGAAGGTATATCCCACCCACAAAGCCACGGGGAGAGACTGAATTTGATCAGCCAAATAAGAAGTCGAAACAACCCACCAAGACATGTGTAGTCTTTTTGTGCGTAACTCCGTGGGAATATCGAAATCTCACTAAATACAAATTTAGATACTACAGAACTCTTCGCTCAATGGGCTGTATCAAATATACAGCAGGTTAATTAATGCTGTAGTGTAGGATCGGATGATTATTATCCTAGACAATTCCTGTTGGTTTTCCTGGCATGTAGCAGCGCTCTACCATTGCGATTGTACAAGCAGCGTCTATTGTCTACAGTTTCGAAAGTCAACCTGGGCTGCACTGCATCTGAGCAGGGGCACGGAGGAGACCCAGGCTGAGCTGTAGCGTGGCAGAGCGCTAGGCAGTGGATGGCGAGGAACGTTCGGCCTCACGTCCATACAGCCCGCTACGGGGCACCACGAAATGTCACAGCTTTAGGATCGTTGCCGCCTGGATGTCGCACGCGGTGGTGCCGCCATGATCTGGCATGCCCAGGCACCAGGGCAGTTGGCCGAGGCATGTGGCGCAATGGACGACGATGAGATGACGGGCATGGCAGTGGGATGACAACGTACGGCGGCGCCATGGCCGACGATGAGATGGCAGCGAGGCAAAGGGCATGTACACGCGATCTCAGTCAACGATGGATGACGGGACTCGACAGGGACAGCCAAGAACTGAATCGAGTTCTTACTTCTTAGACACAACCGATCCAACTGACGGAAGAGCAAAAAAACAACGGAAACTCTAATACAAACTTCACCTCCGCTGCACAGATCAGATCAGCAAAGCAAGAAATCTATGGGGAGCCACCTAAGACCTCAGCCGTTACCAATCCACTTCGAAAAAATCAACACAGATCAGAAAAACAAACGCCGTTCCCCAGATGAGATCCAGGAACCGCGTGTGTTAGCATTCATTCGTGTCATAAATAGTTTAGGTGCATGTTTGTTTTTTCCTTGTACGTGTGCATGCAATGGGCATGTTGCATAGCTGCGTGTGTGTAGCCCGGGTCGTGCGCTAGGCAGCCCGGGGCACTGGCCACTACCAGTTCAACGTGGGATGGCACGTTGTGCGTGCTGGGAGTGCCGGAAGTATAGGATCGGCTGTTAGCTTAGTCTGCATGTAGCTCAAGTTATAAGGAATAAGGTGAAAAACAGAAAAGCTGCAGGAAGTGTGCGCGGCACAAAAATCTCTTGTCATTTTTGTTTCAGTTACAGAGAGAGCGCGAGAGTCCATCTTCCGTGAGAGAGAGATCGCCGGGCGACGACAAGTGGCATCAGAGCCCCGTTGACATCCTGCGGACATGGCCGGCGGCAAGGCGGCCGGCAGCAAGGCGCAGGCTGATGCGGCCAAGGTGGGCGGCTCCGGGTCGAAGACGCCGCCACGGTCGCGGTCCCCGTCACGGTCGCCCCCGAGGCGCGGCCGGAGCCGCACGGTGCGCGGGCGCGAGCTCGCGGCGCCTGTGGTGCAGAAGGTGATCCGGGAGTCCGGATCGACAAGTTGGCCGATGCTCACGAAGACGAACTACAACGACTGGTCTCTGCTCATGAAAGTGAAGCTGCAGGCGCGTGGCTACTGGAAGGCCGTCGAGCACGACGCCGTCGACTTCCACGAGGACCGCATGGCGCTGGAGGCCATCCTTGGAGCAGTGCCGCCCGAGATGGTGGGGACACTGGCCGTCAAGCCGACGGCGAAGGCGGCGTGGGACGCGATCGCCACCATGCGCATCGGCGGTGACCGGGTGCGCGCGGCCAAGGCGCAGTCTCTAGCGCGGGAGTTCGAGACCATCGAATTCCGCGATGGCGAGTCCGTGGACGACTTCGCGATGCGGCTCGGGTCCATGATCACGAACCTGAACGTCCTCGGCGACAAGGTCACCGAGGAAAAGGCGGTGCGTAAGTTCCTTCGTGTGGTGCCGCAGCGCTACGCACAAATTGCTATGTCCATTGAGACGCTCGTTGATCTCTCTACTTTGAGTATAGAGGATTTGACAGGGCGCCTCAAGGCCGTCGAGGAGCGCCTCGACCACGGGATCGCCGGCCGCACCGGCGGGCAGCTCATGCTGACCCACGAGGAGTGGCTGGCACGCACTAAGCAGCAGGCCCCAGGAGAGGGGTCATCCCGCGGCAAGCCATCAGGAAGAGGTGGCCGCGGCGGAGGCCGTGGAAACGGCCAGCACGGCGGCAAGAGCAAGGATGGTGGCGCGTCCAGCGGCGGGCAGGGCTCGTCGGGTGGCGGCCATCGTTTCAAGGGGACTTGCCACAACTGTGGGATCCAGGGGCACATGGCCCGGGATTGCTACAGGCCCAAGCGCGAGCGCAAGGAGGAGGCAAACCTCACGCAGGCTGCCGAGGAGCAGCCGGCTCTGCTGATGGCGGTCCACGCTGGGCTGGTGCAGATCGCCGACGAGCCAGCGCACGAGCATGTCAACCTGAACGAGGAGAAGGTGATCCCTACGGCGAGCCCGGCTGATGTGTGGTACCTCGACACGGGGGCCAGTAATCACATGACCGGAGACCGCAACATGTTCTCATCCATCGACGAGACCGTCACTGGAACCGTCAAGTTTGGTGACGGGTCGGCCGTCCACATCCGCGGCAGAGGCTCCGTCATGTTCATGTGCAAGAACCAAGCACACCGCGTCCTCACAGAGGTATATTTGATTCCCAGATTGCAAAGTAACATTATAAGTCTAGGACAGCTTGATGAGGTGGGATGCAAGACCGTGGTTGAGGCCGGCGAGATGTGCATCTTCGACGCCGAGCACATGTTGCTGGCGAGGGTGAGGCGATCACCCAATCGCCTGTACAAGATGCAGCTGCAGATCACCTCCCCCGTCTGCCTCCTTGGGAAGGCGGACGACGCACCGTGGCGCTGGCATGCGCGCTATGGGCACCTGCACTTTCGTGCCCTGCACGACCTCGCCGCGCGAGACATGGTCACAGGCATGCCCATGCTTGATCGGGAGCAGCAGTTGTGTGATGGGTGCGCCATCACGAAGATGCACAGGGCTCCGTTCCCGCGCGCATCCTCATATCGCGCGGAGCAGGGGCTAGAGCTAGTCCACGGAGACATGTGTGGCCCCATCTCACCGGCGATACCGAGCGGGAATCGGTTCTTCTTGCTGATCGTCGACGACTACAGCCGTTTTATGTGGGTCGAGATGCTGCGCACCAAGGACGAGGCCTTTCGCTTCTTCCGCAAGATCAAGGCGCTCGCCGAGACGGAGCACCAAGTGAAGCTGAGGGCGTTCCGGAGTGATCGCGGTGGCGAGTTCAACTCCCTGGAGTTCAAAAGCTACTGCGACGAGAAAGGCATCAAGCGGTACACGACAGCTCCCTACTCTCCGCAGCAAAACGGAGTGGTGGAGCGCCGCAACCAGACGGTGGTGGAGATGGCGAGAAGCCTACTCAAGTCTATGCAGGTTCCGGCGCGCTTCTGGGGCGAGGCGGTGAAGACCGCCGTGCACATTCTGAACCGGGCGCCGACGCGTGCGCTCTGCGGTGTCACACCGTACGAGGCATGGCATGGACGGAAGCCGGACGTCTCCTACCTGCGCACATTCGGCTGCACCGCATTCGTCAAGAAGGTCGGGCCGGGCGTCACAAAGCTCTCGCACAGAGCGGCGCCAATGGTGTTCGTGGGGTACGAAGACGGCAGCAAGGCATATCGGGTCTATGATCCGGCAACGCACAAGCTGCACGTCACCCGCGACGTCGTCTTCGACGAGGGCAGGCCATGGAGCTGGGAGACGACGCCTACTGATGCTGTCGCAGCCGCGACACATGCTGCACCGAGCACTTTCACCGTGGAGTACACGGTCACCGCGCCCTCCGACGACGACCCGGCAAGCGATGCAGGGAGCGGCAGCGCGACACCGGCGACACCAGAAGAGCCGTGTATACCGTCCCATGGTACACCGGCTGCACCAAACGAGCCGGCATTTGTCACGCCTCCCACCGGCGAGTCTTACGACTCCGAGGGGTTGCCGCTCCGCTACCGCGCGTATGAGGAGCTGATCGACAACACCGACCCGTACGAGCTGGAGTACAGCGGGCTGTGTCTCGTGGCGGCCGAGGAGCCAGCCAGTGTCGATCTGGCGCTGGAAGAGGCGTGCTGGAAGCGTGCCATGGACGAGGAGATGAACTGCATAGAGGGCAACCAGACTTGGGAGCTCACCAATCTTCCTCAAGGACAGCACGCGATTGGGCTAAAGTGGGTATTTAAGGTGAAAAAAGACCCACAAGGTAACGTGATTAAGCACAAAGCTCGTTTAGTTGCAAAAGGCTATTCACAGAAACCAGGAGTGGACTTCGACGAGGTGTTTGCACCCGTGGCGCGCATGGAGTCTGTGCGGGTGCTCATCGCGCTCGCTGCTCGGGGCGGCTGGGAAGTCCATCACATGGACGTCAAGTCCGCGTTTTTGAATGGAGACCTCGCCGAGGAAGTGTATGTCCGGCAGCCGCCGGGCTACATCGACGACAAGAACAAGCACATGGTGCTCAAGCTGCGCAAGGCGCTGTATGGGCTTCATCAAGCTCCCCGCGCATGGAACGCTAAGTTGGACAGCTCTCTGGTGGAGCTCGGCTTCAAGCGGAGTCCCTTGGAGCATGCGGTCTACAGGAGGGTGAAGGAGAACGGATTCCTGATCGTGGGGGTGTATGTTGATGACTTGATCATCACCGGCTCCCGCGCGTCCGACATCGTCGAGTTCAAGGAGCAGATGAAGGCGATGTACAGCATGAGCGATCTGGGTCTCCTCTCATATTACCTTGGCATCGAGGTGAATCAGACGGAGGAGGCGATCACTTTGTGCCAGAGCAGCTACGCGCGGAAGATCGTCAAGTACGCAGACCTGGAGGGTTGCAACCCTTGCCACACACCCATGGAGAACAGGCTGAAGCTGATGAAGAATGACGGCAGCGTCGCCGTCGATCCCACTGAGTACCGGAGCATTGTTGGGAGCTTGCGGTACTTGGTGAACACCCGTCCGGACATCTGCTACGCTGTTGGACTCGTCAGCCGCTACATGGAAGCTCCAACAGCTCTGCACATGGCGGCTGTGAGGCATATACTGAGGTACGTCAGCGGCACGGCGACGTACGGCTGTCGTTATGAGCGGCATGGTTCGTCGCGTCCACGGGTGGTGGGCTACAGCGACAGCGACTTCGCTGGTGATCCGGATGACCGCAAGAGCACCACCGGCACAGTTTTCTTCTTCGGCTCCAGCTGTGTACTTTGGGCATCACAGAAACAGAAGACAGTGGCTCTCTCGTCGTGTGAGGCGGAGTATATTGCAGCAGCTACAACTGCCTGCCACGGTGTGTGGCTCGGCCGGCTGGTCGGAGAGCTCCAAGGCGAAGCACCCATGGAGGCCAAGCTCCTCGTCGACAACAAGTCCGCGATTGCGTTGTGCAAGAATCCGGTTCACCATGACCGGAGCAAGCATATCGACACTCGCTATCATTTCATACGCGAGTGCGTCGAGGAGAAGAGGATCGATGTTCAGCACGTGAGGACTGAGGAACAGGTTGCTGATCTTCTGACCAAGTCACTCGGGCGTGCAAAGTTCGTTGAGTTCAGAGAGAAGCTCGGCGTCGTCGACGTGAAAGGAGCAGGCCACGACTGAGGGGGTGATTTGTTAGCATTCATTCGTGTCATAAATAGTTTAGGTGCATGTTTGTTTTTTCCTTGTACGTGTGCATGCAGTGGGCATGTTGCATAGCTGCGTGTGTGTAGCCCGGGTCGTGCGCTAGGCAGCCCGGGGCACTGGCCACTACCAGTTCAACGTGGGATGGCACGTTGTGCGTGCTGGGAGTGCCGGAAGTATAGGATCGGCTGTTAGCTTAGTCTGCATGTAGCTCAAGTTATAAGGAATAAGGTGAAAAACAGAAAAGCTGCAGGAAGTGTGCGCGGCACAAAAATCTCTTGTCATTTTTGTTTCAGTTACAGAGAGAGCGCGAGAGTCCATCTTCCGTGAGAGAGAGATCGCCGGGCGACGACAGCGTGTACCTTCTACGCGGACTCAGCGCGGCCATGGCCAAGATCGGCCTAGCGCAGAGCGGACCAAGTACCCGCGCGGGCTGGCCTGAAACAAACGAATCTCCATCGCCAAACCCATTTTCGTTGAAGTAAACGATGACTAGCGAGGATACACGGGAGGATTTGGTGGCAAACAAACCTTGGGTCTGGGTCGGGGGCGCCATCGAATCTCTGTCGCCGCCTGCAGTTAGCGAGCGTTGTCGCTTAGACGGGCCCGCCTGCGTTAGCACGTACAGCGGAGGGCGACTGGGTTGTCCCGGCTATTCCACCGGTAAACAACGCGGCGGCTGCGGCGAGGCGACTAAGGGCGAAGGTCGACGGAAGGTGGCGGAATTGTTTGGGGGCTCTGGGGCAGCGGTATATATTTGGTGGAAGGGGTTGGTGGGAAAGGGTCTAGGGTTAAAATTGCCAAAACTAGGTAGGTGGTTGCAATTTTGATATGGTAAGGGCGGGCCGGGGTTTGTGAACTGGGAAACGTTTGGGGCCGGCGGGGCACCGGCGGAACATTGGGCCGGTCGCTCCCTCTTCCTCGCGTCTCCTTCATCCCGTCTCCTTCATCCCGTCTCCCCGCATCTCCTGCACATCTCACGCAGCTCCCACACATCTCGCGCAGCTCGCCGGGGGCGTGCGCCGCCCTCTTCTTCTGCCCCCTCCTCCCCATCCCCTCCCCCTCCACTCCCCCCCCCCCCCGCCCCCGCCCTCCGGTCGCACCACCAAGCCTCCCCTCCCCGCTCGAAGCTCGCCATGGCTCTGCGGGGTGACCATCCCATCTCACCGGCGACCAAGGGAGGTGGCCACGGGAGATGCTGCAACCGGGGCGACGGGGTGCTACCACGGCGACGCTGATGCAACCCCGCGGAGGCCGGGGTGTGTGACGGCGATGACCGAGGTGACCATGGGCTGCAACCACGGCTTTTCCATCGCCAGTAGCCGGTTGAAGCTTTTCCTATATATGGTTGAAGCTTTCTCTGTCAATGTTTGCAACTTTTTCTCTTGTCGCAGGTCTGGTTGAAGCTTTTTTTCTTAACGGATGAAGCTTTTTTATACATGATTGAAGGTTTTCCAAACCACAGTCGAAGCTTTTCTGAAAACGATGGAAACTTTTTTCGTTTTTTTGTGTTTGCTACAACCACGTCATTTTTTTGCTGCAATCGGCAACCACAGAAGCTACATCCGGTTAACATTTTTGCTACAATGACGACGGCGGGCTGCAGTGGTATGCTTTTTTGCTGGAAGCGATAAACTTTTTTTCTACAACCGGTGTCGTTTTTTGTTGGAGCTAGCAAGAGCCTCGGGTGGGGTGGGCACACGGCGAGGTACAACGCGAGCACAATGACAGGTGTTGCGGCCGGCGCCACTGGAGATGCGGCCATCTCCCCCGGAGCTGCAAGCCTGCAACCACGAGTGCAACCATGGGCGCACGCTGTTGCATCCACGGAGGTGAGAAACGCATGAAGGCGGCATAGGTGAGGGCGGCGACCGGCGGTGAGGGCGACCGGCGGTGAGGAGGCGAGGCCGTTGGCGTGTGCAGAGGCGTCGGCGCGCGCGGAGGCGGGCCTCTCCCTTTTCCGTGCGGGAGGTTGAAGATGGGAGAGGTTGGGGACGAAGGGATCTGACGGCTCGGGGGGCCCAGATCTGATGGCTGGGGCTTGACCGGCCCAACGATTGGACCGGTGCGCCGGCGCAGATCGCTGCCCTTGTGAATTTGGTCCAACATATATTTTTCTTTTTTGGAGTTGTATTTGGTTCAAAATTTGAAGGTTCTGGTTCCTTAAAAAATAAAGATGCAATGCTATTATATTCAGCTTACTTCCAACTACATGTTGCAAAGAAATGAGAGGTCATGGAAAAGTAGCTATTCGGAAACAAATTATTCGTGTTGTTTTACTCTTGTAATGAAGGGTCAGACACTTCCATGTTAGGGATAGTATTGGCGTGAAGATGTAATGGTCGTTATTTTCGGGCGGTGCTCGGCTATCCGCTATGTGGCTAATTAGTTTTGGCGTGAGAACGAGTTATTCTTTTATGGCCGTTGGCATTGAACTTATGGAAAGATTACTGGTCGTTGAAGAATGAAGCTTGTGCTCACCGCGTCAAAATGGTCGTCATCTTGTATCAAGACATCATTGCATCAAACAATTACATACACATATGCTAATTCACACCCGTATAACAAAATGGCGCCAAAAGCGATCCATCTTACTCTGATAGCGGTCTATGCGTCTAGGTCTGTGTAGGGCTTGAAAATTTGCAGCGCACCCGATAGGTTGTTAGGTGGTCCCACCGTCCATTAAATCAATATTGATTTCTTTGCACCTAGAATTGCTATAACCTTTTTTTTGAAATAAAGAATAGCTATAACCTTAATTTGAGATATTCCAAAGATATATGTGAGGATATGCATGGATCTGCAATTAAGGAAATTATTTATTAGTGGGCGCGCACACAGCAAGCATTCCATAAAGAGCTACCAAAAATGTGTCGTGTACGTGGACCATGTATAATTAATACAATTCCAATTAAGCCGCTGGGTAAGCGATCGGTTTTGAAATAGGGCCCTTCGTGCTGATTTGTTGAGTGATCAGATAGTGCGGATCAATGCAAAGAAACAAAACAACATGAGGACCGGGATTACTAGGATAGCCTGTTTGAAGGAAGCGAACTACGGACGTCAATGACCTGAATGCATAACTGCTAACAGGGTCTGTGTAGTTCTGCATAATTAATAGTGATTAGGAGTTTGAAAATATTTTTAAAAAGAACAATGGAGAGTTTTGGTTTTTAGTTTATATTTACCGGGTCTTTCCTTGTTCCTTTCAATGTTTTTCGGTACACCATTTCTTTCACCCATCCATCTGGTTGCCCAGATGGGTTGAACTCCACTTCTGCAAGGATCTACAAAACCATGAAACGTATCAGCTTTGGAAAGTCAAATCTTTGTAGACATAAATAATTATTTCTGTAGTGATAGCAAGAAATACACATTATCCGGAGAGCTTGTGTCGCATTGTCCATTGGTATCACATTCCGGGATCTTCATTTCATTTACATACAGTAGAACATCTTTTCTAGAAAATGCTCATATTCCCAGTGTCGGGTACACATAAAACTGCAAAATAGAAATAATATAAAATTAAAGTTATTTCTTGAAAAGAGCAAATACATCTTTCATATTTTATATAACTCTTTTTCTGAGACTAATGAAGGTAGCCAACTCTAATTGTGATAAAAATTGTTTTACACACCTGTGCGAAGTTACCTTACACACACACACACACACACACACACACACACACACACACACACACACACACACACACACACACACACACACACACACACACACACACAGAGAGAGAGAGAGAGAGAGAGAGAGAGAGAGAGAGAGAGAGAGAGAGAGAGAGAGAGAGACTACATCTCAAAGCAAATAACTAATCTGAGAGATATGTCTTTGAAACATGTTCGCATGTAATCCTTGACAGAACTAGGATGTATCATGAAAATTATAATGGTCGTGAGCATTTAAGAATATTAGGAGTTCCTAAAATTTAATAAAACTAATATAAGTTATCATATATCAACAGTTGGCCACAATTTTAAAATTATATACATATAAGGCCATTCAACACTTGTGTATGTGTTTGGAGCAGTAATATAAAAAAATCCATGTGACCGTTAATCGCCAGCGAATTAGTGACTTGGAGCAAAAAATAAGTTCATCCTTATATTATTATCACCTCTGTTTGTTATACTACATGGACAATAGTTTTCTTATTGACAAAAAAATGTCTCGAAAACTTAATACTGCTAAGAAGATGGACATATACAATGTACAATTCCCATATTATTAAGTAATGATGTACATTTTAGTTTACGTCCCATGATGAAAGCTATGTGAACCTTTTGGTGACCCTCTTTATCACCATGCTTATAGACAATTACACATAAGCATTGTTTGAGGTAGGAAACTACCAAAGAGAAGTCGAGAAATGTAGGTGGTACTTTGTATTCAAATTGAGGAAACTCATGAGAACAAATTGGTAATTATGAAAAATGTTTAAAAAATTTATATATCGAAAGTTTCGATAAATATTGTTTTCTTTGAATCTCGTTGAAACAGAAATGTAACATATTTATATATCTATTTGCTACTTATTTTTTATAGCGTATACCATATTATATTTTCGTACATCCCATTGTGAATATACTAAGAATATAGTGGGTTATTTTGTGGTGTTGAATTTTTTGTACTGAGCATTGTGCCACAACAAAAAACGTTGACACAATTATATGTATTTAACGGTCCTAACTCTAGTAATTACTAAATACATATGAATATGTTTGCTATTTAATAGATATACATATAACATCTATGATTTTTCTCTCTATGGGTAATTACTGCGCAGTTCCAACTTGCATCTACTTGTCATGTATGATTAAAATATTCCACCAAAAACATAGCTGACGTGCAACCATTCTCGGAGGACTTAGCTTATGCCTTCACTCTCAGCCGTCTCTACATGTGCTCCCTCCCTCTCTTGCTCTCTATCAAGCATGTGCGCGCACGTGTGTGTGTGTGTTTGTCACACGCATGTGCACACACATACAAACCTATCTAACTAATCGCTACCTACACTAGTGAAACGGTCATCTCTTGAACATGCCGATGAGCTACATGCCTCGTTATTATGGGCAACGGTTCGGTTCAATCTTGTCCTTGGAGTGTAACGTTCTAGAGGGCAGCCTCATATATATCTATATTATATATATATATATATATATATATATATATATATATATATATATATATATATATAATAGAAGTCAAACAAGCCATCACGTTCATCCACACACATTAAATTATCAAGGCCATCAATTTTTTGATATAAACGGCTGAGATTTAAAAGATATTACGTTACATACAAATACTATGTAGACGCACATATTGTTTTGCCCGTGAGAAATCTGTCACGTTCGCTAAAAAAAAGAGAAATCTGTCACGTTGATGTACCTAAGATAGAATAGTGCAATCACGATCATGTGGATGAGATGGACACGTACATGCTTAATTAGTTTTATTTCCGGTTAGAATTCTAAGGAAACCGAGCCAGGCACGTTTCCTCCTTCCTCATGCTAAATAAACAAAAGGTCTACTAGCTGCGTACGGCACACCACACAAACAAAAACGAGCAGCCTAGGGTTTTCAATGCGCAGCCCTATAGATCGTGATATTGCCCCTGCGCGGCTGCTTCTGCTGCTTCCAACGCCACCGAAAAAGAACATCCTATATCGTCGTATGTTCTTCCGGAGAACAATCCCTGTTGCGTCCGTCTCTCTCCATGTTCTTCTCCTCGGTCTACTCGGCATTCGTGATTCCTTCTAGCGTTATATGGCAGCAGCAGCAGTCACCTGTCGCCTTGCATCATCACGGTCCAGTCCATAGACAAAATCTGGTACGGATCATATCACAAGGCGCATGTGAGCAAGAAGAAGGGTCATTTCTTGGAGATACATCATACATGTTCATCATGGCATAGGACTAGGATGCAAGGAGAAACATCAGTGCACTGACATAATAGATGCCCACAATGCATGTGCCGACAGCAACCTGAGTTTGTTGTCAACGACCTGACGAGGGCGAAATCAACTTCCAGGTGCATTAGGAGGCAGTACTGTTTTCTACAGTTTCTTTTTCCAAATAGAATAAGATGCTATATGCAAGTAATTTCTAAATCTATACTTATTAAGTAACAATAGCATCGTTGTGTGTATGCGGATTATTTTCTAGAAGATGCTATATACAAATCATTTCTCTGCAATTTTCTTTCTCTGCACATCTTTGATCCTTTTCATAGCAATGCCCTCGGTCAGCACAACCAGTTCCTTCCGGCAGGTTCATACTGGAGACACAAGCAAAGTCCAATTAATTGGCACGTATAAGATGACGGGAAGCAGCTGCCAGGATAAGAAATAGTTTATCCGTTGCTGGCATTGGCGTTATCCATGTTTGTTGATGTGGTTGATACTTACAGCAGGTACCCCCTCATCCTCTCACTAAATGTGTAGTTTTATTTTTGCAGCAATTTATGGCTGAAATTGGAGATTACAGATTGCAAGCATGACTCATAGATATGTATAGTTTTCTCTACAAATGGTGTGTTAGACTGCTATTGTAAAGATGGTACATTATCCATCAGATTCTTCTATTTCTTAGTCTATTTTTTCAATAAATTAATCGATTAGAAGCAGAACATGTCCTAAGCTCTCAGTTACCTTCACATGATAAATTGTCTATGTTATCTTCCAATGGACGAGATAAGAAAAAATAGATATAAACAATATCAATCTGCATAAACAACAAACTTCCATTTTCTATTCAATGCATATATACAAATAACATATTTCACAATAAAGATTTAAAGTCATGGAGTATACTTCTACCTGTAAAAATTTCTGAAAGCTTTAAAATGTTCTTTTATTCCTAATTCTAATTGTGCTCAACGGAGGCCTTTGAGGTTTGCAAACAAACGTGAATATTGTCATTTTGCCATGTACTATGTTTCCTTTCTAGATAGTGTGAGTACAGGTACACCAACCAGTCTAAAAACCATTATCCATTGCTGCTGTTATAAGTTTCAGTAATTCATTATTGTACTATAATTAATTGTCAATTTTTTCCGCACAAATATTGCATCAAGAAATGTTAAAAAAAAAGTTCAACTATATACATCTATCTAAAATAGGCTAGCACACCCTACTACTGCAGAAGGAAGATCGAATTAGTCTGTGGCTGCTGTTTTCATCTATGCTCTCGTGCTGGAAATAGTAACAACAATAGCAGTCACCTCGGGCTATTTGCTCTTACTCAAGATATTTACAGTTGACTATATGATTCTATTTATGGTTCAAATTCAGGATGAGGTGAGGCAGACCTCGGAACTATATACGATTTTCTGTACTGATGGTGTGTTGGACTCTTATTGCTCAATGAACTAGATTACTATGCTGTAAAAACAATAATACACTGAATCAACCCATGAGAATATCTACAACACGTGTAGCTGGACCTCACATATTAGGAAATCTGTATGCATGTTATAGAGTGAACTCGCTGTTGCAAGGAGTTCACACGTCCTTCGGAGTAGTTTTCCCGCTAGAGGTGTTAGTGCTAAATCTACATCAGAAGATTGGATGTGTGTTTTTTATGCCATGTCTATTTTTAATATTTGATGTCCATATATAGATAAATGCTTGGTTTGAATTTAATCATTGATTCATATGTTTTATAGATTAGCACAAAATAGTTATACTACTGAGTAACTTTTGCAACATATTTATGAAAAAATGTACTAGGAGAATTTAGTTCTGCAAGATATATGTACACATTTTAATTTCAGATGGCTACGAAGATGGACACTTGAGCCATAAAGTGCAGGGAAGGAAGTTTCCAAATACTCACAAATCAAGAATATGAAGAGCATCTTAATTTTTATTGGAATACATATAAAGTTATTTAAAATCAACAGTTCATGTTGTCTCTCCAAAAAATATATTAACAGCTGATACCAATGAGCCAAATAATCGAGCACCCCATGTAGTGATATTTTCTTCACAATTGAATCATATATTTTTGGAAATGCTAACCAGACGCCACTGTGTGGAGTGCATGCATACACATGCTGCAGCAAAATTGTTTTGCAACATGTGTGTATGCATTCGGCAAAATGCGGCATCTCCCATTGGAACACTCTGGATTACGTAAAGATGTCGTCATTCTAATATTATTTTTCTTAATAATTGGAATTTCTATATTTCTTTGACCATGTAACGCGTAATTAATTTATATCACATTTTTTAATTGAACTAATTTAGGTATATTATCAAATATAGTTATTTCCTAGAAATACCATATCCAGTTATATATCCAATGATAAGATACGAAGTTCAATGACAGTATCAAAATAGTCAAATATAATCATATTGTCATTTTCTTCTTTATGCGAACAACTTGTGGTTTTTATTCTAACTCGGAATGTGCGATGGTTCATCCAGTTAGTTTGATGTGAACAGATGTACCTTGGCCCGCTATTTACACCATATTAAACCTTACCCTCATCAATTTTTCCAGGTACAAAAAAGGTATCCAAGTGTAAGTTAAAATTACCAGAACATGTACTATACCTTAAGTACATATTTTATGCCCATCGGATAGGTGGTATAGTGAAAGGGAAATTTGTTGGGACCTTCTTCAAGACGTAAGGAAAATCCACATTTATAGATACCCACAATAATGTCGTGAATATATGTTGAACCAGTGCCTTCCTTCTTCATATAATAGTTACTTTCTGTTCTTCATCAATTTTCTGTTGCTGACTATGATGACATTGTACTTACAGGAAACACAAGCGCAATATGACTGGTGATGAGGCACGCGATAGAACAGATAACACTGTATCACTGCAAGTCATCAATTTATTAGATTTTCTCGACAAGAAATCCTAAAGGCATATTGGGAGTGAAGATTGATGAATTAAAAAAAGGCAAAATAGTGAAAGAAAGAGATTTGTACCAAAACATGTGGTTAGGCATGGCGAGACATAGGGGCGGAGCCAGGATTTGAGTATAGGGGGGGGCAAGCCAACTTAAAAAAAAGTCAGGTGCAAAAATTCGAATAAAACAAGGTTAGTAGATTGAGAACTTGAAAGCAAGCAGCTTAGAAACGAATTAATCTTAATGATGTTTGGCGGTGTTTTTCCTCTTCATAACTACTGAACGGTAAATGGCAATCACAAAATTAGCTACTCCGTCCGTTCCTAAATATAAGTCTTTTTAGAGATTTCAATGCGAACTACATATGGATGTATATAGACGTACTATAGGATGTAGATTCACTCATTTTGCTCTGTATGTAGTCCGTAGTGGAATCTTTAGAAAGATTTATTTTTAGGAACGGAGGGAGTATATTGTATAAATTCGACATAGAAAATTTTGGCATCAGAGATAGATAAGAAATCCTATTACACAATCTTTATGAACAATTTAATGAAATTACAGAAATATATGTACCAAAATATTAATTATGTTTTATGCAGACACACATTGTAGATATGCTTTTGTAAAAAATACAGATATAGCAATGGATCAACTACACAAAGATAGGTAGAGAAACTAGCCAAAAAAGGAAATATAGGAATTCTAGCCGCGCAAATGCGCGGGTCGCACCGCTAGTTTCTAAAATTTCAATATTATAATTTGGAAGTTTGCTTTATTATTCTTAAGCTGGACCATATTTTTCTCAAAGCCATACGAGTGGTTTCTACATTTTTGGAAATTGATTATTTTTACATACCAACAGAGCCGTTGAGAAAATTAACGACAATGTTTTACTTTGGGTACTACTAATTTATAATTTTAATTAATTAATCGTTCGTGCATTGTTGTGCGGTTATTCCTTCAATATCTAAAATGTGAAACTTGTAGTGCACTTTTAGTGACTTTTTTAAATACATTATTTTAGCGTCTTTCCTTTGGCTACTACTAAATTTCATAATTTTAATTAATTAAGCATTCTCGCATAGTTTTTTATTATTCTTTTAATATCTTAAAGATGAAACTTAAATTGCATGCCCTCCATTGGGAAATCAGCGGACCACCATTAGTTATTGTTTGATTCTTAAATACATTATTTTAGAAAAATTTCTATGCCTTTTCTAAAAATATTTTCAGAAACACTATGTGAATCACATGCAAATTTGGGAGTATATTTGTAAGTTTGATTTATAAACATGATTGTCATATTATACACATATATGGGTTCTGGTAGTGTGTTCTGTGATTTTTGGTTGAGAAAATTAGTTCACATATCTGGATGTGCGTCCAACACACTTAGGCATATATTTGACATAGCCGTGTCACACATGGATGTGTAGTACGTTGACAGAAAAAAAACTGTATTTTTCTAGGTGATCTTACTTTCCATGTTTGCTAGTGTGACACGCATGGACCCTTGGGCCGATCCATTCTCCATTATAACACTAGTTGAGTGCCCATGCGTTGCCACGGGCCGCCAACGCTGATCCAACCTTGCTAGTCATCTCACTGTTATCGACGAAACCACAATAAGCCCTCTAGTGGCCCTAACAACCCCTCCTGCTTAAAGCGCTCATCCCACAAAATTGTATGATACCTTCTTCCTTATACAATGTATAGCTAAACCAAATAAATGCGACTCAAACTTGCATTCCAAATATACCTATTTATCATCATGGCTTAAAAAAAAGTATCCCCATGTTGTTACTCAAATTTCATATAGCTTGAGGGATATTGGTCACCAAGAGAAAAATGTGCTCACTATGCCACAAAACAATAAATTTAGGCGTAGAGATCTTGAGTTATAGGCATAGTTATAAAAATGTCTTGTACTCCACAAGGATGTGTCCTGCAGAAGAACAAAAATCAAGAAGTTATGTGTTGTATGGTGATTATTACTACATTGCGACAAAAATATCAAATCACCAAACCACTATACATAGTGAACTTTCGGAAGCTTGACATATTAGAATTAAATCAAATTATATCAACTATAATAATGCAATATATATATTTGCCCTGATGCTTCCTTGGTAGTCTTGCTCAAAGACAAATTTCTCTCTATAATCTACCAACATAGCCTGATAGACAAGCAAGAAGCAAGTGAGAAAACATTAAAAAAAAAAGAGCGCATTATCCCCATCAAAGGAAGCATCACTACATCTGCATAACCAAATAAGCAACCTATCAAGCAGGCACATTTGATATGTCCAACTTCAATCTATGTTTTCTTCCAACTAAATAGCTGCTATGACGGACTCATATTTCTTGGCACTTTCTGAGCAGCACATATATCCTTCATGGTCATTTCGATATATGTGATGTGTACATAATAAGACAAATGCTAAGTCCTTACTCTGCACTTAGTAGCAGTGTAGATTACTGCTACCGATTGTTGACACCAAACGAACTGTAAAATCATTTGATGGAAACCTCACTGCCTCAAGGCTTGCAGAATCACTGGAGCAAACCACCTATTGAGTAAGAAAAAGACATAAATAAACGTACACAAAATTGCTTACTGTGAAAATTTACTATTGTTCATGAGAAAGTGTGAGAATCATGCGTATAGAGAAGCAACATCATAAAGAAGCTTGGTCAATCAAAATTTGATCCTACTCACAACAAGGAAAAATAACTTCAGATTCATCCCTGTTCTTCAGAACCCTCCCCATGTTGCCGCTCCCACCCCGCCATGCGAATCATCCTCATCGCGCAAAGGCTCTTCACCAGCCTCTGCAATAACACCCCATGGCAGTGGCCATCGGCGTTCTTGTGCTCCTTGCACTGCTTGCCGTGCCCGCCTTCCTTGCTGCACACCATGCCACCATGGTGGCTGATAGGGGTGCATGAGTGTGTGTTGTGGGAGATTGTGAGGAATAGGTTTTCCTTTAACCTAGGAATAGGGGGTTGGGAAAGCAGAGATGTGCATACGTGTGGACGTTTTTTGCGCCTGTGGGTTTTCTACCACGAGTTTTTTGGGTGCATGAACATTGACCTAACTATCAAGCTTTCTTGAATGTTTTGTCTCTAGACTTTGAGAGAAAAGGCAGGGTTAGGAAAAGCTAGTACAAGCCTTGAAATCACACATCAATTCCTAACTAAGGCATGAAAAGCTAACCATTAAATCCTATGGTACATGCAACTCATTATTTATTGATTGTAAAGATGGTCCTCGGATCATTCTTACAGTTGTGCATTATAAAAAATGATCTCACATAGACGGAACTTGCCTTGAACAGTAGCCAAGTTTATAAGTTCCGTAGATACCAAAACCAAAATATTGAAGCCAGGCACACCAAAAAAGATGCACTTTCATTCCCAAGCTGGTCAATGATAGTAAAATTGAAAATTGGTTGTTACACTAATGATACTATCAATTTAGAACACATGCTCAATATCTTAAACGCCGAGGAGGGCCATTCTTACTTTTGTTTGGCCAGCTTCAGCAATTTCCTCCCAATCTCCCACTTTCTCCTTACTATCCATCGTATTTTCCCCTCAGTTGACACCTAACAATAACGTGCATGCAAAAAAGAAAGAGCAGAGGGGAGTGGACAGGAACTGAAAGGAGAGGAAGGAGGGAGAGCAGAACATACCTCGCTAGACCTGACAGGGTGGCCAGTGAAGTGCCGGAGAAGTGGAGTCTTGATCCTATCTAATTGGTGTTCATAGCCGAGCCACTATCCACCTCATATGGTGATGACATCACATGCCCTTACAAAAATTGAAGAAGATCATAGAGAACACAAATCAAAAGTTTCTGTCAGTTGTTGTTGCCTTCATTACTGTTTTCACTAATGCCTTGAAATTCTACACCACAAGGATTTACTCCAACTTCTTCCTGTAACAAGTGGCGGAGCCACCGCCCAGCGTCCCTGGGCAGTTGCCCGGGCTCGCTGGCTGCACGGTAGCAGCGATCAACAAAATTATAATGGGCCAAACCTGTTTGCTAGCTTGTTTTACCTGGGCAAAAAAATATTTGGGCCTTCTTTTCTCACCGGCTCTTTGGAACTACCAAGATACATGCTCCTAATGATAATGTGTATGATATTTGGTTTTCGGAGAATATGGAAAAAACAATTCTCAATTATGGGCGAGCCATATTTGTTTTTGTGAATTGAATAGAAGAATTATCGTTTGTGGTTTGATACCTTTAAGCAACCACTGTAGGTCTTGCTGAGAAATTCTGCCAGCATGGGTCGATGTGTTGACTTACAGTTTAGTGGGGCGGATTTGTAAGAGAATTACATTTAATTTGAAGAGCAGGAATTATCCATTCATAACACATAGCAGTTTTGCTATGATAGAAGAAAAATCAAACTTTCAGTAATTGTTAGGTTTCAGTCTGAGTTCTTCGAAATCCTACTTGAATCGTGACAAGTACTCATTTGCCTTTCTATTCTTCCATCGTACCAAAACCCGTGTTTGGCAGGAATGCAAAAGGTTTTTCTTTCAAATTAATTTACCTATGATACTTCATCTTTCTGGAATAATACACTATTGTGTGATTAAGGTAATGTGTTCTATGCTTGTAGTGTGCGTGTGTGTTTGTGTGTGTGTGTGTGTGTGTATTTGTGTGACATATCAATTTTATCAGTGTGCTAATTATGACATATGAGATTGTGAGATTTGTGGTAGGGGGTCTGTGTCACGGACACACAACGTACCATTCTATGTAAGATAGCCACTAGAGAGAGCGACCCAGGGAGGAGATGTTCCCTTCAATCAACAGTGTTCTAGTTAATCGGTGTGTCCTTCTGGCGATTGTGCAAAATATTAGAGAAGTAATTCAATGACCTCATGTTGTGCATCTAGATGGAGGTGACCCTAGATGAGAGGTTGCAGATGTGGTTATGTCTGATTCCAGCCACCATACCCACATTGGGTGAGGTCACTAAAAGGGGAAACCCTAGTAGTTGCACGGGGTAATGGGCCAGCAGTAGCATGGGGGCCCATGCTATTGCTATTGTGCTAAAGCTAATTGCTAGTAGTAGCCCTGGCCTCATCCCGTGCTATTACTAGTTGTGCTAACAGTAGCGTGGGGTTGCGCCCGCGCTACTGCTAAATAGAAGTGACACCAGGTGTTTCCCCGTGCCACTACCCTTCGTTCGTATTTCATTTCAACACTTGTGGAAGAAACATGGATTAGATTAAAGTTGATGGCTCCAAGTGACCAAGCTTTATTAGTAGGAAGAGATGATGTTGGGGCGACACACAAGTGTTGAGTGAAGGCAACGCCTATCAATTCCTACATAGGTATTGCCTTCATTCAACACTTGTGTGCCGTCCCAACATCATATCGTCCTACTAATTTATCTTGGTCACTTGGATCCATCCACATTAATCTAATTTGTATTTCTTCCACCCAATGATATAAGTTGACTTTCGGTCTGTCGAGTCTCCCTTGAAAAACTCTCATCTCTGGTGGTGTATATGGTGGGCACTCCCTCTCTAACATTGCGACCGTCAGTGATGGTCGCTACTCTCCTCTTTCCTGAGTATATTACACCAAAATGTCTAGCACACGGGAAAGAAGGAGAAGCGACAACGGTCGGGATTCTCTCTCACTGATATGTCGACCGCATATGGTGGACAATTCTCCTCTTTCCTGAGTATATTACACCAAAATCAAAATGTAGTACAGAGGAGGGGCAGTTGCTGGAGGAGGGACGAGGAGGGAGGAGGGGTGGCGGATGGATGAGAGAGGGAGGCGGGGCGATGATTGGAGGAGGAAGGAGGGAGGAGGAGGAGGAGGGAGGCATACGGAGGCTAGGGATGGCAGCAATGCGGTGATGGCGGCGATGACGAGAGGAGGAACGGTCGCGATGGTGAGAGAGGGAGCGAGAGAGTGAGGAGAGGGAGAGTGAGGAATGGGTGGCAAAGAGAGGATAAGGGTGGCTTAGCAGCAATGCGGGGCATGGGCCCATGCTATTGCTAAGTGCATGATTGTGGGGTCAGCATACCTGCGTTGCTGCTACGTAGGGCCCACCTGTTGGACCCGTGTAACCGTTGTTGCTATCAATTTAGGTTTAGTGCAGGTTTTATGCCCGATGCTGCTACTATGGCTAGACCCGGGGGGTACCGCAGGGGACAACTTAGTAGTAGCGTAGGTATGTTGACCCCACACTGTTGCTAAACTTTACCTACAGCGCAACCTCTTACCTACTCTACTTATAAATAGCAGTAGTATGACCCATCTACCACGCTCCACTGTTAGGTGTCTGCCTGTAGGTTTTTTCCTAGTAGTGGGTAGTTGAATGGGTCTTCTAGAGGTCGTATCTCTGATACCGAAGCAGGTCGTGCGTTGTTCAGTGTTCTTTTGGTCCGCATGTTTGACTTGCATGAAATGTGATGCACGTAATATAATTTTGAGATATGGATGCATCTTTGAATGTTGATACAATAATTTATATGTGTGCAAAGCAATGTAATTATCAAGTGAAAACTGCTTCCATGGCCAAAAAACGCTTGGACTGTACTCCCAGATTTGTTTCATGGGTGATCTTACAAATGGCGGGTGCCGCGGACCGCTCGCTAATAGATAGGCACTACACAAATGGTCGGTGATGGAAGCTGCTTGCAACTCATGTGTTCAAACCACCTTTTGCTTTGAATTTGCCTTCATCACTCACCATTCTATTTAACCGTCACTCGGTGTTGTTTATTCACAAATGAATCTTTCATTTACCGTGAGTCTGTGTTTACCATCAGTATGTGTTGCTCTTTACATGGGTCGTCATAATCCATGTGAATCCTCGTCCCCATTCAAAACCATCACATTGTTGTCGCCGTGCCCCTCTACGTTTAGTATTCACTATCTTCGACCGTGTGTCATCATTCCTCGCCCTGCCATTGGCCTCCCTTCCTCGTACCAATGGCAACGGTGCCCGCTTCGACACCCCCGCGGCCGCACTATCCCGGTACAGCCGCTGCAGCGTCCTCGAGCGGTGCATTCTCTCCCTCCGCCACCTGGACCATCGCACGACATCGTCTAGGTTTGGCTTTTTTTGTCATACGATCCATAGTGTGATGGAATGCCTAGGTTTCCAGTGCCATCGTGTGCAGTCATAGACCCGACTATTCTGGTGGTAAAGGTGTCAGGGGTGCTCTTCCCAGCAACCTAGTCTCCAGCACCTTTCTGCATGACCATAGACCCGAAATTTACTAGCCTGTTCTTTGGACGTGGTGACGGCCATGGTGATGAGCCATATTCATTTTAATAACATTTCAATTAAGTTATGAGGTTAAGGATGATTCAGTCATAAATGTGGTATGAGCTTTATAATTATTTTGTTGCTTTGAATGTATTTTTTCTATAAAACACCAACTGCTATTCTGCAATGCATCTAGTTTTGTTGCTACGAATGTTACAGGTACTACGTGTTGTAATGTGGATATGAAAATGTTATAAAATATCATATATTAGGCATGCTTCTATGTGTGTAACTATAAATATTTTATGCATCCTTGTAGGTTTCAATTTTATATTTCGTATTACCCTCTAATCTTGTCTATAAATATCAAGAACTAATTTTCCTTGTCATCTTATCTGAACAGGTACTACCCACTACTTGTGATATCTAACTTTTTTGATAATAAAGTAATGCACATGTGATCAAGCCTAGTACCCAATGAATGAGTTAATAAAAACCCTGATTGCAGAGAAATATAAGCACATAAATGAGGGATCAATATTTGAGGTGTTTGAGCCTCATTCGACCCAATTAAGTCTAGGGGGACATATTCCCCATTATTGTAGAAACATAGTAAAAGTTGTACCAACAAATAAGAAAACACTTTACAAAAGCTTGGCCAAATATTTATTGTCACTTCCAATTGTGTGTTCCATATTTTATTTCATGGTTTCACGTAACAACCCTTTCTTCGTTACCTTGTCCCATGTTTGATTTCCTTTTTATGAGACATGGCCATTTTTTTTTGTTTTCACCACCTATTCATCTTTCTTAATTATGTCTTCCTCAGTTTGCCTCGCTACTTTGGTTGGTCTCCCTCTTGGACGCTTGATTGTTCTGGAGGAGTATGCTTCTTTCCCTTTAGCCTTCATGTTTTCCTTCTTGATTTCTTGGTGCTCATTTACGAAGAACTAAGTCTGCAGACGTGTTGACATCCTCATCGATAACAAATAAAATAGACGTTAGTAAGAAGGAAATATATATGCGATCCTTAGACTAGCTACATATAATTTTTCGAAGGAATCACAATGATTTTATTATTGTTTTTACCTCTTTTGGCAAAAAGTACAATCAATGTATATTACAGGCCGAGAGGCAGTATTACAGATATCATAATATGGTCGCTAAAGTTTTAAGTATGCAACCAATATGGTTTTCAAGAGATAACATGCAGACTTTACTACTAATCGAAACTAATTACACAATTGCTTGAAAATATACGTGAATGTTCATGTGCAAAAATTCAAAATTGACGGGAAGATCCATGTTTGATTCAGTTGTAAGTCTCCAATTCGTAAACCTCACATAAAGATAATCTATGTATATCATATATTTATTCAGTTATCTAAGTTAGAGTACCTTGAACGGTTTCAATAACTCAACTAAATTGTGTATAAAGACATTGAGCAACTTGAAAAAGCTCGAATTTACATATAGTTTATCTAAAATGAACATCCTCAGATAGTTCAAGAGAAAACAAATCTAATATCGCGCAAATAGAGGAATAGATATAAGTGTACAACCAAATTTATTTACCCAGAAGATTATGTAGTAGTATGCATGAGTATTTCTTTTCCTCATTGCACACTTGTGTAGTAACATATTTTCTACTAGCACATGCTATTTCTATTTCTCCTCAATAAGACGAGTAAAGTATTTTTGCTAAATTGACTAGATTGGATGGGAGAACATAAGGAAAACAATATGTGTGAGACATCCAAGTATAAATAAACACCACAGCAGCGATGGCTGGAGGAACTTAAGAACACCTGAATATTGCTCATGCATATCTATCTTTTTCACTTTTTTTGATCTTCTAGGTCTCGAAGGACTTGCATTTGTTTTATCATTCATCACATTTTTTGTCAGTCTTTTGCGCAAACTCTCATGCTGCAAAAGGAAACAATTGAATAGAAATACTAAGAACCCATAAATGTAATTAATTTATTTATAATAACTTTACAAGTTTAGTAACGTTAGTGAAACTCCATTTATTTATAAAGATAACAATTCAAATAGTTGAACATGTTTTTCAACTAATAAGGTATGAAATACACAAGATCATAACATCAAACTACATAAGAAACATGTAGTTCAAAAAATTGTACTATTAAGCCATCACATTATGATGTCCCATTGTCAAGCTATGTTGGGTCTTATAATAAGTGAGTAACCTCTTCAAAGTTTCCTAAGAAAATTGACACACTTGTGAAAGAAACCAAACAATGCTCATTCCAAGTACAGTCCAACGTATATCTTGACCTGATGCATGAAATTCTTTTTGTAAAAAATGTGTATCTCATATACATAAATGTAAGTTTAGTTTAGCATGCACTCAAATAATAAAAAATTAAGAAAACCTAAGTCTAGTTATTTCAAGAACAATTTGAATGCTAGTTTGTTGTAACATGACACATGCCCAACATATATATTCAATTTTAAGTGTATAATTTTTAATAACTATACCACTTCATGTTAGTCCAAGAAAAGTGATGTTCTTAGAATGGAATATAACTTTGATAAGAGGCAATGATGTATGGCAATCACTGATAATCAAAAAATGTTGAAATTCTCAGTTACCAGATCAGCAGACTTCTCAAAATTGTACAATTCATGTACACTTGTCCTTTGAGTAAATGAACGTTTTGTAATGTTTCCTGTTTGAAGGAAGTGAACTACGGACGCCAATGTCCTGAATGCATAACTGATAACAGGGTCTGTGTAGTACTGCATAATCAATAGTGATTAGTAGTTTGAAAATATTTAAAAAAAAGAACAATGGAGAGTTTCAGTTTTTAATTTATATTTACCGGGTCTTTCCTTGTTCCTTTCAATGTTTTTCGGTACACCATTTCTTTCACCCATCCATCTGGTAACCCAGATGGGTTGAACTCCACTTCTGCAAGGATCTACAAAACCAGGAAACATATTAGCTTTGGAAAGTCAAATCTTTGTAGACATAAACAATTATTTATGTAGTGATAGCAAGAAATACACATTATCCCGAGAGCTTGTGTCACATTGTCCATTTGTAGCACATTCTGGGATCTTCATTTCATTAACATACAGTAGAACATCTTCTTTAGAAAATGCTCGTATTCCCAGTGCCGGGTACACATAAAACTGCAAAATAGAAATAATAAAAAATTAAAGTTATTTCTTGAAATGAGTAAATATATCTTTCATATTTTATATAACTCTTTTTTCTGAGACTAATGAAGGTAGCCAACTCTAATTGTAGCTAGGTTGTTTTCTTTTGGGATAACTCTTATTGTGATAAAAAATGTTTAAAACACGTGTGCGAAGTTACCTTAGACACACACACACACACACACACACACACACACACACACACACACACACACACACACACACACACACACACACACAGAGAGAGAGAGAGAGAGAGAGAGAGAGAGAGAGAGAGAGAGAGAGACTACATCTCAAAGCAAATAAACTAATATGAGGGATATGTCTTTGACGCATGTTTGTATGTAATCCTTGACATTACTAGGATTTATCATAAAAATTATAATGGTTTTGAGCATTTACGAATATTAGGAGTTCCTAAAATTTAATAAAACTACTATAAGTTATCATATATCAACAGTTGGCCACAATTTTAAAATTATATACATATAAGGCCATTCAACACTTGTGTTTATGTTTGGAGCACTAATATATAAAAAAATCCATGTGACCGTTAATCGCCAGCGAATTAGTGACTTGGAGCAAAAAATAAGTTCATCCTTATATTATTATCACCTCTGTTTGTTATACTACATGGACAATAGTTTTCTTATTGACAAAAAAATGTCTAGAAAACTTAATACTGGTAAGAAGATGGACATACAATGTACAATTCCCATATTATTAAGTAATGATGTACATTTTTGTTTATGTCCCATGAGGAAAGATATGTGAACCTTTTGGTGACCCTCTTTATCACCATGCTTATAGAAAATTACACATAAGCATTGTCTGAGGTAGGAAACTACCAAAGAGAAGTCGAGAAATGTAGGTGGCACTTTGTATTCCAATTGAGAAAACTCATGAGAAAAAATTGGTAATTATGAAAAAAAATCATTAATGAATGATTACATTGACACTTTCTAGGATGTCATTCATTGTGAATGGAGTGTGTACTTTGAAGAAAATGGTGAAAAGCTACCTTGTACATCTTGTCCATATTTTCTCCGCCCGCTCTGATCTCAAGCAACCACCCTTTTGGAAGCCATTCATGTGACCTCTGCATATCATGATACAAAGACGCATGAATCATGCATATGTATATTATACTAACTTCATTATACTAAGAAATACATACAGGAAGCATCTTATGATCAACACTATCTTTGGCTTCTAAGTAGTGCTCATCCATCTCGGAGAAAAGGTAGTTCAGGACATCAGACTTCATCCTGAATTTGGCCCCTGACACTGTAGAAATGAAATACTGGAAATAAACAAAAGAAATAAAAAAATTAGATATCTGCAAGAAACAAAACAATACACAAAAAACTGAAAAAATATCTATATTTTTTGTTTAGAGGATGAACATGTGTTAAATAAATTTAATATCATGTATGTCGGCATTTATTTGGTTGTATATAACATACCTTATATAGAGCACCGTCGTCGCCACGTTGGACCTCCATGATCCAACCATCTGGGAGCCAGTCTGGTGCCTCCACCACTTCATCTTCCATCTTCCCCTTGACATCCTCCAGTAGTTTCACTTCCTCAACATCCGAGACGGAGTCTTCCATTCCTGGAGCTGAAAAAATTAATCTTGCCCTTCCCTTTCAACTTCTCACACCACCATAACCACTATAACAACGTGAATTGTCCCACACAGTCCCATTGAAAAGATATGCAAGCACACACTCCAAGACTGCAGATATATGTTATTTTTTCTGAAAATCAACTCATTGTCGATATCCTTATGATGAAGCATGAAGGTATATCCCACCCAGAAAGCCACGGGGAGAGACTGACTTTGATCAACCAAATAAGAAGTCGAAACAAACCACCAAGACATGTGTAGTCTTTTTGTGCGCAACTCCGTGGGAATATCGAAATCTCACTAATTACAAATTTAGATACTACAGAACTCTTCGCTCAATGGGCTGTATCAAATATACAGCAGGTTAGTTAATGCAGTAGTGTAGGCCCGGATGATTATTAGCCTAGAAAATTCCTGTTGGTTTTCCTGGCATGCAGCAGCGCTCTACCATTGCGATTGTACTAGCAGCGTCTATTGTCTACAGTTTCGAAAGTCAAGTTAGTCAACCTGGGCTGCACTGCATCTGAGCAGGGGCACGGAGGAGACCCAGGCTGAGCTGTGGCGTGGCAGAGCGCTAGGCAGTGGATGGCGAGGAACGTTCGGCCTCACGTCCATACAGCCCGCTACGGGGCACCAGGATATGTCACAGCTTTAGGATCGTTGCCGCCTGGATGTCGCACGCGGTGGTGCCGCCATGATCTGGCATGCCCAGGCACCAGGGCAGTTGGCCGAGGCATGTGGCGCAATGGACGACGATGAGATGACGGGCATGGCAGTGGGATGACAACATACGGTGGCGCCGTGGCCAACGATGAGATGGCAGCGAGGCAAAGGCATGTACACGCGACATCAGTCAACGATGGATCAGATCAGCCAAGAACTGAATCGAGTTCTTAGACAACCGATCCAACTGACGGAAGAGCAAAATAACAACGGAAACTCTAATACAAACTTCACCTCCGCTGCACAGATCAGATCAGCAAAGCAAAAAATCTATGGGGAGCCACCTAAGACCTCAGCCGTTACCAATCCACTTCGAAAAAATCAACACAGATCACAAAACAAACGCCGTTCCCCAGATGAGATCCAGGAATCGCGTGTACCTTCTACGCGGACTCAGCGCGGCCATGGCCCGAAACAAACGAATCTCCATCGCCAAACCCATTTTCGTTCAAGTAAACGATGATTAGCGAGGATACACGGGAGGATTTGGTGGCAAACAAACCTTGGGTCCTCTGGGTCGGGGGCGCCATTGAATCTCTGTCGCCGCCTGCCGTTAGCGAGCGTTGTCGCTTGGACGGGCGACCTGCGTTAGCACGTACAGGGGAGGGCGACTGGGTTTGTCCGGCTATTCCACCGGTAAACCACGCGGCGGCTGCGGCGAGGCGACTAAAGGCGGAGGACGACGGGAGGGCGAGACGCGAGGTGGCGGAATTATATTGCGTGAAAGGGGTTGGTGGGAAAGGGGTGTAGGGTTAAAAATGCCAAAACTAGGTAGGTGGTTGCAATTTTGATATGGTAAGGGCGGGCCGGGGTTTGTGAATTTGGTCCAACATATATTTTTCTTTTTTGGAGTTGTATTTGGTTCAAAATTTGAAGGTTCCGGTTCCTTAAAAAATCAAGATGCATGGCTATTATATTCAGCTGACTTCCAACTACATGTTGCAAAGAAATGAGAGGTCATGGAAAAATAGCTATCCGGAAACAAATTATTCGTGTTGTTTTATCTTGTAATGAAGGGTCAGCCACTTCCATGTTAGGGATAGTATTGGCGTGAAGATGTAATGGTCGTTATTTTTGGGCGGTGCTCGGCTATCCGCTATGTGGCTAATTAGTTTTGGCGCGAGAACGAGTTATTCTTTTATGGCCGTTGGCATTGAACTTATGGAAAGATTACTGGTCGTTGAAGAATGATGCTTTTGCTCACCGCATCAAAATGGTCGTCATCTTGTATCACGACATCATTGCATCACTCAATTACATACACGTACGCTAGTTCACACCAGTATAACGACATCTTGTATCATGACATCTATGCGTCTAGGTCTGTGTAGGGCCTGAAAATTTGCAGCGCACCCGATAGGTTGTCAGGTGGTCCCACCGTCCATTAAATCAATATTGATTTCTTTGCACCTAGAATTGCTATAACCTTTTTTTTGAAATAAAGAATTGCTATAACCTTAATTGGAGATATTCCAAACATATATGTGAGGATATGCATGGATCTGCAATTAAGGAAATTATTTATTAGTGGGAGCGTACTTGGCAGCCAGCCAAGACACAGCAAGCATTCCATCAAGAGCTACCAAAAATGTGTCGTGTACGTGGACCATGTATAATTAATACAATTCCAATTAAGCCGCTGGGTAAGCGATCGGTTTTGCACATACGGCCCTTCGTGCTAATTTGTTGACTGATCAGATAGTGTGGATCAATGCAAAGAAACAAAAAAACATGAGGACCCGGATTACTAGGATAGCCGACATGGGCTACGTTCGTATAGGTCGGCTGCCGCCAACCGCTGGGCCACACAGAGGAAAGGAGAGGGGTATGAGAGTGATGGGCCCCCATGATTGAGCTAGTGATGGTGAGAGGGACGTGTCCAGATGCACTCTTGGAGTTACGAACTTCCTTTATTAGGAACCCTATACGTATTGTTAGTGATATAACCATGATAGTTGGTGCACTCCGTGGGCAAGCATACATCAAATCTATGGTGTAGATGGTGTATTCATCCTCTTGCTCCAGTTGCATTCGTTTTTGCTCCCACGAGTTTATGGAAGATGAGTTGGCATGTCATTCTGATACCCCGTTGAGCGACGTTGCATGGCCAGATCATGAGAAATTTCATTTCCGTGCTACCTCTCTCATCTTATACCAATTGGAGCCAGCTCATCAATGGTCGGTCGGGTTGACACCCCTACGACGTCAGAAGTGCTCCGGCGAGCCACACTTCCGTCATCCTGCTAGCTAGCTGGTCGGTATGGTCGATATTGATTATCTTTTCCCGCTCCTGGAGTCATGCTCGAATTAATGGGGAGGAGAGCTATGGTAGTCAATCCTGCGTGGCGGACGTCTTCATGGCTTGAAAGCCATCACCACAGAAGAGCACTCATGATGGCTTGGAAGTTCACTCATCGACTGCAGCCCACAACACTAAGTGGGCAACTAGGGAGGCCTCGCATAGCTCACCATGGAGGAACTTTGTGCCACAATAGAGCTCCTCCACACGTCCATTATGTGCACTACTCGGAGCTGATCTCGGGATGGAGGATGGATGCCATGTAAATCTGCCTGAGCCTTCCCTAACGAGTGCAATTACATAATGATCTGGAGGCCCGGGAGCAGTAGTTGGCATTGTCTATTCAGCACTAACACCAACCCTCTTAAACTCTCCTTCAGTGTGACATGGACGTGAGCAATACCCTCGCGGCTTGTGTTCGGGCGATTTTTGAATATTTCACACTTCCAGGGCCATCTTCTTAAGAGCACCATTCCTGTCTTTCTCCCGTTGTGCTTTTGTGAAATGATCTGCTAGGGTGAAATGTGACGTGAGTGATTCCCAAAGAAGATATTTTGCTCTTTCGTCGACAAAAGTAACTCCTACATCTCCCTTTGCTGGCTTATTCCATTCATGAAAGGAGATCAGGATTAGGTCCCTGACATAACTCTGTATTGACGAGTAAACTTGTCCGCATTCTTCTTAGGTTCAAGTGGTTTGCCATTTGGTTTGATGGCATCGATGTTGAACTTTGCGCCAGCCTGCAACCTTTTGGCCGGGCCTCGTATTGCCTTGCTTGTAGAAGATTTGCTCGATCTGAAGGGCTAAAAGAAGAAAATAGAAGATTTGCTTGTAGAAGATTTGCTCGTATTGCCCTGCTTGTACAAGATTATATATATAGGGTCGCGCTATTCGTCACCCTGGGTGAGGAATAGTAATTCTTCACCCCTCTCTATTTTAACATCAATGCACCGTAATTTTACGTTCCTTAAATTTTGTCTTACTTCAAACATAAAAAGAGAATGTAAGAAAATATATAATCGTCGTAAAAAATATTATATGTTACGTAAATTACATATGTAAAAACCTAATGTAAAATTTACATAAAATATAATTTTTCTGGTCTTCTGTCCTTTTTTATGCCAAATTTACACAGTGAACCAATATGACTGTAACTATTTGTATTTGAAACATAATTTCTTTATGAAATGATCATAATATTACCTCGGGTGAAGAATGATCATATATATATGTAGGACAACACTATTCTAATCCTGCGATTAGAATAGTTATTTGGATCACAGCCGGCCTATATAGGGCGCGGGAGGACGTTATTGAACTTCCAACTCCACGTTCCCCACCTCTCCCCACTCTCCCCGATTCCCAGCTGCCGCCATCCCCGTCGTCGCGCACCTACCCCCGGCCGGCGAGCCTCTCCACAGTCCAGACCGGCCGCCGCGTCTGCGCCCCCCCTCCACCCACTGACGGGTCGGCACCGCGGACCACGCGATGCGGCGCGGCACGTCCACCTCCTCCCGGTGAGCCTCTCCCGCCACCACTCCGACTCCTTCCGACGGGGCTCCGCCGCCGCCATGCCTGGATCCGGCCTTCTGCCACCTAAAGGGCCACACTGTCGCTTCCTGTATACCCTCTTCCTCCATGCTGCTGCTGCCTCTAAGTACAAGCTTGCTTTTGCTTGAATGATATATGTTTGTAGCTAATTTTTTCCATTTTTGTGCATTTAAGTACAAGCATGCTTTTGCTTGAATGATATATGTTTGTTTAGCAATGTTGGTTGAATGTCGAAAATTATCCGAGTGGCCTATGTTTTGCCGGAATGTTGATTCGTTTCCGTTCCGGCAAATTTCAGGTGCTCCATATGTCCACTTTTTAGCAAAGGTCATGCCGAAAATTTCCGTGATTTTCGGCATGACTTGTGCTAGAAACTAGGACATATGGAGTACCCAAGATTTGCCGGAAGGGGATTGAATCAGCATTCCGACCAAACATAGGCCCCTTTTTCCTCTTCATTATATCTTTTATTTACAATTGTTGATCAATACGAAACATGTCTATCGACGCCAAAGTTGTGGGTGGTTCTGCTCGCCTCGAAGACCCCATCGAGGCAGCAAATCACTATTTTGATTACTTGGACGAACACCAAATGGGGTTGCATGGTGGCGGCAGTGGCACCAACCCTAACACCGACGCCGACACCGGCACTAGCACTGGCGCCGGGACTGACACCACCCCCGAGACCGGCAACGATGCTGTCATAGCCGGTAAAACAGTGAAGAAGAAGAGGACACGAAGATGAAACGAGCTTGGCATCAGACAAATTGTGGTCACGGAGATGCACCCCAAGAAGTTAGAGCCAACGGCGCCGGAGGAAGCGCGCTCGTGCTGGGGCAATCAACTTGGATGCATCCTCAGGGAAACTGCCAACATCAATGACGAGAGGTTGAGGCAGATACCACATATGGAGAACATGCTCCTAATGAAGTTGCACAATAGGTTCTTGTTCCTTGGTCGGAATGAAGAAAAATATAAAGATCCATGGGAAGACATCGCCATGAAAAAGATAAACGACAAGGCGATGGTGACGTTCACCAACGACTTGTCCTCCTAGAAAGGTCGGGTGAAAAAAGCGATTGCGAAGAATGAACCGTGGTCCAAGATTGATGCTGATAATCCGTCAATAACGGAAGAGGACTTTTCAAAATTAAAGGAGAATTGCGGTAAAGAAAGTGTCAAGGCAAAGCTAGTGAAAATGAAGGCGCTCCAAGCTAGGAACACGCCTCCCCACCACCTCGGAAGCCGTGGCCTCTTGGCGGAGTTCAACGACCCGCTGGAGCATGACCGGATTAGGGCCCGGTACAAGTGGGACAAAGTCAAAAAGATCTTTTACACGGACCCGAACACGAGGGAGTTCATGAGACTTCTGGTAATTGTTATATTACCACATTATCATATTAGCTTCGAATCAATTCGACGGCAATTGTTGTCACATTAGTAAACCATCCACGTTCCTTTTGCAGAAAGAGCAGCACCAAAAGGCAGCCGAAAGCGACGAGTCGTCACAGTCGTTGGCGAGGCACAAGTGGGACACCCCATTCAACCGGTCCCTGAACATACTGAAAAAGGTCCCAGTGCACAAGCCGCTGTCCTATGGACGTGTGCACAGCGTCGGAGATGGCGCCTCGTGGAAGACGTGCTACCACGAGGAGCCAGAGGAAAGAAGGAAGAGACGGTTGGTCGTCACTCAGCAGAGCATCGATGAGAAGGTCACAATTGCGGTCAATAAGAGCAAAGCTGAGAGCAAAGAAGAGTTGCTCGGGGCCGTCAATGCAGCGGTCACTGATGAGGTGGTGAGCTTGCTTCCGGCACTTTTCGATTTCACGAAGAATAAAATGCATTGCCGGAGGACTTTCCCTTTCCCAGCTTTGTCGGGAGCAATTCAGCGAACACCACAGCACCAGCACCTGCTCAAGCAATCGCAAAAGGTCTTGCTCCTGTTCATAGTAGCCCGACCTCCGTCTCTTGCATGCTCGGTGGGCCTTCTTCGCTGGGTGATCTCGACGCCCTCACGGTAATTACGCGTCATACCCTTTTCACCAGCATGTCTATAGTCTTCCGTTTCAGTTGCCTTTCGGATGTTTGACGTCGCATACATGTCTCCTTCGTAGGCCCACGACACCCCGTGCACCCTTCTCTTCGACATCAAGGGCCAGAAGGTGGCCATGGCAAAGGCAACGATCGTGAAGCCGAAGGACCGCATGTTCCACAACCGAGAGGTGCCCGATGGCGTCTTCAAGGTTAACGTGGACAGTGTCTTAGCGGGCTTCAAGGATTTGCCTCCTCTGGTACCAGTCGATGACGACGAGACCACTAAGATGATTGGCGCATGCAAGAGCTACTTCTTGCCTTGGCCGAAGTCTCTTCTTCGTCACGAGGCGCCTAGTATCACGTCAACGCCACCTTCTCAAGAAGGTATGAACACCACCCGACCTACCACATTACCTGCACTTGTCGTGGCGAGTGACAGCAGACGAGGCAAGGGAGAACCTCCGTTAGTGCCTGATGATGTAGACCCTACTGTTAAAGAGGCAAATGTTGATGATGACATGGAGGATGATGATGATGACCCAGACAAGTATTTAAATACCGCCTATGATGATGGAGGATTGATGGCTCGGGACGGCCAAGACTCTGGCTATGAGCGTAGAGATGATAACTTGATGCTGCCTCATTTGCCGGAGCCGGAACATCCTTAGGCGGAATGCAAAAAGTCTCTCTTCAAGCGATCCTCGCAGGAGACGCCTCCAGATGCCGCCTGTACCCAGCAACCCCCCGAGGCCCGTCCACTGATTCTCTACGACACTGGGGGTGGTTAGGGAAGGTATGGTGGGCTCACTAGTGCCACCCACCAATAAGCAAAGGAGGAGATGGACAAGAAAGTCCCTAAAGGCGCCAGAGCTGCTTCAAGCAGCCAGCCGCCTCTGAAGCCCCAGGTGGTAGACAGAATACATGTCCAAGGTGCGAAGCGCTTCCATGTCGCCGGCGAGCCGATCCTACCTGCCAAAGTGCTAGAGCACCTAGTGAACAATGATCTAAGGAGACTGCATGAAGATGTCCTGGCCAGAGAGAAAAGCCTTCTGGTCGCGGAAAAACAAGGATACCCTCTTTACGCGGCTCAGGTGCCGGGTGGGAATTTGTACGTCGAGAGATGGCCCGCGAATAAGTTCATCCTGCGATTTCACTACATCTATGACATGTTCCACATGACCAAGCTGGATTTCCAGTTCATCCGCATGTATGCGCTGTATCTGAACTACTTCATCAGGGTCGAGAACATCAAATATATCTGCGTCTCGGACCCATTCTATATACACGAGAGCTTATTGGGAGTTTGCAAAGAGCACCGTGACTATGCGAGCAAATACCTAGGCGACTTCATGATCGCTAATAAAGAAAAGGAAGCGATTCTCGTGCCTTATCATCCCACGTAAGTCATCCGCACATATCCTTTCTTAAGTGTTTATCATTCCTTTGCAAGCATGGAGGCTAATTTGAGGTGTACTTAATTTGCGCAGCGGGGGGGGGGGGGGGGGGGGCGAGGGGGCGCCGTCCTCTTCGTTCTGTACCTGGAATACTCCCATGCTATGTAGCTGGACTCATCGAAGAACCTCAGGAACAAGGATTACAAGCACATAAAGAGTGTTCTTGATAGTGCCCTGTTAACCTTCATCCCATCTGGTGGATATATCAAGGTGAAAAAGTACAGGAATCACAGGCTGGCTTTCGGTCATAAGACCGACTTCTGCTGCATCCAACAACCGCACACCAGTATAGCTGAAGGATTCTACCTCTTGCATCACCTGCTCGAGTATAGAAGGGATAATAAACGCCTTCGCATGTCACGTACTACCAATGATGCCGAGATTGTCAGCTGGGCCGCAAGCATAGGAAAGACACCGGATCATCAAATCAGAGCAGAGTTTTATTACGTATAGTGTGAACTTACCCAAGTGATCATGAAGCAGGTCCTCGAACCAACAGGGATGTTATACCATGGGCCAATCACGCGGGAAGATGTCTGAGCACTTCTACTCGCTCAATGTTTGGACCTGAAGCCTTTCAAGAAGCTCGGGGGCTTCCTCCCTGACTATGAAGATCGGATCGCCGACATGGAGGACGGATTGTTGATGACAATGTGTCACTATTGTCTTTTTCTATGGCAAAACTTTGAATTTATGCACGGCGAAACTGTGTGATGTAACTAAACCGTGGTCCTAAACTAGCGTAGAGCGCTCCAGTTAATTAGTTTGGGCATGAGGAACTTCGTCATTTATGTTTACTATTGGTTGCTTGTATTTTGCTAATTATGCATCTTTGTTTTCTTAAGTACATTATGTTGCATATTATCGTTCAATTCATCGACTCACGATGCAGGTACATAGATCAGAGATGGCGAAGGGCTACTACGTCGTGTACGTTGGGAGGGTTCTAGGAGTCTACGACCACTGGCCAGCCTCTCAGGCCCAGGTGCATAGGTACCCAGGTGCTAGCCACAGTGGGTTCAACAGTAGAGCCGAAGCGGAAAGTAGTTACTTGAGGTGGACACTCCAGCATGAGCAGGGGCGGGACCGCCGATACTACATAGTCGCGCTCTTGCTCATGTTGATCGCTCTTCTCTTCTACATCATGGTTTAGATAGAGATGATGAAACTTGTGTGTGTGCCATGACAATGCAGTTGCACTTATTCGAGACATGACATTATCGCACTTGTGTATCGCTATTTTTCGAGATGTGATGTTATTTGTGTTGAATGATGATGATGATGATGATGGTATGACGAGACTATTGTATGTCTATGATATGATGAGAATAGTGTATGTTTAGCATTATCTGATGAAACTATTGTATAGAGCATGTATAAATATTTCATAGATACGTAGGATGGTGCGAATCGGCGAAAGCGGGAACATTAGCAGTTGCGCTGGAAAGCACCTAGCATTAGCACTGGCTTAGCAGAAGTGCTTCCTGTGAACAAGCACTATAGATAGATATCAGTAGCGCTGGTCCGGGAAGCACTCCTGCAATACAAGAAACATGTTAATCCATGACAGATTTGTGATGACGTTCTGAGAATCCGTCACAGTATGTGACGGTTTTCTCTCATCCGTCACGGAAACCGTCATCGACCATCAAGATGTGAATGTGCCTAGAAACCCAACGAAGCCCATATGATTTTTGTTTTTTTCCCGGAGACCATAGATTTTGATTTTAATAAAAAATGCAATCAAGACTTGATCCCAAGACCTCTTGGGTTAAGAAACTAGCGCATGACAACAATGCTACCAGCATTATTAAAGGAGCATTCAGTCATTTCCCTTCTGATAATGCACCTACAGTAAAAGTTTTAGTAAAAAAAAGTGTGTCATGGATCAAACCGTGCACCTCTCACCTTGAATAATCTGTACCAGTTTGTCAAGAAATCGTGGTGTGACATATTGCGGACGTAAAACATTGCACTCGTACACAACAAGTATATATATTTAATATGCAACTTCAAATTTAATTCATGTTTACTTAACTGGTTTGATCGATTGCAGACATAAATTCACAAAAATAATAATATTGCAGACATAAAGTTTTGCACTCGTACACAACATCTCTCTATGTATATAATATGTGACTCCAAATATAAATTCATGTTAACTTAAAAATGTATAAATATAGTTTTTGAATTTCATCTATATGAAAATCAACATAGTCTAATTTATTCTTTAAAACCGTCGTGGCCGGCAACAAAAAACTCATAAAAGGACTAGTAGGCTTTTTTAACGTTGTCCAAGCCGTGACGGACTGCTGCTCCTTTTTCATATACGAGGAAACGGAGTGCCCCTGCCCCCTGCCGATGTGGCGATCCGGTGTGATAGAAAACTCGCGTTGTGATTGGTTGACCAAACCCTCCCACTGATCGCAGATCTAAACCGTCTGCTCATGCAAGATCCGACGGCTAGCAAAACCTGCCCCTCTTTCTCAAGTCTTCTTCAGCCCACCCACGCGCTATCTCCCTATCTCCGCCCGTGACCAGCGCCCCCACGCCCCCCGAACTCGAACAGTAGCAGCTGCACCCACCCACCTTCTTCCTCTCATGCCGCTAGCCCGCCGTACTCCCCTCCTCCCCTCCTGGCTCCTCCCCGTCGTGCACACACCCTCCCGTTCCGAGGCCTCCCCGTCATGCCTTGCTACCCCTCAACCAGCCGCGCCGCCTGCACTCCCACCGCCCCTGCTGTAGTATCCTCTCCTCTGACCAGATCCCGCTGAGATCCGCGAGTCCATGGCAAGCCTGGAAGGATCACGGCGCGGCCACGGGCGTCCTCCCCTACCACATCCCATTCCCTCACCTCTAGCTTCCACTGCCCCATCCAGACCTGAAGCCTGATCTAGTCCACAACTCGGAGTCGGTATCGTCGATGCAGGTCGCGGCCATATCGCTGCAAGGAGCGACCGATCCCGTCGTGGGCGTCCTGAACCGCGGGGATGCACAGAGCCGCCACCGGGCCCAGCAGCCGGGGATGCGCCGTGCTGGGAGGCTGCCATCCTTCGTCGCCACAGTCCCGCATCCGTCGCCCCACCAGGCCCCCCTTCGTCTATACTTGGATTTTTCTTTTTTTGATGATGTCTTAAGGTTTGTCCACGCACAGGCAATGTCGACCTTGGGTTGAGGCCTGATATTGGCGGACAAGGTTCTCTCTCCGATGACGTCAACGGGACGGCCGGATCTCCGTCGAGAAATCCACTGAATGTCGGCACCCTTGCACAGAATTACGATTGGGTGTTTGTATTTTTAGTTTCTTTTGTTCTGCTGGTCCTTGCAGATGCATTGTACGGAAATATCGGTAGTTTAAAGCTTGTATAATTTTTTCTGCTGTGTGTATGTATTTGTTTTTTGAGGACCATATGTATTTTTTTTCTTTTATTTAATGACCAGACCGTATATCTTCTATCAAATTTATACTGGCATAGAATTTGGATGGACCAAGAGAAATGAGATGGGCTAATTGTTGATAATGAAACCAGTGGGCCTTGGACATACCTAAAATTTGACGGGCCAAAGTTCGAACTGGGCTGATTACTACATGGATGTTTGTCTTAGAAGGAGCCAAAATTCTTATTGGGCCAATTACTGTATGGGCTGCCACGTCAGATCCATGTCAGATTCTGATGTGGCACACAAGTTATCGCCGTTATGAGCATGCTAACGCCGTTATGAGCATGCTAACGCCGTTATGAGCATGTTAGTTAAGTGTCGTCCATGACGGTCAAGAATCGTCACGGACCATGACGGTTTTGGATGATCTGTCATGCAGTGTGCGGTGGTCAAATTATGACGCGATATACATGACGGATTTTAAATCCGTCATGGATTCCCTTCCATGATGGTTTTGCGCAGGTCTGTGACGGACATAGACCGTCATGTATTAACGAAATTCTTGTAGTGCTGCTAACAATACTTACCAGTAGTGCTTCCCATAACATCGCTACTGCTACAACTTCTCGCAAGCGGTCACTACTAGGGTTTTCCCTAGTAGTGCCCGGGAAGCGGTCACGTCGGCGGCGGCGGTGGCTCCGGCGGAGCTGGCAGAGGCGTCTCGCGCAAGGATGCTGAATCCACCCGGCGGCCACGCCCCGCAAGCTGCCTAGAGCCAGTAGAGCGTCGGGTCACCGGCCAACTTCTCGCCTGCGCCACAGCCCTGGGGGTCCGCACCCTCACCTGGCTATGCTGACGGCAAAGCGCACGGCGGATTCAACACCAACATCACCTTTCCGCATGGCCAGTGCCCCTCACTCTTCGGTCTGAACCCCGACTAGCGCACTCCCTCACCCGCGTTCGCACGCGACCAGTACCCCCCGTGCACCTACTTGCCGCTGGCTTATGCCCCCTCCCCGATGCCGCCTCTGCGCCATGGCGCCCTGCACTTCTCGCAAGCCTCGTCGTCGCATTTCGGCAACCCCTATGCGTTGGAAGCTTACAAGGACAAGATCATCACGAGCGGCTCGGCCTCTGCCGCCGCCTCCCCCGGGTTCCAGACGCAAGGCGATACAATGGACCTCTAATCGGGAGCATAATCGATATTCGCATCGGGAGATATGAATGGAAGCCGCTACGTGCTAAAATCCTAGCTTGTCCCTACCTTGTCCCCATCCCGGATCATCCTCTATATTCCTCGTGCCACCACCCCGCCTCCTCTCCTCCTACCGATCACCCTCCCCGCTCCACCTCCTTTATCTTACTCATGCCACCACCCCCGTGCCCTCCCCTCTCGCCACTCACCCTCCCCGTCCCATATTCTCTATCCACCTCGTGTCGCCAACCACGCCTTCTCCCCACCCGCCTCTCACCCTCCCTGCCCCACCTCTGCACCTCTCTGTCATCGAGGTCATGTAGCCACTGCGCTCCCCTTCCTTCTGAGATATCTCCTTCGCCTCACTCCGCCCTGATCCCGACCTGACAAGCTAGGGCACCTATCTTCACCACCACTCTCCCTCTAGGACGTCGTAGTCCCCTCGTAGTTGTCCACGTCTCCGTCTTCGCACTCTATTGTTGGATGCCACCCATTCCAGCTTTCACTCGCAGCCTCTCATCAATTCGGTAACCCGCCTTCCCTCGCCGTCCTTTGTTAACTTAGCCATTCCAGACACCAAGGATACAATTTGCCTATGATAGACACGGGGTAATATTGCCTGGTGGGGCGTGTGGGAGGCCGGCACTGGTTGCAGGTGGCCTCACCAGAGGAGCTCTAATATGTCAACTACCACCAACTATAACTAGAACTAGAAGACCTAGACGAGGCATCAAATCATGTAAGATCAAATAGCAAAATCCTAACGTGTATATAGGTTAAAGGGGGATGGAGAGGCAGCAACCAAGGAGGGAAAGCATCCTTGGGACGCCGGCCAAAGGGGGGAGGAGTTGGACTCCTCCCCTAGTATGATCCGACCCCCTTCCTTAGGGAAGGGAGGCGCCTTTCTAGGCCCGTCGATATAAAATTGTTCTAAATACTTTCGGACCATTATATATTTTCCACCTATATATTATTTATAGGTAATACCCGGTATTACCCGATACTCTCCGAAACCCTTCCAGTGGCCCGGATCCTCTCGGAACTCTTATGGATATTAATGAAACAATTTCACAAATATATTCTCATCACTCCGGTCCTACTAATACTCAACAGATCGCTAGTTCCTTAAGCTTGTTACCATAGGTTCAATAACTCACAGACATGAACTAAACCGTCCATTCAATGATAGACAGCAGAACCATGGACGTCCATATCAGTCTCTGCGAACGCACAAATGATATTCGAGTGAACCTGTTGTTAGCTTGTGATGTTCCCTTTGCTTCACGATACTTTAGAAAATCCAGGATGCATCGGTATCCTCTTGAGTGATCACATGCTAACTTTACCGAAATCCTCGTTACCGGTGGTTGAGTTCGACGGTGAGATGGAAAGTATGGACAGCCACTTGATGCAGAAGGATGGTGGTGGAGCGGCAACGGTCACACATCACATGTAGCTGCTGAGATCATGGAAAAGTGTTGGCGAGAACACGTGATTGATTTGATGGTGATTCTTCTTGAGCACCCGATCTTGAGCTTCGGGGTGAAAGCCTAGGTGACCCGAGTTGGTTATGTCTGGCAATGGCGTTGTTTTTATGTCGTGACCTTTTTGAAGGCATTGCTTGGATATGTTCGGACTTTTTCTTCAAGGTGAAAACCTAGATTCTGACCTTGAGTGGTTGGACCCGGTGACGGCTGCGATTGAGCATCGCTCCCTTCCTGAAACTGTTGTTGTTGAAGAACCTTGTCGTACATGTGGTGTCTTGAGATTGTTGGTGCGGATAAGATCATTGATGTAGTTTTCGTATTGTGGGTCTACTCGCTCTATTGTTTTTCAACGCCTAAATCGTGTGGTGCCATAGTTGTTTTTGTGAATTGAATTGAATAATTAACATTTGTGGTTTGATATCTAGGAAACAATAGGTATAGGCTTGCTGATAAATGTTGCCAGCATGGGTCGATGTGTTGAGTTTCAGTTCTATGGGGCATATTTGTTAAGAGAATTACGCTTAATTTTAAGAGAAGGAATTATCCATTCATAACACATAGTTTTGCTACGATGGAAGAAGAATCAAGCTTTCAGTAATTGTTAGGTTTCGGTGCGAGTTCTTCGTAATCCTACCTGAAGCTTGACAAGTACTCATGAGGTTTTCTCTTCTTCCATCATGCAAAACCCCTGTCTAGCAGTACAAATTTTTTTTCTTAAAAATTAATTTCCCTATGATATTCGTCTTCTTGAATAATATGCTATTGCATGATTAATGTAATGTGTTTTATGCATGTATATGAATGTGTATGTAATGTGTGGGAAATAACAATTTTTTGCTATGTGTCAATTATAGGATATGAGATTGCAAGATTTTTGGGAGGGGGTCTCTCTGGCAGACACGCAACGTACCATTCTATGTAAGATAGCCACCGGAGACAGCATCCTAGGGAGGAGATGTTCCCTTTAACGAACAGTGTTCCAGTGACTCGGTGTGGCCTCCTCGCTATTGTGTAAGATATTAGAGAAGTGATTGAATGACCTCGTGGTGTGTATCTAGATGGCGGCGACCCTAGATGAGAAGTTGCAGATGTTGTTAATTCTGGGTCCAACCACCATACCTACGTTGGATTAGGTAGTTGTATGGGTCTTCTAGAGGTCGGATCTCTTGTACTCATGCTGGTCGAGCGTTGTTCACTATTATTTTGGTCCACACGTTTGACTTGCATGAAATGTGATGCATGTAATACAATTTTGATATGTGGATGCACGTTTGAATATTGATACAAAAAATCTTATATGTGTGCAAAGCAACGTAATTATTGAATAAAAACTGCTTCCATGGGAAAAAAAACGCTTCAACTGTACCGCTATTTTTGTTTCATGGGTGATCGATCTTACCAATGGCGGGTCCTTGTGACCGCTCGCCACTGGACAGACACTACACAAATGGTGGGTAACAAATTCTTCCCACCACAGGAAAGATATATATTTGTGGCCGGTGATGACAGCTGCCTGTCACTCATAAAATATTACCATAGCGGTGGTGGGGAACCATCACACCAGTAGTAACATGTTACATATAGCCGGAAAACAGTGGAGGGTGCCCCGCCCACCACTAATAGGCCTTTTGCGCCCGCCCCTGGTAGCCAGTACTTTGAGTAATATAGCGTCGGATAGAACACGGTGAACACTCCAAGATTCAACCTAGACAAACACATGAAATCACTCCATTTGTAACAAATATTGCACCCACCATAGGATAGAGCTACCATGCTTAAGAAGTTTTGACAGTACTAAGTCGAGAGCCCATTGCATGATAGAAATTCAACGCAAATATAGTTTGGGTTTTTTATTTGGAAAGGTGAGACGATCCTTTAGGGGCTTTAATCTCCATTTGATCAAATTGCTCATAACCTGGGCACTACTAATGGATCATTTCACTGTCACTACAAGAAGCTTTTTTAACCCGACTCATCATCAGTGACTTGTCCAGGATCACGTGGCACTAATGAGAATTATCCTTGAGCGCCAATTTCGGAGGCACCCGTGACAGGGTGACGAGGGCTCGGCTGAAGGGTTATCACCAACCGTCCTAATACAGACCGGTCGGTGATGATGCGTTCAAACCATCTTTTGATGTGAATTGGCCATTATCAGTCACCAATCTATGTTACCGTCTGTCCGTGTGGTTTATTTAAAGATGATCCTTTGGTTTACCACCAGTCTGTGTTGTTGTGTACGTGAGTCTTTATAATCCATGTGAGTCCTCATCCCCATTCTAAACCCTCACATTGCTGCCATTGTGTCCCTCTACGTTTGGTTTTCACTATGTTCGACCGTGTGCCGTCGTTCCTCCACCTCCTTTTGGCCTCCCCATTCCAACTAGCCTCCATCCCTCCGCTTATCAATGGCAATGGAGTCCTCTCTGACAACCGCGGCCGCACTTTCCTGGAACGGGCACTGCAACATCCTCTCGAGTGGTGTTCTCTCGCCATCTGCCACACGGACCGTTGCACAATTAACTTCGACTAGGTCCGGCGTTCATTGTCAAACAATTCATGCTGTCATGGAATGCTATGTCTCCAGTGCCATTGTGTGTGGTCATAGACCCGACTGTTCTAGTGCTAGTCGTGTCTGGGTTGTTCTTTCCGGTGGCCCAGTCTCCCGCGCCTCTGTGCATGACCGTAGATCTGAAATGTACTGCCTTGTTATATGGCCGCGGTGATGGCCATGCTGATGAGCCCCATTCCTTTTAATACCATTTCAATTAAGCTATACTAGTCATCAACCCGTGCTTCTGCATGGGCTAGCAAGTGTTAAAAAAAATATATATCGAAAGTTTCGATAAATATTGTTTTCTTTGGATGTTGTTGAAAAAGAAATATAATATATTTATATATCTATTTGCTACTTATTTTTTATAGCGTATACCATATTATATTTTCGTACATCCCATTTTGAATACACTAAGAATATAGTGGGTTATTTTGTGGTGTTGAATTTTTTGTACTAAGCATTGTGCCACAACAAAAAGCGGTGACACAATTATATGTATTTAACGGTCCTAATTCTAGTAATTACGAAGTACACATGAATAAGTTTGCTATTTAATAGATATACATGTAACATCTATGATTCTTCTCTCTATGGGTAATTACTGCACAATTACTCCTTGCATCTACTTGTTATGTATGATTAAAATATTCCACCAAAAACATAGGTGACGTACAACCATTCTCGGAGGACTTAGCTTATGCCTTCACTCTCAGCCGTCTCTACATGTGCACCCTCCCTCTCTTGCTCTCTATCAAGCATGCGCGCGCGCGCGTGTGTGTGTTTGTCACACGCATGTGCACACACATATAAACGTATCTAACTAATCGCTACCCACACTAGTGAAACGGTCGTCACTTGAACATGCCGATGATCTACATGCCTCGTTACGGGCAACGGTTCGGTTCAATCTTGTCCTTGGACTGTAACTTTCTAGAGGGCAGCCTCATATATAATTCTAAAATTTCAATATTATAATTTGGAAGTTTGCTTTACTATTCTTAAGCTGGCCCATATTTTTCTCAAAACCAAACGAGTGGTTTCTACATTTTTGGAAATTGATTATTTTTACATCCCAACAGAGCCGTTGAGAAAATTAACGACAATGTTTTCCTTTGGGTACTATTAATTTATAATTTTAATTAATTAAGCGTTCATGCATTGTTGTGCGGTTATTCCTTAAATATCTAAAATGTGAAACTTGTAGTGCACTTTTAGTGACTTTTTTAAATACATTCTTTTAGTGTCTTTCCTTTGGCTACTACTAAATTTCATATTTTTAATTAATTAAGCGTTCTCGCATAGTTTTCGATTATTCTTTTAATATCTTAAAGATGAAACTTAAATTGCATGCCCTCCCTTGTGAAATCAGCGGACCTCCATTAGTTATTGTTTGATTCTTTAATACATTGTTTTAGAAAAATTTCTATGCCTTTTCTATAAATATTTTCAGAAACACTATGTGAATCACATGAAAATTTGGGAGTATATATGTAAGTTTAATTTATAAACATGATTGTCATAGTATACACATATATGCGTTCTGGTAGTATGTTCTGTGATTTTTGGTTGAGAAAATTAGTTCACATATCTAGATGTACGTCCAACACACTTAGGCACATATTTGACATAGCTGTGTCACACATGCATGTGTAGTACGTTGACAGAAAAAAAAAACTGTATTTTTCTAGGTGATCTTACTTTCCATGTTAGCTAGTGTGACACGCATGGACCCTTGGGCCGATCCAATCTCCCTTGTAACACTATTGAGTGCCCGTGCTTTGCCACGGGCCACCAACGCTGATCCAACATTGCTAGTCGTCTCACTGTTATCAACGAAACCACAATAAGCCCTCTTGTGGCTCGAACAACCCCTCCTGCTTAAAGCGCTCATCCCACAAAATAGTTTGATACCTTCTTCCCTATACAATGTATAGCTAAACCAAATAAATGCGACTCAAACTTGCATTCCAGATATACCTATTTATCATCATTGCTTAAAAAAAACTATCCCCATGTTCTTACTCAAATTTCATATAGCTTGAGGGATATTGGTCACCAAGAGAAAAATGTGCTCACTGTGCCACAAAACAATAAATTTAGGCGTAAAGGAAAGGGAAAAGAGAAGAGAAGGAAGGAGGGGGCGCCGCCCCTCCCCCTAGTCCAATTCGGACTAGGACTTGTGGGGGGGCGCAGCCTCCCCTCTCTCTTTCCCCTAACGCCTAATAAGGCCCACGTACTCCCCGATGAATTTCCGTAACTCTCCGGTACTCGAAAAATACCCGAATCACTCGGAACCTTTCCGATGCCTGAATATAGTCGTCCAATATATCGATCTTTACGTCTCGATCATTTCGAGACTCCTCGTCATGTCTCTGCAGTCATCCGGGATTCAGAACTACCTTCGGTACATCAAAACACATAAACTCATAATACCGATCATCACCGAACGTTAAGTGTGTGGACCTTACGGGTTCGAGAACTATGTAGACATGACCGAGAGTCATCTCCGGTCAATAACCAATAGCGGAACCTGGATGCTCATATTGGTTCCTACATATTCTACGAAGATCTTTATTGGTCAAACCGCATAACAACATACGTTGTTCCCTATGTCATCGGTATGTTACTTGCCCGAGATTCGATCGTCGGTATCTTAATACCTATCTCAATCTCGTTACTGGCAAGTCTCTTTACTCGTTTTATAGTGCATCATCCCATAACTAACTCATTAATCACATTGCTTGCAAGGCTTATAGTGATGTGCACTACCGAGAGGACCCAAAGATACCTCTCCGGCAATCGGAGTGACAAATCATATTCTCGATCTATGCCAACTCAACGAAAACCATTGGAACACCTGTAGAGCACCTTTATAATCACTCAGTTACGTTGTGACATTTGGTCGCACACAAAGTGTTCCTCCGGTATTCGGGAGTTGCATAATATCATAGTCATAGACCATGTATAAGTCATGGAGAAAGCAATAGCAATATACTAAACGATCGTATGCTAAGCTAACGGAATGGGTCAAGTCAATCACATCATTGTCTAATGATTTGATCCCGTTAATCAAATGAAAACTCATGTCTATGGCTAGGAAACTTAACCATCTTTGATTCAATGAGCTAGTCAAGTAGAGGCATACTAGTGACACTCTGTTTGTCTATGTATTCACACATGTACTAAGTTTCTGGTTAATACAATTCTAGCATGAATAATAAACATTTATCATGATATAAGGAAATATAAATAACAACTTTATTATTGCCTCTAGGGCATATTTCCTTCACATTTTCATCTTATCCTTCAACTACCAAAGTTTGTACCATCAAAATATGGACCTCTACAGTGGTAGTTTCCCTCACTAGACGCCATACTCTTCTAGGTTGTGAAACCAATGCAATGGATACCAACCCTCTGATACCACTTGTAGGATCGAAAGTATGTCTAGAGGGGGTGATTAGACTACTTGAGAAAATAAAAACTTATCCTTTTCTAAATTTATGTAGTGGACAAGTTTTTTTGCAATTCTACCAAGTAAAATACACCCTACACATTCAAGTGTTAGAGTTGTGCAGTGGAAAGTAAAGACTTTGCATATCTATGTAAAGGGGGGATTTGAGATTTCAAACACAATGAAGACACGATTATTATTGGCGTGCCTCTGATAGGTGGTGCTATCATACGTCCATGTTGGAGACTTCAACCCACTGAGGGTAACGGTTGTGCGAGTCCACGGAGGGCTCTACCCACGAAGGGTCCATGAAGAAGCAACCTTGTCTATTCTTTCATGACTTACGTCCATGAAGGACTAGCCTCACTCGGGTAGATCATCACGAAGTAAGCAATCTGCTTGCCCTTACAAATCCCTTGGTTCAACTCCACATGATCTTGGTGCCTCCAAAAGGTAATAATTGTTGTGTTGGTGTTGAACTCCTTTCTGTTGTGTTTAAAATGACAGTCTCCTCAACACTCAATCTCTCTCTCATAGATTTGGCTTGGGTCGGAGAAAGATTGGAGTTGAAACCAACTTGAAGAGGCTAGAAATCAAGATTCGGTTGGTAGGATTGGAATATCTTGATGTCGACAAATGAGTAGGTGGTGCTCTCAGAAAACGAATGGTGGAAGTTGTGCTTCATTCTAATGGCTCTCTTAGAGAGTAACTGGGGGTGGAGGGCTATAAATAGCCTTCACCCAAAATGCAACCATTACACAGTTTTAACCCAAGTCGGTGAGACAGAACATAAACTCGCTGAGACCGATCTGCGTAAACAATATGAACGTTGGGATTTTCAGTTGGACCGAAGTGGAACAACTCGGTTGGACCGAAGTGCAATAGCTAGGGAAAAACTTTGTTTCGGATTTTCCAATTATTTCAACTCGGTGATTCTGAAGTGAAACAATGTCAATAAAGAAACTTCGCAAGGCCATCTCCATTACGGGAAACATCTAATTTGCGGCCAGGCGGCGTCTTCGCCATCAACTTTTCGTTGGGCAAAGAAATCGTTTGCCATCATCAGCAGACGGCAAAGAAATGGTTTGCCATTATCAGCAGAGGGCAAAGAATGACTGATGGCAAAGACAAATTTTCCATCTTCAGCTTTTATTACAGACGGCGAAGACTTACTTTGCCGTCTGCGGTTTTTATTACAAACGGCAAAGACTTACTTTGCCGTCTGTCAAAAATGCAGACGGCAAAGTTCTTCGCCATCTGTAATAAAAGCAACTGACGACAAAGACATACCTTGCCGTCTATATTAAAAATTGCAGACGACAAAGAAGAAACGCACCTCGCGGATCGAGCTCCTGCATCGATGAGGTGCACTATCGGCACCCCACGCTCACTCTCCCCAATCTCTCTCTCCCACGGTTGCCCCCACCATGTTCTCTCCCCCACCCGACCCCAGTTCTCTCTCCCTTATCGCCGCACGACTCTCTCTCTCTCATACGCATCTCTCTCTCTGTCTCATGACTCCCGAGCCGCCCCGCCCCGGTCGTTGTAGGCCACCCCGCCACACTCGCCTCCGCCGACCTGTCATCTCTCCTTCTCCCTCCATCCGGCCCCGTCCCCCGTCGATCCGACCCTGTTCCCGTCGCCATGGAAGCCGCTGCTGGCTTCTTGCCTCGTGCCGCCATCACTCCACAGCACTCCACGCCGAACGCTCAGGTCTCGGAGGGCCAGCGGTCGCCCGCACGGTCTGCTACCGCTCACTCACCGCCCGTCCCTAGCACTCCATGCCAGACGCGCAGGTAACAGAGGGCCAGCGCTCGCCCCCACGGGTCGCTTCCACTCGCTGGCCGCTGGACATGCAGGTCCGGGATCGCCGGGCGCCTAGGAGCATAGCCGGACGTGCGAGGCCACCACTCGACACGCTCGCCGCTATGGATGCGCTCGAGGCCAGAATGACCCCGGGTTGTCGGTCGTGTTCACTAGCGGACGGCCGGACGTGCCAACCACAAGACCATCGGCCGCCATTTTTCTACTCTACTGCTGGACGCGCTCACCGCCGGAGTGTCGGCGGCCATGTCTCGCCTATGCCGCCAGAACGCGACCGGGGAAGCCACCACCATTTTTTTAATTAACTCTATAATCTTTGTCGTTTGTTGAACATGTGGCTGATGGCAAAGCAATGTCGGACCCACCTACTAATAGAAAATCCTAAACCTCACTTTGTTGTCTGTCATAGAGAAAAACCTGATGGCAAAGTCTTTGCTGTCATCCCGACGAAAAGATGACGGCAAGGTACCGCTTTGCAACTACAGCGTTGCCATCTGTCTTTGCCATCAGCCAGCTGACGGCAAAGTCTTTTCTGTCAATTATTCGTCCTTTGCCATTTGTACTTCCCTGACGGTAAATTAGTTGTTTTACTTAGTGCTCGGTGGGACTTAGATCCATTTTGATCAAACCGAATTGCTAGGTTTTGGGCTGTCGCAATGGGAATGATCATCTCGGTGGGTCCGGGATAGATGATATCGGTGGGACCGAGTTAAAGAATTAGTGTTTGGACAGATGTGTTTGAGAAAATGACTGAGGGTTTTTGGAGCAATATCAATAAGCACTTGAGCAACAACCTCATCATCAATATCTCATCCCTGTTTAAAAGTATTGGCTTTCCTAAGGGACTCAATGTGATCTTGGATCACTAAACCATAAATGTAAAGTTTTGGAGTTGCCAATTCTTGTCCTTAGCATTTTGAGGGGTCCACATCCATTCGTCCTTGCCATGCCAATCACTGATCATTTCTGAAATCTATTTGCAGTGAACATCAGATATATATGTTGTTGTTAATTAGCAAAACTACGTGAGGGATTAGTTGCACTTTCAATAGGGCCATCAGAGAATGAGCTCCCGAAGAAACCAAGGTCGGGGCCCTTGTTCCAACCAGCCAAACACATGAAGAAATTCTAAGTAGTTCAACTTGAGGACCCCAGCAAAATAGTAGCGATCGGGAGAGACCTCAGAGAGAGCAAACTAGAATATATTTGCCTGGAGGCCCCTCGACATGTCGGGTTTACCAGCCCACAAGGCCGAACACAGCCTAAACATCCGCCAGGACGCGAGGCCGGTGAAAAAAGACCTTGTTTCATTTTGCTACAGAAAAGTGAATGGCAATAAGGGAAGACATAGCACAGCTACTCGCGGCCAAATTCATAAGGGAAGTCGCGCACCCAGAATGGCTCGCAAACCCAGTAATGGTGCAGAAAAAGAGCCAGACATGGTTCGTGTGCGTGGACTGCAACTACCTCAACAAAGCATGCCCCAAAGACCCATTCCCACTACCCCGGATAGATTAGATCATCGACGCCATGGCAGGATGTGAGCGCCTATGCTTTCTGGACGCATACTTTGGATATCACTAGATACGTATGAAGGAATGTGATAAGGAGATGACCTTCTTCATCACACCATACAGACCATCCTGTTATATCCCAATGCTTTTCGGCCTCAATAACCTGGGAGCAACATACCAGTGAACAATGCAGAAGTGTTTCAACAAACAGATCGAAGTCAATGCAGAGGTCTACATCGACGACATTGTGCTCAAATCCAAACAGGGCTCCAGCCTCCTTAGCGACCTTCAGTAGACCTTCTACAACCTCCGCAATTTTAGGATGAAGCTGAACCACAAAAAGTGTGTTTTGAAGGTCCTCGCATGACAGCTGCTGGGATTCATCGCATCATAGCAGGGAATTGAGGTGAACCTAGAAACAATGCAAGCAATAGTAAACCTCCAGCCTCCGGATACGTTGCACGACGTACAGAAGCTCGCAGGATATGTGGCAGCCCTTAGCCGATTCATGTCCCCACTAGGAGAGAAAGCTCTACCCTTATATCGCCTCATTAAAAAGGGTGACAAGTGCTATTGGAGAGAGGAGGCCGAACAAGCATTCACAGACCTCAAGAACCTCCTGTATAGTTGAACCCACTCCTCGTGTCACCAGCCCAGTTAGAACCTATGCTTTTGTACATATTGGAGACCACTGAGGTGGTCAGCGTGGTGATCGCTGAGGAACGGGAGGAGGCCGGAAAGGTGCAACGACGGGTACAACACCGGGTGTACCATGTCAGTGAGGTACTCACACCCTGCAAGATAAGGTATCCACACTACCAAAAGATCACATATGGAGTGTTCATGGCCCCAAGGAAGCTACGGCATTATTTTCTTAGGTAATTTACTTAGAAAAATTCGCTTAGGTAATCTGCTATTCAATATGTATGCATGATGTCATATATGCGTGGGTAATTTGTTTAGACAATATGTATGTGATCTTTAACGTAAATGTAGTTCAGGAACTTCTCCTACGTATAAGCCCATAATTTATTGCTTTCAAAACAGCCATCCTACATACCTATCACGACAGTTCTATGGTGTGGGAAGATATGTTGTCACGCAATATTTTTCGTCATTACATGACTAGAGATGTTATTCCGTTTAATTTTTTCACATCTTCTATGTTAGATGATTGCACATCTTGGTACACTGCCAGAGGAATTCGTTAGAGTTTCGACATCATGTTTATCATTTGTTCAGCTGAGTTGTAAGTAAATTTAAAGTATTTATCATTAGAGAGTATTGCTCATACTTTCAGACATCATATGAAGGATGCACCATGGAGGTATCATAGAGAAAAAAAAGAGTTGTGAGAGAATAAAAAGAAAGAGAGGGAGCAATAGTGTTCTTTTTAGTTTACACTTGTGCTTCAAAGTAGCACCTGGTTTTATAGCCGAAAAAATAGTTCCTTCTTCAAACAAAATGGAAATTATTTGTACAAGAGGACTTAATGGCCCAAATAAATCTCATGAACTCCAAATAATATTCTAGTCATTATCAACTATATATAACTGGGGACAAGTCTTATTATCTCCTCTCCGACAATTGCCTTGCATTGTATAATGATTAGAATATATAAAAGGTCCAATTTATAAATCCAACTAGATATCTCGGAATGAACTCTTATTCCCTATCATTTGAATATTCAATAAACTCCAAAAATTTCAAATCCTTGTCAAAATTAAAATAAGAGTAACCAACACAAGAAATTTATAATTAATCCTATTTGAATAATTGACCTTACAAATTTTAGAATTTTGGGATGTTAGAGGCTTCGGCTTCACTAACAATTGATGTTGCGGTAGAAACTTGGACATCTTGCATCTTAATAAACTCGCCGACACCGTCCATTGCAGCATGGATTTGCACTTGATCTGCAGCAGCTTCTGGAACTAAAGGTGCGGTAACAACTCCGAAAGCTTCAGCTTCAGCGAAAGCGGCCACATCAACAAGGTCTTCTATAACAGTAACAATTTTCGTCCTTGCAGCGAGCTGATCTACAGCTTCACCATATATACCAGGTGAGGTGACTGCAAGCATATCCGCTGCGCCTTCATATGTTGTTGCAGCTTCAGCGCAAGCTGGGGAGCCTGTCACACCAGCTTGTGTGACCGCATTTGAAGAAGTCGCCATGAGTGGTTCTTCAATATCAACCACTGCTTGTTGCGGCGTCTGTGATGATATGGCTCTGAACCGAGTAGCAGTCCTAGTCTTGGTAAGAGAGACCTTCCTCACAGCCTTCCTTACATTTTTATGGCTGAAAATAGAAAGGAAAAAAGGGAGAAGGAAAGAAGTTATCAGATATTAGTACTATATAAATTGTCATCCTTTTTGAATTAAGTTATCTATGTTATAGAAAGAAATGGTAATAAAAAGACAGATGACAATACGAAACTCGCCTTGATGTCATATCGCACGTGTCATCGTCCTTCGGGGTACTTACATAAGACCTGTTACAAAAAGAAAGATAAAAAGGTGATAATCAAATTGGTGTGTCTTTTATGAAGCAGAAAAGAAAATGAAAAATCTAGGAATTGGAAGTACCTTGTTCTTGAGACACTGGATGACGCCTTAGCCATATCAACCTGCTTGGCAGATCCCCTACAGAAAAATGACAAAGTGGTTGGAGCATAAGTAAACAATGTATAAAAATGAGAAGTATAAGTTATCAGTGTTAAATACCGAAGTTACTACAGAATCACACCTAAAATTACTGTACAATGACTCCCATAATTACCATACAGTGACGATGAAACTGAAAAGAAGAAGGAAAGGCACTGCTAGCTCACCTGCACGAATCTAGCTTCTTCTGACTGGGGTGTGTAATGGTCTCATCGGTGCCCTTATTGGGCAACCGAATACCAAGCTCTTGGATGACAATTCTCTTGATATGGTAATGAGTTTCAGCTTCAGACAGCATGGTAGGGTGAACTGGTGCAATTTGTGGTGGCGGAGAAGGTAGCCTCAATTTATTGCGCCTCGTGTAAGTCATATCAAAAGCCTTCACAAGAAAATCACTGGATCTCTTCAAGGAAGATTTTGTGGCCACCTCAACCTGCATGTTTATCATATCTGGCTGGCTAGGCATTCCTTCCCCTCCATCAACTAATGTCGTGGGGGACTTCAACTTATTGCGCCTCGTGTAAGTCATATCAAAAGCCTTCACAAGAAAATCACTGGATCTCTTCAAGGAAGATTTTGTGGCCACCTCAACCTGCATCTTTATCATATCTGGCTGGCTAGGCATTCCTTCCCCTCCATCAACTAATGTCGTGGGGGACTTCAACTTCGTCAAAGAAGCCGCCTCCTGAATCGCAGCCTCTCCTATGTGTTTCCTTTTCATTGTGCCCTGTCGCATATAAGAGGACGAAACAAGTTAAAGATGTCCCACAAAATAATCTAAAAATATATAGAAGTACCAGAGGGGAGAGTTTACTTCATAATCAAAGAATAAAAACACCACATGAAGAACCGTACCACCCCTTTCAAACGTATATGATGAAAAATACTTCAAAACAACCTGGTGAAATCTACTACTACAAGCATGGTAATTTGAATACAGTGCACATGGTAGCTTGTACACAATAGTCCTGGAAACTACAACTTTAAAGTCATAGAAATGGACAAAATTTACTTACGGAATATCAATGAAAATGTGATAAATTATCAACGAGAAAAAAAGGAAGGGTAAATAACAGTAAAACACGCACACATCAGATGTTAAGCTTGCTTATAATTGACTATTACTCCATCCGTTCCTAAATACTATAAGCTTATTTAGATATTCCAATGCGGAATACATATGAAGGAGAATGAGTGAATCTACACTCTAAATTATTCCAATGCAGAATAGATTTGTATGCAGTCCATATTGAAATCTCCAAAAAGGCTTATATTTAGACAAGGAAAATTCTTCATAATAGTGATGGTAATTATGCGAAGTACAGACTATAGCCTACCCCAACTTGTTTGTGACTAAAGGCTTTGTTGTTGTTGTTGTTTGTACAGACCATAGCCATGAAGCAAAAGTGCAGAAACGCATGTTGAACACATGACAAAAAAGAACTGCGCTGATGCGCGCTGACAAACAAGAATCAAATCAATTTTGCACATGAACAGAAATTAATAGACTAGTAATTTTGCTACAGCAGACATGCAGATTTGTGAAGGGGAAACCTGATAACTACTATATAACCGACGAGCTGAAGAAACAAATGCCAGAGCTTACAGACCTTGGTGCATTAGAACAGCGATCACGGTAAAATAAAACAAAACTAGCATGGTAAAATATTAGGACATTGAGCACTATTAGATTTAATGGGAAAACTGAAATGACAAAATGATCTACAGTTGTCAGGCTACAAACCTGATTACTAAGATGCAATAGGACTGATAACTATAGAACATCCACTATGGGGATAACTGGCGGTGGATAAATACTGCACATAATGTCAGCAAATTATGTCTCCGAATTAAGCTGAGCCAGAGTAACATCTCAAGAGAATGCCTGATAACTTATTTGAAAAAAGTCTGACAACTACAAATTGCATCCATCAGCCAATTCAAATCCAGCACCATAATTTTTGTGCTGATGGCAAAGCAAATTTCAATTCCATATTGTAACACAGGAGCAAATATCATGGTGATGAAATCAAATCAAGCAGCAAATATAGCAAATAAAAACACCCAAGACACTCAATAGACTTTAATCCCCTATAAACTATCAACAACAGCGTCCAATTGAGATACAGCAAGTACAACCTAAGTAGGCTAGAAAAATAAGTGCAGCCTAAACCTGACACCTAGCCCACCTTGCGACCTCAGTCAATGACAGCGGCGTAATCAGCGGCAGGACGAGCGACGTCATACAGACAAGAGACAGCAATAAATCTCAGAAAATGACCTCAGACAAACAACGGAAACTTACACATAAAATTTTGTGCTGATAGCGAAACAAATTTCAATTCCAACATGACACAGGGGCAAAAATCATGGTGATGAAATCTAATCAAGCAGCAAATCTAGCAATAAAAACACCCAAAATACTGAGTAAACTTCTATCCCCAATAAACTATCAACAAACCAACTACGAATCTCTCTATCCGCCGATTTCAAAACCATCCCAAAATTTCCGCGAATCGTTTGTTGATTTCGGCGAGTAGTGGAATAAAATTACCGCTGTTGGGAGGAAAAACAGAGAGCAGGTGGAAGGACTGCAGGCTCACCGACCAGTCGCTGCCGTCCGCCGATTCAAAACGGTCGCCTGCTTCCTACACAAAAATAACCACACATTTAATTATGTGGCTCGCCAGATACAAATCTCAATACATAATATAAGCAAAAGGGTGAATGGCCACTTTGGATTCCGCACCGGAAGAAAATATAAGAGCGTCTAGATCACCACTTTATTGATCTAAACACTTATGTTTATTTATGGAGGGAGTACAGCCTATGTAGGCCAAAAAGAAAGAAATACTGCCTAAGCTTGACACCGGGCCGACCTTGCAACCTCAGTCAACGACAACGTTGCAATCAGGAACGGGCCGAGCGACCTCAGAGCCAAGGTTTTGGTTATCGAATGAGGCATTTTTACCCAGGGGGACTGGTAACGCGGTTACCACGGTTACCGAGAAATACCCATAAATACCGAGAATATTTCGAACGAATTTTATAGTTGAATTTTAAATTCAAATAAGTTAATGAACGAATATTTGAACCAGAGACCTCTCAAAACAGAAATTAGGTTGCTACCAACACGCCAGAACCAACTCTCATGGCATTAATTACATCCTACGTACTTTACTACAAATCGAGTGTTTAAATTCAAAAAATTCAAAAAACTGGTATTTTTTGCTTGGTACATGGATTTACCGAGGGGCACGAAAATACGCGGTAACCATGGAAAATCTCGAAATTTCGACCGGTAACTAAAACCTTGCCTCAGTCAGATAAGCGACAACAATCAATCTCAGACGGCGACCTCAGAGAGACACACGGAACGGAAGAGCACAAAATAACAACGGGATCTTACACATATTACGAGACCTGGAGTGGACACGGTTCTCTCTAGAAACGCCACCTCCGCTATACAGATCACCGCAGGAAGAGAACTGAAGCGGAATCCAAAATCCATCCGCCACAGGATGACACTAATAACAGGATGACACTAATACAACCAAAATCCTAATAAAACTTTAACAGACGAAAAATAGCCAAAGCGGCCAGTCGTTCCTCGGTAATTTCTATTAATTCCGGCGCCCAAGATCTGATCCCCGGCAACGCACGTCAGCCCCGAACCTTCATCAACTCGCGGATCGGCCATCGAGCAGAGCACAGCGGACCAACTTTTAACAACCTGCGGGCCGCCGCTAAACAAACGAGGATTATCAAGGAGAGCGGGAGGAGGATTTAGCCTAGCAAACCTTGGGGTCAGGGTCGAATCGTGGGGAGGAGAGGACCACCCGATTGTCGTCGCCGTCTGCCGCTTGCGAGCTCACGCACCGGGGATAAGCGACCTGGGTTTGCCTTGCTAATCCGCCCGTACCAAGCGTCGGCTGCACGGGTAGACGGGGAGGCGAGCCGACAGCCGACTGCGCGGGAGGGATGGGGAGCGGAGGAGAACGACGACGAGATGAGACGGGACGCGAGGCCGGTGTGGGTGGCGGCTGGCTGTGGGTGTCAGAATATTTCGGGGTGTCGGCGCTACATATATACCTCTGGGAGAAAAGGGTTGGTTTTTTTTTTTAGACAACCTCGCGAAGCTTTTATTAATTCGTCACAATGTTTACAGGGACGGATGGTAGGTTTTCCGGGTGGCCTAACCAAACATGGCGGCCACCACCAAGAGATAAAGCATGCTTCGCTAAGTTGTGAGCTTTATAATTTGAGCTCCTACTTTCATAACTAAAACTGCATAAATCAAAAAGAGAGGAACGATCTATAATTTCATGTACAACTGCACCATAGCTTGCCAAGTTGTCCAACCTCAAGTCTTGTACCACCACTTTGCAGTCTGATACAATTTTAATCTTCAGAAGGTAAAGATCCTGAGCTAATGCCAAAGCCTCTCTGATGGCGAGCGCTTCCAAAGTCGCCGGGTCATCAATGTGATTGAAAAAGAGCGTCGCTGCACCCAAGAATCTCCCAGTGTCTTCTTTGCATATCACTCCTACAGCACCATAACCATTCCTGGAAACTGCTGCATCTACATTCAGTTTTGCATTACCTAGTGACGGGGATATCCACGACCGACGAATTGCCTGTGCGTGCCTCACCTCACAGCTCCTTTGGACTCTATTGTTGACAATCTGCAGCTCGGAAAGGTACCTAATGATGAATGCATTCACTGAGATTGGTGACTGGAAAATATTCTCATGGATAGCCTTACGCCGAACTCCCCATAGTGCCCATAGAGTTACTATCATTTGATCAAAGAGATGTTTTGGTAATATTTCATGCAGATTGCACAGCCAGTCCCTGGGGTTATCTACCCCCTGTTCGCTCATCCGGTCTACCAACTCCTCGGGCGCCAATGACCACACACTCGCCGCCATCGGGCAAAGAACCAATGCATGTTTCCAAGTGTCTACTGCGCCACAGATAGCACAAGTATCTTCTGTTGCCATGTGTCGGTGTTTCAGAACTGTCCCTGTCGGCACTGACTGTCGGGCGAGACGCCACACAAAAACTTTCAGTTTTGAAGGTACCTGAATGTTCCAGAGCATCGTCCATTTACTAGTTTCATTCACATCATATGATGTTCCACCGCTTCCATCAAGTTGGGCTTCATGGGCATGTTTAATGCGCAAAATCATCCGATAAGCAGAACGAACAGTAAAACGTCCACGAGCCTCCTCATGCCAGGCCCAAAAATCTGGGACACGACGTGTGCACATCGGGATCCGAAGTATAGCCTCCGCGTCAACTTGGGCGAAAGAAGCCCTGGCTAGCTCCTCCTTCCAGGTAGCCGAGGTACTATCAATTAGTTGAGCCACACAAACTGGAGCATTTGGCGACGGGGCTGTGAATGGCCGCTTCGAACTATTCCTCGGGATCCAGTTATCTTGCCATATGTTCGTCGTTGCACCATCCCCAATCCTTCGAATGAGACCAAGTGACAGGACATCTCGCCCATCCAAAATAGCACGCCAAATTTGGGAGGGGTGAGCACCCAACTCGGCCTGAAGCAAAGTACAGTCCGGAAAATAAATCGCCTTGAGAATTCTGGCACTGAGCGAGGTACTATCAGTCAACATTCGCCAAGCCTGTCTTGCCAACAGCGCTAGGTTGAAAATTTCCATGTCACGGAAGCCCAACCCTCCCAGGTGTTTAGGCATAGTCATAGTATCCCATGCGACCGAGGCCGCTTTCCTCTTTCCCTGCTTTGAGCCCCACCAGAACTGGCGGATGATGGAGGTGATATTCTCACATAGTCCACGTGGTAGTCTGAAACACGCCATTGAATAGACCGGAATTGCTTGCGCAACAGCCTTGATCAGAACCTCCTTACCAGCTGAGGAGAGTAACTTAGCCATCCACCCCTTAATCTTTTCCCACACGCGGTCCCTAAGATATTTGAAGGTACCGTTCTTCGAGTGGCCCACATCAGTAGGCATGCCCAGATAGCGCTCACTCAAAGATTCATTATGGACCTGCAGGTTATTCTGGATAGTCTCCCTCAGCTGTGGGGGACATCCTTTGCTAAAAAAGATGGACGACTTCTCATTATTTATCCGCTGTCCTGAAGCTGCACAATATGTATCCAGTAAGTTTGACACCACATTAGCTCCTTCCCCACTCGCCTTGAATAGCAACAGGCTATCATCTGCAAAAAGAAGGTGGTTCACGGTTGGAGCCGTGGGGGCCACCTTGATCCCTGGCATAGATGATTGAGAACGTGATTTAAGGAGGCACGAAAGGCCCTTTGCTGCAATCAAGAATAAGTAGGGGGAGATTGGGTCTCCCTGCCGGATACCTCTTGTTGGTTTAAAAGATTCAAGCTTTTCACCATTGAAGCATACTGAGAAGAAACCGAAGATACCATGCCCATGACAATATCTATCCACCGTGGATGAAACCCAAGCTTAGTCATAATACCTCTCAAATAAGCCCACTCCACTCTATCATAAGCCTTCATCATGTCCAACTTTAAAGCACAGCAGCTGTTTGTTTTGGCCCTAGACCGCTTCATGAAATGCAAACACTCATACGCACATATAATATTGTCAGTGATAAGCCTTCCGGGAACAAAAGCAGACTGCTCCTCAGAGATTATATCTGGTAGAATCACTTTTAGTCTATTGGCAATGACCTTCGAGGCTATCTTATACAAAACGTTACACAAACTGATGGGCCGAAATTGCGCAAGTGATGATGGATTTGTTACCTTTGGAATCAAAACTAGGACAGTATCATTGATGGAAGCTGGACTTTCCTCACCTTTTACAATTTTGAGAACTATCTCTGTTAGTTCATCACCACACACATCCCAGTGTCTCTGATAGAAGTGGGCGGGGAATCCATCAGGCCCCGGGGCCTTGGTCGGGAACATTTGAAAAAGTGCAACCTTGACCTCCTCCTTTGTATACTGTGCACAGAGGCTTGCATTCATCGCTGCCGTTACTTTCTTGGGCACATGGGCCAGCACCGCTCCCATATCTTGAAGCACTAGGAATCAGACTACTGATTCCTAGCATCCCATCAGACCAGTGCTTTGCCGTTGGATCATAGCCTGGTGAGCCGTTCGATGTAGTACTGACTTTGGAAGCAATTTCGTTCAGATATAGAAACAGATAATTTATAAGGAACTAATCCCAGATATTTAGCAAACCTAACGAGCAGTTTAAGGACACAAATTACGGAAGGATTAATGTGCCATACAGACTTTCTAAATGCAATTTTCTTCCTTATGAATGACATTTTATTTCCTTACAAAGAGAAGTGTTTCCTATATTCCTGAAAATTGCATCGACCGCAGATATTTCCTTATGAGCACTTCCTGTTTCCAATATTTCTTAAAATTGCATCGACCGCAAATAAAATATGCATCCATCTAAAAGATTGCATTACTATTTAGCAGTTGCCGACTAGAAATTTGCTTTCATGCTGAACAAAAATTTGATTCAAATGATGTGGGTATGTCTCCGACGACTGAACGCCGTATGTGGCCACGGGTTGCTCGCATACTGCAGCTGGTCAGTGGCGGAGCTATGTGTATAGCTGAGGGGGCTGTGGCCCCCCCAGCCCAACACAAATTCCTCAAGGAAATTTCTTTAGGGGGGCATAATTAGAACACAGTATTCTCATTAGCCCATATAAACATGTATACTTTGCTTTGGCCCCCCCTCACATTGCAGTCAAGCTCCGCCACTGCAGCTGGTCCTCATTGTCTCTTCTTATTTTCACAGCTTCCTTCATTTGCTTGGATGCTTCCTTCACGTGTTTTGATTATTTATGTGTCCTTCATTTGAACTTGCGGCTGAAGCATTACATTTGCACTTGTGTGGTCGTGGAAACATGTTTTTGCTTCGAAACCTATTTCACTTGAACTACATATATTCTTTTGATTTGGCATAATTTTATGTCCAATGCAACGCTGTATTTTTTTGTGATGTTGTACATATCCAAAGGACTAGAGAATTGTTTCCAATGTACCATGAAATTGCTTCCAAGGATTTTTTATATTTCCAATCAGAACTTTTTACATTGAGACACTGCATTGGTTTGAAACAAACTGAACTATTGCTTCCAAAGAAATCAAAATTTGCTTCAGTAAAACAAAACGTGGCATCTAGGCACAGTTCAAACACCACCGATTCGATGGTCACCATGCTTCCTTTCGATGTTCGTCGTGCTTCCTTGCAATGGTAGTCGTGCTTCCATTTGACGGTGGACGTGCGTCCTTTGTGATGGTGCTTCCTTCCGAAGTTGTGCATGTTGGTTGTGCTTCCTTCCAAAGCTGGTCGTGCTTCCTACCAAAGATGGTCGTGCTTCAAACCTGAAGCGGGCGTGCAATGGTAGATACTGTCAACAAGATTCATCGAAGCAAGCATTGCATCCAAAGTAGCGCAAATCAAAACAAGTGAATGATAATGAATCTAATATGAGATGAATTAAACTCTAAATCGGGCGAGTACATACCAAGGGGACGAGGCGGGAGATCCGTGCGCAGCTTCTTCGCTAAGCCGAAATGGTGCACCAGCGCGGTGGAAGATATGGTGACGGGGCATGGTCAGGTGGGGGACCGGGGCGGCTATGGGGATTACGCGGACGGTGGAGAGAGGAAGGTTCGACAGGCACACGGGATAGGGCACCGCACCGACGTACGACGTCGAGCAGTCGTAGCGGCCGTGGAGTTGTTGTTGCAGACCAGGGTGGTGGCGGAGGTTGTCGCCGCGGTGAGCCAGCTCGGCGTGCTTGACGATGAGCTCGCCCATGGGATGCGAGACGGGATGAGGTGGGTGGATCGGCCTCGCGAGATATACTCGCATCAGACGTGGTGAGGTGGTTATGGACAGGAGGCAAGCGAGATTTACTCGGAGTGGATCAATACGTGCATTTAATTGGTGGGGTCAGAGAATCACTACACCGTTGGATTAAAGAAGAATCAACGTTGCGTGACCCGTCTGACGAGAAAATTCTGTCAGACTGCTGATAAAGAGCGTTTCCCTATCTTGAACACCCTCGGATAGGTATAGGGTCTGGTAGAAGTTATTAGCTAGTACCTTGAGCTGATCCGGATCAGATATTTCCACACCTAGGGAATTTTGTAGCGCCCTTATCATATTCTTCTTTCGGCGTAAGCTCGCTCGGAGATGGAAGAACTTGGTGTTCTTGTCTCCCGCAGATAGCCATTCAATTCGAGCCCGTTGTCGCCACATAATCTCTTCCCTGTGGTACATTTCTATGAGCCGCTCATTTATCTTTAATTCTTCATGTGACGGACCTAATCTCAAAGGGTCCTCCCTTAAGTTGGCAAGTTTTTGTTTCAGCGCTTTAATCTCCTTCCTGACGCTACCAAAGAGAAAAGGGTTGGTAGGAGAGATGTCTAGGGTTGAAAAGGCCAAAGATAGGCAGGTGGTTGAAATTTCAAAACGGGACGCGCGGGGCCGGTGAATTTGGCCCAAAAGTTATTTATTTTCCTTTTTTCGAGTTGTGTTTTGTCCAATTGTTTTTTCCTACATTACTTTGAGTTGTATTTGGTCTAAAAGTTTAAGGTTTCAATCCACCGAAAAATCGAAATAGCTACTCTCTCTGTCACGAAATTCTTGTCTTAGTCTAGATACGGATGTATCTAACACGAAAACGTAATTAGATACATCCGTATTTAGATAAATCTATGACAAGAATTTTGAGACGGAGGGATCATTATATTTAGCTGAGTTGCAGCTGCATGTTGCCAAGAAATGAGGCCGCCCTTTGTTGAAATAGCGATTCAGAAACACGCATTTGTTCGTGACGTTTTACTGTTGAGGCTTAGATGCTTTTGCATGCCATCCATGTCAGGGTTAGTATTGGCGTGAAATTGTAATGATTGTTATTGTTGAACATATTATGTAGGTCTACACACATGTATATGGTTAGAATAATCTCCTAACGGCCCCGTCTCTAGTTTCCTTGTATAGATGAGGCTGAGGGCTCCCCTTGTACATATATACATGTGTTGTGCACCTGATCATAATCGAGGAGTTGCATTGCCCTCTAACATGGTATCAATTTCCTTCCCGATCCTACCCTAGCTTCCGCTCCAACCCTAGCCGCGCCGCAGCCGCAGCCTCCCGTTGCCGCCGCCGCCACCACCTTCTCGCGCCGCCGCCGCACCCAACCTCCGCCGCCACGCGCGCCTCCCACCTTCCCCTCTCCCTCTCGATCGCCACTTCCCCTCCCTGTCCCGATCGCACCACCTGCCCGAGCCCGTCACTGCCCAAACCCACCCGTGTCGCCGCCTCTTATGTTGCTGCGCCGCACCACCCATCCCTTCCGATGGCATCTCCCCACTCCTCCGTCTCCGTCCACTCGAACCCGTTCGACGGTCCGGCTCCACCTCCGGTGGAACTCGTTCGCGATCTTGACATCTTCGCTCGTGTGCCTATCATCCTGGACTACGCCAACTCCACCTACTACGCCTGGAAAACCTATTTCTCCCTCGTCTTCCGTGAGTACCACCTCATCGACCACGTTGACGGCTCCATCAACTCCGATCTCATGTTCGCGGACGATGACTGGATGACCATCGGCACCACCATCACCCACTGGCTGTACCAAACCATCTCCAAGGACCTCTTCGACACCATCGTGTGCAATACAGATGACGCGCAGACGGTATGGGCGAAGCTGAATGGGCTCTTCACCAACAACGCCCTCCAGCGCCGCATGTTCCTTCAGCAGGAATTTTTTGGCTGCCATCAACATGACTCGTCCATCGACAATTATTGTATGCGCCTTAAGAAACTTCCTGACGAGCTTCGCAGCCTCAGGGAGAAGGTCTCCGATGAGCTCCTCCTTGGCATGCTCACCGCCGGTCTGAGCGAAGAGTTGAGCAATGCGGCCTCCAACCTCACGTTTCCTCTGGACCCGACCTTTCCTTGGGTTGTGGCCTATCTTCGTTGGGAGGAGAGGAGGATGAAGATGGTGAAGTCCCGGGCGACGCACATGGCGCTCGCCGCGGGAACCTCTTGCCTGCCCCTCCCACGGCTCCGCAGCCGCTGCGGTTACCCAGTCCATCGGTGGCCTCCTACTTCCCGGCGCCACCCCAGTAGCCGGCCTACACCAACCAGCTGCCGCCCCCTGCCAATGATCGTCGTCGCAGGGGGTGCCGCGGCAAGAAGCAGCAGCAGCAGAACGGCGCCGAGGGACGCCCCGCCGGCCGCAGCAGCAGCTGCCCCCGGCTCCCTGGGCGGCCGCGCCGAACCCTTGGACAGGGGTGTTCCACGCATACACGATGCCCGTGCCGTGGGCCCCCGTCCCGTCCGGCATCCTCGGCCCCCGCCGCGGTGCTCATCAGGCCATGTACGCCGCCCCGAGCGGCTTCCCCGCCGCCGCGCCCGCGTATGCTGCTGCGCTTGGTGGCTACCCTGGCGTTGTGCCCGCCTACCCCGCCGCGCCCCCTGCCGCGGCCGCTGCTCTCCCGCCGGTACCCTGGGATCAGGCACTCCCCACGGCGCTTCACTCCGCCCCTACACCCAACACATACTCTGGAGGCGGCGACTGGTATATGGATACCGGGGCTACAACTCACATGACTTCCAACCCCGGTAATCTCAACTACGCATATCCAGTTTCTACCGCATGTCGAATCACTGTTGGGGATGGATCTTCCCTTCCCATTACTCATGTCGGTCATGGTTCTTTTCCGTCTAACTCCATGTCGTTACATCTGTCAAATGTCTTAGTTTCACCTAACTTAATAAAAAATCTTGTTTCTGTTCGTTCTTTTACACGTGAAAATCCTGTAGCTGTTGAATTTGATGAAGTGGTTTTTCTATCAAGGACGCCCGTACCCGGATGGTACTCCACCGATGTGACAGCCCGGCCGAGCTCTACGCGGTCCACTCCACCGCCACCGCCACCTCCACTCCGGTTTCCCTCTCCGTCACTATGGACCTTTGGCATGCTCGGCTTGGACATCCGAACTCCGCCACCCTTCATCATATTCTTACGACTTTTTCATTCACGTGTAATAAAACCGATGGTCATATTTGTCACGCTTGTTGCCTCGGCAAGCATGTCCGCCTTCCGTTTAGTGCGTCCTCATCGGTGCCATCGTATCCATTTGAGTTGATTCATAGTGAGTTATGGACATCTCCTGTTGCCAGTAATACGGGTTCTTTATACTATCTTGTCATACTTGATGATTTTTTGCATTATGTCCCTTCCCGTTGCGGAGAAAATCCGATGCACTCTCCGTTCTCACCACCTTTTACTCCTATGTCGCTATGCAGTTTGGGCGGCCCATTCATGCCTTGCAGACTAATAACGGGAAGGAGTTCAATAACTTCGGGGTTCGCACCCTTCTTGCCACACATGGCACGATTCTTCGTCTCACCTGCCTATATACCTCCCAACAAAATGGTCGCGCCAAACGGATTCTCTGCATCCTCAATGATTGTGTGCGCACCCTTCTCTTCCACGCTAACGTCCCGCCCCAGTTTTGCCCGGGCGCTCTAGCCACCGCCTATTTCCTTCTTAACATTCGTTGAGTGGTGCTCGTGGGAATTTCACACCACACCATCTTCTCTTCGGTACCGCCCCTTCCTATGACGACCTTCGTGTTTTTGGGTGTCTCTGTTATCCTAGCATCGCCTCCACCACCTCTCACAAACTCGCACCTCGCTCCATGGCATGCATCTTTCTCGGATACCCACCCAACACCAAAGGCTACAGTTGCTACGATCCGGTTTACCATTGAGTCTTCACTTCACGGTACGTTTACATTGACGAGAGGTCTTTTTCTTTTCACCAGGTACCACCGACGGACGACTCGCCATCATCACATGGGCCCGCCGGCGCCGCTCGTGGTGGCCACTCCCCCACGCTCGGTCCCCCTCCCGGCTTCAGGCCCCCTGCCGCGCGTGGGCCCCCTCCCGGCTTTGCGCCCCTGCGGCTCCTAGGCCCTCGTCTGGGAACACGGCGCCAAACCCGCCGCCCTCGACTGCCGCGCCAGGCTCTTCGGCCGGACCAGCCGCATCGTCACCGGCGGCCACGGCATCTCTGACTCCCGTCGAGTCCGCAGCCTCGTCAGAGAGCGCATCCCATGAGCCTGACCCCGGCTCCTCGACGGCCTCACCCACTACAAGAAATATGTCAACTTGTGACCTTGACTATTGGTCACTGAAAGGTCACAAATTTCCATTTACGACCTTTTTGTGACCAAAAACAGAAGGACAAAAGCTAGCGGTCGTAAACTGACTATAGCGACCTTCTCTGTGAGAAGGTCGTAGACATTTACGACCAAAATAAGCCTATTGTGGCGTTTTGGTCACTAGCAACCTCCCCAGGCCACGTAGGCATCCAGCATGGCAATCTGATGTGGCACAAGATTCAGCCCGGTCCAATTCGATTTTCTACATGGGCCTAGCCCAACAATTCAGCCTTTTTAATGTATTTTTTCTTGTTAATTTTCGCTAGCTACATGGGCTTGGGCCATTAATTCGGCCTTTTTTGCTTTCTGAGGTGCAGCCTTTTCACATTCTACATATTTTTTATTTTCGGGTTTTCTTTTTTTTTGTTACATTCAAATTTCAGATTATTGTAGTCAATTGGATGCACATTGTCAGATTCTTCACTAGGTCCCAGACATCAGGTTTTAATTTTTCACAACTTGTAACTCAATGATATACCAATCAGAGAACACATTTTAAATATATACAAATAACAACCAAATCACCGATGTATCAATCAAGTTTATTACATTCCACCAATCACAATATAACCATACAATATTACACCAATCACAATATAGCCCTCTACAGATAAAACGCTCAACAAGTACATGCACGTCTCGAACACCTTATGCTTTCAACCTGCAAAACATCACATCCAGCCACATATTAACGATCAAATCAATTCACCCCTTGACGCCCTGGTAGGTGACGACGATGTGGTAGTGGTGGAAGCCGCCGCCGAGGCCGACGGCGCCTGCAGTGTCCTCGTCGTCATCGAAGGCGATGACGACGGACGGGTCAGCGTCGAAGCAGGTGCGCTGCAGGCCACATCATCATATTTGAGCATTAATATTTCCGTATTACTACACAGGAACTACAGCACTAGGAGTAGACAGCAACTAGTAGCAGACACCAATATCATCAGGAACATGAGTATAACAAGCATCTTGCTTTACTGGGATAAAGTGACACAGCAGAATTACTAGGATACAGTGACAAAGCAGCAATAAGATAACATATTATGTGCTACAGGATGACATTTCCAAAGTGGCACGTTTGATATGCTAAGGACTTGTTGATCTAATCCAGGTTTTGTTTTACAAATTAGTCTTGCTGTAAATTCAGCTAGTGTTCAAGTTATAAACAATTTCGTTTTACTTGCCATCTTTGTTTCTTCTCTGTGACATTTAGTAGCACACAGGAGTATATCCTCTTGTGCCTATGCATTGCAAGAGCCAAACCAATACTAAATATTATTGCAAACCTAACATACTAGAACAGCTTGGTCAGGGCAAGAACAGACCTGATGAGCTCTGAAGTTGAACGAATGGTGAACGAGCCCAGCCGTTTTGACCGCATTTTGAAACGGGCATAAAAAATTCAAAAGAAAATCAAAAAATTGGGAAACCTTCGCATTGTGTCATCATATGTGACCAAGTTTTCAAGAAAAATAACAAACTTGTAATACGGAAATTATTTTTAAAAAGTGTGCTCAGAAACGAGCTATCACGTGTGGAGATCATTGGCTTTCAAGCCAAATGTTTAATCTTATGGCCACATTCGTGGCATAGTTTGTTCAAATGATCTCATATTGTGCACAAGGGTGCATATTGGAATGGCAAACAATGTTGCCTAAGGAAGTTTTCATTTTCTTTGGACGAAAAAACCATTTTCCATTTTCCGAGTGCCTGAAAGGAGGTTTTTTTGTGAAGGACCTCCCAAATAATTGTTGCAAAATTGGACCAAATCAATTTTCTAAAATACTAGGACATATTTAATGCACAATTGACAAAATGGTTGGGTGTAAAAAGGTTTGATCCACCTCTCATGAAAAAGACAAATTCGTGCCGATTCAGTTGGAAGCGGGTCAAATTTGAACTGTAGCTGCCTCATAGTTTGCTATTTATTTTTTCCAAAAAATATTTCTAGGTACATAAGTACCTATTTAATCAGAGAAACACCAATTTTTTTCAAGATTCAACCACTAGCTAGGAACGGTCATTCCCGCCGTTTTGACCGCATTTTGAAACGGGCATAAAAAATTCAAAAAAAATCAAAAAATTGGGAAACCTTCGCATTGTGTCATCATATGTGACCAAGTTTTCAAGAAAAATAACAAACTTGTAATACGGAAATTATTTTTAAAAAGTGTGCTCAGAAACGAGCTATCACGTGTGGAGATCATTGGCTTTCAAGCCAAATGATCAATCTTATGGCCACATTCGTGGCATAGTTTGTTCAAATGATCTCATATTGTGCACAAGGGTGCATATTGGAATGGCAAACAATGTTGCCTAAGGAAGTTTTCATTTTCTTTGAAAAAAAAAACCATTTTCCGAGTGCCTGAAAGGAGGTTTTTTTGTGAAGGACCTCCCAAATAATTGTTGCAAAATTGGACCAAATCATTTTTCTAAAATACTAGGCCATATTTAATGCACAATTGACAAAATGGTTGGGTGTCAAAAGTTTTGATCCACCTCTGGTGAAAAAGACAAATTACCGCCGATTCAGTAGGAAGCGGGTCAAATATGAATTGCAGGTGCCTCATAGTTTGCTATTTATTTTTTCCAAAAATCATTTATAGGTATATAAGTACCTATTTAATCAGAGAAACACCAAAAAAATTCCAAGATGCAACCACTAGCTAGGAACGGTCATTCCCGCCGTTTTGACCGCATTTTGAAACGGGCATAAAAATTTCAAAAAAAATCAAAAAATTGGGAAACCTTCGCATTGTGTCATTATATGTGGCCAAGTTCACAGGAAAAATAACAAACTTGTAATACGGTAATTATTTTAAAAAGGTGTTCTCAGAAACGAGCTATCACGTGTGGAGATCAATGGCTTTCAAGCCAAATGATCAATCTTATGGCCACATTCATGGCATAGTTTGTTCAAATGATCTCATATTGTGCACAATGGTGCATCTTGGAATTCCAAACAATGTTGCCTAAGGGAGTTTTCATTTTCTTTGCATGGAAAAACCATTTTCCATTTTTTGATTGCCCCAAATGAGGTTTTTTTGTGAAGGACCTACCAAATAATTGTTGCAAAATTGGACCAAATCATTTTTATAAAATACTAGGCCATATTTAATGCACAATTGACAAAATGGTTGGGTGTAAATTTTTTTGATCCACCTCTCGTGAAAAAGACAAATTTCCGCCGATTTAGTTGGAAGCGGGGCAAATTTGAACTGTAGCTGCCTCATAGTTTGCTATTTATTTTTTCCAAAAATCATTTCTAGTTACATAAGTACCTATTTAATCATAAATACATGGTTTGGTGGCGATACGTCGAGGTTTGGGCGGTGGCCGAGGGCCCAACTCTAGAGCTCGTAAACTCGCATGCCCGCTGCGTGGTCACCGCGTGATTGTGGCGTCGCCATGTGTTCTGGGAGGCCTAGGCATGTCTTGTGGGTTGGGCACTCCCCAGGTAGGTGCTAGGAAAAAAATTGCAACATAAGATTCTCACGAGCAGACCGATCGATGCTCAAACATGAATTAGCAGCCAAGTGTTTGATTTACGGTACGGGAAATGTACATGGCTACTGGGCGTGAGTTTTGGCTGAGGATGATCAGTTACTAAGAAGACCGTCTTCACAAATTTTCAGCTCAAAAGGAGGAGCCGAGGTGGTACTTGCTTTGCAAACCACCACACTGGACATAAATACGAATGTTGAAGCTCGGCTCAAAATAATGAATGGATTGAGCTGGCATTTGGTGGAGGATGGTTATTTGGGCATAGGAAAGCACTGTAGAAAATGGATACTATTTGGACATGCCAAAGTGGTACTTCCTTCACAAACTGTTACTCTGAACAAAATAGGATAATGAATATTTTTGAATTATTTTTGAACTAGGCAAGGAAGGTTTTTACATATTTGATGAAGATATGACCCAAAGAATTTATGAGATTTTTTTGGGAATTTTGGGAATGACAGAATTATAGGTTGCTTCACAACCTAGGGTAAAAACTGCCACATGGACATGACACATAGGCAAAACTGATGAGGTGGCGCCTAGTCATAGCAACCCACCACAATTTACAAGGCTATGACCATCTATATTGGTCGTTAACAACTAGAAATAAGGCAGCAGACTAGCGTTGTTTGCTTTATGACCATTTCGTGTAAGGAAATTACGACCTTTCTGACCAAAATGGTCGCAATGATTTAGGGTTTGGAGCCCCCCGAACAGCTTTTGACCAATTGGTCTCAAATGGTCATAAATCTATGACCAATTCTTCGAGGGTCACTGACAAAAGGTCATAAGTTGACATATTTCTTGTAGTGACCGGTGATCCCGAAGGGCTCTTCTTCGGCCTCGCCCTGAGTTGATCCTTCGCCGTCGGCGTCTCCACCCGCACCGCCGGCCCCGCCGGCACCTACGGGCACCCGTATGGTCACCCGTGCTCGCGTCGGTATCCAGCACCCCAACATGCGTTACTCCGCGGATGAGTACCTACTCGCTGCCTCAACCTCCGCACCGTCACCTCTCCCGTCATCAGCTCAAGCCGCGCTTCACAACCCGCATTGGCTCGCTGCGATGCAGGAGGAGTTCGACGCGCTATTGCGTAACCGCACCTGCCAGCTTGTCCCGTGACCCCCCCCCCCCCATTCCAACATCGTCACCGGTAAGTGGCTCTTCTGGCATAAGACTCGTCCTGACGGGTCCCTCGAGCGCTACAAGGCTTGTTGGGTGGTCCGCGGGTTCCGTCAGCACGCTGGAGTCAACTTCACCGACACCTTTGCCCCGGTTGTCAAACCGGGCACGATTTGTGTGGTCCTTCAGCTCGCGGTCTCTCGCACATGGTGGATGCATCGAACGCGTTCCTACATGGCCATCTCTCGGAGCAGGTCTTCTGTCAGCAGCCCACTGGCTTCATCGATGCGGCTCATCTCGATCACGTGTGCTCGCTCTCCTGCTCCTTATACGGGTTGAAGCATGCCCCCCGAGCTTGGTACCAACGCATCACTGCCTTCTTGCAGCAGCTTGGGTTTCGAGCTATGCGCTCTGACGCCTTGCTGTTTGTCTACCACCAGGGTCAGGCGACTGCTTACCTGCTCCTCTTCATCGACGACATCATCCTGATGGCCTCCTCACCCGAGCTCCTTCGACAACATACTGGTCGCCTCAGTGCCAAGTTCGCCATTAAGGACCTCGGTCCCTTGCACTACTTCCTCGGCATTGAGGTGGTGCGACACGTCGATGGGTTCTTCCTTCTTCAGCAGCAGTACGCTCAGGACCTCCTTGAGCGGGCAGGCATGCTTAATTGCAAGCCTGTCCCCACGCTTATCGACATGAAGGCTAAGGTCTTTGCACTCGACGGCTTGCCCCCGCCGGATGCGGCGTTTTATCATTCCATTGTCGGCGCCCTTCAGTACCTGACGCTCACTCGGCCGGACCTGCATTAAACCATCCAGCAGGTGTGCTCCACATGCACGCCCCTCGCGACACTCACTGGAACCTGGTGAAGCAGATTCTTCAGTACATCCATGGCACCACGGCTCTGGGTCTCATGTTGACAGCCTCGTCCTCGACCGACCTTGTTTCCTATAGTGATGCCGATTGGGCTGGTTGACCGGACACACGGCGCTCCACTTCTGGCTACTATGTCTATCTGGGTCCCTCGCTCATATCGTGGTCGTCTAAACGACAACCAATGGTATCCCGCTCTGGTGCCGAGGCTGAGTATCATGTTGTGGATAATGCCATCGCCGAGTGCTCATGGATCCGGCAACTTCTCCAGGAGTTGCTCCATGATGTCTCGATGGCCACCATTGTCTATTGTGACAATGTCTCCGCGGTCTACCTCTCCGCCAACCCCGTGCGTCATCGTCGCACGAAGCACATCGAGCTCAACATTCACTTCGTGCCAGAGCGGGTGGCTCTTGGACGCGTCCGCGTTCTTCATGTTCCCACAGCTCAGCAGTTTGCCGATGTTATGACCAATGGGTTACCGATGCCTACATTTGAGGAGTTCCGGTCCATTCTATGCGTCACCGGCGACATATCGACTACGCGCGGGGGGGGGGGGGTGAGCATATTATGTAGGCCTACACACATGTGTATGGTTAGGATAATCTCCTAACGGCCCCGCCTCTAGTTTCCTTGTATAGATGAGGTTGAGGGCTCCCCTTGAACATATATATGTGCGTTGTGCACCCGATCATAATAAAGAGTTGCATTGCCTTCGAACAGTTATTTTAGGGTAGTGCTCAGGTATACATGTGACTGGTTAGTTTTGGCGCGAGAACCAACTAATTCTTTTATGAGTGTTGACATTCAACTAATGGAAATATTACTGATACATGAAGAACCCTTGTCCTCGCCATGCCAAAATGGTTAAATATTAAGCTGTCTAGTAGCACAACATCATTGTATCAGTCAGTTACTACACTGTGCTACTTAACATTTAACAAAATGGCGTGAAAAGCTATCCAGTTTACTTCAATAACAGTTCAAGTATTGCATCACTAGGGCCATGTCATTATTCAGCATACGAACGCATCGCCTTAGAATGGAGTATCCATTGCGGCTAGGTATAAATAGGGCGCGAAAAGTTGTAGCCCATATGGCACAGTGTTAGGTGGTCCCATCGTCGATTAAATATTGATTTTTTGCAACCTAGAATTACTATAACCTTAATTGGAGATATTCACCGCAAGCGTTTTACGAGTTACCAAAGATGTATCGTGTACATGGACCATGTGTAATATGACCCCAATTAAGCCGCAGAGGTTAGCGATCCGATGTTTGTCGGTGTCAAAAACCGGCAGATCTCGGATAGGGGGTACCGAACTATGGACCTTGGATCGATGGGGAAGTGCGGATGTAGGACACGATGTTTACCCTGGTCGGGCCCTCTCTAAGAGGTAAAACCCTACATCCTGCTTGATTATATTGCTTGTGTACTAGGGGGTTACAGAGTAGATCTACCACGAGATCAGACGAAATAAACTCTAACTAGTAGGATGGTGATTGTTCCTCCAGGCTCAACGGACTAAGCCCCTGGTTTATATAGACATCAGGGGTGCTAGGGTTTACAGGTAATCGGTTACATCAAGGAAACTTCGGGTCTTCTATCTTGACTTGGGGGCACACAAGGCACAAAAGGTCTCCGGTCCGGATACGGTGCGGCCCAACAGCCCTGCCCATGTGAGATGAGGCGGCACCCCGAGGACCCCCTAATCCAGGACTCCCTCAGTAGCCCCCGAACTAGCCTTCAATGATGTCTTCTCACGACTCCCAAGACTGTAGGCTCCGGCTTGTAGGCGAGTTCCTTTTTATTTGAATGGTACTTGATTCAGTCCGCCCATATACCAAGCTATATCCGGACTCTAGACACCTAGCCCTGAGCGCCAATCATCTGAATGCAAAACAATATATTTGACTGACAACTTTAGGCGAAGGGTCGCGTCTAGTGATAAACATGAAGACTCGATAAGCGACTTGAGGCCGCCCTTTTGATGGCATGTCCCTTCAAGGCAGAGATCACTGAAGGAAATATGCCCTAGATGCAATAATAAAGTTGTTATTTTATATTTCCTTATATCATGATAAATGTTTATTATTCATGCTATAATTGTATTAACCGAAAACATGATGCATGTGTGGATACATAGACAAAACACCGTGTCCCTAGTAAGGCTCTACTAGACTAGCTCGTTAATCAAAGGTGCATGGTTAAGTTTCCTAACCATAGACGTGTGTTGTCATTTGATGAACATGATCACATCATTAGGAGAATGATGTGATGGAAAAGACCCATCCGTTAGCTTAGCATATTGATCGTTCATTTTTATTGCTACTGCTTTCTTCGTGTCAAATACATATTCCTTTGACTATGAGATTATGAAACTCCCGGATACCAGAGGAATACCTTGTGTGCTATCAAACATCACAACGTAACTGGGTGATTATAAAGATGCTCTACAGGTATCTCCAAAGGTATTTATTGGGTTGGAATAGATCAAGATTAGGATTTGTCACTCTGAGTATCGGAGAGGTATCTCTGGGCCCTCCCAGTAATGCACATCATAAGAAGCCTTGCAAGCAATGTGACTAATGAGTTATTTGCGAGATGATGCATTATGGAACGAGTAAAGAGACTTGTCGGTAACGAGATTAAACTAGGTATGAAGATATTGACGATCAAATCTTGGGCAAGTAACATACCGATGACAAAGGGAATAACGTATGTTGTCATTTCGGTACGACCTATAAAGATCTTCAAAGAATATGTGGGAACCAACATGAGCATCCAGGTTCCGCTGTTGGTTATTGACCGGAGAGGTGTCTCGTTCATGTCTACATAGTTCTTGAACCCGTAGTGCCCGCAAGCTTAACGTTCGATGACGATTTTGTATTATATGAGTTATGTGATTTGGTGACCGAATGTTGTTCGGAGTCCGGGATGAGGTCACGGACATGACGAGGAGTCTCAAAATGGTTGAGAGGTAAAGATTAATATATAGGACCGAGGAAGTCCTGGATTAGGGGGTGTCCGGATAGCCGGACTATAACCTTTGGCCGGACTCCTGGACTATGAAGATACAAGATTGAAGACTTTGTCCCGTGTCCGGAAGGGACTTTCCTTGGCGTGGAAGGCAAGCCTGGCGATACGGATATGTAGATCTCCTACCATTGTAACCGACTCTGTGTAACCCTAGCCCTCTCTGGTGTCTATATAAACCGGAGGGTTTTAGTCCGTAGGACGAACAACAATCATACCATAGGCTAGCTTCTAGGGTTTAGCCTCCTTGATCTCCTGGTAGATCTACTCTTGTACTACCCATATCATCAATATTAATCAAGCAAGAGTAGTGTTTTACCTCCATCGAGAGGGCCCGAACCTGGGTAAAAACAATGTGTCCCTTGTCTCCTGTTACCATCCGCCTAGACGCACAGTCCGGGACCCCCTACCCGGGATCCGCCGGTTTTGACACCGACATTGGTGCTTTCATTGAGAGTTCCTCTGTGCCGTCGCCATCAGGAAGGATGCCCCATCCCGTCTTTAAAGACGGCACCATTTCTAAGGGAGCTTTGGCTGTCGGCCAAACTCTCCGACTAGGTGGTTTTCTTATGACCGCCTGTTCGGCTGCTGCGCCGACGATGACCTCTCGGGCCATCAAAACCAATCTTCACGTCATCTCGGAATTCGTCGAGCAGTTAGATCCAATGGAGATCTCTTCCCTAAACGACCTCTTGGATCGCATCGCCGCCCTGGGAGTCACTACGGATTACGACCAGATTGGGCCTAAACCCAATCTGAGAGAGATTAACTCTCCCAGGTCACCCATCACGTTGCCGTGGTAGAAGGATAGTGTGGCGACCCTTCATCTATCTGAAGGACTAGCTATGTCCGGATTTCCTATCCCGCCAAGTCGGATACCCGCGGAGGGGAGGACATCACTCAAGACCTGAACTTAGAGTCAGGCGACGGGCTAGATTCATTGGACGACATCCAAGAATCCAAACTTCCGAGTTCGGAAACTCTTCGGCCCCTGAGTCTCAGATTGGGTGAGGTTTCGGATTTAATTAAACCCACCCACCCGAACATAAGCGATCTATCCCCAATTAGGCAAGAGCCCGAAGAAACAGTGCATCATTACAGGGCCAGATTCCTCCTGGTTATGAACAGGATAAAGGACTGCCGTGAGGAAGATGCAATCTCATTCTTCTGCAATAATTGCACGCACAGGGGAATCCTCAATGCCATAAGTCGCCATGATATTACACGCTTCGCTGACTTGGCGTCCGTAGTATGAAAATAATGTGCGATGGAAAGCACCTGGAAAACCGAAATAAAATTTTGGGACAATCCGGCCCTGAATACAAACCCAGTCCGAAATAAAAGGGTGTATCATCGCCAGACACCCGGGTTAAACACCAAAAATAAAAAACCCTCTACAGGTCATGGAACCGTACTGGAAGGATGGCTTAATGGACCCTGTAAAATTCACAGTACAGAAGGTGCCACACCAACTCACAGCCTTAGAGCATGTTGGATACTCCGGCAGGTGGCCAAAATTGGCGAAGATCTTCTAATTCCAGAAGCCACAGAAAGCCACCCCAGAGACACCAGTACGGTATTAACAGTCTTTGGGACTTTCGCATCAAATAAATATGCGAAAAAGAACAATCCGCAGCCTTGCCAAAGTCTACCAAGTAGCAACAATAAACCCATGGAGTGACACGGCTATTACTTTTAACGCCAGTGATGAACCTAAATTCCGAACAGCCCGAGCACCAGCCGCATTGGTCCTCAGTCCAATAGTGGACGACTTTCGTCTTACGAAGGTACTCATGGATGGCGACAGCGGATTGAACCTCATTTATGAGGAAACCCTTCAAAAAATGGAAATAGACTGGAACCGCATTGAGCGAAGTAGCACAACCTTTAGAGGAATAATTCCCAGTCGGGAAGCGCGCTGTACAGGAAAATTCACACTAGATGTGGTGTTCGGCACGCCGGATAATTATAGGTCCGAAGAGGTCACGTTCCAAGTGGCCCCGTTCAGTAGCGGATACCATGCTCTGCTAGGGCGGGAAGCATTCACAATCTTACAAGCAATACCCCATTACGGTTACATGAAGCTCAAGATGCCCGGGCGTAACGGAATCATCACTCTCGCTAGTGATCCGGACATAGCACTCCGCGCCGAAAAGAAGACAGCCGCACTGGCCCTCGAGGCACTATCTGAAGCCCTAGCAGCTGAGGAACTGACTGCGCTACGCTCCACGGTGAATAGGGACGATGTGATACTCGACAAAAGATCCAAGTCCACCTCATTTAAACTGGCGGACAAAATAGTCAAATTCCAGGTCCATCCAACGGACCCCAATAAAACAGCTTCCATCGGGGCACGGTTAAACCCTGATGTAGACACCGCACTGCGGGAATTCCTACGTGAGAACTGGGACATTTTCGCCTGGCACCCTTCAGACATGCCAGGAATCCCACGCAGGTTGGCCGAACACAGCTTAAATATCCTAAAAGGATTCAAGCCAGTCAAACAGGCTCTTCGGCGTTTTTCCGACCCTAAGAGACAGGCCATGGGAGAGGAACTAGCCAAGCTATTGGAGGTCGGATTCATCAGAGATATAAAACATCTGGACTGGCTAGCAAACCTGGTGATGGTACCAAAGTAGGACAAATCCTGGCGCATGTGCGTTGATTTTAAAGACCTTAACAAGGCTTGCCCAAAGGATCCCTTTCCCCTCCCCCGCATCGATCAAATTATCGCGCTACCGCAGGACACGATTCGTTGTGTTTCCTTGACGCATAATCCGGCTACCATCAAATCAAGATGGCAGAGTCAGACCAAGCCACAACGGCATTCATCACACCAACTAGTCAAGTCAATCACATCATTGTCTAATGATTTGATCCCGTTAATCAAATGAAAACTCATGTCTATGGCTAGGAAACTTAACCATCTTTGATTCAATGAGCTAGTCAAGTAGAGGCATACTAGTGACACTCTGTTTGTCTATGTATTCACACATGTACTAAGTTTCTGGTTAATACAATTCTAGCATGAATAATAAACATTTATCATGATATAAGGAAATATAAATAACAACTTTATTATTGCCTCTAGGGCATATTTCCTTCACATTTTCATCTTATCCTTCAACTACCAAAGTTTGTACCATCAAAATATGGACCTCTACAGTGGTAGTTTCCCTCACTAGACGCCATACTCTTCTAGGTTGTGAAACCAATGCAATGGATACCAACCCTCTGATACCACTTGTAGGATCGAAAGTATGTCTAGAGGGGGTGATTAGACTACTTGAGAAAATAAAAACTTATCCTTTTCTAAATTTATGTAGTGGACAAGTTTTTTTGCAATTCTACCAAGTAAAATACACCCTACACATTCAAGTGTTAGAGTTGTGCAGTGGAAAGTAAAGACTTTGCATATCTATGTAAAGGGGGGATTTGAGATTTCAAACACAATGAAGACACGATTATTATTGGCGTGCCTCTGATAGGTGGTGCTATCATACGTCCATGTTGGAGACTTCAACCCACTGAGGGTAACGGTTGTGCGAGTCCACGGAGGGCTCTACCCACGAAGGGTCCATGAAGAAGCAACCTTGTCTATTCTTTCATGACTTACGTCCATGAAGGACTAGCCTCACTCGGGTAGATCATCACGAAGTAAGCAATCTGCTTGCCCTTACAAATCCCTTGGTTCAACTCCACATGATCTTGGTGCCTCCAAAAGGTAATAATTGTTGTGTTGGTGTTGAACTCCTTTCTGTTGTGTTTAAAATGACAGTCTCCTCAACACTCAATCTCTCTCTCATAGATTTGGCTTGGGTCGGAGAAAGATTGGAGTTGAAACCAACTTGAAGAGGCTAGAAATCAAGATTCGGTTGGTAGGATTGGAATATCTTGATGTCGACAAATGAGTAGGTGGTGCTCTCAGAAAACGAATGGTGGAAGTTGTGCTTCATTCTAATGGCTCTCTTAGAGAGTAACTGGGGGTGGAGGGCTATAAATAGCCTTCACCCAAAATGCAACCATTACACAGTTTTAACCCAAGTCGGTGAGACAGAACATAAACTCGCTGAGACCGATCTGCGTAAACAATATGAACGTTGGGATTTTCAGTTGGACCGAAGTGGAACAACTCGGTTGGACCGAAGTGCAATAGCTAGGGAAAAACTTTGTTTCGGATTTTCCAATTATTTCAACTCGGTGATTCTGAAGTGAAACAATGTCAATAAAGAAACTTCGCAAGGCCATCTCCATTACGGGAAACATCTAATTTGCGGCCAGGCGGCGTCTTCGCCATCAACTTTTCGTTGGGCAAAGAAATCGTTTGCCATCATCAGCAGACGGCAAAGAAATGGTTTGCCATTATCAGCAGAGGGCAAAGAATGACTGATGGCAAAGACAAATTTTCCATCTTCAGCTTTTATTACAGACGGCGAAGACTTACTTTGCCGTCTGCGGTTTTTATTACAAACGGCAAAGACTTACTTTGCCGTCTGTCAAAAATGCAGACGGCAAAGTTCTTCGCCATCTGTAATAAAAGCAACTGACGACAAAGACATACCTTGCCGTCTATATTAAAAATTGCAGACGACAAAGAAGAAACGCACCTCGCGGATCGAGCTCCTGCATCGATGAGGTGCACTATCGGCACCCCACGCTCACTCTCCCCAATCTCTCTCTCCCACGGTTGCCCCCACCATGTTCTCTCCCCCACCCGACCCCAGTTCTCTCTCCCTTATCGCCGCACGACTCTCTCTCTCTCATACGCATCTCTCTCTCTGTCTCATGACTCCCGAGCCGCCCCGCCCCGGTCGTTGTAGGCCACCCCGCCACACTCGCCTCCGCCGACCTGTCATCTCTCCTTCTCCCTCCATCCGGCCCCGTCCCCCGTCGATCCGACCCTGTTCCCGTCGCCATGGAAGCCGCTGCTGGCTTCTTGCCTCGTGCCGCCATCACTCCACAGCACTCCACGCCGAACGCTCAGGTCTCGGAGGGCCAGCGGTCGCCCGCACGGTCTGCTACCGCTCACTCACCGCCCGTCCCTAGCACTCCATGCCAGACGCGCAGGTAACAGAGGGCCAGCGCTCGCCCCCACGGGTCGCTTCCACTCGCTGGCCGCTGGACATGCAGGTCCGGGATCGCCGGGCGCCTAGGAGCATAGCCGGACGTGCGAGGCCACCACTCGACACGCTCGCCGCTATGGATGCGCTCGAGGCCAGAATGACCCCGGGTTGTCGGTCGTGTTCACTAGCGGACGGCCGGACGTGCCAACCACAAGACCATCGGCCGCCATTTTTCTACTCTACTGCTGGACGCGCTCACCGCCGGAGTGTCGGCGGCCATGTCTCGCCTATGCCGCCAGAACGCGACCGGGGAAGCCACCACCATTTTTTTAATTAACTCTATAATCTTTGTCGTTTGTTGAACATGTGGCTGATGGCAAAGCAATGTCGGACCCACCTACTAATAGAAAATCCTAAACCTCACTTTGTTGTCTGTCATAGAGAAAAACCTGATGGCAAAGTCTTTGCTGTCATCCCGACGAAAAGATGACGGCAAGGTACCGCTTTGCAACTACAGCGTTGCCATCTGTCTTTGCCATCAGCCAGCTGACGGCAAAGTCTTTTCTGTCAATTATTCGTCCTTTGCCATTTGTACTTCCCTGACGGTAAATTAGTTGTTTTACTTAGTGCTCGGTGGGACTTAGATCCATTTTGATCAAACCGAATTGCTAGGTTTTGGGCTGTCGCAATGGGAATGATCATCTCGGTGGGTCCGGGATAGATGATATCGGTGGGACCGAGTTAAAGAATTAGTGTTTGGACAGATGTGTTTGAGAAAATGACTGAGGGTTTTTGGAGCAATATCAATAAGCACTTGAGCAACAACCTCATCATCAATATCTCATCCCTGTTTAAAAGTATTGGCTTTCCTAAGGGACTCAATGTGATCTTGGATCACTAAACCATAAATGTAAAGTTTTGGAGTTGCCAATTCTTGTCCTTAGCATTTTGAGGGGTCCACATCCATTCGTCCTTGCCATGCCAATCACTGATCATTTCTGAAATCTATTTGCAGTGAACATCAGATATATATGTTGTTGTTAATTAGCAAAACTACGTGAGGGATTAGTTGCACTTTCAATAGGGCCATCAGAGAATGAGCTCCCGAAGAAACCAAGGTCGGGGCCCTTGTTCCAACCAGCCAAACACATGAAGAAATTCTAAGTAGTTCAACTTGAGGACCCCAGCAAAATAGTAGCGATCGGGAGAGACCTCAGAGAGAGCAAACTAGAATATATTTGCCTGGAGGCCCCTCGACATGTCGGGTTTACCAGCCCACAAGGCCGAACACAGCCTAAACATCCGCCAGGACGCGAGGCCGGTGAAAAAAGACCTTGTTTCATTTTGCTACAGAAAAGTGAATGGCAATAAGGGAAGACATAGCACAGCTACTCGCGGCCAAATTCATAAGGGAAGTCGCGCACCCAGAATGGCTCGCAAACCCAGTAATGGTGCAGAAAAAGAGCCAGACATGGTTCGTGTGCGTGGACTGCAACTACCTCAACAAAGCATGCCCCAAAGACCCATTCCCACTACCCCGGATAGATTAGATCATCGACGCCATGGCAGGATGTGAGCGCCTATGCTTTCTGGACGCATACTTTGGATATCACTAGATACGTATGAAGGAATGTGATAAGGAGATGACCTTCTTCATCACACCATACAGACCATCCTGTTATATCCCAATGCTTTTCGGCCTCAATAACCTGGGAGCAACATACCAGTGAACAATGCAGAAGTGTTTCAACAAACAGATCGAAGTCAATGCAGAGGTCTACATCGACGACATTGTGCTCAAATCCAAACAGGGCTCCAGCCTCCTTAGCGACCTTCAGTAGACCTTCTACAACCTCCGCAATTTTAGGATGAAGCTGAACCACAAAAAGTGTGTTTTGAAGGTCCTCGCATGACAGCTGCTGGGATTCATCGCATCATAGCAGGGAATTGAGGTGAACCTAGAAACAATGCAAGCAATAGTAAACCTCCAGCCTCCGGATACGTTGCACGACGTACAGAAGCTCGCAGGATATGTGGCAGCCCTTAGCCGATTCATGTCCCCACTAGGAGAGAAAGCTCTACCCTTATATCGCCTCATTAAAAAGGGTGACAAGTGCTATTGGAGAGAGGAGGCCGAACAAGCATTCACAGACCTCAAGAACCTCCTGTATAGTTGAACCCACTCCTCGTGTCACCAGCCCAGTTAGAACCTATGCTTTTGTACATATTGGAGACCACTGAGGTGGTCAGCGTGGTGATCGCTGAGGAACGGGAGGAGGCCGGAAAGGTGCAACGACGGGTACAACACCGGGTGTACCATGTCAGTGAGGTACTCACACCCTGCAAGATAAGGTATCCACACTACCAAAAGATCACATATGGAGTGTTCATGGCCCCAAGGAAGCTACGGCATTATTTTCTTAGGTAATTTACTTAGAAAAATTCGCTTAGGTAATCTGCTATTCAATATGTATGCATGATGTCATATATGCGTGGGTAATTTGTTTAGACAATATGTATGTGATCTTTAACGTAAATGTAGTTCAGGAACTTCTCCTACGTATAAGCCCATAATTTATTGCTTTCAAAACAGCCATCCTACATACCTATCACGACAGTTCTATGGTGTGGGAAGATATGTTGTCACGCAATATTTTTCGTGTTATTCCGTTTAATTTTTTCACATCTTCTATGTTAGATGATTGCACATCTTGGTACACTGCCAGAGGAATTCGTTAGAGTTTCGACATCATGTTTATCATTTGTTCAGCTGAGTTGTAAGTAAATTTAAAGTATTTATCATTAGAGAGTATTGCTCATACTTTCAGACATCATATGAAGGATGCACCATGGAGGTATCATAGAGAAAAAAAAGAGTTGTGAGAGAATAAAAAGAAAGAGAGGGAGCAATAGTGTTCTTTTTAGTTTACACTTGTGCTTCAAAGTAGCACCTGGTTTTATAGCCGAAAAAATAGTTCCTTCTTCAAACAAAATGGAAATTATTTGTACAAGAGGACTTAATGGCCCAAATAAATCTCATGAACTCCAAATAATATTCTAGTCATTATCAACTATATATAACTGGGGACAAGTCTTATTATCTCCTCTCCGACAATTGCCTTGCATTGTATAATGATTAGAATATATAAAAGGTCCAATTTATAAATCCAACTAGATATCTCGGAATGAACTCTTATTCCCTATCATTTGAATATTCAATAAACTCCAAAAATTTCAAATCCTTGTCAAAATTAAAATAAGAGTAACCAACACAAGAAATTTATAATTAATCCTATTTGAATAATTGACCTTACAAATTTTAGAATTTTGGGATGTTAGAGGCTTCGGCTTCACTAACAATTGATGTTGCGGTAGAAACTTGGACATCTTGCATCTTAATAAACTCGCCGACACCGTCCATTGCAGCATGGATTTGCACTTGATCTGCAGCAGCTTCTGGAACTAAAGGTGCGGTAACAACTCCGAACGCTTCAGCTTCAGCGAAAGCGGCCACATCAACAAGGTCTTCTATAACAGTAACAATTTTCGTCCTTGCAGCGAGCTGATCTACAGCTTCACCATATATACCAGGTGAGGTGACTGCAAGCATATCCGCTGCGCCTTCATATGTTGTTGCAGCTTCAGCGCAAGCTGGGGAGCCTGTCACACCAGCTTGTGTGACCGCATTTGGAGAAGTCGCCATGAGTGGTTCTTCAATATCAACCACTGCTTGTTGCGGCGTCTGTGATGATATGGCTCTGAACCGAGTAGCAGTCCTAGTCTTGGTAAGAGAGACCTTCCTCACAGCCTTCCTTACATTTTTATGGCTGAAAATAGAAAGGAAAAAAGGGAGAAGGAAAGAAGTTATCAGATATTAGTACTATATAAATTGTCATCCTTTTTGAATTAAGTTATCTATGTTATAGAAAGAAATGGTAATAAAAAGACAGATGACAATACGAAACTCGCCTTGATGTCATATCGCACGTGTCATCGTCCTTCGGGGTACTTACATAAGACCTGTTACAAAAAGAAAGATAAAAAGGTGATAATCAAATTGGTGTGTCTTTTATGAAGCAGAAAAGAAAATGAAAAATCTAGGAATTGGAAGTACCTTGTTCTTGAGACACTGGATGACGCCTTAGCCATATCAACCTGCTTGGCAGATCCCCTACAGAAAAATGACAAAGTGGTTGGAGCATAAGTAAACAATGTATAAAAATGAGAAGTATAAGTTATCAGTGTTAAATACCGAAGTTACTACAGAATCACACCTAAAATTACTGTACAATGACTCCCATAATTACCATACAGTGACGATGAAACTGAAAAGAAGAAGGAAAGGCACTGCTAGCTCACCTGCACGAATCTAGCTTCTTCTGACTGGGGTGTGTAATGGTCTCATCGGTGCCCTTATTGGGCAACCGAATACCAAGCTCTTGGATGACAATTCTCTTGATATGGTAATGAGTTTCAGCTTCAGACAGCATGGTAGGGTGAACTGGTGCAATTTGTGGTGGCGGAGAAGGTAGCCTCAATTTATTGCGCCTCGTGTAAGTCATATCAAAAGCCTTCACAAGAAAATCACTGGATCTCTTCAAGGAAGATTTTGTGGCCACCTCAACCTGCATGTTTATCATATCTGGCTGGCTAGGCATTCCTTCCCCTCCATCAACTAATGTCGTGGGGGACTTCAACTTATTGCGCCTCGTGTAAGTCATATCAAAAGCCTTCACAAGAAAATCACTGGATCTCTTCAAGGAAGATTTTGTGGCCACCTCAACCTGCATCTTTATCATATCTGGCTGGCTAGGCATTCCTTCCCCTCCATCAACTAATGTCGTGGGGGACTTCAACTTCGTCAAAGAAGCCGCCTCCTGAATCGCAGCCTCTCCTATGTGTTTCCTTTTCATTGTGCCCTGTCGCATATAAGAGGACGAAACAAGTTAAAGATGTCCCACAAAATAATCTAAAAATATATAGAAGTACCAGAGGGGAGAGTTTACTTCATAATCAAAGAATAAAAACACCACATGAAGAACCGTACCACCCCTTTCAAACGTATATGATGAAAAATACTTCAAAACAACCTGGTGAAATCTACTACTACAAGCATGGTAATTTGAATACAGTGCACATGGTAGCTTGTACACAATAGTCCTGGAAACTACAACTTTAAAGTCATAGAAATGGACAAAATTTACTTACGGAATATCAATGAAAATGTGATAAATTATCAACGAGAAAAAAAGGAAGGGTAAATAACAGTAAAACACGCACACATCAGATGTTAAGCTTGCTTATAATTGACTATTACTCCATCCGTTCCTAAATACTATAAGCTTATTTAGATATTCCAATGCGGAATACATATGAAGGAGAATGAGTGAATCTACACTCTAAATTATTCCAATGCAGAATAGATTTGTATGCAGTCCATATTGAAATCTCCAAAAAGGCTTATATTTAGACAAGGAAAATTCTTCATAATAGTGATGGTAATTATGCGAAGTACAGACTATAGCCTACCCCAACTTGTTTGTGACTAAAGGCTTTGTTGTTGTTGTTGTTTGTACAGACCATAGCCATGAAGCAAAAGTGCAGAAACGCATGTTGAACACATGACAAAAAAGAACTGCGCTGATGCGCGCTGACAAACAAGAATCAAATCAATTTTGCACATGAACAGAAATTAATAGACTAGTAATTTTGCTACAGCAGACATGCAGATTTGTGAAGGGGAAACCTGATAACTACTATATAACCGACGAGCTGAAGAAACAAATGCCAGAGCTTACAGACCTTGGTGCATTAGAACAGCAATCACGGTAAAATAAAACAAAACTAGCATGGTAAAATATTAGGACATTGAGCACTATTAGATTTAATGGGAAAACTGAAATGACAAAATGATCTACAGTTGTCAGGCTACAAACCTGATTACTAAGATGCAATAGGACTGATAACTATAGAACATCCACTATGGGGATAACTGGCGGTGGATAAATACTGCACATAATGTCAGCAAATTATGTCTCCGAATTAAGCTGAGCCAGAGTAACATCTCAAGAGAATGCCTGATAACTTATTTGAAAAAAGTCTGACAACTACAAATTGCATCCATCAGCCAATTCAAATCCAGCACCATAATTTTTGTGCTGATGGCAAAGCAAATTTCAATTCCATATTGTAACACAGGAGCAAATATCATGGTGATGAAATCAAATCAAGCAGCAAATATAGCAAATAAAAACACCCAAGACACTCAATAGACTTTAATCCCCTATAAACTATCAACAACAGCGTCCAATTGAGATACAGCAAGTACAACCTAAGTAGGCTAGAAAAATAAGTGCAGCCTAAACCTGACACCTAGCCCACCTTGCGACCTCAGTCAATGACAGCGGCGTAATCAGCGGCAGGACGAGCGACGTCATACAGACAAGAGACAGCAATAAATCTCAGAAAATGACCTCAGACAAACAACGGAAACTTACACATAAAATTTTGTGCTGATAGCGAAACAAATTTCAATTCCAACATGACACAGGGGCAAAAATCATGGTGATGAAATCTAATCAAGCAGCAAATCTAGCAATAAAAACACCCAAAATACTGAGTAAACTTCTATCCCCAATAAACTATCAACAAACCAACTACGAATCTCTCTATCCGCCGATTTCAAAACCATCCCAAAATTTCCGCGAATCGTTTGTTGATTTCGGCGAGTAGTGGAATAAAATTACCGCTGTTGGGAGGAAAAACAGAGAGCAGGTGGAAGGACTGCAGGCTCACCGACCAGTCGCTGCCGTCCGCCGATTCAAAACGGTCGCCTGCTTCCTACACAAAAATAACCACACATTTAATTATGTGGCTCGCCAGATACAAATCTCAATACATAATATAAGCAAAAGGGTGAATGGCCACTTTGGATTCCGCACCGGAAGAAAATATAAGAGCGTCTAGATCACCACTTTATTGATCTAAACACTTATGTTTATTTATGGAGGGAGTACAGCCTATGTAGGCCAAAAAGAAAGAAATACTGCCTAAGCTTGACACCGGGCCGACCTTGCAACCTCAGTCAACGACAACGTTGCAATCAGGAACGGGCCGAGCGACCTCAGAGCCAAGGTTTTGGTTATCGAATGAGGCATTTTTACCCAGGGGGACTGGTAACGCGGTTACCACGGTTACCGAGAAATACCCATAAATACCGAGAATATTTCGAACGAATTTTATAGTTGAATTTTAAATTCAAATAAGTTAATGAACGAATATTTGAACCAGAGACCTCTCAAAACAGAAATTAGGTTGCTACCAACACGCCAGAACCAACTCTCATGGCATTAATTACATCCTACGTACTTTACTACAAATCGAGTGTTTAAATTCAAAAAATTCAAAAAACTGGTATTTTTTGCTTGGTACATGGATTTACCGAGGGGCACGAAAATACGCGGTAACCATGGGAAATCTCGAAATTTCGACCGGTAACTAAAACCTTGCCTCAGTCAGATAAGCGACAACAATCAATCTCAGACGGCGACCTCAGAGAGACACACGGAACGGAAGAGCACAAAATAACAACGGGATCTTACACATATTACGAGACCTGGAGTGGACACGGTTCTCTCTAGAAACACCACCTCGCTATACAGATCACCGCAGGAAGAGAACTGAAGCGGAATCCAAAATCCATCCGCCACAGGATGACACTAATAACAGGATGACACTAATACAACCAAAATCCTAATAAAACTTTAACAGACGAAAAATAGCCAAAGCGGCCAGTCGTTCCTCGGTAATTTCTATTAATTCCGGCGCCCAAGATCTGATCCCCGGCAACGCACGTCAGCCCCGAACCTTCATCAACTCGCGGATCGGCCATCGAGCAGAGCACAGCGGACCAACTTTTAACAACCTGCGGGCCGCCGCTAAACAAACGAGGATTATCAAGGAGAGCGGGAGGAGGATTTAGCCTAGCAAACCTTGGGGTCAGGGTCGAATCGTGGGGAGGAGAGGACCACCCGATTGTCGTCGCCGTCTGCCGCTTGCGAGCTCACGCACCGGGGATAAGCGACCTGGGTTTGCCTTGCTAATCCGCCCGTACCAAGCGTCGGCTGCACGGGTAGACGGGGAGGCGAGCCGACAGCCGACTGCGCGGGAGGGATGGGGAGCGGAGGAGAACGACGACGAGATGAGACGGGACGCGAGGCCGGTGTGGGTGGCGGCTGGCTGTGGGTGTCAGAATATTTCGGGGTGTCGGCGCTACATATATACCTCTGGGAGAAAAGGGTTGGTTTTTTTTTTTAGACAACCTCGCGAAGCTTTTATTAATTCGTCACAATGTTTACAGGGACGGATGGTAGGTTTTCCGGGTGGCCTAACCAAACATGGCGGCCACCACCAAGAGATAAAGCATGCTTCGCTAAGTTGTGAGCTTTATAATTTGAGCTCCTACTTTCATAACTAAAACTGCATAAATCAAAAAGAGAGGAACGATCTATAATTTCATGTACAACTGCACCATAGCTTGCCAAGTTGTCCAACCTCAAGTCTTGTACCACCACTTTGCAGTCTGATACAATTTTAATCTTCAGAAGGTAAAGATCCTGAGCTAATGCCAAAGCCTCTCTGATGGCGAGCGCTTCCAAAGTCGCCGGGTCATCAATGTGATTGAAAAAGAGCGTCGCTGCACCCAAGAATCTCCCAGTGTCTTCTTTGCATATCACTCCTACAGCACCATAACCATTCCTGGAAACTGCTGCATCTACATTCAGTTTTGCATTACCTAGTGACGGGGATATCCACGACCGACGAATTGCCTGTGCGTGCCTCACCTCACAGCTCCTTTGGACTCTATTGTTGACAATCTGCAGCTCGGAAAGGTACCTAATGATGAATGCATTCACTGAGATTGGTGACTGGAAAATATTCTCATGGATAGCCTTACGCCGAACTCCCCATAGTGCCCATAGAGTTACTATCATTTGATCAAAGAGATGTTTTGGTAATATTTCATGCAGATTGCACAGCCAGTCCCTGGGGTTATCTACCCCCTGTTCGCTCATCCGGTCTACCAACTCCTCGGGCGCCAATGACCACACACTCGCCGCCATCGGGCAAAGAACCAATGCATGTTTCCAAGTGTCTACTGCGCCACAGATAGCACAAGTATCTTCTGTTGCCATGTGTCGGTGTTTCAGAACTGTCCCTGTCGGCACTGACTGTCGGGCGAGACGCCACACAAAAACTTTCAGTTTTGAAGGTACCTGAATGTTCCAGAGCATCGTCCATTTACTAGTTTCATTCACATCATATGATGTTCCACCGCTTCCATCAAGTTGGGCTTCATGGGCATGTTTAATGCGCAAAATCATCCGATAAGCAGAACGAACAGTAAAACGTCCACGAGCCTCCTCATGCCAGGCCCAAAAATCTGGGACACGACGTGTGCACATCGGGATCCGAAGTATAGCCTCCGCGTCAACTTGGGCGAAAGAAGCCCTGGCTAGCTCCTCCTTCCAGGTAGCCGAGGTACTATCAATTAGTTGAGCCACACAAACTGGAGCATTTGGCGACGGGGCTGTGAATGGCCGCTTCGAACTATTCCTCGGGATCCAGTTATCTTGCCATATGTTCGTCGTTGCACCATCCCCAATCCTTCGAATGAGACCAAGTGACAGGACATCTCGCCCATCCAAAATAGCACGCCAAATTTGGGAGGGGTGAGCACCCAACTCGGCCTGAAGCAAAGTACAGTCCGGAAAATAAATCGCCTTGAGAATTCTGGCACTGAGCGAGGTACTATCAGTCAACATTCGCCAAGCCTGTCTTGCCAACAGCGCTAGGTTGAAAATTTCCATGTCACGGAAGCCCAACCCTCCCAGGTGTTTAGGCATAGTCATAGTATCCCATGCGACCGAGGCCGCTTTCCTCTTTCCCTGCTTTGAGCCCCACCAGAACTGGCGGATGATGGAGGTGATATTCTCACATAGTCCACGTGGTAGTCTGAAACACGCCATTGAATAGACCGGAATTGCTTGCGCAACAGCCTTGATCAGAACCTCCTTACCAGCTGAGGAGAGTAACTTAGCCATCCACCCCTTAATCTTTTCCCACACGCGGTCCCTAAGATATTTGAAGGTACCGTTCTTCGAGTGGCCCACATCAGTAGGCATGCCCAGATAGCGCTCACTCAAAGATTCATTATGGACCTGCAGGTTATTCTGGATAGTCTCCCTCAGCTGTGGGGGACATCCTTTGCTAAAAAAGATGGACGACTTCTCATTATTTATCCGCTGTCCTGAAGCTGCACAATATGTATCCAGTAAGTTTGACACCACATTAGCTCCTTCCCCACTCGCCTTGAATAGCAACAGGCTATCATCTGCAAAAAGAAGGTGGTTCACGGTTGGAGCCGTGGGGGCCACCTTGATCCCTGGCATAGATGATTGAGAACGTGATTTAAGGAGGCACGAAAGGCCCTTTGCTGCAATCAAGAATAAGTAGGGGGAGATTGGGTCTCCCTGCCGGATACCTCTTGTTGGTTTAAAAGATTCAAGCTTTTCACCATTGAAGCATACTGAGAAGAAACCGAAGATACCATGCCCATGACAATATCTATCCACCGTGGATGAAACCCAAGCTTAGTCATAATACCTCTCAAATAAGCCCACTCCACTCTATCATAAGCCTTCATCATGTCCAACTTTAAAGCACAGCAGCTGTTTGTTTTGGCCCTAGACCGCTTCATGAAATGCAAACACTCATACGCACATATAATATTGTCAGTGATAAGCCTTCCGGGAACAAAAGCAGACTGCTCCTCAGAGATTATATCTGGTAGAATCACTTTTAGTCTATTGGCAATGACCTTCGAGGCTATCTTATACAAAACGTTACACAAACTGATGGGCCGAAATTGCGCAAGTGATGATGGATTTGTTACCTTTGGAATCAAAACTAGGACAGTATCATTGATGGAAGCTGGACTTTCCTCACCTTTTACAATTTTGAGAACTATCTCTGTTAGTTCATCACCACACACATCCCAGTGTCTCTGATAGAAGTGGGCGGGGAATCCATCAGGCCCCGGGGCCTTGGTCGGGAACATTTGAAAAAGTGCAACCTTGACCTCCTCCTTTGTATACTGTGCACAGAGGCTTGCATTCATCGCTGCCGTTACTTTCTTGGGCACATGGGCCAGCACCGCTCCCATATCTTGAAGCACTAGGAATCAGACTACTGATTCCTAGCATCCCATCAGACCAGTGCTTTGCCGTTGGATCATAGCCTGGTGAGCCGTTCGATGTAGTACTGACTTTGGAAGCAATTTCGTTCAGATATAGAAACAGATAATTTATAAGGAACTAATCCCAGATATTTAGCAAACCTAACGAGCAGTTTAAGGACACAAATTACGGAAGGATTAATGTGCCATACAGACTTTCTAAATGCAATTTTCTTCCTTATGAATGACATTTTATTTCCTTACAAAGAGAAGTGTTTCCTATATTCCTGAAAATTGCATCGACCGCAGATATTTCCTTATGAGCACTTCCTGTTTCCAATATTTCTTAAAATTGCATCGACCGCAAATAAAATATGCATCCATCTAAAAGATTGCATTACTATTTAGCAGTTGCCGACTAGAAATTTGCTTTCATGCTGAACAAAAATTTGATTCAAATGATGTGGGTATGTCTCCGACGACTGAACGCCGTATGTGGCCACGGGTTGCTCGCATACTGCAGCTGGTCAGTGGCGGAGCTATGTGTATAGCTGAGGGGGCTGTGGCCCCCCCAGCCCAACACAAATTCCTCAAGGAAATTTCTTTAGGGGGGCATAATTAGAACACAGTATTCTCATTAGCCCATATAAACATGTATACTTTGCTTTGGCCCCCCCTCACATTGCAGTCAAGCTCCGCCACTGCAGCTGGTCCTCATTGTCTCTTCTTATTTTCACAGCTTCCTTCATTTGCTTGGATGCTTCCTTCACGTGTTTTGATTATTTATGTGTCCTTCATTTGAACTTGCGGCTGAAGCATTACATTTGCACTTGTGTGGTCGTGGAAACATGTTTTTGCTTCGAAACCTATTTCACTTGAACTACATATATTGTTTTGATTTGGCATAATTTTATGTCCAATGCAACGCTGTATTTTTTTGTGATGTTGTACATATCCAAAGGACTAGAGAATTGTTTCCAATGTACCATGAAATTGCTTCCAAGGATTTTTTATATTTCCAATCAGAACTTTTTACATTGAGACACTGCATTGGTTTGAAACAAACTGAACTATTGCTTCCAAAGAAATCAAAATTTGCTTCAGTAAAACAAAACGTGGCATCTAGGCACAGTTCAAACACCACCGATTCGATGGTCACCATGCTTCCTTTCGATGTTCGTCGTGCTTCCTTGCAATGGTAGTCGTGCTTCCATTTGACGGTGGACGTGCGTCCTTTGTGATGGTGCTTCCTTCCGAAGTTGTGCATGTTGGTTGTGCTTCCTTCCAAAGCTGGTCGTGCTTCCTACCAAAGATGGTCGTGCTTCAAACCTGAAGCGGGCGTGCAATGGTAGATACTGTCAACAAGATTCATCGAAGCAAGCATTGCATCCAAAGTAGCGCAAATCAAAACAAGTGAATGATAATGAATCTAATATGAGATGAATTAAACTCTAAATCGGGCGAGTACATACCAAGGGGACGAGGCGGGAGATCCGTGCGCAGCTTCTTCGCTAAGCCGAAATGGTGCACCAGCGCGGTGGAAGATATGGTGACGGGGCATGGTCAGGTGGGGGACCGGGGCGGCTATGGGGATTACGCGGACGGTGGAGAGAGGAAGGTTCGACAGGCACACGGGATAGGGCACCGCACCGACGTACGACGTCGAGCAGTCGTAGCGGCCGTGGAGTTGTTGTTGCAGACCAGGGTGGTGGCGGAGGTTGTCGCCGCGGTGAGCCAGCTCGGCGTGCTTGACGATGAGCTCGCCCATGGGATGCGAGACGGGATGAGGTGGGTGGATCGGCCTCGCGAGATATACTCGCATCAGACGTGGTGAGGTGGTTATGGACAGGAGGCAAGCGAGATTTACTCGGAGTGGATCAATACGTGCATTTAATTGGTGGGGTCAGAGAATCACTACACCGTTGGATTAAAGAAGAATCAACGTTGCGTGACCCGTCTGACGAGAAAATTCTGTCAGACTGCTGATAAAGAGCGTTTCCCTATCTTGAACACCCTCGGATAGGTATAGGGTCTGGTAGAAGTTATTAGCTAGTACCTTGAGCTGATCCGGATCAGATATTTCCACACCTAGGGAATTTTGTAGCGCCCTTATCATATTCTTCTTTCGGCGTAAGCTCGCTCGGAGATGGAAGAACTTGGTGTTCTTGTCTCCCGCAGATAGCCATTCAATTCGAGCCCGTTGTCGCCACATAATCTCTTCCCTGTGGTACATTTCTATGAGCCGCTCATTTATCTTTAATTCTTCATGTGACGGACCTAATCTCAAAGGGTCCTCCCTTAAGTTGGCAAGTTTTTGTTTCAGCGCTTTAATCTCCTTCCTGACGCTACCAAAGAGAAAAGGGTTGGTAGGAGAGATGTCTAGGGTTGAAAAGGCCAAAGATAGGCAGGTGGTTGAAATTTCAAAACGGGACGCGCGGGGCCGGTGAATTTGGCCCAAAAGTTATTTATTTTCCTTTTTTCGAGTTGTGTTTTGTCCAATTGTTTTTTCCTACATTACTTTGAGTTGTATTTGGTCTAAAAGTTTAAGGTTTCAATCCACCGAAAAATCGAAATAGCTACTCTCTCTGTCACGAAATTCTTGTCTTAGTCTAGATACGGATGTATCTAACACGAAAACGTAATTAGATACATCCGTATTTAGATAAATCTATGACAAGAATTTTGAGACGGAGGGATCATTATATTTAGCTGAGTTGCAGCTGCATGTTGCCAAGAAATGAGGCCGCCCTTTGTTGAAATAGCGATTCAGAAACACGCATTTGTTCGTGACGTTTTACTGTTGAGGCTTAGATGCTTTTGCATGCCATCCATGTCAGGGTTAGTATTGGCGTGAAATTGTAATGATTGTTATTGTTGAACATATTATGTAGGTCTACACACATGTATATGGTTAGAATAATCTCCTAACGGCCCCGTCTCTAGTTTCCTTGTATAGATGAGGCTGAGGGCTCCCCTTGTACATATATACATGTGTTGTGCACCTGATCATAATCGAGGAGTTGCATTGCCCTCTAACATGGTATCAATTTCCTTCCCGATCCTACCCTAGCTTCCGCTCCAACCCTAGCCGCGCCGCAGCCGCAGCCTCCCGTTGCCGCCGCCGCCACCACCTTCTCGCGCCGCCGCCGCACCCAACCTCCGCCGCCACGCGCGCCTCCCACCTTCCCCTCTCCCTCTCGATCGCCACTTCCCCTCCCTGTCCCGATCGCACCACCTGCCCGAGCCCGTCACTGCCCAAACCCACCCGTGTCGCCGCCTCTTATGTTGCTGCGCCGCACCACCCATCCCTTCCGATGGCATCTCCCCACTCCTCCGTCTCCGTCCACTCGAACCCGTTCGACGGTCCGGCTCCACCTCCGGTGGAACTCGTTCGCGATCTTGACATCTTCGCTCGTGTGCCTATCATCCTGGACTACGCCAACTCCACCTACTACGCCTGGAAAACCTATTTCTCCCTCGTCTTCCGTGAGTACCACCTCATCGACCACGTTGACGGCTCCATCAACTCCGATCTCATGTTCGCGGACGATGACTGGATGACCATCGGCACCACCATCACCCACTGGCTGTACCAAACCATCTCCAAGGACCTCTTCGACACCATCGTGTGCAATACAGATGACGCGCAGACGGTATGGGCGAAGCTGAATGGGCTCTTCACCAACAACGCCCTCCAGCGCCGCATGTTCCTTCAGCAGGAATTTTTTGGCTGCCATCAACATGACTCGTCCATCGACAATTATTGTATGCGCCTTAAGAAACTTCCTGACGAGCTTCGCAGCCTCAGGGAGAAGGTCTCCGATGAGCTCCTCCTTGGCATGCTCACCGCCGGTCTGAGCGAAGAGTTCAGCAATGCGGCCTCCAACCTCACGTTTCCTCTGGACCCGACCTTTCCTTGGGTTGTGGCCTATCTTCGTTGGGAGGAGAGGAGGATGAAGATGGTGAAGTCCCGGGCGACGCACATGGCGCTCGCCGCGGGAACCTCTTGCCTGCCCCTCCCACGGCTCCGCAGCCGCTGCGGTTACCCAGTCCATCGGTGGCCTCCTACTTCCCGGCGCCACCCCAGTAGCCGGCCTACACCAACCAGCTGCCGCCCCCTGCCAATGATCGTCGTCGCAGGGGGTGCCGCGGCAAGAAGCAGCAGCAGCAGAACGGCGCCGAGGGACGCCCCGCCGGCCGCAGCAGCAGCTGCCCCCGGCTCCCTGGGCGGCCGCGCCGAACCCTTGGACAGGGGTGTTCCACGCATACACGATGCCCGTGCCGCGGGCCCCCGTCCCGTCCGGCATCCTCGGCCCCCGCCGCGGTGCTCATCAGGCCATGTACGCCGCCCCGAGCGGCTTCCCCGCCGCCGCGCCCGCGTATGCTGCTGCGCCTGGTGGCTACCCTGGCGTTGTGCCCGCCTACCCCGCCGCGCCCCCTGCCGCGGCCGCTGCTCTCCCGCCGGTACCCTGGGATCAGGCACTCCCCACGGCGCTTCACTCCGCCCCTACACCCAACACATACTCTGGAGGCGGCGACTGGTATATGGATACCGGGGCTACAACTCACATGACTTCCAACCCCGGTAATCTCAACTACGCATATCCAGTTTCTACCGCATGTCGAATCACTGTTGGGGATGGATCTTCCCTTCCCATTACTCATGTCGGTCATGGTTCTTTTCCGTCTAACTCCATGTCGTTACATCTGTCAAATGTCTTAGTTTCACCTAACTTAATAAAAAATCTTGTTTCTGTTCGTTCTTTTACACGTGAAAATCCTGTAGCTGTTGAATTTGATGAAGTGGTTTTTCTATCAAGGACGCCCGTACCCGGATGGTACTCCACCGATGTGACAGCCCGGCCGAGCTCTACGCGGTCCACTCCACCGCCACCGCCACCTCCACTCCGGTTTCCCTCTCCGTCACTATGGACCTTTGGCATGCTCGGCTTGGACATCCGAACTCCGCCACCCTTCATCATATTCTTACGACTTTTTCATTCACGTGTAATAAAACCGATGGTCATATTTGTCACGCTTGTTGCCTCGGCAAGCATGTCCGCCTTCCGTTTAGTGCGTCCTCATCGGTGCCATCGTATCCATTTGAGTTGATTCATAGTGAGTTATGGACATCTCCTGTTGCCAGTAATACGGGTTCTTTATACTATCTTGTCATACTTGATGATTTTTTGCATTATGTCCCTTCCCGTTGCGGAGAAAATCCGATGCACTCTCCGTTCTCACCACCTTTTACTCCTATGTCGCTATGCAGTTTGGGCGGCCCATTCATGCCTTGCAGACTAATAACGGGAAGGAGTTCAATAACTTCGGGGTTCGCACCCTTCTTGCCACACATGGCACGATTCTTCGTCTCACCTGCCTATATACCTCCCAACAAAATGGTCGCGCCAAACGGATTCTCTGCATCCTCAATGATTGTGTGCGCACCCTTCTCTTCCACGCTAACGTCCCGCCCCAGTTTTGCCCGGGCGCTCTAGCCACTGCCTATTTCCTTCTTAACATTCGTTGAGTGGTGCTCGTGGGAATTTCACACCACACCATCTTCTCTTCGGTACCGCCCCTTCCTATGACGACCTTCGTGTTTTTGGGTGTCTCTGTTATCCTAGCATCGCCTCCACCACCTCTCACAAACTCGCACCTCGCTCCATGGCATGCATCTTTCTCGGATACCCACCCAACACCAAAGGCTACAGTTGCTACGATCCGGTTTACCATTGAGTCTTCACTTCACGGTACGTTTACATTGACGAGAGGTCTTTTTCTTTTCACCAGGTACCACCGACGGACGACTCGCCATCATCACATGGGCCCGCCGGCGCCGCTCGTGGTGGCCACTCCCCCACGCTCGGTCCCCCTCCCGGCTTCAGGCCCCCTGCCGCGCGTGGGCCCCCTCCCGGCTTTGCGCCCCTGCGGCTCCTAGGCCCTCGTCTGGGAACACGGCGCCAAACCCGCCGCCCTCGACTGCCGCGCCAGGCTCTTCGGCCGGACCAGCCGCATCGTCACCGGCGGCCACGGCATCTCTGACTCCCGTCGAGTCCGCAGCCTCGTCAGAGAGCGCATCCCATGAGCCTGACCCCGGCTCCTCGACGGCCTCACCCACTACAAGAAATATGTCAACTTGTGACCTTGACTATTGGTCACTGAAAGGTCACAAATTTCCATTTACGACCTTTTTGTGACCAAAAACAGAAGGACAAAAGCTAGCGGTCGTAAACTGACTATAGTGACCTTCTCTGTGAGAAGGTCGTAGACGTTTACGACCAAAATAAGCCTATTGTGGCGTTTTGGTCACTAGCAACCTCCCCAGGCCACGTAGGCATCCAGCATGGCAATCTGATGTGGCACAAGATTCAGCCCGGTCCAATTCGATTTTCTACATGGGCCTAGCCCAACAATTCAGCCTTTTTAATGTATTTTTTCTTGTTAATTTTCGCTAGCTACATGGGCTTGGGCCATTAATTCGGCCTTTTTTGCTTTCTGAGGTGCAGCCTTTTCACATTCTACATATTTTTTATTTTCGGGTTTTCTTTTTTTTTGTTACATTCAAATTTTAGATTATTGTAGTCAATTGGATGCACATTGTCAGATTCTTCACTAGGTCCCAGACATCAGGTTTTAATTTTTCACAACTTGTAACTCAATGATATACCAATCAGAGAACACATTTTAAATATATACAAATAACAACCAAATCACCGATGTATCAATCAAGTTTATTACATTCCACCAATCACAATATAACCATACAATATTACACCAATCACAATATAGCCCTCTACAGATAAAACGCTCAACAAGTACATGCACGTCTCGAACACCTTATGCTTTCAACCTGCAAAACATCACATCCAGCCACATATTAACGATCAAATCAATTCACCCCTTGACGCCCTGGTAGGTGACGACGATGTGGTAGTGGTGGAAGCCGCCGCCGAGGCCGACGGCGCCTGCAGTGTCCTCGTCGTCATCGAAGGCGATGACGACGGACGGGTCAGCGTCGAAGCAGGTGCGCTGCAGGCCACATCATCATATTTGAGCATTAATATTTCCGTATTACTACACAGGAACTACAGCACTAGGAGTAGACAGCAACTAGTAGCAGACACCAATATCATCAGGAACATGAGTATAACAAGCATCTTGCTTTACTGGGATAAAGTGACACAGCAGAATTACTAGGATACAGTGACAAAGCAGCAATAAGATAACATATTATGTGCTACAGGATGACATTTCCAAAGTGGCACGTTTGATATGCTAAGGACTTGTTGATCTAATCCAGGTTTTGTTTTACAAATTAGTCTTGCTGTAAATTCAGCTAGTGTTCAAGTTATAAACAATTTCGTTTTACTTGCCATCTTTGTTTCTTCTCTGTGACATTTAGTAGCACACAGGAGTATATCCTCTTGTGCCTATGCATTGCAAGAGCCAAACCAATACTAAATATTATTGCAAACCTAACATACTAGAACAGCTTGGTCAGGGCAAGAACAGACCTGATGAGCTCTGAAGTTGAACGAATGGTGAACGAGCCCAGCCGTTTTGACCGCATTTTGAAACGGGCATAAAAAATTCAAAAGAAAATCAAAAAATTGGGAAACCTTCGCATTGTGTCATCATATGTGACCAAGTTTTCAAGAAAAATAACAAACTTGTAATACGGAAATTATTTTTAAAAAGTGTGCTCAGAAACGAGCTATCACGTGTGGAGATCATTGGCTTTCAAGCCAAATGTTTAATCTTATGGCCACATTCGTGGCATAGTTTGTTCAAATGATCTCATATTGTGCACAAGGGTGCATATTGGAATGGCAAACAATGTTGCCTAAGGAAGTTTTCATTTTCTTTGGACGAAAAAACCATTTTCCATTTTCCGAGTGCCTGAAAGGAGGTTTTTTTGTGAAGGACCTCCCAAATAATTGTTGCAAAATTGGACCAAATCAATTTTCTAAAATACTAGGACATATTTAATGCACAATTGACAAAATGGTTGGGTGTAAAAAGGTTTGATCCACCTCTCATGAAAAAGACAAATTCGTGCCGATTCAGTTGGAAGCGGGTCAAATTTGAACTGTAGCTGCCTCATAGTTTGCTATTTATTTTTTCCAAAAAATATTTCTAGGTACATAAGTACCTATTTAATCAGAGAAACACCAATTTTTTTCAAGATTCAACCACTAGCTAGGAACGGTCATTCCCGCCGTTTTGACCGCATTTTGAAACGGGCATAAAAAATTCAAAAAAAATCAAAAAATTGGGAAACCTTCGCATTGTGTCATCATATGTGACCAAGTTTTCAAGAAAAATAACAAACTTGTAATACGGAAATTATTTTTAAAAAGTGTGCTCAGAAACGAGCTATCACGTGTGGAGATCATTGGCTTTCAAGCCAAATGATCAATCTTATGGCCACATTCGTGGCATAGTTTGTTCAAATGATCTCATATTGTGCACAAGGGTGCATATTGGAATGGCAAACAATGTTGCCTAAGGAAGTTTTCATTTTCTTTGGAAAAAAAAACCATTTTCCATTTTCCGAGTGCCTGAAAGGAGGTTTTTTTGTGAAGGACCTCCCAAATAATTGTTGCAAAATTGGACCAAATCATTTTTCTAAAATACTAGGCCATATTTAATGCACAATTGACAAAATGGTTGGGTGTCAAAAGTTTTGATCCACCTCTGGTGAAAAAGACAAATTACCGCCGATTCAGTAGGAAGCGGGTCAAATATGAATTGCAGGTGCCTCATAGTTTGCTATTTATTTTTTCCAAAAATCATTTATAGGTATATAAGTACCTATTTAATCAGAGAAACACCAAAAAAATTCCAAGATGCAACCACTAGCTAGGAACGGTCATTCCCGCCGTTTTGACCGCATTTTGAAACGGGCATAAAAATTTCAAAAAAAATCAAAAAATTGGGAAACCTTCGCATTGTGTCATTATATGTGGCCAAGTTCACAGGAAAAATAACAAACTTGTAATACGGTAATTATTTTAAAAAGGTGTTCTCAGAAACGAGCTATCACGTGTGGAGATCAATGGCTTTCAAGCCAAATGATCAATCTTATGGCCACATTCATGGCATAGTTTGTTCAAATGATCTCATATTGTGCACAATGGTGCATCTTGGAATTCCAAACAATGTTGCCTAAGGGAGTTTTCATTTTCTTTGCATGGAAAAACCATTTTCCATTTTTTGATTGCCCCAAATGAGGTTTTTTTGTGAAGGACCTACCAAATAATTGTTGCAAAATTGGACCAAATCATTTTTATAAAATACTAGGCCATATTTAATGCACAATTGACAAAATGGTTGGGTGTAAATTTTTTTGATCCACCTCTCGTGAAAAAGACAAATTTCCGCCGATTTAGTTGGAAGCGGGGCAAATTTGAACTGTAGCTGCCTCATAGTTTGCTATTTATTTTTTCCAAAAATCATTTCTAGTTACATAAGTACCTATTTAATCATAAATACATGGTTTGGTGGCGATACGTCGAGGTTTGGGCGGTGGCCGAGGGCCCAACTCTAGAGCTCGTAAACTCGCATGCCCGCTGCGTGGTCACCGCGTGATTGTGGCGTCGCCATGTGTTCTGGGAGGCCTAGGCATGTCTTGTGGGTTGGGCACTCCCCAGGTAGGTGCTAGGAAAAATATTGCAACATAAGATTCTCACGAGCAGACCGATCGATGCTCAAACATGAATTAGCAGCCAAGTGTTTGATTTACGGTACGGGAAATGTACATGGCTACTGGGCGTGAGTTTTGGCTGAGGATGATCAGTTACTAAGAAGACCGTCTTCACAAATTTTCAGCTCAAAAGGAGGAGCCGAGGTGGTACTTGCTTTGCAAACCACCACACTGGACATAAATACGAATGTTGAAGCTCGGCTCAAAATAATGAATGGATTGAGCTGGCATTTGGTGGAGGATGGTTATTTGGGCATAGGAAAGCACTGTAGAAAATGGATACTATTTGGACATGCCAAAGTGGTACTTCCTTCACAAACTGTTACTCTGAACAAAATAGGATAATGAATATTTTTGAATTATTTTTGAACTAGGCAAGGAAGGTTTTTACATATTTGATGAAGATATGACCCAAAGAATTTATGAGATTTTTTTGGGAATTTTGGGAATGACAGAATTATAGGTTGCTTCACAACCTAGGGTAAAAACTGCCACATGGACATGACACATAGGCAAAACTGATGAGGTGGCGCCTAGTCATAGCAACCCACCACAATTTACAAGGCTATGACCATCTATATTGGTCGTTAACAACTAGAAATAAGGCAGCAGACTAGCGTTGTTTGCTTTATGACCATTTCGTGTAAGGAAATTACGACCTTTCTGACCAAAATGGTCGCAATGATTTAGGGTTTGGAGCCCCCCGAACAGCTTTTGACCAATTGGTCTCAAATGGTCATAAATCTATGACCAATTCTTCGAGGGTCACTGACAAAAGGTCATAAGTTGACATATTTCTTGTAGTGACCGGTGATCCCGAAGGGCTCTTCTTCGGCCTCACCCTTAGTTGATCCTTCGCCGTCGGCGTCTCCACCCGCACCGCCGGCCCCGCCGGCACCTACGGGCACCCGTATGGTCACCCATGCTCGCGTCGGTATCCAGCACCCCAACATGCGTTACTCCGCGGATGAGTACCTACTCGCTGCCTCAACCTCCGCACCGTCACCTCTCCCGTCATCAGCTCAAGCCGCGCTTCACAACCCGCATTGGCTCGCTGCGATGCAGGAGGAGTTCGACGCGCTATTGCGTAACCGCACCTGCCAGCTTGTCCCGTGACCCCCCCCCCCATTCCAACATCGTCACCGGTAAGTGGGTCTTCTGGCATAAGACTCGTCCTGACGGGTCCCTCGAGCGCTACAAGGCTTGTTGGGTGGTCCGCGGGTTCCGTCAGCACGCTGGAGTCAACTTCACCGACACCTTTGCCCCGGTTGTCAAACCGGGCACGATTTGTGTGGTCCTTCAGCTCGCGGTCTCTCGCACATGGTGGATGCATCGAACGCGTTCCTACATGGCCATCTCTCGGAGCAGGTCTTCTGTCAGCAGCCCACTGGCTTCATCGATGCGGCTCATCTCGATCACGTGTGCTCGCTCTCCTGCTCCTTATACGGGTTGAAGCATGCCCCCCGAGCTTGGTACCAACGCATCACCGCCTTCTTGCAGCAGCTTGGGTTTCGAGCTATGCGCTCTGACGCCTTGCTGTTTGTCTACCACCAGGGTCAGGCGACTGCTTACCTGCTCCTCTTCATCGACGACATCATCCTGATGGCCTCCTCACCCGAGCTCCTTCGACAACATACTGGTCGCCTCAGTGCCAAGTTCGCCATTAAGGACCTCGGTCCCTTGCACTACTTCCTCGGCATTGAGGTGGTGCGACACGTCGATGGGTTCTTCCTTCTTCAGCAGCAGTACGCTCAGGACCTCCTTGAGCGGGCAGGCATGCTTAATTGCAAGCCTGTCCCCACGCTTATCGACATGAAGGCTAAGGTCTTTGCACTCGACGGCTTGCCCCCGCCGGATGCGGCGTTTTATCATTCCATTGTCGGCGCCCTTCAGTACCTGACGCTCACTCGGCCGGACCTGCATTAAACCATCCAGCAGGTGTGCTCCACATGCACGCCCCTCGCGACACTCACTGGAACCTGGTGAAGCAGATTCTTCAGTACATCCATGGCACCACGGCTCTGGGTCTCATGTTGACAGCCTCGTCCTCGACCGACCTTGTTTCCTATAGTGATGCCGATTGGGCTGGTTGACCGGACACACGGCGCTCCACTTCTGGCTACTATGTCTATCTGGGTCCCTCGCTCATATCGTGGTCGTCTAAACGACAACCAATGGTATCCCGCTCTGGTGCCGAGGCTGAGTATCATGTTGTGGATAATGCCATCGCCGAGTGCTCATGGATCCGGCAACTTCTCCAGGAGTTGCTCCATGATGTCTCGATGGCCACCATTGTCTATTGTGACAATGTCTCCGCGGTCTACCTCTCCGCCAACCCCGTGCGTCATCGTCGCACGAAGCACATCGAGCTCAACATTCACTTCGTGCCAGAGCGGGTGGCTCTTGGACGCGTCCGCGTTCTTCATGTTCCCACAGCTCAGCAGTTTGCCGATGTTATGACCAATGGGTTACCGATGCCTACATTTGAGGAGTTCCGGTCCATTCTATGCGTCACCGGCGACATATCGACTACGCGCGGGGGGGGGGGGTGAGCATATTATGTAGGCCTACACACATGTGTATGGTTAGGATAATCTCCTAACGGCCCCGCCTCTAGTTTCCTTGTATAGATGAGGTTGAGGGCTCCCCTTGAACATATATATGTGCGTTGTGCACCCGATCATAATAAAGAGTTGCATTGCCTTCGAACAGTTATTTTAGGGTAGTGCTCAGGTATACATGTGACTGGTTAGTTTTGGCGCGAGAACCAACTAATTCTTTTATGAGTGTTGACATTCAACTAATGGAAATATTACTGATACATGAAGAACCCTTGTCCTCGCCATGCCAAAATGGTTAAATATTAAGCTGTCTAGTAGCACAACATCATTGTATCAGTCAGTTACTACACTGTGCTACTTAACATTTAACAAAATGGCGTGAAAAGCTATCCAGTTTACTTCAATAACAGTTCAAGTATTGCATCACTAGGGCCATGTCATTATTCAGCATACGAACGCATCGCCTTAGAATGGAGTATCCATTGCGGCTAGGTATAAATAGGGCGCGAAAAGTTGTAGCCCATATGGCACAGTGTTAGGTGGTCCCATCGTCGATTAAATATTGATTTTTTGCAACCTAGAATTACTATAACCTTAATTGGAGATATTCACCGCAAGCGTTTTACGAGTTACCAAAGATGTATCGTGTACATGGACCATGTGTAATATGACCCCAATTAAGCCGCAGAGGTTAGCGATCCGATGTTTGTCGGTGTCAAAAACCGGCAGATCTCGGATAGGGGGTACCGAACTATGGACCTTGGATCGATGGGGAAGTGCGGATGTAGGACACGATGTTTACCCTGGTCGGGCCCTCTCTAAGAGGTAAAACCCTACATCCTGCTTGATTATATTGCTTGTGTACTAGGGGGTTACAGAGTAGATCTACCACGAGATCAGACGAAATAAACTCTAACTAGTAGGATGGTGATTGTTCCTCCAGGCTCAACGGACTAAGCCCCTGGTTTATATAGACATCAGGGGTGCTAGGGTTTACAGGTAATCGGTTACATCAAGGAAACTTCGGGTCTTCTATCTTGACTTGGGGGCACACAAGGCACAAAAGGTCTCCGGTCCGGATACGGTGCGGCCCAACAGCCCTGCCCATGTGAGATGAGGCGGCACCCCGAGGACCCCCTAATCCAGGACTCCCTCAGTAGCCCCCGAACTAGCCTTCAATGATGTCTTCTCACGACTCCCAAGACTGTAGGCTCCGGCTTGTAGGCGAGTTCCTTTTTATTTGAATGGTACTTGATTCAGTCCGCCCATATACCAAGCTATATCCGGACTCTAGACACCTAGCCCTGAGCGCCAATCATCTGAATGCAAAACAATATATTTGACTGACAACTTTAGGCGAAGGGTCGCGTCTAGTGATAAACATGAAGACTCGATAAGCGACTTGAGGCCGCCCTTTTGATGGCATGTCCCTTCAAGGCAGAGATCACTGAAGGAAATATGCCCTAGATGCAATAATAAAGTTGTTATTTTATATTTCCTTATATCATGATAAATGTTTATTATTCATGCTATAATTGTATTAACCGAAAACATGATGCATGTGTGGATACATAGACAAAACACCGTGTCCCTAGTAAGGCTCTACTAGACTAGCTCGTTAATCAAAGGTGCATGGTTAAGTTTCCTAACCATAGACGTGTGTTGTCATTTGATGAACATGATCACATCATTAGGAGAATGATGTGATGGAAAAGACCCATCCGTTAGCTTAGCATATTGATCGTTCATTTTTATTGCTACTGCTTTCTTCGTGTCAAATACATATTCCTTTGACTATGAGATTATGAAACTCCCGGATACCAGAGGAATACCTTGTGTGCTATCAAACATCACAACGTAACTGGGTGATTATAAAGATGCTCTACAGGTATCTCCAAAGGTATTTATTGGGTTGGAATAGATCAAGATTAGGATTTGTCACTCTAAGTATCGGAGAGGTATCTCTGGGCCCTCCCAGTAATGCACATCATAAGAAGCCTTGCAAGCAATGTGACTAATGAGTTATTTGCGAGATGATGCATTATGGAACGAGTAAAGAGACTTGTCGGTAACGAGATTAAACTAGGTATGAAGATATTGACGATCAAATCTTGGGCAAGTAACATACCGATGACAAAGGGAATAACGTATGTTGTCATTTCGGTACGACCTATAAAGATCTTCAAAGAATATGTGGGAACCAACATGAGCATCCAGGTTCCGCTGTTGGTTATTGACCGGAGAGGTGTCTCGTTCATGTCTACATAGTTCTTGAACCCGTAGTGCCCGCAAGCTTAACGTTCGATGACGATTTTGTATTATATGAGTTATGTGATTTGGTGACCGAATGTTGTTCGGAGTCCGGGATGAGGTCACGGACATGACGAGGAGTCTCAAAATGGTTGAGAGGTAAAGATTAATATATAGGACCGAGGAAGTCCTAGATTAGGGGGTGTCCGGATAGCCGGACTATAACCTTTGGCCGGACTCCTGGACTATGAAGATACAAGATTGAAGACTTTGTCCCGTGTCCGGAAGGGACTTTCCTTGGCGTGGAAGGCAAGCCTGGCGATACGGATATGTAGATCTCCTACCATTGTAACCGACTCTGTGTAACCCTAGCCCTCTCTGGTGTCTATATAAACCGGAGGGTTTTAGTCCGTAGGACGAACAACAATCATACCATAGGCTAGCTTCTAGGGTTTAGCCTCCTTGATCTCCTGGTAGATCTACTCTTGTACTACCCATATCATCAATATTAATCAAGCAAGAGTAGTGTTTTACCTCCATCGAGAGGGCCCGAACCTGGGTAAAAACAATGTGTCCCTTGTCTCCTGTTACCATCCGCCTAGACGCACAGTCCGGGACCCCCTACCCGGGATCCGCCGGTTTTGACACCGACATTGGTGCTTTCATTGAGAGTTCCTCTGTGCCGTCGCCATCAGGAAGGATGCCCCATCCCGTCTTTAAAGACGGCACCATTTCTAAGGGAGCTTTGGCTGTCGGCCAAACTCTCCGACTAGGTGGTTTTCTTATGACCGCCTGTTCGGCTGCTGCGCCGACGATGACCTCTCGGGCCATCAAAACCAATCTTCACGTCATCTCGGAATTCGTCGAGCAGTTAGATCCAATGGAGCTCTCTTCCCTAAACGACCTCTTGGATCGCATCGCCGCCCTGGGAGTCACTACGGATTACGACCAGATTGGGCCTAAACCCAATCTGAGAGAGATTAACTCTCCCAGGTCACCCATCACGTTGCCGTGGTAGAAGGATAGTGTGGCGACCCTTCATCTATCTGAAGGACTAGCTATGTCCGGATTTCCTATCCCGCCAAGTCGGATACCCGCGGAGGGGAGGACATCACTCAAGACCTGAACTTAGAGTCAGGCGACGGGCTAGATTCATTGGACGACATCCAAGAATCCAAACTTCCGAGTTCGGAAACTCTTCGGCCCCTGAGTCTCAGATTGGGTGAGGTTTCGGATTTAATTAAACCCACCCACCCGAACATAAGCGATCTATCCCCAATTAGGCAAGAGCCCGAAGAAACAATGCATCATTACAGGGCCAGATTCCTCCTGGTTATGAACAGGATAAAGGACTGCCGTGAGGAAGATGCAATCTCATTCTTCTGCAATAATTGCACGCACAGGGGAATCCTCAATGCCATAAGTCGCCATGATATTACACGCTTCGCTGACTTGGCGTCCGTAGTATGAAAATAATGTGCGATGGAAAGCACCTGGAAAACCGAAATAAAATTTTGGGACAATCCGGCCCTGAATACAAACCCAGTCCGAAATAAAAGGGTGTATCATCGCCAGACACCCGGGTTAAACACCAAAAATAAAAAACCCTCTACAGGTCATGGAACCGTACTGGAAGGATGGCTTAATGGACCCTGTAAAATTCACAGTACAGAAGGTGCCACACCAACTCACAGCCTTAGAGCATGTTGGATACTCCGGCAGGTGGCCAAAATTGGCGAAGATCTTCTAATTCCAGAAGCCACAGAAAGCCACCCCAGAGACACCAGTACGGTATTAACAGTCTTTGGGACTTTCGCATCAAATAAATATGCGAAAAAGAACAATCCGCAGCCTTGCCAAAGTCTACCAAGTAGCAACAATAAACCCATGGAGTGACACGGCTATTACTTTTAACGCCAGTGATGAACCTAAATTCCGAACAGCCCGAGCACCAGCCGCATTGGTCCTCAGTCCAATAGTGGACGACTTTCGTCTTACGAAGGTACTCATGGATGGCGACAGCGGATTGAACCTCATTTATGAGGAAACCCTTCAAAAAATGGAAATAGACTGGAACCGCATTGAGCGAAGTAGCACAACCTTTAGAGGAATAATTCCCAGTCGGGAAGCGCGCTGTACAGGAAAATTCACACTAGATGTGGTGTTCGGCACGCCGGATAATTATAGGTCCGAAGAGGTCACGTTCCAAGTGGCCCCGTTCAGTAGCGGATACCATGCTCTGCTAGGGCGGGAAGCATTCACAATCTTACAAGCAATACCCCATTACGGTTACATGAAGCTCAAGATGCCCGGGCGTAACGGAATCATCACTCTCGCTAGTGATCCGGACATAGCACTCCGCGCCGAAAAGAAGACAGCCGCACTGGCCCTCGAGGCACTATCCGAAGCCCTAGCAGCTGAGGAACTGACTGCGCTACGCTCCACGGTGAATAGGGACGATGTGATACTCGACAAAAGATCCAAGTCCACCTCATTTAAACTGGCGGACAAAATAGTCAAATTCCAGGTCCATCCAACGGACCCCAATAAAACAGCTTCCATCGGGGCACGGTTAAACCCTGATGTAGACACCGCACTGCGGGAATTCCTACGTGAGAACTGGGACATTTTCGCCTGGCACCCTTCAGACATGCCAGGAATCCCACGCAGGTTGGCCGAACACAGCTTAAATATCCTAAAAGGATTCAAGCCAGTCAAACAGGCTCTTCGGCGTTTTTCCGAACCTAAGAGACAGGCCATGGGAGAGGAACTAGCCAAGCTATTGGAGGTCGGATTCATCAGAGATATAAAACATCTGGACTGGCTAGCAAACCTGGTGATGGTACCAAAGTAGGACAAATCCTGGCGCATGTGCGTTGATTTTAAAGACCTTAACAAGGCTTGCCCAAAGGATCCCTTTCCCCTCCCCCGCATCGATCAAATTATCGCGCTACCGCAGGACACGATTCGTTGTGTTTCCTTGACGCATAATCCGGCTACCATCAAATCAAGATGGCAGAGTCAGACCAAGCCACAACGGCATTCATCACACCAACAATGCAGCTGAATATGAGGCCCTTTTACATGCTCTCCGGATGGCAGTATCCATGGGCATTCAACGCCTAGAGGTGCGCGGGGACTCGAACCTCGCAATATCCCAAATAAATGGAGACTTTGATGCCAAGGATCCAAAAATGGCAGCTTATCGCAACGCCATCTTAAAAATGTCAGCTCGGTTCGAAGGGCTCAAATTTCACCATATAGCCCAGGAAAACAATCAGGCGGCAGATGTCCTGGCACGCATCGGCGCAAAACGCGATGTAGTCCCCCCAACATCTTCTTGGAAAGGTTGTTCAAGCCATCCGTAGTATGGGAAGGGGAGCCCGGCAATAAAAGCCCGGACCCAACCGCACTGCCCGACACTGAACACTCCGACATAATCGAAGGCTCTACCAATGAAATAACACCTTCAGCCCACGCAATAATGGTCGTCATCGCCCCATGGACAGAACTTTCCTAGCCTACCTTACTAGGCAGGAACTCCCCGAGGACCAAAACGAGGCACGCTGCATAGTGCGGCGATCTAAAGCCTACAAAGTCCATGAGGGAGAGCTTTATAAGAAAAGCACTACCGCAGTCCTTCAAAGGTGCATCTCTGAAGAGGAAGGGCGGAACCTCCTGGCTGAAATTCACGCCGGACTCGGCGGTCATCACGCTGCAGCTCTGTCCCTTGTAAGCAAGGCCTTCCGTACAGGCTTTTATTGGCCGACGGCCCGGGCAGATGCCCAGGACTTAGTCCAGCGATGCATCGGTTGCCCGCATTTTGCAAACCAAAGCCATATGCCACCCACCACCCTCCAAATTATCCCCATCACTTGTGTTGGGGATGTTGCTATCTGGGGTAAACCGGCCTGCAGGGCCCGGGTTACCACCGTCAACAAGACCCGAGATGTTAAAGCCCAAGGAGGAGTAGAAAGGCCCAAGATCTATAAACGGTTTAAAGGTTTATGGTGTAAACCGGCCTGGGGCCAACTTGTACTGTAAGATAGGAATAGAGAGACCGACCCGAGCACGTTTATAAGCCGGAGGTCGAGACTTTGCAGACCGACGGGCGTCACCCGTGTATATAAGGGGACGACCCGACGGCGGTTTGGGGACAGAGAAGAAGAACTCGAGGTTTAGGCGAATCATATCGCTCCCTAAGCCCTCGAAACCCATCAATCCCATCACAACTAGACGTAGGCTTTTACCTTCATCGAAGGGGCCGAACTAGTATAAAAACCGTGTCCTTGTGTCCACTTTAACCCCTTCAAGCTAACCCGTTGCGATGGCTCTACGACTAAGTCCTCTTACTAGGACATCTGACGTGACAGTTCCACGACAACTTGGCCTTTTGCGGACTGGGGGCTTGACATGGTTGGACCCCTTAAAGGCGGAACCCACAAGAAAAAATACTTACTGGTCATGCTGGATAAGTTCACCAAATGGATAGAAGCCAAGCCTGTTAAAACGGCCGAATCCGGACAGGTGATAGACTTTATATCCGGGGTTGTACACCGTTACGGCGTCCCCCACAGCATCATCACCGATAACGGCACGAACTTTACGGCCGACGAGGTAAAACTCTGGTGCAAAAACATGGGCATCAAGCTCGATTATGCCTCCGTCTATCACCCACAAACTAACGGCTAGGTCAAACGTGCAAATGGTCTTATCATGAGCGGCATCAAACCCAGATTAGTGCGGTATCTTAAGGAATCTAATGCGCACTATGTAGAGGAGCTCGACTCCGAACTCTGGAGGCTGCGGACCACGCCGAATCGCACCACCGGATACACACCATTCTTCATGGTGTACGGCGCAGAGGCAGTTTTGCCCTGCGACATAATTCATGACTCACCTGGAGTGCGCATGTACGAAGAAAGAGAAGCCGAGCTCTATCGGCAGGACAGTTTGGACGCCTTGGACGAGGAGCGTGACGTGGAAAAAGCCCATTCCACATTCTATCAACAGCAGGCTCGACGATACCAAAGCAGGGAAGTACGGGCTAAAAATTACAATGTTGGCGAATTAGTTCTACGCGTGCCGGATAAGAAAAAGGACAAACTTAAGCCCAAGTGGGAAGGTCCCTTCATAATTGATCAAGTCCTGACTGGTGGAGCGTACCGCCTGCGAGATGCATCAGATAACCGACTCGAGCCGAACCCATGGAATGCAGCACGTCTCCGAAGATTCTATGCCTAGCGCCGGACTCTGTGTTCGTCTCCTTCCTCTGTCCATTTTTTATACACTTTCTGTCTTACATTTCTCTCCTTCTCCCCTCCCTTTCTCTTATAGCCTTTAAAGGCTCATCAAATGACGTGCTATCCGCACTCATTAAACCTGGAGGCTTCTTCTAACAGAAGCTTATTTATACGGGCTTTATGCCCAACACATGTGTCACACTTCCGCATGTACCTTTTATTCACCATTATATGCATCGATATGACTTAAGTTTTGGCCAAGCTAGGTTGCCTGGCTCCTGTGCTTACCCCTACGTTCCCGATTGTTCGGCTAGGTGGTAAAGGGAGCACCTCTGCAATTGTTACTGCCGGGTCAGCCGGATGTGTACCTCAGACTGGGTGAAGCCGAAAGCTAGCGTTCTTAAGGGAATATTCGGTTGGTGAAATAAAAGATGATCTTTTCACTTATTTATTTATGCGCCCCCAAATGTTTTTCCTGCGTCTCTTTTCGCAGAATGGACATGCACTTTAGGGCATGCCTCCCACGGAAAGGAACCCCTAACGGAACTATTCTCCCTAGAAGATGTTTCTTACTAACCATGTAATATAACATAACTAGTTGGGCACTTGTCTGTTCAAGCACTAATGACCCCTACGCCTGGTCTCCATGCATACCTCGGTTCTTATATAACCGCGAGGGTATTTGGACACACTCCGGACCGTTAGGTCCCGAGGTTGAAGCGAAATGGTAGGCCATGACAAACGATCTACAGTCCGGCTAGAAGGCATTACACACATCAATTAAAATTACATAGTCAATTTGACTGATTGTATTCCTCTTCAATACCATCTAACAGGCTGTCTAGTTTACAATCCTGTTGGGAATACTTTGCGGCCAATTCTACTTGGCTGTATACTAAGCTCACAGGGATCTCCTTCCCATCAGGCCCCACAGGTCCGACCTCGGCCATGTGGTTCGGGTCAGCCTTCGTGTACCGTGTCTTCACCATGTTCCAGGCCTCCCTGGCGCCTTGACGGCAGGCCGATATCTTCCACAACCGGAAGCGCCGCCGCGCTTCCTTCAGCTTCTCCGCCGCGCTTCCACAACCAGGCATGGAGACGGATGGCCACAAGGCCTGGGTGACGCTTTGCATCACCTGCCGAACTCGCTCGTCCAGTTGTGAGAGCTCGGGAAGAAGGTCACCCGTAGAACCGGGCATTTCCTCTGCAGGACGACCTGTTAGCATACCTACAAACGTTACTCTGTTAGTCGACTTCCTCGCCGAACTCTTTTTTCAAAGTTCTTTTAAGCACTTACTAAATATGCCGCGTCGAAGCCGCTGATTCTCCTTAATGGAGTCTGACAACTGGGGACGAATATCCTTCAGTTCAACGCCCAGCTTGGTGTTGGCATCTTGGAGATCATTCTTCCCCTGCCTCACCTTTGTCAGCACGCTCTCACCAGCTTTCAGCTGGCGAAGGAGTTGTTGCTTTTCCGGATTTAATCCGGCGCTATCTGCAATTTCGTTTGTCAGATTTTCACCCACGCGCGCACCTCGCAAAATACTTATCTTTCGAAGCGTATATTACCAGAGGGGGTCTCCTTGGGCTCCCCTGCCGCGACTAGTGCGGCCTCAAGTTGGGCTTTGCACTCTTCTAGCTCCTTGGACAATTGGGTATTCTTTTCCGCAAGAACCTGCATTATACATGATCCTTAAATCAGTTATTCTAACAGTTTCAATTCTCGGGGGCTATTGATATATATATAACCATTAAATCTTCTCACCCGTATGTCTTTTACATATTGCTCTATGGCTCTGGCTAGACCATTTTGAGCGGCACGGAGGTACGCATCTCCCGAATTGAAGTCATCCAATGCCTCTTGGGAGAAACAAGTGTCGCGAAGAACTGTCCGACCACGCATGTGGTTCATGGCACTCTCCACCTCGGAATTGGTGGCGGACAGCCTATCCGCATCCTTTGTTAGAGGAGTGTCCGGTGCGTGCCTCATGCTCGCCTCCGCCTCCGGTCTAGGCTTTGGAGCCTGGCTGGTGGAGGCGCGATTGGCAACCTCTCCGGATATAGTCCGGCGAGGTCTCTTTATCCTAAAGACAGCACGAGCGTTAGTATGCCTTGAAGGAATAACACCTGGGAATAAGATGGCGCGCTATACCTTTGTGCCGGTGTCTCAGTCCGGACCGCACTTCTTTTCAGCCCACGGGGCCTTGCAGCCCCTCGTTGGCTAGTCGCCGCAGGCTCAGTCTCCCGTCTCAAGGACCTCCCCTGCAAAACACGGTTGTTATACGAAATCGAAAACACGCGAGGATGGATCCCTTTTCAAGGTGCTGGGACTTCGGTCTCAGTTACCTGTGAGGCGGGGAGTAGCCCGGGCCAATCGGCCGTAATGGCCACCAAGGCATTGTCCTTGCTCAATTGATGAAACACCCCATCAATCAGCTCCACAGATAAGTCCGGATCCTCTTGTGAGGCCGGGTCGAGGGACCGTCCCGGATACTCGGGTTGTGGAGGAGGGATGTTTATTTCTTTAACAGCCTGGCGCAGTTCCTGCGTTGAAGTCGTTAGACTGAATATTTAACGATGGGAAAATAAAATGGATGGGCAAGTAAAAGTGTCCACTTACCCAACTTGGAGTATTGTACATAGAAAATCCACCTTGTGGGTTGACGTGGAGAAATTCCTCCTCTTCTCCCTTGTACAAAGAGGACAAGATCTTTGTTAGAGCGGCGGCCGATTCTGGCCCCTTACGGCCGTGGCGGGTGGCGTCGTCCTCCCCGTTGAAGTCCCACATGGGGTGGCCTCTATACTGACGCGCTGCACCCCCCGCATAATGCATGCGGCCATGACTCCGATCATGGTCAGTCCGGAATGCGCTAATAACCTTATCCGTCCCATCAGGTAAAGAACGTCCTTGTCACTTTCCCTCTGAGGGCTCCATGGACGCCAGCTTAGGCGCTTCTTTAGGGGAGCACTGTCGAACTCAGCGAGGCCGATCCGGACAGGTTCCGGCAGCGGGACATCCTCTATATAAAAACATTCCGAAGGCCAGTCCTCGGACGCCTTCTTTGGGGTTCCGGATAGATATCTGGACCCGGCGATGCGCCACACTTCGGCTCCACCCACTTGATATATTGACCCCTTCTGAGAACGGGGCACAAGGCAGAAAAGCCTCTTCCATAGTGCGAAATGAGCCTCGCGGCCCAAAAACAGCTCGCAAAGAGCTACAAAGCCCGCGATATGCAACATGGAGGCAGGCGTGAGGTTGTGCAGCTGGAGGCCGTAGAACTCCAGGAGCCCTCGGAGAAACAGATGAATTGGAAATCTGAGCCCTCTTATTAAATAAGGGACAAGGCATACCCGCTCTCCTTTGGAGGGATTGGGGGCTCTCTCCGCTTCCTCTCCGCCATTATAGGTGGCAAGTTCGGCTCGAACCGGGACCATATAGGCTGGGGGGAGAAATCAATTGGTCTGGAGCGCCACTAGCTCGCTATGCGATGGAGCATCTCTCCCAATCTCCAGGCTGAGGGCTGGAAGGGCGAGAGGAGGAGCTGCAGCGGCCGGCCATGATAGAATGGACCTTTGTCGGATACGCTCTGATGAATACTCGCGGATGGGAGAAGGTGTGGTTTGGATCTAAATCATCGTCCCTTTAAATATGCGGCTCATTTACGCAGCTAGGGGTGTAAATGTAAAAACACCCTGACTTTTCGTATTTGTTTGACACGTGGAAGACGGCCATTATTGGGCGTAGAAGCCAAGGAGCGCTACATTTACAAGAAACCGGACATTATTCAACAGGTACACGGAATTTGGAGGAGAACTCGCATTGCAATGCCGAAGATAATTTGCGTGCCGGACCCGTCGTCATTTAAGCCTGGTTCAGGGGCTACTGAGGGAGTCCTGCATTAGGGGGTGTCCGGATAGCCGGACTATAACCTTTGGCCGGACTCCTGGACTATGAAGATACAAGATTGAAGACTTCGTCCCGTGTCCGGAAGGGACTTTCCTTGGCGTGGAAGGCAAGCCTGGCGATATGGATATGTAGATCTCCTACCATTGTAACCGACTCTGTGTAATCCTAGCCCTCTCCTATGTCTATATAAACCGGAGCATTTTAGTCCATAGGACAAACAACAATCATACCATAAGTTAGCTTCTAGGGTTTAGCCTCCTTGATCTCATGGTAGATCTACTCTTGTCCTACCCACATCATCAATATTAATCAAGCAGGAGTAGGGTTTTACCTCCATAGAGAGGGCCCGAACCTGGGTAAAAACATCGTGTCCCTTGTCTCCTGTTACCATCCGCCTAGACGCACAGTTCGGTACCCCTACCCGAGATCCGCCGGTTTTGACACCGACAAGGACCATGATATTCGGACACCGGAAATGTTCTGGGGGTACCGGGTACATATCGGGTCACCAGAAGGGGTTTCGGGCACCCCACCCCACCCCCACCCCCGGCAACTATATGGGCCTAATGGGCGAAGAGGGGAAACACAGCAGCCAGCATGGGCTGCTGCACCCCCCATATAGGCCGCACCTTAGGAGGAAGGAAAGGGGGAAGAGAAAAGGAAGGGGACAGATTCGGCCTCCCCTTCCTTCCCTCCTCCCTCCTCTTTCCTTCCCCATCTGGTTGATATGGTAAAGGGGGAAGCTGAATTCGGAGGCGCCCAAGTAGGATTCCTCCTACTTGGGGCACCCCCTTCGTTTCCTCTCCTCCCTTCCAACCTATATATATATATGGGGGGGGGGCCACCGCTAGAACACACATCAACAGTTGTTAGCCGTGTGCGGTGCCCCACTCCACAGTTTACGCCTCCGGTCATATTCACATACTGCTTAGGCGAAGCCCTGCGCAGATCACTTCACCATCACCGTCACCACACCGTCTTGCTGACGAATCTCTCCCCTGGATCAAGAGTTCGAGGGACGTCATCGAGCTGAACGTGTGCAGAACTCGGAGGTGCCGTATGTTCAGTGCTTGATCGGTCGGAATGAGAATAAGTTCGACTACATCAACTGTTTTGTCAAACGCTTCCACTTTCGGTCTATGAGGGTACGTGGACACACTCTCCACCTCTTGTTTCTATGAATCTCCTAGGTAGACCTTGCGTGAGCGTAGGAAATTTTTTGAATTTGCATGCTACGTTTCCCAACAGTGGCATCCGAGCCAGGTCTATGCGTAGATGATATGCACGAGTAGAACACAAAGAGTTCTGGGCGGTGATCGTCAGACTGCTTACCACCAATGTCTTATTTTGATTCAGCGGTATTGTTGGATGAAGTGGCCCGAACCAACCTTACATGACCACGTTCATGAGACCAGTTTCACCGATAGACATGCAACTAGTTTTGCATAAAGGTGGTTGGCGGGTGTCTGTTTCTCTAACTTTAGTTGAATTGGATTTAACTGCAGCCTGTCCTTGTTGAAGATTAAAAGAGCAAACTTGATAAATCACCGTTGTGGTTTTGATGCGTAGGTAAGAACGGTTCTTGCTAGAAGCCCGTAGCAGCCACGTAAAACTTGCAACAACAAAGTAGAGGACATCTAACTTGTTTTTGCAGGGCATGTTGTGATGTGATATGGTCAAGACATGATATCATATACGTTATTTTATGAGATGATCATGCTTTCCAAAAGTTATCGGCAACTGGCAGCAGCCTTATGATTGTCGCAAATGCAAACGTCATGTAATTGCTTTACTTTATCTCTATGCGTTAGCGATAGTTGTAGAAGCAATAGTTGGCGAGACGACCACGACGCTACGATGGAGATCAAGGTGTCAAGCCGGCGACGATGGAGATCATGACGGTGCTTTGGAGATGGAGATTAAAGGCACAAGATGATGATGGCCATATCATGTCACATATTTGGATTGCATGTGATGTTTATCTTTTATGCATCTTATTTTGCTTAGTATGGCGGTAGCATTATAAGATGATCCCTTACTAAAATTTCAAGGTATAAGTGTTCTCCCTGAGTATGCACCGCTGCGACAGTTCGCGCCGTGCTGAGACACCACGTGATGATCGGGTGTGATAAGCTCTACGTTCACATACAACGGGTGCAAGACAGTTTTGCACATGTGGAATATTCGGGTTAAACTTGACGAGCCTAGCTTGTATAGACATGGCCTCGGAACACTGGAGATTGAATGGTCGAACGTGAATCATATAGTAGATATGATCAACATAGAGATGTTCACCATTGAAGACTACTACATCATGTAATCATTTAGATAAATCGAGGGATGTCTATCTAAGTGGGAGTGCTTAAGTAATTTAATTAATTGAACTTAATTTATCATGAACTTAGTCCTAATAATTTTTGCATATCTATGTTATAGATCAATAGCTCACGTATAGCTCCCCTGTTTTATTTTGATATGTTCCTAGAGAAAACTAAGTTGAAAGATGATAGTAGCAATGATGCGGAGTGGGTCCGTGATCTGAGGATTATCCTCATTGCTGCACAGAAGAATTATGTCCTTGATGCACCGCTAGGTGATTGACCTATTGCAGGAGCAGATGCCGACGTTATGAACGTTTGACAAGCTCAGTATGATGACTACTTGATAGTTTACTGCACCATGCTTTACGGCTTAGAACCGGGACTTCCAAAATGTTTTGAGCGCCATGGAGCATATGAGATGTTCCAAGAGCTAAAAATGATATTTCAGACTCATGCCCGTGGTAAGAGGTATGAGACCTCTAACAAGTACTTTGCCTACAAGATGGAGGAGAATAGCTCAGCTAGTGAGCATGTGCTCAGAATGTCTGGGTACTACAATCGCTTGAATCAAGTGGGAGTTAATCTTCCAGATAAGATAGTGATTGTCAGAGTTCTCTAGTCACTATCACCAAGTTACTAGAACATCGTGATGAACTATTATATGCAAGGGATGACGAAAACGATTCCCAAGCTCTTTGCGATGCTGAAATTGGCGAAGGTAGAAATCAAGAAAAAGCATCAAGTGTCGATGGTTGACAAGACCACTAGTTTCAAATAAAAGGGCAAGGGAAATAAAGGGAACTTCAAGAAGAATGGCAAGCAAGTTGCCACTCCCATGAAGAAGCCCAAAGCTAGACCCAAGCCTAAAACTGTGTGCTTCTATTGCAAAGAAAATGGTCACTGGTAGTGGAACTACCCCAAATACTTGGCGGATAAGAAGGATGGCAAAGTGAACAAAGGTATATATGATATACATGTTATTGATGTATAATTTACTAGTGTTCATAGAAATCCTTGGGTATTTAATACCGGTTCAGTTCATGAGATTAGTGACATGAAACAGGAGTTGCAGAATGAACAAAGACTAGTTAAGTGTGAGGTCACGATGTGTGTTGGAAGTGATCCCAAGGTCGATATCACCATCGCACACTCCCTCTACCTTCGGGATCAGTGTTGAACCTAAATAAATGTTATTTGGTGTTTGCTTTGAGTATGAATATGATTAGATCATGTTTATTACAATGGTTATTCATTTAAGTCAGAGAATAATTGTTGTTCTACTTATATGAATAAAACCTTCTATGGTCATACACCCAATGTGATTCGTTTATTGAATCTCGATCATAGTGATACACATATTCATAATATTGATGCCAGAAGATGCAAATTGGTAATGATAGTGCAACATATTTGTGGCACTTCCTTTAGGTCATATTGGTATAAAGCGCATGAAGAAACTCCATGCAGATTGACTTTTGGAATCACTTGATTTTGAATCATTTGATACTTGTGAACCATGCCTCATGGGCAAGATGACTAAAACTCCGTTCTCCAGAACAATGGAGAGAGCCACCGACTTATTGGAAATAATACATACCGATGTATGCGGTACGATGAGTGTTGAGGCTCGCGGCGGGTATCGTTATTTTCTGACCTTCACAGATGATTTGAGCAGATATGGGTATATCTACTTAATGAAACACAACTCTGGAACATTTGAAAAGTTCAAAGAATTTCAAAGTGAAGTGGATAATCATCGTAACAAGAAAATAAAGTTTCTATGATCTGATCGTGGAGGCGAATATTTTAGTTACAAGTTTGGCCTTCATTTAGAACAATGTGGAATAGTTTCACAACTCACGCCAGCTGGAACACCACAGCGTAATGGTCTGTCCGAACGTCGTAACCGTACTTTATTAGATATGGTGCGATCTATGATGTCTCTTACCGATTTACCACTACCGTTTCGAGGTTATGCATTAGAGACAGCTGCATTCACATTAAATAGGGCACCGTCTAAATACATTGAGATGACACCGTATCAACTATGGTTTGGCAAGAAACGTAAGTTGTCGTTTCTTAAAGTTTGGGGTTGCGATGCTTATGTGAAAAAGCGTCATCCTTACAAGCTCGAACCCAAATCGGAAAAGTGTGTCTTCATAGGATACCCAAAAGAAACTGTTGGGTACACCTTCTACCACAGATCCGAAGGCAAGATCTTTGTTGCTAAGAATGGATCCTTTCTAGAGAAGGACTTTCTCTCGAAAGAAGTGAGTGGGAGGAAAGTATACCTTGATGAGGTAATTGTACCTTCTCTCGAATTGCAAAGTAGCTCATCAGAGAAATCCGTTCCCGTGATGCCTACACCAACTAGAGAGGAAGCGAATGATAATTATCATGAAACTTCGGATCAAGTTAATATTGAACCTCGTAGGTCAACTAGAGCACGATCCGCACCAGAGTGGTACGGTAATCCTGTTCTGGAAGTCATGTTACTGGACCATGACAAACCTACGAACTATGAAGAAGCTATGATGAGCCAGATTCCCATAAATGGCTTGAGGCCATGAAATCTGAGATAGGATCCATGTATGAGAACAAAGTGTTGACTTTGGTGGACTTTCCAAATGATCGGCAAGTCTTTAAGAATATATGGATCTTCAAGAGGAAGATGGACACTAATAGTAGTGTCACTATCCACAAAGCTCGACTTGTCGCAAAAAGTTTTCGACAAGTTCAAAGTGTTGACTACGATGAGATTTTCTCACTCATAGCGATGCTTAAGTCTGTCCGAATCATGTTAGCAATTGCTGCATTTTATGCAATCTGGCAAATGGATGTCAAAACTGCATTCCTTAGTGGATTGTTAAAGAAGAATTGTATATGATGCAACCAGAAGGTTTTGTCGATCCTAAAGGTGCTAACAAAGTGTGCAAGCTCCAGCGATCCATCAATGGACTGGTGCAAGCATCTCGGAGTTGGAATATACGCTTTGATGAGGTGATCAAAGCATATGGTTTTATATAGACTTTCGAAGAATCCTGTATTTACAAGAAAGTGAGTGGTAGCTCTCTAGCATTTCTAATATTATATGTGGATGACATATTGTTGATTGGAAATGATATAGAATTTTTGGATAGTATAAAAGGATACTTGAATAAAAGTTTTTCAATGAATGACCTCGGTGAAGCTGCTTATATATTAGGCATCAAGATCTATAGAGATAGATCAAGACGCTTAATAGGACTTTCACAAAGCACATACCTTAATAATGTTTTGAACTAGTTCAAAGTGGATCAGTCAAATAAGAAGTTCTTGCCTATATTGTAAGGTGTGAAGTTGAGTAAGACTCAAAGCCCGACCACGGCATAAGATTGAGAGAGAATGAAAGTCATTCCCTATGCCTCAGCCATAGGTTCTATAAAGTATGCCATGTTGTCTACCAGACCTATTGTGTACCTTGCCATGAGTTTGGCAAGGGGGTACAATAGTGATCCTGGAGTAGATCACTGGACAACATTCAAAATATTTCTCGGTTATGGAGGTGATAAAGAGTTCGTCATAAAAAGTTATGTCGATGCAAGCTTTGACACCGATCTGGATGACTATAAGTCTATCTGGATACATATTGAAAGTGGGGCAATAAGCTAGAGTAGCTCCATGCAGAGCATTGTAAACATAGAAATTTGCAAAATACATACAGATTTGAATGTGGCAGACCCGTTGACTAAAAATTCTCTCACAAGCAAAACATGATTACACTTTAGTACTCTTTGGGTGTTAATCACATAGCGATATGAACTAGAGTATTGACTCTAGTAAACCGTTGAGTGTTGGTCACATGGCGATGTGAACTACGGGTGTTAATCACATAAAGATGTGAACTATTGGTGTTAAATCACATGGCGACGTGAACTAGATTATTGACTCTAGTGCAAGTGGGAGACTGAAGGAAATATGCCCTACATGCAATACTAAAGTTATTATTTTATATTTACTTATATCATGATAAATGTTTATTATTCCTGCTATAATTGTGTTAACCAGAAACTTGGTACATGTGTGGATACATAGACAAAACACCGTGTCCCTAGTAAGTCTCTACTAGACTAGCTCGCTAATCAAAGATGGTTAAGTTTCCTAACCATAGACATGTGTTGTCATTTGATAAACTGGATCACATCATTAGGAGAATCATGTGATGGACAAGACCCATTCGTTAGCTTAGCGTATTGATCAATCAGTTTTATTGCTACCGCTTTCTTCATGTCAAATACATATTCCTTTGACTATGAGATTATGCAACTCCCGGATACCGGAGGAATGTGTACTATCAAACGTCACAACGTAACTGGGTGATTATAAAGATGCTCTAAAGTTATCTCCGAAGGTGTTTGTTGGGTTGGCATAGATCGAGATTAGGATTTGTCACTCTAATTATCGGAGAGGTATCTCTGGGCCCTCTCGGTAATGCACATCATAACAAGCCTTGCAAGCAACACGACTAATGAGTTAGTTGCCGGATGATGCATTACGGAACAAGTAAAGAGACTTTCCGGTAACGAGATTAACTAGGTATGAAGATACCGACGATCGAATCTCGGGCAAGTAACATACCGATGACAAAGGGAATAACGTATATTGTCATTTCGGTACGACCGATAAAGATCTTCGTAGAATATGTGGGAACCAATATGAGCATCCAGGATCCGTTGTTGGTTATTGACCGGAAAGGTATCTCGGTCATGTCTACATAGTTCTCGAACCCGTAGGGTCCGCATGCTTAACGTTCGATGATGATTTTGTATTATATGAGTTATCTGATTTGGTGACTGAGGGAGTCTTGGATTAGGGGGTGTTCGGATAGCCGGACTATACCTTCAGCCGGACTCCAGGACTATGAAGATACAAGATTGAAGACTTCGTCCCATGTCCGGAAGGGACTTTCCTTGGCGTAGAAGGCAAGCTTGGCGATGCGGATATTCAAGATCTCCTACCATTGTAACCGACTTTGTGTAACCCTAACCCTATCTGGTGTCTATATAAACCGGAGGGTTCTAGTCCGTAGGACAACTTCATCATACAACAATCATACCATAGGCTAGCTTCTAGGGTTTAGCCTCCTTGATCTCGTGGTAGATCCACTCTTGTACTACCCATATCATCAATATTAATCAAGCAGGAGTAAGGTTTTACCTCCATCGAGAGGGCCCGAACCTGGGTAAACTTCGTGTCCCTTGTCTCCTGGTACCATACGGCCTAGACGCACAGTTCGGGACCCCCTACCCGAGATCCGTGGGTTTTGACACCAACATTGGTGCTTTCATTGAGAGTTCCTCTGTGTCGTCGCTTTTAGGCCCGATGGCTCCTTTGATCATCAACGACGATGTAGTCCAGGGTGAGACTTTTCTCCCTGGACAGATCTTCGTCTTCGGCGGCTTCGCACTGCGGGCCAATTCATTTGGCCGCCTGGAGCAGATCGAAAGCTACGCCCCTGGCCATCAGGTCAGGTTTGGAAGTTTGAACTACACGGGTGACATCCGCGGTTACTTGATCTTCGACGGATTCGAGCCACAGCCAAGCGCGCCGCACTATCTCGATTGGCATGATCTAGCTCTGCCGCCGAACAGTGCCCTGGAGCCCGCACGCGCATCGGTTCCGACCCTTAATTCGGAACCTGCGGTGCTGATCGAGGGTGAGCGGTTGGACGTCACCCCGGGGGCTGCGATCTCAAACGCGATCGAGCCGAACGCCAGCCCCGCACTCTGCATGACCCGTGACTCTGAGGATCCGGATTCCCCTCCGGACTCCGAACCTCCCGCACCCCTGCCAATCGAATCCGATTGGGCACTGGTCACGGAGTTCACCACCGCGGACATCTTTCAGCACTCGCCCTTTGGCGACATCCTGAACTCACTAAAGTCTCTCTCTTTATCGGGAGAGCCCTGGCCGGACTATGGCCAGCATGGATGGGATACGGACGATGAAGAAATTCAAAGCCCACCCACCACCCACTTGGTAGCCACTGTCGACAATTTAAACGACATGCTCAACTTCGACTCCCAAGACATAGACGGTATGGACGACGATGCAGGAGATACAGATGAGCCAACGCCCATAGGGCATTGGACAGCCACCCCAGCTCATGATGTGTACATGGTGGACACCCCTAAAGGAAACAATAGCGAGGAAAAAGGGGATGGAACGGGGGACCGATCCCTTGAAAAGCAATCAAAGCGTCGGCGTAAACGCCGACCCAAGCCCCGCCTGGATAAAGACCTAGCCATAGAGCAGGATGAACCGGTAGACGACGAGCACGCCTTAGAGTAACCGTCCGAACAGGGCAACACGGATAGAGAAACCGAACATCCCTCCCCCAGCGAAAATGGCACTCCGGACGATCTTACGCCGGACAAAACCACGAAGCAGAAGAATCTCCACAAGTGGCTCGTGGCAACAGCACGCAGCCTGAAGAAGCAGAAGAGGAAGCTAAAAACGGCGGAAGATGCACTCAGGATCAGATGGATCAAAGTAATCAATACCGCAGATAAATACGGCGACAGTCGCCGCACTAAAAGCTATCCGAAGAGAAAGCTATTGCCCGAATTTGACGAAGAGGCCATAGAGCCATCGCATTCAAAAAACAAGAAAGCCACACGGTCGAATAGGCGACCCCATAGCCAGCATAAAACGGCAAATGGTGCCGCACTTAAGCCGGCATGCGACCCACTTACGGATTCACATCAAAAAGATGGCCCAGCCAGGTCCCTTTATGGGCCAAGAAAGCAAGCTCCCGTAAGCAATGCAATAAAACCATCATCAGAATCCGGCACACCCAAATACAGGGGCGCCGCACATCCCCTATGCTTCACCAATGAGGTCCTGGATTATGAATTTCCAGCAGGATTCAAACCAATAAAAATAGAGGCATATGATGGGACAACAGACCCTGGACTTTGGATAGAGGATTATATCCTCCATATACATATGGCTAGAGGAGATGATCTCCACGCCATCAAATATTTACCACTAAAGCTCAAAGGACCAGCTCGGCATTGGCTCAAAAGCCTCCCTGAAAACACAATTGGAAGCTGGGAAGAGCTCGAGGACGCTTTCCGAGCAAATCTTCAAGGGACTTATGTCCGTCCTCCGGATGCTGACGACCTCAGTCACATAACACAACAGCCCGGAGAATCAGCTCGGCAATTCTGGAATAGATTCCTCACTAAAAAGAATGAGATAGTCGACTGTCCGGACGCCGAGGCCTTAGGAGCTTTCAGGCATAACGTCCGAGACGAATGGCTCGCCAGACACCTCGGCCAAGAGAAGCCAAGAACAATGGCCACACTAACAAGCCTCATGATCCGCTTTTGTGCAGAAGAAGACAGCTGGTTGGCAAGACGCATCCCCAGCGACCCAAGTACATCCGAAACTAGGGATGGAAATGGAAAACCGCGACGCAACAAGGACCGTCGCCGGACTAAGGAAAAAAGTCCGAAGAGCACGGCAATAAACGCCGGATTCAAAAGCTCACGACAGAATCAGACAAAGCCGCCCCTCCAGGATAACTGGGATGATCCATCCAACTTAAACAAAATCCTGGACGGGACATGTCAAATACACAGTACTCCCGAGAGGCCTAATAACCATACCCACAGAGATTGTTGGGTTTTCAAACAATCCGGCAGACTTAACGCCGAACACAAGGGGCTCGAAACACCAAGTGAGGACGAAGACGAACCCCAAAAGCAGAGCACCGGGAAACAAAAGAACTTCCCACAAGAAGTAAAGACAGTAAACTTACTTCACATAATGAAACGTGCGGCGCCCCTAAAGGTACGCACCACACGACCTATCCCAAAGAGGTCCCGCCACTGGTTGTCAAAACCAATCATCTTCGATCAACGGGGCTATTCTAGAAGTATCAGGAACGCAGGATGGTCTGCCTTGGTACTCGATCCAATAATCGACGGACTCAAGTTTTCAAATGTCCTTATGGACGGCGGCAGTGGACTAAACCTGAATTATCAGGACACAATCCGTCGCATGGGGATAGACCCAACAAGAATCCGTCACAGCAAAACCTCTTTTCAAGGGGTAACGCCAGGTCCGGACACCCGATGCATGGGTTTCCTCTGGCTTGAAGTTACATTCGGCTACCCCGATAACTTCCGTAGCAAAAAGCTAATTTTCCACGTCGTCCCCTTCTCAAGTCGCTATCAAGCACTACTAGGACGCGAAGCTTTCGCCCGCTTTAACGCAATACCGCATTATGCATCTCTAACGCTTAAGATGCCCGGTCCACGAGGCATCATCTCTTTAAAGGGGAAGCATTGAGGTGCGCCTCCCACAAGCGGAGGATTGTGCGGCCACTTTAACAGCCCTACAGTAAAATGGCTTCACCGGCCAAAAAAACTGGAATAGGTCTTTAAAAGACCACGAGTGCGGATAGACGAGTTTGGCACAAAATTATCATTGATACAGGCTTAGAGGCCATATACCTCCGCACTAGGGGCTCCGTACATATGCAATAAGAGACAATAAAGCTCAATTTTATATATTTTACTTTATACTTTGTTTATTTTAAAATCTTGTTCAGCACGACCCATTTTCAACTCAGTTCCTCTCGCTTACAGATGAACGTCCTGCGGCGCTCGTCCAGGATACGGCACAACGGAGACACAGGCGCAGACGTGCAGTAGGGACCCGTACTAAGGATTCTTTTTAGATTAAGACCCTGCGTAAAGCTTTTTTACTGTCTCTTGTTGCTACATATCCCCTGGTTTTCTCTGCCATAACCAAGGAGGAGGCTGGCGTCTTGGCATGTGGCCACGTCAGAATTTTTGCTCGTACCTGGACACTAGGGGCTTTTCAATAAGGAGTGCTATTTTGCCCGCACTTATAAAGACCGAACACCTTAGGGAGTGTTCGGCGTCGCGAGTTTTGGCATTATATGCATCAGCTCTGAATCATGTGTTTGGTCAAATGTTGGGTTGCCCGGCTCCTGAGTACGGCTACCTTACGTTCCGCTCTATCGGCTAAGGTAGCACCAAGAGAACTACTGCGATTGTGCCCCAGTTTGGCCGGGCGAGCACCTCAGTAGAGAAAGCCAAAAACTGACTGTCATGATGTAGCGTGAGACTGGTCAGCCACTCGATGACCTACCGGAATCTATAGGATTCCTCCGCTTTAACGAAGTGTCGTTTCCCGGCCAGGCACATACGCGCCCCGAACTCGGGCAAGCGCAGTCGCCACCAAGGGGCTACCTAAATAGTCCCCCTGTCAAGCTCCTATGGCTAAGTGAAACTGTTAAAGCATTATAGTCCGGTTGCCTGGCCCGCTGCGCTATCACCTCCTTTGTAGGACCATGACGTTGGATTAAGTGTGAAAATGCGTCTTCTGCGAGCACCCCCGCACTATGTGCGTTGGGGGTGAAGCCAACGACTGCCATCCTTCAGATTTTGTATATATATTTTAAAACGGCCGCACGGGAGGTGTTCCCAATACTTGAAGGCACAAGTATAAAAGGCCACTACAATTTATCAAAATATTGCTTTATAATTACATATGCTATCCTAACATAGCATCCTTCGAGCACTGCGTCTCTATTACACGAGCGCCCTCAAGGACTTCCTGAAAATAGTGCTCAGAGGGTACTCGGCTTTTGTCCGAATCTCGGGACGCAACAACGGTGGTCTCCATCTCTGCCCAGTATGTCTTGACACGGGCAAGAGCCATCCGTGCGCCCTCTATGCATGCTGACCTCTTCATCGCATTAATACGCGGGACCGCGTCAAGGAATTGCTGCACCAAGCTGAAATAACTCTTCGCCTCCAATCTCCCCGGCCACAGATGACCCATGACGTACTTCATGGCAAGTGCAGACAACCTATTCAGTTCGGCCCATTGAGCCAGGCGATCGTCCACTGCCAGTGGGCGTTCTGGATTGTGGAACTACGACTAGAAAAGCTTTTTCACTTCGCGATCTTTTAGATCTCGAAAGTGTTCGGTCGCATCAGCAGCACTTGCTGCCAAATCCAGATAGGTGTCCTCCACACTCCACATCCGGTCTAGCAGTGCAAACTCCGTATTGCAAAACTTCCTCCGCAGCATAAAGGGCTTTCCAGCCGCAATTTGTTCGGCCTGACACAGCTCCTCCTTCGCAGCTCTCATCGCAGAGCGAGCATCCTTGGCATCAGCAATGGCTTTCCCCAAGTCCGTCTGCCTTGCCCGTTCTTCTTCTTCAAGAATCTTGCAACGATCAGCAGTGCGCTCTAACTTCATGGTCATCTCGGCCATCTCCTCCTTGCTTCGGCAGTGAGTATCCTGTTCGGCTCTCAGCTCTTCAAGAGCTTTCTCGGCAGCTGCATCGCTCTTTCGGGCTTGTTCTTTAGCTCGGGCAAGTTCTGCCCAAAGATTCTCCACGGCGGCCGCACCATCTGCGTCAAGCACATACACTGTAAGACAATGGCATAAAACTCCTCTTACCCAATGCTGCCAAAGGAATTACATACCTTGAGCCTCATCAAGCCGCTTGTTGACAAGCGCGATGTCGGCATCAGCCACGTCCAGTTGCCGCTTTAGTTCGGCAAAATCATCAGTTCGGCTCGATTCCGGACACCTCGCCACCTACATTCAAGGGTGACACCTTAGACCTGGGATTATGATCCTCTGCGTGCCGTCATTTCTTGACAGCGCAGAGTCTCAGGGGCTACTATCTACACAAGGCGCAACTTACTTATGTGCAACTGACAAAAGTGTACATTATCTAACGTACCTCAACACCCGTCAGTAAACTTTTGACAGCTTCATGCAATCCGCTTTCTGCGGATGAAATCCTTTCAATCACCATGCCCATCAATGCACGGTGCTCCTCTGAGATAGAAGCTCGCCTCAGCAGAATCTTTAGCTCCTCCGGCCGAACACCAGATGGTGCCGGACTTGTCCTATGGCCTTTATCGAAGGCCGGATGCGGAGAATCTTGGGGGGGCATATGACTATCTTCCTCCCCTGCCAGATTCGGAGGAACCCTCCGCGACGACACCTCAGCGCCGCCCGCCTTGCTAGGCGGTACGGCAGGGAGAGGCGTCCCGCTCTCCATCATCTCTGGAAGAAGTCCCCCGAAAGACGAGCTCTGCAGAGAAGGACTGAGGCCCGAGCTACAAGGTAAAATTTAATTAATCTTCTCAGATATAAATCAAGGATTTCTCATCCCTCAAAAGGGAAACCTTTCTCTACTTACGGCTCACTGGAGCGCTGATCCCTTTGAGGGCGTAGTTCGGCCGAGGAATTCCCCGGCGTCGGACCCTCTGACGAAGATTTTTCCCCCCGCTTCGAGGCCATGGTCTCCGGGTCGTCAGAGGTGGCCCTCTTCTTCCCCTTAGGAGAGGAATTGTCGGTTCCTCCCTCCGAAGCAGCCTCCTTCGAGGAGCCCATAGTTCCCTTGTTCTTCCCCTTACTTCCCTCCAAAGGCACTATCTTCAACATCCTGACAAGCACGGGATCCGGCCTGGTTTCGGGAAGGGGAGCCGGACACCTGATCAGCTTTGCCTTCGCTATCCACTCCTTTTCAAAAGAACAGCTCTTTTAGGGGCAAATTCATGACAATTATACGGATAGCGTGTCCGGGCACAACGTTACTTACTTGAGTATCTGGGCGATTGCAGCTTAGGCCTACGTCCTCGGTCAAATCCGGACACATCGCTTGTGATCCGAAGAACAGCTTATACATCTCCGCGGGCGTTGCGCCCATGAAATTCCGGAGAGCCCGTGGTTCCTCTGGATTAAACTCCCACAGGCGAAGGAAGCGACGTTTGCCGGACAATATCCGGCGAATCAACATGACCTGCGTCACCTTGACCAGGCTGAGGTCTCCTTCTAAGAGATCCCTAATGCGGCCCAGCAACAAGGGCACGTCTTTGGGTAACCCCCAATCTAACCCTCTGCTGACCCATGACGTTAGCCATGGTGGGGGACCCGAGCGAAAGGCAGGAGGCATCACCCACTTAGTGCCCTAGGAGCGGTGATATAGAACCACTCTCGTTGCCACAAACCGAGCTCCTCTTGAAAAGGGCCCTCGGGCCATGGAGCATCAGCATTCTTGCTTATAACAGCGCCTCCGCACTCTGCGTGCCGTCCCTCGATCATCTTCGGCTCCACTTTAAAAGTATTGAGCCATAATCCGAAGTGAGGGGTAACACGGAGGAACGCTTCACACATGACGATGAATGAGGAAATGTGGAGGATGGACTCCAGAGCTAAGCCATGAAATTCCAGCACGTAATAAAATAACAGTCCCCTCACAAAGGGATCCATCGGGAAGCCTAACCCTCGAAGGAAGTGAGACACGAACACCACGCTCTCACCGGGCTGGGGACTGGGAATGGCCTGCCCTTGAACAGGCAACCTATGCGAAATTTCGCCGGTCAGGAACTTAGCCTCTCTCAACTTTAGCACGTCCTCTTCCGTGACGGAGGAGGGCATCCATCGGCCTTGAAGGTCGGAACCTGACATGGTCGAAGGTTCGAAGCGCCTGGAATCTGGAGCCTAGGGTGTTGGAACTCGAGGCGACGGGCGAACTTGTTTGAGGTGGGAAAAAGAAGTAAGGCCTTGGTCTCTTTATAAGAGGTTGAATTCCAAGAGCCCCCCCCCCCCCACCGTAACCGTTTGGGACTCGCCTTTAATCGAGGAAACGCCTAACGGGCACGATTGGGTTACCCACGTCCGTATTGATGAGAATCATGTAAAAAGGGGCACACGATCTCTGCTTTGACAAGACGTGCCAAGGAAACCGCCTCGCAAAACACGCTGAGGTGGAAGAATAAAAATGATTCGAGAAAAGGACTTGGCCGTAGTGCGATACGTCAGCAGATTAGATTTGTGTTAATATTATTCTCTCTATGGAAATATATGGAAACTTATTTTGCAGAGCCGGACACTGTTCTTGGTGTTTAAAATCTTCTTGAAGAACTTGGAGGGGGAACCCGCCTTGCAATTCCGAAGACAATTTGCGCGTGGGACTCGTCGTCATTGAAGCCTGGTTTAGGGGCTACTGAGGGAGTCCTCGACTAGGGGGTGTTCGGATAGCCGGACTCCACGACTATGAAGATACAAGATTGAAGACTTCGTCCCGTGTCCGGAAGGGACTTTCCTTGGCGTAGAAGGCAAGCTTGGCGATGCGGATATTCAAGATCTCCTACCATTGTAACCGACTTTGTGTAACCCTAACCCTATCCGATGTCTATATAAACTGGAGGGTTCTAGTCCGTAGGACAACTTCCCATAGGCTAGCTTCTAGGGTTTAGCCTCCTTGATCTCGTGGTAGATCCACTCTTGTACTACCCATATCATCAATATTAATCAAGCAGGAGTAGGGTTTTACCTCCATCGAGAGGGCCCGAACCTGGGTAAACTTCGTGTCCCTTGTCTCCTGTTACCATCCGGCATAGACGCACAGTTCGTGACCCCCTACCCGAGATCCGCCGGTTTTGACACCGATAGTGACCGAATGTTGTTCGGAGTCTCGAATTAGATAACGGACATGACAAGGAGTATAGAAATGGTTGAGAGGTAAAGATTCATATATAGGATGATGGTATTCGGAAACCGGAAGTGTTCTGGGGGTACCGGGTACATATCAGGTCACCGGAAGGGGTTCCGGACACCCCCTGGCAACTATATGGGCCTAATGGGCCAAGAGGGGAAACGCGGCAGCCAGCATGGGTTGCTGCGCCCCCCATATAGGCCGCACCATAGGAGGAAGGAAAGGGGGAAGAGAGACGGGATGGGAGGGATTCGGCCTCCCCCTTCCTTCCCTCCTCCCTCCTCTTTCCTTCCCCCTCCGGTGGATATGGTAAAGGGGGAGGCCAAATTGGGAGGCGCCCAAGTAGGATTCCTCCTACTTGGGGCGCCCCCTTGGCTGCCTCTTCTCCCCTCCAACCTATATATATGTGGGGGGCACTGCTAGAAGACGCATCAATAGTTGTTAGCCGTGTGCGGCACCCCCCTCCATAGTTTACGCCTTCGGTCATATTCACGTACTGCTTAGGCGAAGCCCTGCGCGGATCACTTCACCATCACCATCACCACGCCGTCATGCTGAGGAACTCTCTCTCAACACTTCGCTGGATCAAGAGTTCGAGGGACGTCATCGAGCTGAATGTGTGCAGAACTCGGAGGTGCCGTACGTTCGGTGCTTGATCGGTCGGAACAAGAAGAAGTTCGACTACATCAACCGCGTTGTCAAACGCTTCCGCTTTCATTCTACGAGGTTACGTGGACACACTCTCCCTCTCTTGTTGCTATGCATCTCCTAGATAGATCTTGCGTGAGCGTAGGAAATTTTTTGAAATTGCATGCTAGGTTTCCCAACAACCGTGCCTCGTTTTCTAAGGGATTTGATCAATGATTCATAGTATATTGGGAAGAGGCGAGGTGGGCGGCGCATTTACAGGACTCCCGGTATTACAACTGCTTATAAAGAGCGGCATCAACGGTTATCCCTGCACGCCTTCTTCCTCTTCTCGCCACAACCTTTCCCAATCTACAGAGCTCGAGCGCTCCAACCAATCTTTCCGCCAAGTCAAGTTTGACAATGGCCGGATCTGGAGCGAAGGGCAAGTGGGAGGACTCATGCGTCACCGACAGAGACATCGAGAACCTGAAGCGGGCGGGCTTCCTTTTACCAAATATTGCCCATCGAGCCCCAGAAGAAGGCCAAATCGTGTCGACGCCTCGTGCAGGAGAACAGGTGGTTTTCGTCCCCCACTTTGTCCGGGGACTAGGTTTTCCCCTCCATCTGTTCGTTCGAGGGTTGATATTCTACTACGGACTTGACTTCCACGACCTGGCTCCGAATTCCTTCCTCCATATTTCGGCCTTCATCATCATTTGTGAGGCCTTCCTTCCGGTCTAGCGGCACTTTGGCCTATGGTTCAAGGTTTACATTGTTAAGCTGAAAATCGTCGACGGCCAGCATGCAGATTGTGGGGGCACCATGGTCAGCAGGCTTCCCCGACATGGCTAACCGGAGGGAGTGTTTGTTTACACAATCAAGGTCTGGCAAAAGGAATGGTTCTATATCACCGAGCCCCGCGACGCGGCCTGGGCTGCCGCTCCAGAATTCAGATCTGGGCCCGCAGCGAGGTTGACCTCATGGACCAGAAAAGGACTTGACTGTGGCTCTACCACCGAAGTGGAGGCGCTACAAACACGCGTCTCCAATAAGATAAAGGCGGGGGCTGCACTGGCCAATGTGGTCCAGATTATGATCTACCACGGTCTCCTGCCTTGCCAACGTCGAGCCACCCTATTGTGGTCTTGGAAGCCCACGGACCCCCACACGGAGCCGTTCCTTCATGGCACCACCCGCGAGAAACTGTGGAGGGCGATGTTCAAGCCACAGATGACGTGGCCAACTGAGAAGGAGGACATCGGCCTTGACGCCTTAAACCCTCCCAGGGAAGTAATGTAACGCAGTCCCCTTTGTTTTCGGATATTTATTATCTCGTTTTGATTCTCAACTCTCTCAACTCGTTCTCCAGGGCTGGCTCGAGAAAGCCGAGGAGATGGATTGTCCGGTGCCACTGCCCGAAGATCCCATGTCGGCCGCGGCCGCCTCTGTCCAAGATGGGGATGAGGAAGAGGATGAAGAGGAGAGTGACTGCTCCCGCTCTAAGAAGAGGGCGGCGCCGGCCGAAACCGAGGGGGAACACCCTTCCCCAGCTCCGAAGAGGAGGGGGAGGGGAAAGCTCGTCATACTTGATGACAACTCGGACTCCGATAAGGAGTCCGCAACTTCGGAGAAGATCCCAGAGCGGGTTTCCAGAATCAAGCCCCACGCCGAAAGGTAGGAGTCCAAAGACTTTCCGGGTATCAATTTTATTAACCCAATACTTAAAAGTATATGTTCTTTTGCACCGCATCCCGCCCCGCGACCTCCCCACTGACCAGGTGTCAGAGGGCACTTCTCCGCGGGCCGACCTGGGAGAGAGTGGAGGCGCGTCGCACTATGCGCCGCCCCCATTCATCGGAGATACCGGGGAGGTCCTGTCCTAGAGGACCCCACCCGTGTCGAACATGGGGGTGATGAGGATATTTTCATGGCCGAAGCTAAACCTTCGGCCAACGAAAATAAGGAGAAGGAGCTTGGGAAAGCCGAGCCTTCCTAGACGGCAGTTCCGGAGCCTGAGCAGCCCTCCGACACAATGCAACCGCCTTACACCGAAGGGGGAGCAGGGGCCCCACCGCCTGTGCCAAACACTGGAGGTTGGGGTGTGGCCGAATGGCCGGACATGATGGAGGAGGCTATGAAAAGCTACTCCATAGTGGCCGAACACCGCATCCTAATGTGTGCGGTTTTGCAAAGCGTCCGGTCTAGACGAAAAATGGTGGGGGAAGCAATGTACGTGAGAGGGGAGGTCAAACGAAATGAATGGCAACGGATTCTCCTCTAATATTACCAACAAGATTCGAATTGTGACGGAATCGGTGTAAAATCTGTTGGGTAGTCGGCTTGGTGCACACAACAGCAAACTGATCTCCAGGTGAGATGAAATGGACATCAAGAGCTCCCTTTTTTACATTCCAGTGGTCAGTTTTTTTTTCTTCAGATAGTGTAGTGATCAGATTTTCTTTTTTGTGGGGAGGAAAGTGCAGTGATCAGCTGGAAGCACAACTCCCCGAAAGAGAAGGGGGGCTGATAGGAGCCGGCGCACCGGCCCAAATTTGGGCCGGCCGTTGCCTAGCCGTGCGATCCAGCAGCTAAACAACTGTTCGATCCGCCCCCTCACCCCCGCGTCATCGTCTTCTTCCCCCGTCTCCTTCAGTTTCAGATCCACTCGTCCGATGCGAGATGTTTCTGCCCCAGCCACCGCGTGCGTGCGCCCCCGGCGAGGCCCGACAGCACCCACATCCTCCCCCAGGCTGCCGCGCTGAGATTTCAAATCATGAAATATTTATATCTTGAAATATTGTGATTATAATATAATAGCTGAGATTTGAGAAATCAATTTACTTGGTGTGGTTCGAGCAAAGGAGTCCATTCTGTAAGTTAAGGTCTATAAGTATATATATTCCCATGCAGTGCACAAGAGATTTCAAATCATGAAATAATTATATCTTGAAATACTGTGGTATGTATATCAGTAAACATGAGTGAAAACATATTGATAGAGGTTGAACATGCCAAATAAATGTATCGCTATTATTTGTTTGCCCAAAATTGTACTCCCTCCGTCCGAAAATACTTGTCGGAAAAATGGATGTATCTAGACGTATTTTGTGGAGTATAAATATGCATGTCTTCTTTTCCTTGGATAACATGTACACTCTCCGAGTAAGTTTGTTTTCTTCCTGTGATATGACATCTGTCGGATCGTCTATTGTATCTTATTTTATTGTTCGCAATGTTATGAAATATGAAAAAGGTCTACACTTTAAGCGGGTGTTTTCAGTTTTGCCAGCTACCATGTAGGCCTTTAGGGATAAAATTATTTTATTGTCGGATCGTCTATTGTATCTTGTATTTTGATTTTGTTTGTCCTTGTATCACTACCTATTTTCTCACTTACCATATGTAAACACGTTTCTAGCAGGTCTCAGAGGAATGATCTTAGTGTAACATGAAGTTTGGTTTCATGCAACCAATTAGCGCAAAATTGTTTTCTCTTTGACCATTATTTTGTGGGGTATATATATAGATTTGGTTTTAATAGTTATAATGAGCTGGCTGCAATAAAACATTGTGTAGATGATAGTAATGAGTGGCCCTCATCAAACATACCCATGTTACTCATGTTTATTACTCATTTATATTTTGTTTCTCTCGCTAGGCATCTATGCTATGACTTGTGAATTAGGAGTGATCATCTACACCTAATTGAAGTATAGACTTTTCCACACCTAAATTTGCATCCAACTGGACATAGGTCTATTGATATATCAACTTGAATATAGCATGTGTTCTTCACCAGCTACTCAAGGACCATTGTTGATCTATGTTTTCGTATATCCCTAGACAAAAAAACTATTGTTAAGCATAACAGAAGTGGTTATGCTCATAACATAACATGTATGTTGAAGATTCCTCATTTATGTTGTTCTTTCATAGGTTCTAAGGTGTTGTTAATATGCGGGTTCAATGGTTTTAGTGAGCTTCCTTGACATGACTTTTTTCTAGCGGCTCGAGTTAGCGACTACTAGTGCATTCTCATCTCAAATTGTATCGCCCTAATGAAAAATACTGAATTTTTTTCACCTTTAACTTTGCAGCCATCTTTAACGTTGCAACCATCTATAATGAAAATAATCCTTATATAAGTGACACATGAGAGGCACCTTTAACTGTGCAGCCATCTACGACACTTCCCAATATTGTAATAAAAAATATTTGATGCATCAGGAAAGGACTAATTTATTTAACTTGTGTGAGATGCATGTGTGCTCAAAGACCATATGAGGAATTTAATTCATTATTATTACAGTGAGTTAATTATGACTAACAAGTCAGGGAGTATTCAAGACTAAAAGTATAATTTATTAAAACTAATATTTGTGTTCAGTGGCTTACGTATATGCTTCAATAAGCATTCCATTTTTACCGGTTGAAAATTTGCGTTGCACGCAATATAACTTAGGTACAGACAAGTTTATAAATGGACAAAAATATAAAGATTCTAGTCCGCGCATCGAGCGAGCCACCCTGCTAGTTCTAAAGAAAGCGATGGGTGGGTGATGAGCTGTGCGTGTGGCCCCATGAGCGTAGCTGGGAAAGCGACCGGCCGAGCATTGGGCCGGCGCGCCAAACCCAAACGATTCCCAAAGAGAAAACCGTTTGTAGGATGGAAGGCCGAGTCAGCCCAGCTTATCGTATTTTCTGCAGTTCGGCCCGTCTTAATTGATGGTTCGGCCTTCCACCCGGCCCGTGTTCCTTCCGAGCCGTGTACCTCTGGTTGCTCGATCTGACCGGAGCAACTGATGCGCGCGCTCCCCGCCACGCCAGTCGCCCGAAGGACCAGAGCCCTCGCATCACGCCGTCGCAGTCTCAGAACTCCGGTGATCTGTCTCCATCCGCCAGCCGATGCCGCCCGCGCCGCCGCTCCCGTGCCGCCTCGTGCTCCCGCTGGCCGCCTTCGTCTCCGTTCCGTTCCTGCTCCCGCTCACCCTCCCCCTCCTCCTCCTGCTGCGCCCCTCTGCCACCTCCCCGCACGGTCTGTCCTCCCATCGCCTCTCCTGGCTCCCGTCCATTCGCGTCTCGCACCCGTCACCACCGCCACGGACGGCACGAACGCCACCCCCGCCGGCACAAGCGACGTCGTCACCTTCTCCACCACCGCCGCGGCCGCTGACACAGACGGCGTCACCTCTCCCACGTCCCACGCCGCCGCCCGAGGCAGCCGGCCGCGAGAAATCCGAACGGTGCGACATCTACGACGGGACGTGGGTCCCGAACGACGACGAGGAGCCGACGCGGCCGCTGTACGCGCCGGGCACGTGCCCGTACGTGGACGAGGCGTACGCGTGCGCGTCCAACGGGCGGCCGGACGCCGGGTACACGCGGTGGCGCTGGGCGCCGCGCCGGTGCCGGCTCCCCAGGTTCAACGCGACGGACCTGCTGTCGAGGCTGCGCGGGCGGCGGCTGATGCTGGTGGGCGACTCCATGAACCGGAACCAGTTCGAGTCCATGCTCTGCATCCTCCGCGCCGCGCTCCCGGACAAGTCCAGGATGTTCGAGACCCACGGGTACCGGATCTCCAAGGGCCGCGGCTACTTCGTCTTCAGGTTCACGGTAAACTCCGTCCCATGGCTCAGCCACTCAATCAAACTCCATTGGTCGAAGTTGAACGATGGATTCTGACTACATAGGATTTTGACTGCACGGTGGAGTTCGTGCGGTCGCATTTCCTGGTCCGGGAAGGGGTGCGACTGAACCGGCACGGGAACTCCAACCCGACCCTCCAGATCGACCGCATCGACAAGACGGCCGGCCGGTGGAAGAAGGCCGACGTCCTCGTCTTCAACACCGGCCACTGGTGGACGCACGGCAAGACGGCCAGGGGGTACGTCACGCACCGCCGGATCGAGATGCCATGCCACCACTCCGTCCATTGATTTGCTGCTCTGCAGGTTCAAATCATCGATCGATTAAACAGATCAACAATGTGTGTGTGCACTGCAGCACGAACTACTACATGGAAGGGGACACGCTGTACCCCCAGTTCAACTCGACGGAAGCCTACCGGAGAGCCCTCAGGACATGGGCGCGGTGGGTCGACAAGAACATGGACCCCAGCAAGAGCGTCGTCTTCTACCGCGGATACTCCACGGCGCATTTCAGGGGAGGGGAGTGGGACTCGGGCGGCTCCTGCAGCGGCGAGACGGAGCCGGCGTTCAGAGGGGCCGTGGTGGACAGCTACCCGGAGAAGATGCGGATCGTGGGCGAGGTGGTGGCGCGGATGCGGTTCCCCGTGCGGCTGCTCAACGTCACGAGGCTCACCAGCTTCCGCAAGGACGCCCACCCGTCGCTCTACGGCATGGCGCCGGACAAGAGGGGGAAGAGGAAGCAGGACTGCAGCCACTGGTGCCTCCCCGGCGTGCCAGACGCCTGGAACGAGCTCATCTACGCGTCGCTCGTCCTGGAACCCAACCCCAGCTCATGGGATCAGACAAATCATAGGTAGCTACTAGCTAGTGGATGAGATCATGCATGAGAATGAGATACACATCACATGAGCTTGTAATTAAATTGTCCACAAAAACTTATTTCGCTCCGCTTTATACAAATACAAAAGCAACCAATCAGTTCAAACAACGAGTAGGAAAGTACCGAAATATATAGAAGGTCTGCTGGGCCAGAACACAAGCAAGCCCGAAAAATAAAAAAGAAATACCATCGAGTGACCACAACATCATGGGGGAGTGGGCGGGGTGATGTCGCCCGCTGTGTCATGTCGCACATCCAACATCTGCCCAAGCCTGTCGCTATCCCGATGTTTAACCAGCGGGTGCAAGCGCTGCAAGAACACGAGAAACTTGAAGAAAGAGTCATATACCCGTCGAAGGAAGATCCGCTCGATCACCATCTTATTACGCGTCGTCCAAACTGTCCAACTTAGAGCCGCAAAAACTAGCCAGAAGAGTCGCATGTTCCTCCCTATCTGCGTAGCTCTAGTCTGGAGGAAGCCGGCTAGGTCGTGAGCTTCCCAATCCGGGCCTAGTGCCTCACGCACAAAGCTCCAAAGCCCGTGAGACGCCATGTAAGAGACGCCATGTAAGAGAAGAGGATGTGGTTTCCCCGTTTCCGCAACCCCACAAAGGGGAAATAACCCATTACCCGGGCCGTGCTTCTTGAGCACCTTCATTCCTATTGGGAAGCGATCCCTCAACAACTGCCACATAAATTTTGGACCCCGATAACAACCGAACAGTCTGTCTAGGAGCTCCCCAGAGCGAACTATTTGGGAAGGACCATCGATCGGAACAAACGATCTTGTTCGATCCCGGAAAGAGACCACACCGAATGATTACTTCTCCTGGCCTATTTCTACTGGCCCAACAGGCATGGTTTTGGTAACTGCTCGAGATATTCGGTTACCGCGTGGTTACCGCGTTTACCACTCCCCCACGATAAACACTCATACCGAGCAAAAAATCCCGATTTTTTTTGAAAATTTTGAATTCAAACGCTCACCTTATAGGTAAATGAGCTGCATATGTGGTCTATATAGACAACTTATCATGGCCCAGTGGCAAAGGTGTTGTATCCGCATACCCTAGTCGCGGGTTCGAGTCTTGCTACGCCCTGCTTTTTAAACTTTTTGAGATGTAAAAGTTTTTATCTATCAAAAATTCTGGAGAACACGGGGGTCGCTCGGGGCGCCTAAGCAAAGGGATAGCTGCGGGTTGAGAGCCACTACGGTAGAGCAACTTTAGTGATTATTAATAGTTACACGCATATCTATATCCAACTCAAAAAATTTGAATTCAAAATTTGTTTTTAAATTTCGTCTGAATTTTATTTGGTAATTCATGGTTACCGTGAATCTCGGTGCCCCTCGAGAAAAAAGCTTCACTTGGGATCCAAAACCTTGCCAACAGGCATGAATCCAACTGGCCCAAAAAAAGATAAGGGGCACAATGCAACAGGGACGAGTTGAGTCCGGCTTCATGATTAATGGAAAAAACTGAGGGGGGGGGGATGGTCATGTTAAATCAGGGAAACTACTGGAAATTTCAACAAATTGAGATGTTCTATACTCAATTTCCCGTCTCACGACATTTCGAACAAACTTGCCAGGTTCTACTCGTGAGTTCAACATGAAAGTACACTCAATACTACGGCAAAATGTACTATAAGTTGTTCAACAATTTGCCATGTTCTGCACAAAAAATGTTATGTTCTACTTAAAAACTTTTTGAGATGTAAAAGTTTTTATCTATCAAAAATTCTGGAGAACACGGGGGTCGTTCGGGGCGCCTGAGCAAAGGGATAGCTGCGGGTTGAGAGCCACTACGGTAGAGCAACTTTAGTGATTATTAATAGTTAAAGGCATATCTATATCCAACTCAAAAAATTTGAATTCAAAATTTGTTTTTAAATTTTGTCCGAATTTTATTCGGTAATTCGTGGTTACCGTGAATCTCGGTGCCCCTCGAGAAAAAAGCTTCACTTGGGATCCAAAACCTTGCCAACAGGCATGAATCCAACTGGCCCAAAAAAAGAAAAGGGGCACAATGCAATAGGGACGAGTTGAGTCCGGCTTCATGATTAATGGAAAAAACTGAGGGGGGGGGGGATGGTCATGTTAAATGAGGGAAACTACTGGAAATTTCAACAAATTGCGATGTTCTATACTCAATTTCTCGTCTCACGACATTTTGAACAAACTTGCCAAGTTCTACTCGTGAGTTCAACACGAAAGTACACTCAATACTACGGCAAAATGTACTATAAGTTGTTCAACAATTTGCCATGTTCTGCACAAAAAATGTCATGTTCTACTTAAATTTGCAATCTCCAAACCATTTTGTACAAAAAAATTGCCATGTCCCATGGCAGCTAGCAGAAATGAATCTAGGGGTTTGTTTCATGGATCAGCATATATTAAAAGGTAATTTTTGCCATGTCATTAAAAGTAAAATTGCACCGTGAGAAAAATAGTAAAATTTGCCATGGCAAAAAAAGAGTAAAAATTTTCCATGGCAAAAAAAATGTATAATTTACCATGTTATTAAAAGTAAAAATTGACATGGCAAAAAAGGAGTAAAATTTTGCCAAGGCAAAATAAAATATAATTTTCCATGTCATTAAAAGTAAAATTGCCATGGAAAATATAGAGTAAAAAATTCCTTGGCAAGAAAAGAGTAAAATTTTGCTGTGGCAAAATAAAGTATAATTTTCCATGTCATTAAAAGTAAAATGGCTGCAAAAAATAGAAGAAAAAACTGCCATCGCAAAAACATAATTGAAATTTGGCATGCAAAAATGAAGTAAATTTGTCATGGAAAATGAAGTGAAATTTCCTATGATACTATAAAAAGAGTATCAACTAAATTCCCATGGTCTAAATATACAGATTGCCGTAGACCAAAAACTAAATTAGTCATGGACCACGGACTAAATTTGCCATGGACCATAAGGTAAATTTGCCATGTTCCATAAACTAAATTTGTCATGGCAAAAAAAGTATAGTTTCCCATGTCATTAAAAGCAAAATTGCCATGGAAAAAATAGAGTAAAAATTGCCATGGCAAAAATAGAATAAAAATTGCCATGCAAAAATGAAGTAAATTTGCCATAGAAAATGAAGTAAAATTTATATATAATACTAAAAAAGAGTATCAACTAAATTGCCATGTTCTAAATATACAAATTGCCATGGACCATAAACTAAATTTTGTCGTGGACCATAAACTAAATTTGCCATGGACCATAAGCTAAATTGCCATGGTCCATAAACTAAAATTGTAAAAAAAAATACCATGGTAAAGTAGCTCTAAAGTTTGCCATAACATATGAATTGCATTTGCCATGGTTAATTAACTTATATTGCAATGGCCCACAAGAAAAACAAAATAGTTTGTCATTGTTAGAAAAGGAAAAAAATGCCATTATCCATAAACTACAATTTCCATGCTTCCCGAACTTAAATTACCACCATACATAAACAAGAAAAAGGAAATTGACATGTTACACGAAGAAAAGGAAAACTTCAATTGTCCATCGAATTGAAGTTGTCGTTATTCCATGAAAGTGAACTTGTCATGGTCTATGAAGTGATATTTGCCATGCTCCATGTAAGTGAATTTGCCATGGTCTAGCATTTACATGATGCAACGAAGCTACGAATGATACAATTTGCCAACCCAAATTCATTCGTTTGGTGAGCTATTTTCATACACACACATGTATACACAAAACTTAACATGCAGAAAAGCATGGCCAAAATGCCATGAAAAGATTGTTAAATTCCAAATCAGCAAATAAAGCAGATCCCGATTAGAGAGAAAACCGTGGGATAAGAGAGGGGGCGGCCTCTAGGTGAGAATTACCTGGAGTCGTGCCTGCCGATGTCGCCGGTGAACCACCACTGTTGTTATTGTCGACGATGAACCCTCGGAGGTGATGCCCCGGGTCTGGCCTCCGAATCCCGTGGGAAAATTTGTTGGGGCCACCGAAGAAGATGCGGGACCGACATCTCCATAGGAGAGCTAGCAGCGCCCGACCGGACTTGTGTCCGCCGGAGCAAAGGTACCTGCAACCCACCCATTTGACGCAGCAGGGGAGGGATCCACCATCGGGTCCCTGAGCACCATCTCGATGGATGGGTTGTCGGGGTGGGGAAGGGGGTGGGAGTCGCCAGAGCCGCCGCTTTGAGAAAGAGAAAAATGGGGATCGGGACGAAACAGAGCAGAGAAGAAATAGCGAGTGTGGGAGTGAAAATGGTTTATTAAATCTCGATTGTAGTGATACACATATTCATAATATTGAAGCCAAAAGATGCAAAGTTAATGATGATAGTGCAACTTATTTGTGGCACTCCCGTTCAGGTCATATTGGTGTAAAGCGCATGAAGAAACTCCATGCTGATGGCCTTTTGGAATCACTTGATTACGAATCACTTGAAGGTTGCGAACCATACCTCATGGGCAAGATGACTAAGACTCTGTTTTCGAAACAATTGAGCGAGCCACTGACTTATTGGAAATAATACATACTGATGTATGCAGTCCGATGAGTGTTCAGGCTCACGGCGGGTATCATTATTTTCTCACCTTCATAGATGATTTGAGCAGATATGGGTATATCTACTTAATGAAACATAAGTCTAAAACGTTTGAAAAGTTCCAAGAATTTCAGAGTGAAGTGGAAAATCACCGTAACAAAAAAATAATGTTTCTATCATTTGATCGCAGAGGCAAATATTTGAGTTGCGAGTTTGGTCTTCATGTGAAACAATGTGGAATAGTTTCGCAACTCACGCCACCTAGAACACCACATCGTAATGGTGTGTCCGAACGACGTAACCGTACTTTATTCGATATGGTGCGATATATGATGTCTCTTACCGATTTACCACTATCGTTCTGGGGTTATACTTTAGAGACAACTGCATTCACGTTAAATTGGGCACCATCTATGTCCGTTGAGACGACACCATATGAACTGTGGTTTAGCAAGAAACCTAAGCTGTTGTTTCTTAAATTTTGGGGTTGTGATGCTTATGTGAAAAAGCTTCAGCCTGATAAGCTCGAAACCAAATTGGAAAAGTGCATCTTCATAGGATAACCAAAGGAAACTGTTGGGTAAACTTTCTATCACAGATCCGAAGGCAAGATATTCGTTGCTAATAATGGATCCTTTCTAGAGAAGGAGTTTCTCTCAAAGAAGTGAGTGGGAGGAAAGTAAAACTTGATGAGGTAGTTGTACCTTCTCTCGAAGGGGAAAGTAGTTCATCACAGAAATCAGTTCCAGTGATGCCTACACCAATTAGTGAGGAAGTTAATGATGATGATCATGAAACTTCAAATGAAGTTACTACCAAACCTCGTAGGTCAACCCGAGTATGTTCCGTACTAGAGTGGTACGGTAATCCTTTTCTGGAAGTCATGTTACTAAACCATTACAAACCTACGAACTATGAGGAAGCGATGATGAGCCCAGATTCCTCGAAATGGCTTGAGGCCATGAAATCTGAGATAGGATCCATGTATGAGAACAAAGTGTGGACTTTGGTTGACTTGCCCGATGATCGGCAAGCCATAGAAAATAGATGGATCTTTAGGAAGAAGACTAACGCTGATGGTAATGTTACTATATACAAAGCTCGACTTGTTGAGAAAGGTTTTCGACAAGTTCAAGGAGTTGACTACGATAAGACCTTCTCACCCGTAGCGATGCTTAAGTCTGTCTGAATCATGTTAGCAATTGCCGCATTTTATGATTATGAAATTTGGCAAATGGATGTCAAAACTGCATTCCTTAATGGATTTCTTAAAGAAGAGTTGTATATGATGCAACCGGAAGGTTTTGTCGATCCTAAATGTGCTAACAAATTGTGCAAGCTCCAGCGATCAATTTATGGACTGGTGCAAGCCTCTCGGAGTTGGAATATACGCTTTGATAGTGTGATCAAAGCATACGGTTTTATACAGACTTTCGGAGAAGCCTGTATTTACAAGAAAGTGAGTGGGAGCTCTGTAGCATTTCTAATATTATATGTGGATGACATATTGTTGATTGGAAATGATATAGCATTTCTGGATAGCATAAAAGGATACTTGAATAAGAATTCTTCAATGAAAGACCTCGGTGAAGCTGCTTATATATTGGGCATCAAGATCTATAGAGATAGATCAAGATGCTTAATTGCACTTTCACAAAGAACATACCTTGATAAAGTTTTGAAGAAGTTCAAAATAGACCAGTCCAAGAAAGGGTTCTTACTTGTGTTACAAGGTGTCAAGTTGAGTCAGACTCAATGCCCGACCACTGCAGAAGATAGAGAGAAAATGAAAGGCATTCCCTATGCCTCAGCCATGGGTTCTATCATGTATGCAATGCTATGTACCAGACCTGATGTGTGCCTTGCTATAAGTTTAGCAGGGAGGTACCAAAGTAAACCAGGAGTGGATCACTGGACAACGGTCAAGAACATCCTGAAATACCTGAATAGGACTAAGGATATGTTTCTGGATTATGGAGGTGACAAAGAGCTTGTCGTAAAAGGTTACGTCGCTGCTAGCTTTGACACTAATCCGGATGACTCTAAGTCACAAACCGGATACGTATTTATATTGAATGGTGGAGGTGTCAGTTGGTGCAGTTCCAAGCAAAGTGTCGTGGTGGGATCTACGTGTTAAGCGGAGTACATAGCTACTTCGGAAGTAGCAAACGAAGGAGTCTGGATGAAGGAATTCATATCCGATCTAGGTGTAATACCTAGTGCATCGGGTCCAATGAAAATCTTTTGTGACAATACTGGGGCAATTGCCTTAGTGAAGGAATCCAGATTTCACAAGAGAACAAAACACATCAAGAGATGCTTCAACTCCATCCGCAATCAAGTCAAGGAGGGAGAATAGAGATTTGCAAAATAGATATGGATCTGAATGTTCCAGACCCATTGACTAAGCCTCTTCCAAGAGCAAAACATGATCAACACCAACACTCCATGGGTGTTAGAATCATTACAATGTAATCTAGATTATTTACTCTAGTGCAAGTGGGAGACTGAAGAAAATATGCCCTAGAGGCAATAATGAAGTTGTTATTTATATTTCCTTATATCATGATAAATTTTTATTATTCATGCTAGAATTGTATTAACCAGAAACTTGATACATGTGTGAATACATAGACAAAACAAAGTGTCCCTAGTATGCGTATACTTGACTAGCTCGTTAATCAAAGATGGTTAAGTTTCCTGACCATAGACATGTGTTGTCATTTGATGAATGAGATCACATCATTAGGAGAATGATGTGATGGACAAGACCCATCCCTTAGCTTAGCATAATGATCGTTAACTTTTATTGCTATTGCTTTCTTCATGACTTATACATATTCCTTTGACTATGAGATTATGCAACTCCCGAATACCGGGGGAACACCTTGTGTGCTATCAAACATCGCAACGTAACTGGGTGATTATAAATATGATGTACAGGTGTTTTTGAAGGTGTTTATTGGGTTGGCATAGATCGAGATTAGGATTTGTCATTCCGAGAATCTGAGAGGTATCTTTGGGCCCTCTCGATAATGCACATCACTATAAGCCTTGCAAGCAATGTGACTAATGAGTTAGTTGCGGGATGAAGCATTATAGAACGAGTAAAGAGGCTTGCCGGTAACAAGATTGAACAAGGTATGAGGATACCGAGGATCGAATCTCGGGCAAGTAACATACCAATGACAAAGGGAATGACGTATGTTGTCATTGCGGTTTGACCGATAAAGATCTTCGTAGAATATGTAGGAACCAATATGAGCATCCAGGTTCCGCTATTGGTTATTGACCAGAGATGTGTCTCGGTCATGTCTACATAGTTCTCGAACCCGTAGGGTCCACACGCTTAACGTTCGATGACGATTTGTATTATGAGTTATGTGTTTTGGTGACCGAAGATTGTTCGTAGTCCCGGATGAGATCACGTACATGATGAGGAGTCTCTAAACGGTCGAGAGGTAAAGATTGATATATTGGAAGATGGCATTCGGACATCGTAATGGTTTCGGAGAGGTTCGGCTATTTATCGGAGTACCGAGGGGTTACCGGAACCCCCCGGGGAAATAATGGGCCTTCATGAGCCATAGGGGAGAGGGGAGGCATCCCACAAGGGGTGGTTGCGCCCCCCTCCCATGGGAGTCCGAATTGGACTAGGGGAGGGGCGCGCCCCCCTTTCCTTCTCCTCTTCCCTCTCCTTCCCCCTTTTCCCCCTCCATGAGAAGGAATAAGAGGGGGGGGGGCGAATCCTACTAGGACTCCCCCCCTTTGGCACGCCCCCTAGGGCCGGCCTCCTCCCTCTGCCTCATTTATATATGTGGGCAGTGCACTCCTTGGAGACACATCAATTGTTCCAAGACGTGTGTGGCGTCTCCCTCCATGGTTTACTCATCCGGTCATATTCACGTAGTGCTTAGGCGAAGCCCTGCGCGGATCACATCACCATCACTGTCACCATGCCATCATGCTGACGAAACTCTCCCTCGAGCCTTTGTTGGATCAAGAGTTCGAGGGACGTCATCGATCTGAACGTGTGCTGAACTCGGAGGTGCCGTACGTTCGAGGGACTACATCAACCGCATTAACCTACCACTTCCTCTTTCGGTCTACGAGGGTACGTGGACACACTCTCGCCCTCTCGTTGCTATGCATCTCCTAGATAGATCTTGCGTGATCGTAGGATTTTTTTTGAAATTGCATGCTATGTTCCCCAACACAAACATTGTGAGTTATTTGTCTCTTGAATGTTTTGAGGTATTGCTACTATATGATTAAATTAAAGAGCTTTGTATGCTCTTCGATTGTGTACTCTTTAGCCAAGTTCAATGGGATTTTCGTGAGAAGAACTGGAGCTTTGTAGTGGGTTCAATCCTACGGTGATCTAATCTATTGACAAAAAGGGCTAAGGCACATATTGTATTGTTGCCAAAGGATAAAATGACCGGGTTTGGTCATATTTTACTTCTTCTTGTCTACATTATGCCATGTTGCTTATTGCGATGCTCTTGAAAACTTATTACCTTGAGATGCATGCTGGATAGTGGTTTTGGGGTGGAGTATTAGTAGTAGATGCAGCAGGATTAACACCCTATTTTTCATGGACGTACTGCCTACATAAGTGTTGTCGAACGTAGTATTTCAAAAAAAATCCTATGATCACACAAGATCTATCTAGGAGAAGCATAGCAACGAGTGCGGAGAGTGTGTCCACATACCCTCGTAGACCGAAAGCGAAAGCATTAACTAATGCGGTTGATGTAGTCGAACGTCTTCGTGATACAACCGATCAAGTACCAAACGCACGGCACCTCCGTGATCTACACACCTTCAACTCGGTGATGTCCCTCAAAATCTAGATCCAGCTGAGGCCGAGGGAGAGTTCTGTCAGCACGACAGCGTGGTGACGGTGATGATGAAGTTACCGGCGCAGGGCTTCGCCTAAGCACTACGACGATATGACCTATGTGTAAAACTATGGAGGGGGTACCACGCATGGCTAAAGATCAACTTATCTGTCTATGGGGTGCCCCCTCCCCCGTATATAAAGGACGGGAGGAGGAGGCCGGCCGTCCGGCCACAAGGGGCGTGCCCAAGGGGGAATCCTACTCCAAGTAGGAATAGGTTCCCCCTTTCCTAGTCCAACTAGGAGAAGAAGGAAGGAGAGGGAGAGGGAGAGGGAAAGAGGGGCCGAACCCCCTCCCCTAGTCCTATTCGGACTCCCCTTGGAGGGGGTGGCTGCTACCTCTTGAGCACTGCGTTTGTTTTCCCCTGAAGAGGAAAGGGTGATGCAGCAAAGTAGCGTAAGTATTTCCCTCAGTTTTTGAGAACCAAGGTATCAATCCAGTAGGAGACTACACGCAAGTCGCCTTGTACCTACACAAACAAATAAGAACCTTGCAACCAACGCGATAAAGGGGTTGTCAATCCCTTCACGGCCACTTGCAAAAGTGAGATCCGATAGAGATAATAAGATAAATATTTCTGGTATTTTTATGATATAGATTGAAAATTAAAGATTGCAAAGTAAGATAGATTGGAAACTGATATGATGGAAAATAGACCCGGGGGCCATAGGTTTCACTAGTGGCTTCTCTCATGATAGCATCTTCGGTGGGTGAACAAATTACTATCGAGCAATTGATAGAAAAGTGCATAGTTATGAGAATATCTAGGAATGATCATGTATATAGGCATCACGTCCGCGACAAGTAGACCGAAACGATTCTGCATCTACTACTATTACTCCACACATCGACCGCTATCCAGCATGCATCTAGATTATTAAGTTCATAAGAACATAGTAACGCATTAGGCAAGATGACATGATGTAGAGGGATAAACTCAAGCAATATGATATAAACCCCATCTTTTTATCCTCGATGGCAACAATACAATGCGTGCCTTGCTACCCCTGCTGTCACTGGGAAAGGACACCGCAAGATTGAACCCAAAGCTAAGCACTTCTCCCATTGCAAGAAAGATCAGTCTAGAAGGCCTAACCAAACTGATAATTTGAAGAGACTTGCAAAGATATCAAATCATACATAAAAGAATTCAGAGGAGATTCAAATATTGTTCATAGATAATCTTGATCATAAACCCACAATTCATCGGATCTCGACAAACACACAGCAAAAGGAATGACATCGAATAGACATCCAAGAAGATCGAGGAGAACTTTGTATTGAGATCCAAAGAGAGAGAAGAAGCCATCTAGCTAATAACTATGGACCCGAAGGTCTGTCGTAAACTAATCACACATCATCAGAGAGGCCATGGTGTTGATGTAGAAGCCCTCCATGATCGATTCCCCCCCCCCAAGATGGGATCTCACGGGTAAAGAACGTTGCGGCGGTGGAAATAGGGTTTCGTGGTGCTCTCGGATGTTTTCGGGGTATATGAATATATATAGGCGAAAGAAATAGGTCGGTGGAGCCACGCGGGTGGGGGACGCGCCTACCCCCCCGGGCGCGCCTCCTTGCCTCGTGGCCGCCTCGTTGCTTCCTTGACGTCCACTCCAAGTCTCCTGGATCACGTTTTTTCCAAAAGTAACTCTCCCGAAGGTTTCATTCCGTTTGATATTCCTTTTCTGAACACTGAAATAGGCAACAAATCAGCAATTTGCACTAGGCCTTTGGTTAGTAGGTTAGTCCCAAAAATACTGTAAAAGTGTATAATAAATCCCATTAAACATCCAAAACAAATAATATAATAGCATGGAACAATCAAAAATTATAGATACATTGGAGATGTATCAAGCATCCACAAGCTTAATTCATGCTCGTCCTCGAGTAGGTAAATGATAAAAACAGAATTTTTGATGTGGAATGCTTCCTAACATAATCTTGAATGTAATTTACTTTATTGTGGCATGAATGTTCAGATCCGAAAGATTCAAGATAAAAGTTTTATATTGACATAAAAATGATAATACTTCAAGCATACTAACTAAGCAATTATGTCTTCTCAAAATAACATGGCCAAAGAAAGTTCATCCCTAAAAAATCATATAGTTTGGTCATGCTCCATTTTCGTCACACAAGAATGCCCTCATCATGCACAACCCCGATGATAAGCTAAGCAATTGTTTCATACTTTAGTAATCTCAAACTTTTTCAACCTTCACGCAATACATGAGCGTGAGCCATGGATATAGCACTATGGGTGGAATAGAATATAATGATGGGGGTTATGTGGAGAACACAAAAAGTAAGAAAGTCTCACATTGATGCGGCTAATCAACGGGCTAGGGAGGTGCCTATCAATTGATGTCAATGCAAGGAGTAGGGATTGCCATGCAACGGATGCACTAGAACTATAAATGTATGAAAGCTCAGCGAAAGAAAGTAAGTGGGTGTGCATCCAACTTGCTTGCTCACGAAGACCTAGGGCATTTGAGGAAGCCCATTGTTGGAATATACAAGCCAAGTCCTATAATGAAAAATTCCCACTAGTGTATGAAAGTGACAAAAGACGAGACTCTATATCATAAAGATCATGGTGCTACTTTGAATCACAAGTGTGGAAAAAAGGATAGTAGCATTGTCCCTTTTTATTTCTTTCCCCCCTTTTTTGGGCCTTTTTTTATTTGACCTTTCCACTTTTTTATATTTTTTATTTGGGACAATGCACTATTAATGATGATCATCACACTTCTATTTATTTACAACTCAATGATTACAACTCAATACTAGAACAAAATATGACAATACATGGTTGCCTCCGGCGGTGTACCGGGATGGGCAATGAATCAAGAGTGACATGTATGATGAATTATGCATGGTGGCTTTGCCACAAATACGATGTCAACTACATGATCATGCAACGCAATATGACAATGATGAAGCGTGTCATAATAAATGAAATGGTGGAAAGTTGCATGGCAATATATCTCGGAATGGCTATGGAAATGCCATAATACGTAGGTATGGTGGCTGTTTTGAGGAAGATATTAGGAGGTTTATGTGTGATAGAGCGTATTGTTATCACGAGGTTTGGATGCACCGGCGAAGTTTGTACCAACTCTCAAGGTGAGAAAGGGCAATGCACGGTACCGAAGAGGCTAGCAATGATGGAAGAGTAAGAGTGTGCATAATCCATGGACTCAACATTAGTCATAAAGAACTCACATACTTATTGCAAAAATCTACAAGTCATCAAAAACCAAGCACTACGCGCATGCTCCTAGGGGGGTAGATTTGTAGGAAAAGACCATCACTTGTCCTCGACCGCCACTCATAAGGATGACAATCAAAGAACACCTCATGTTGCAAATTTGTTACACAACGGTTACCATACGTGCATGCCACGGGACTTGCAAAACTTCAACACAAGTACTTCTCAAATTCACGATTACTCAACTAGCACAACTCTAATATTACCATCTTCATATCTCAAAACAATCATCAAGTATCAAACTTCATATAGTATTCAGTGCACTCTATATGAAAGTTTTTATTATATCCATCTTGGATGCCTATCATATTAGGACTAATTCTATAGCCAAAGCAAATTACCATGCTGTTCTAAAGGACTCTCAAAATAATATAAGTGAAGCATGAGAGATCAATAATTTCTATAAAATAAAACCGCCACCATGCTCTAAAAGATATAAGTGAAACACTAGAGCAAAGTTATCTAGCTCAAAAGATATAAGTGAAGCACATAGAGTATTCTAATAAATTCCGATTCATGTATGTCTCTCTAAAAGGTGTGTACAGCAAGAATGATTGTGGTAAACTAAAAAGCAAAGACTCAAATCATACAAGACGCTTGATAATCCCCAAGTGCAGGGAATCATCGTAGCAATTCCCAAAGGTGGAAGTGATAAGTATGGAGTGTTGAACCCACAAGGTACTAAAGGCAAGATCAATGTTCTATCAAGTCCTATCTACCACTGATACGACTCTACGTACACCGAACGTTTGCTTCCAACTAGAAACGAGAAATAAAACTACGTTGTGCGTATGAAGACAATAACTTTGCATGATATCGGAGAGCTAAAACATAAAAATAGGTGTTGTTATCATAAACTTAGCATATATTACTAAATATTATAAATATCGAGTGTGGAATAATGATGGGTCGGTGTGCGGAATTATCCTAGGCAATCGATAACAAGACCGGTAGTCGTCATTGCAATTTCATATGAGGGAGAGGCATAAGCTAACATACTTTCTCTTCTTGGATCATATGCACTTATGATTGGAACTCTAGCAAGCATCCGCAACTACTAAAGATCATTAAGGTAAAGCCAATCATAGCATTAACATATCAAGTCCCCTTTATCCCATACGCAACAACCCCCTTACTCGGGTTTATGCTTCTGTCACTCAAGCAACCCACTATAAGCGAATCATGAACGTATTGCAACACCCTACAACGGGAACCCCTCACGCTTGCGCGGCACGAAGGGCACAATAGGACGACACCAAAATAAAACATACAACTCATACCAATCTAGATCATCAATCAACCCAAGGACAAAAGATATCTACTCAAAACATCATAAGGTGGCAACACATCATTGGATCATAATATGTGGCATAAAGCATGATGTTCAAGTAGGGATTACAGCGGGATGCGGGAGAGTGGACCGCGTAAAATAGATGAGGATGGTGATGATGATGCTTATGTTGATGAAGACGATCACCGTGGCGATGATTCCCCTCCCGATGGCACTCTGGTGCTATCGAGAGAGAGGACGAGATGTTCTTCCCCTTGTGCTTCCTCCTCCATGGCCTCCCCCTAGATGGGGAGAGGTTCTCCCTCTGGTACTTGGCCTTCATGGAGATGATGGCCCCTCCGGGATCCTCCTCCATGGCCTCTGGTGATGATGGCCCCCTCCGACAGGGTGCCAGAGAGGGCCTAGATTGATTTCTCGTGGCTACAGAGGCTTGCGGCGGCGGAACTCCCGATCTAGGTTATTTTCTGGGGGTTTCTGTATTTATAGGAATTTTTTGCATTGGTTTCACATCAGGGGGGTCTCTGAGTCGTCCACGAGGCAGGGGCCCACGCCCAGGGGGGTGGGCGTGCCCGCCACCCTCGCGGACAGCCCGGGAGTCTTCTGGCCCAACTCTTTTGCTCCAGGGGCTTCTTTTGGTCCATAAAAATCAACAAAAATTGGCACATCAAGTGGAATCCGTTTGGTACTCCTTTTTCTGTAAAACTCAAAAACAAGGAAAAAATAGAAACTGGCACTGGGCTCTAGGTTAATAGGTTAGTCCCAAAAATCATATAAAATAGCATATAAATGCATATAAAACATCTAAGATGGATAATATAATAGCATGAATACTTCATAAATTATAGATATGTTGGAGACGTATCAACATCCCCAAGCTTAATTCCTGCTCGTCCTCGAGTAGGTAAATGATAAAAGAAATAATTTATGAAGTGTGAATGCTAGCAGGTGCACAAGTTTGATCAATGATAATTTCAATCACCTTTTCTACCATCATTATATGTCATAATAGTAGCTCATCTCATAAAACTTTTCATGATCAAGTAACAAGCTATTCACATGTTAAAGTGTAGATCATAAACTTTCTTGAAAACTAAAAAATAGTGCTCTTAGTCATTAAACAATTGCAATTCATCTTTCGGGAAGGGTCTATGTAAGAGCTTTGATTCAGCAAACTCCACATACTCAACTATCATTTAATCTTTCACAATTGCTAACACTCATGTGATATTTATGGGTTCAAAGTTTTAATCGGACACAGAGAAAGATAGGGGCTTATAGTTTCGCCTCCCAATCTTTTACCTCAAGGGTAATGTCAACAATAATAATTTGTGAAAACCTACATAGAAGTGGATATATATATCTGGATCGCTCCAGCACAAAGTGCTTGCCAAAGGAAAAAGTGTAAAAAGGAAAGGTGATGATCACCATGACTCTCGTATAAGGGTAGAAGATAAAAGTAAAAGATAGGCCCTTCACAGAGGGAAGCAGAGGTTGTCATGCGCTTTTATGGTTGGATGTACAAAATCTTAATGCGAAAGAACGTCACTTTATATTGCCTCTTGTGATAAAGACCTTTATTATGCAGTCCGTCGCTTTTATTTATTCCCTATCACAAGTTCGTATAAAGCTTATTTTCTTCGCACTAATAGATCATACATATTTACGGAGCAATTTTTATTGCATGCACCGATGACAACTTACTTGAAGGATCTTACTCAATCCATAGGTAGGTATGGTGGACTCTCATGGAAAAACTAGTTTAAGGGATATTCGGAAGCACAAGTAGTATTTCTACTTGGTGCAAAGAATTTGGCTAGCATGAGAGGGAAAGGCAAGCTCAGCATGTTGGATGATCCATGACAATATGCTTTATTTCGGATATATATAAGAAAACATAACTCATTATGTTGTCTTCCTTGTCCAACATCATCCTTTTAGCATGTCATATTTTAATGGGTGCTCACGATTACAAAAGATGCCCAAGATAGTATATTTATATGTGAAATCTCTCTTCCTTCAATATTCTTTCATGAATTGTTCAAGTGACCAATTCTGTGTTTGCTAACTTTCAATAAGTTTGCTACCTATACTTATTCTGTGTGAAGTCATTACTCCCCATGGTATAAGCATATGAAACATTTATAAATTCAGATTTATGATATTCATACCATTCAACCATTTACTCATAGGATATGCTTGAAGCACGTGAGTAAATGACAAACTACCCCAAAAAGATATAAGTGAAGTACACTTAGTAGTCAAATAATTAAGTAGCCATGGGAGAATTATTTTTCATTCAAGATTTCAGATCCAACGACTTTATTCAAACAGCAAGTAAAATTGAAAATACGCTCCAAGCAAAACACATATCATGTGACGAATAAAAATATAGCTCCGAGTAAGGTATACTGATAGTTCTGAAGATGAAAGAGGGGATGCCTTCCGGGGCATCCCCAAGCTTAGGCGCTTGAGTCTTCCTTGAGTATTACCTTGGGGTGCCTTGGGCATCCCCAAGCTTAGGGTCTTTCCACTCCTTATTCTCCTCATGTCGATATCTCACCCAAAGCTTGAAAACCTCAATCACACAAAACTTAACGGAACTTCGTGAGATAGGTTAGTATGATAAAGAGTAAACCATTCACTTTGGTACTGTCAAAGACAAGGTTCATAATTGTTCTCACACAATTACTACTGTACCATATCATTTCTAAAATTTATATTCAGAAATAGAAGCCATAGAAACTAGAAAACAAGCAAACTATGCAATGAAAACAGAATCTGTCAGAAACAGAACAGTCTGTAATGATCTGAACATAAACCATACTTCTTCTACTCCAAAAATTATGAAATAAATTGGTGGACGTGATGAATTTGTCTATTAATCTTCTGCAAAAATAATCAACTCAAAAACACTCTTCTGTAAAAAATGGTAGCTAATCCCGTGAGCGCAATGCTTCTGTTTTTTACAGCAAGATCACATTAACTTTCACCCGTGTCTTCCCAAAAGTCTTACTTGGCACTTTATTGAAACAAAAGCTATAAAACATGATTAATACAGTAGCTTAATCATGTAAACTCACAAAAATAGTAAGGGAAATATTGGGTTGTCTCCCAACAAGCATTTTTCTTTAATGTCTTTTAGCTAGGTATGATGATTTCAATGATGCTCACATAAAAGATAAGAATAGAAACATAAAGAGAGCATCATGAAGAATATGACTAAACATTTAAATCTAACCCACTTCCTATGTCTAGGGATTTGTGAGCACATAATTTATAGGAACAAGAATCAACTAGCATAGGAAGGCAAAACAAGTATAACTGCAAAACTTTAAGCACATAGAGAGGAAACTTGATATTATTGCAACTCCTACAAGAATGTATTCCTCCCTCATAATAATTTTCAGTAGAATCATGAATGAGTTCAACAATATAGCCATCACATAAAGAATTCTTTTCATGATCTACAAGCATAGAAATTTTACTACTCTCCACATAAGCAAAATTCTTCTCATTCGGAATAGCGGGATCACTAATTCCTAAAGTTGACACTCTTCCAAACCCGCTTGAGATGATAATATTATTCATACTCCAAAAGATATAAGTGAAGTTCATGGAGCATTCAATTAATATATACTAACCAATATCCAAGCTCAAAATATATAAGTGTAGCACACGAAGCATTCTATAAAACCATACTCAAAAGATTTAAGTGAAGCACAAAGGGCAATTCTATAAGATCATAAAAGATATAAGTGAAGCACATGAATTATTCTATAAATCAATGAAGGGCTATCTCATGCTAGCATGGTTCTTAAAGGAAAAACAAAAACACAAAGGACACAAATCATGTGAACAAAACAAAAATCGAGGTATACCGATAATTGCTTAGATGCTTGAGTATCCATTGAAATATTTACTTGGGGTGCCTTGGGCATCCCCAAGCTTGAAATCTTGCCTCTCTTTATTCTTCTCATATTGATAGCTCATTGATCTTCGAACACTTCATCCACACAAAACTTTAACGAAAACTTTGCGAGATCCGTTAGTGTAATAAAGCAAACTACCACTTTAAGGTACTGTAATTAACTCATTATTTATTTATATTGGTGTTAAACCTACTGTATTCCAACTTCTCTATGGTTCATACCCCCCGATACTAGCCATAGATTCATCAAAATAAGCAAACAACACGCGAAAAAACAGAATCTGTCAAAAACAGGACAGTCTGTAGTAATCTGGAAGTTTAGTAAACTTTTGTAACTCCCAAAATTACGAAATAAATTTGAAAATTTGAAAAAAAATGTATGGAAGTAATGTACTAAAAGTTTGAGACCCATTTGACCTTCTAGTAAAAAATGTAAAATCACGCACTACAGCCAAAGTTTCTGTTTTTGTTCTGCACATAGTAAACAAGCAATCTAATCATCCCAAAACCAAAGCTTGGCACATTATTTTTATAATACAATGGACATATACATGGGGATAATTATTTACAGAGAAACTTCCATGAAAAATTCTACATTGTTTCCATGAGCATGAACACAAGTGCTCAAGGTCGACCCTCACTTCTTCAATGCATAACTTTCCAATCACTTCTCTTTTTGAAAAACTTTTAGGCATGAGAGGCAAGTAAATTTTTTTTGGTATTTTCATTCTTTAATTTTTTTGTATGTTTCACCCACAACTAAACAAAAACAAAAAGGGAAAAAATCTACTTAGTGAGGAAAGCAAACAAGCACACACGAGAATATCAATCCCACGCTATTGCTCCCCGGCAATGGCGCCAGAAAAGAGCTTGATAATCCCCAAGTGCAGGGAATCATCGTAGCAATTCCCAAAGGTGGAAGTGATAAGTATGGAGTGTCGAACCCACAAGGAGCTAAAGGTAATATCAATATTCTCTCAAGTACTATCTGCCACTGATACGACTCTACGTACACCGAACGTTTGCTTCCAACCAGAAACGAGAAATAAAACTACGTTGTGGGTATGAAGAGAATAACTTTGCATGATATCGGAGAGCTAAAAGATAAAAATAGGTGCTGTTATCATAAAGTTAAAATATATTACTAAATATTATAAATAGCGAGTGTGGAATAATGATGGGTCGATGTGCGGAATTATCCTAGGCAATCGTTAACAAGATCGGTAGTCGTCATTGCAATTTCATATGAGGGAGAGGCATAATCTAACATACTTTCTCGTCCTGGATCATATGCACTTATGATTGGAACTCTAGCAAGCATCCGCAACTACTAAAGATCATTAAGGTAAAACCCAACCATAGCATTAACATAACAATTCCCTTTATCCCATACGCAACAACCCCCTTACTCGGGTTTATGCTTCTGTCACTCAAGCAACCCACTATAAGCGAATCATGAACGTATTGCAACACCCTACAGTGGGAATCCCTCACTCTTGCGTGACACGGAGGGCACAATAGGCCAGCACCATAATAAAACATACAACTCATACCAATCTAGATCATCAATCAACCCAAGGACAAAAGATATCTACTCAAAACATCATCAGATGGCAACACATCATTGGATAATAATATGTGGCATAAAGCATTATGTTCAAGTAGGGATTACAGCGGGGTGCGGGAGAGTAGACAGCGTAAAATAGATGAGGATGGTGATGATGACGGTGATGTTGATGAAGACGATCACCATGGCGATGATTCCCCTCCCGATGGCACTCTAGTGCCATCGAGATAGATGAGGATAGGTTCTCCCCCTTGTGCTTCCTCCTCCATGGCCTCCCCCCTAGATGGGGAGAGGTTCTCCCTCTGGTCCTTGGCCTTCATGGCAATGATGGCCCCTCCGGGATCCTCCTCCATGGCCTCTGGTGATGATGGCCCCCTCCAGCAGGGTGCCAGAGAGGGCCTAGATTGACTTCTCGTGGCTACAGAGGCTTGCGGCGGCGGAACTCCCAATCTAGGTTATTTCCTGGGGGTTTCTGTATTTATAGGAATTTTTGGCATTGGTTTCACGTCAGGGGGGTCTCCAAGTCGTCCACGAGGCAGGGGCCCACGCCCAGGGGGGTGGGCGCGCCCCCACCGTCGTGGACTGCCCGGGACTCTTCTAGCCCAACTCTTTTGCTCCAGGGGCTTCTTTTGGTCCATAAAAAATCAACAAAAATTGGCACGTCAAGTGGACTCCGTTTGGTATTCCTTTTCTGTAGAACTCAAACACAAGGGAAAAAACAGAAACTAGCATTGGGCTCTAGGTTAATAGGTTAGTCCCCAAAATCATATAAAATAGCATATAAATGCATATAAAACATCTAAGATGGATAATATAATAGCATGAATACTTCATAAATTATAGATACGTTGGAGACGTATCAACGCTCCAAGCAAAACACATATCATGTGGTGAATAAAAATATAGCATCAAGTAAAGTTACCGATGGACGAAGACGAAGGAGGGGGTGCCTTCCGATGCATCCCCAAGATTAGGCTTTTGGTTGTCCTTGGATTTTACCTTGGGGTGCCTTGGGCATCCCCAAGCTTAGGCTCTTGCCACTCCTGTCGGGGAAACGACACCTATGGGATGACTAGAATCCCTTCTACGGTTGGCGGGTGCGGGGTTGTGCAAAGAGCGGGCCTGACAGGAATCACAAAGATCGTTTACCCAGGTTCAGGCCGCGAGGATGAGCAAAACCCTAGTCCTGCTTTTGTGTATGTATTTGAGTGTTCTTGAGTGCTTGTACTAGCAACGATGTGTCTCTAGTCCAAAAGATCCAAATCCTTCTCATGGTCGCCTCGGGCCTCCATTTATAGGAAAAAGGGGTTGCTATAGTGGCACATAGGAGGTGGAAAGGTCTACAGTCGATGAGTCTATCCTCTGGCATCGTTGGACAAACGCATTCAATGCACTGCCAACGTGCCCCTCTTGCTTTATCGGGGATGGCAAGGAAGCTCGTCCCAGCTGTCGCTGCCTCGCCTGGCTTCAACGCGCGTCCGAGCTGACGAGGCGTTGTAGCGCCACGTTAGCTGGCTGTTGGGCTGGCGCGGTGGTGGAGTCTTCACGAAGATCTGCAAGCCACCACACAGGTGCTAGCTGAGTCGACATAGAGGCCGCATGCTGCCACGCTGGTGCCTGCCCAGCTGGTTGAGCTAGCAGCTGCACGGGAGTGGAGGTGTAGTCTTGGCAGACGTGGGCCTGGCCGCAGCCCCATAAGTGTCTTCAGAAAGGGCCTTGTCGGGGCCCTGACAAGGTTCTTGCCACGACACCGTGGTCGTCCCCGACAAGGGTCTTGCCAGGGGTCTCTTGGATCTCCTCGGCAAGGATCTCGCCGAGGGTCGTCGTCTTCTGCTCCTCATCTGATCTTGTGTGTTTATGATCTTGACGAAGATCTGCATGCCACCACAGAAGCGCCTCCTGAGCCTTGGTTCCAATGTGGTTGGTTGGTGGTGTTGGAACCCGCGGGCTCAAGGGTGGCTCGCTCTGCTGGAGTCGGGCAAGTTGCCCCAGCAAGGCTCTCGCCGGGACTGTGGAGGTTGCCCTGGCAAGAGTATTGCCGGGGGAGTCCACCACGCCCACTTGCTCTTTACGTCTCTTGGTCTTGGCGTTGCTTTGGTTGCCTTGCGCTTCAGCTTCCTTCTTCTGCCCTGCTCAGTGTGGTCGTGGGCGCGGCTCTGACTGCCCGTGCACAAGTAAATGGATAAAAAAGGAGTGCCCCTACTTTTGTACACCGACAGGAGCCCCGGTCCTGGGCCACACATAAGCGCGACATGTTGTTGGGCGAGGCCCAAAACGGTGCGCGGGCAGGTGGGGCGGATTTTTACCGCGGTAACTTTTTCGCTCGCTTGCACTTCCCCACGACCCGCGTTGAATGCACGTCATCGAGGGTCGTGCATGACGTGGGCGGCATGCGTGGGACGGTTACCCACTCATGCGTCACATCACAGTAAAGAGGCAGCTCACGCCTTCCCCATAAAAAGAGGAAAACGCAGAGGCGTGACTCATTTACTGAGCAGACTCGGGTCGCGTTCTTCAAGGCATCTGTGCCCCACGATCATGGGGTGGGGAACCGTCGCCTCACCCGTCCCCCCGATTTCTGCTTGCTCCCCACGTGTTCCCCATGCCTTCAAGGTGGCAGGCGGTGGAGGCGGGAAACCAGGCCATCGCTGATTGGAGCAGCGGGTCCGTCCCGATTCCCTGCGTCCCTGATGATCGGATTGGTTGAGTGGGGCGGCCAAGCCCCAACCCCGCCCCTATATAAGAAGGGGGAGAGGATGTCATCCCACATTCTTCCATCATCCATCTCCTTCCACTTATGCTCCTTTCTTCCATCTGCCATGGCGAGAGGGGTCGCCGGCCCTTCAACGGTGGCGGCGAGGGTTGCTGCTCGACAGCGCATCCCTCCTTCCCAAGAGCCCGCGGCGGCGGAGCCAGCCACGAGAGGAAGGAGAGGGGGCAAGGCCAAGGTTACCGTGGCGCTCGGAGAAGAGGGGGACGGGGCGGTGCACCGGCCTAGCCTCCGCCAGCAATGCCTCCTGCGATGGAGGGCCACGTCGGGGACCAGCCTTGTGAGTTCCTCATCAGGCTGCGCCGGCCACCGCATCGTCATCTCCGTCTCCCTACCCCATTTTCTCGGGAGATGGAGGTCGATCCACCCAGACCCTCAGGTTGCACATGAGGGGCTGCGGGAACGGCGGCACGCGGGTCGACGTCAACTTCCCCGCTCCTCACGTCATGTACCTCCGTCGTGGATGGAAGACGTTCACCCGTGTCCACAGCCTGACGGTGGGGCTCGTCCTCTACTTCAAGTTAATGGAGGACGGCCTGCTCTCCGTCAAGGTCTTTGGAGATCTTGGAACTCGCCTAAATTGCTGCGTGGAGAGCTCCTCCGACGATGAAGATTCATCCTCAAGCAGGAGTGACAAGGAGGACAGCGACAGCGACGACGAGGGTGTCGAGCGGCAGGAAGCTGACCTCGACTCTGACTGATCGCGTCGCCCCTCCCTCGGCCACGCGCCCTGCCGAGGTCCTTCCTCATCAAGCTCTCCATCGGCGTGTTCCCCGTCGCCTCCTTAGGCGGCTGGCGTAGGAGGGTTGGAGAAGGCGAAGAAGGCGGGTGGCGGCCGTCAAGTCGGGGCACGCGGGCATCGATGCCTTTGTTGCGTATTGTCGACCCGCTGCCTCATCTTCCAGCTCCCCTCCCAGCACCGGGATGTTCTCTTGGTGTCTTCTGCTGCTCGTACCTCGCCTAGGCGCTCTTTTTGCCCTCCTGCTACCTTGTTCCATCTTTTGAGGAGAGGGACAAGAAAGGGATTACGGGCATCTTATCTCTTTTTAGTTTGTAAGCCTGCGGGCACTTATTAGATTTAATATTTGTAATCCCCTTGCTCATGTTTTTCATCCCGTATGGGACGTATTTAATGAAAAAGGGTGCTTGCCGGGTTCTTTGTGCGTGAGCGAGGCCCATTCCAAGGAGTAAATCCTTCTTATTTTTAAGATAAACATTGTCGCCCGGCAACAGGCCTTGCCGTCCCCTTACTTCGTTCGAGCATTCTCACACTCTTGACGGAGGCAAGGGTGATGTAGAGTTAGGCCCTTCGCTTATTTCCTCGCCACCACGACTGAGACCTAGTTCTGACCCAGGGAATAGTTCATGGGTACAGAAAGAAGGGGGAGCACGGCGTCCTAGGAATAAAACGAGGTTTCACACGTGCTAACTTCATATGGGAATGCATAATTGGGGATGAAAGACTTATATGGATCCGCAGCCCCCGGCAGCCTTGGCTTGCCGTGGTTGGATTCTTATGTCTGCAGCCCTCGGCAACCTTGGCTTGTCGAGGCCGGAATGCCAACTTGTTCTCTTCCTTCCAAGCAGCTCAGCAAAAATGTTCAAGTACCATGCGAACCAATAGAGGATGGAAAGGAACAGAAAGACACACACTCGACCTCTATGCTAGGGGTTAGTCGCCGCTAAGCACTATCAACCCTAACCGAGGGAGAGACCTGACCTAGCATGCATGCTAAAACTTAGGGTGCCAGTGCGTCATTTATTTATGCTCAGGGTATGGGCCTGGCTTTGTACAGAGGGTTACATGCCTTGCCGGCAAGGCTTGTACAAAAGGTGGTTTGTCGGGGGGCCCGGCAACCGCGCCTTATGAATAAAACTTACAAAGATGTTCGATGTTCCAAGAGTTGCTCACTGGAATAGCATCTTCGGTCTCCAGGCGGACTGCACCAGGCCTGGTGACTCGTATTACCCGATAAGGGCCTTCCCACTTTGGTGTCAACTAGTTGGAAATCTTGGCCGACTGAATGCGCCGAAGAACAAGGTCACCTTCCTCAAAGCTACAGGCATGAACCTTGCGGCTATGGTAGAGGCGCAAGGCTTGCTGGTAGCGCGCTGCTCTCACAGCGGCCCGAAGACGATCTTCCTCGAGGAGCGTTGCGTCATCTTGCCGCAAATGCTCTTGCTCAAACTTGTCATAAGCGAGCACTCGAGGTGACCCGTATGTGAGTTCCGTGGGGAGAACTGCTTCTACCCCGTATACCAGGGCAAACGGTGTCTGGCAGGTGGTTCGATTTGGGGTTGTTCCGATTGACCAAAGAACCACCGGCAACTCATCAATCCAGCGCCTTCCGCTCTTGTGCAGCTTGTCAAAAGCCTTTGTCCTCAGGCCTCGCAGTATTTCAGCATTTGCCCTCTCCGCCTGGCCGTTGCTCCATGGGTGTGCCACGGAAGCGAAACAGAGCTTGTTGCCGAGGTCTTGGATGTATTGCATGAAGGAGTGGCTTGTGAACTGCGTGCCATTGTCGGTGATGACTCTGTTTGGAACACCAAAAAGGCAGACTAGCCGCTTGAAGAACTTGACGGCTGACTGTGATGTCAATTTCCTTACTGCCTCCACCTCTGGCCACTTTGTGAACTTGTCGATTGCAACGTACAAGTACTCAAAGCCCCCGACAGCGCGGGGGAAAGGGATTGTTTGAAGGGCTTGAGCCCCCAGACCGAAAATGGCGAGGAGAGAGGAATTGTTTGAAGGGCTTGAGCTGGTTGATGAAGCTTCTTCGAATGGAACTGGCACGCTTCACACCTGGTTACTAGTGCCGTTGCACCCTGGAGGGCAGTGGGCCAGAAGAAACCTTGCTGGAATGCTTTGCCGGAAAGGGCCCTCGACCCTATGTGGGAGCCACATATGCCTCCATGTACCTCTGCCAAGAGCTCTAGTCCTTCCTCCCGGGGAATGCACTTTAATTTCACACCGTTCGGTCTTTTTCTGTACAGGACCTCATCGACAAACTGATACATGGCAGACCGACGGGCTACTTTCTCCGGTTCTTCCTGCTCCTCAGGAAGTTCCCCTGTCCGGAGGAACCGGACGGTATGTTGTGCCCATGCCGGAGCCTGGGGCTCGACGGCAAGGACTAAAGGCATTTCCTCCGCCATGGGAGTGGATGTTTCTACGACCATGGCTTGACGCCCTGCCGGAGTGGGTTGCCCCACGGCAGGCTCAATGTCCACGGCAGCATCCTTGCCGGCGGCTCCTGGGAGCTCAGCGGGAAAGTACTTGCCGGGGCCTGATTTCCTCCGCTTATTATGCTCTGTTGGTGGTTCAATGGATGGCTGAGTTAACCGAAGCACAAAAGTACCTGGTTCCACAGGTAGTTTGAAGGCGGCGCGCTTCAACACGTAATCGGCGATGTCGTTCTCCGCTCGGGGAACGTGCTCTGCTTGTATACCGTCAAAGCGCTCTTCCAGCTTCCTCACCTCATCTACGTAGGCCTCCATCAATGGGCTCTGATAATCTTTATTGACTAACCTGACAACAAGCTGTGAATCACCCCTGACGATGAGCTTCTTAACCCCGAGGTCTGCTACGATCCTGAGACCGGCAAGCAACCCCTCGTATTTGGCAGTGTTGTTTGTGGACATCTCCCTAGGAAAGTGCATTTGGATTACATACTTGAGGTGCTCTTCGGTAGCTGCGATGAGCAGCACACCAGGACTGGCGCCTTGCAGCGAGAAAGCCCCGTCAAAGTACATGATCAAGTCGCGACTTGCTTCCTTGTCGGGGAGAGTGGTCTCCTGGATCTCTTCGTCGGGCGTTGAGGTCCATTCCGCAATGAACTCCGCCAAGACTCTGCTCTGGATCGTCGAAGTACTTTCAAACTTCAGACCAAAGCTCGACAACTCCGAGGCCCATTCCACAATCCTCCCAGTCGCATCTGGGTTATGCAATATCCGTTGCAACGGGAGGCGGGTGACGATGGTGATTTCGTGGGCTTGGAAGTAATGACGCAACATCCTCGAGGCTATAAGGAGGCCGAAGAGCAATTTCTGCACACCGGAGTACCATGACCTAGCCCCTTGCAAGAGGGAGCTGACGAAGTAAACCGGGTGCTGCATCATTTCCTTCTTTTGCACCACTTCATTTGGTTGCGCGGGCCCCGTCCTGATGATGTCACGCTCTGCCGGGGTCCTTGCCTTGCCAGCACCAGGCCCTGCCGGGGGGCCCTGGCTCGTCATCCGCCAAGCCTGTCGTTGCCACTGCCTCTTCATCACCTCCCTCTGTGCCACCAGCGCGGCACTGACCACTTTATTCGTTGCCGCTAGATACAGCAGCAATGGCTCTTGTGGTTTAGGCGCAACTAGTATCGACGTAGAGGAGAGGTATTTGTTCGAATCCTGTAACGTTGCTTCAACCTCTGGCGTCCATTCTACTGGTCCTGCCTTTTTCAAGATTTTGAAAAAGGGAAGGGCGCGCTCGGTGCTACCTCTTGAGCACTGCGTTGGATTTCCCCAAAGAGGAGAGGATGATGCAGCAAAGTAGCGTAAGTATTTCCCTCAGTTTTGAGAACTAAGGTATCAATCCAGTAGGAAGCTACACGCAATTCCCTTGTACCTACACAAAACAATAGCTCAACGCAACCAACGCGATTAGGGGTTGTCAATCCCTTCACGGTCACTTACGGGAGTGAGATCTGATAGAGATGATAGATAATATTTTTGGTATTTTTGGTATAAAGATCCAAAGTGTAAAGTAAAAGGCAAAGTAAAAAGGCAAAGCAATAATAAAGTGATGGAGATTGATATGATGAGAATAGACCAGGGGGCCATAGGTTTCACTAGTGGCTTCTCTCAAGAGCATAAGTATTCTACGGTGGGTGAACAAATTACTGTTGAGCAATTGACAGAATTGAGCATAGTTATGAGAATATCTAGGTATGATCATGTATATAGGCATCACATCCGAGACAAGTAGACCGACTCCTGCCTGCATCGACTACTATTACTCCACTCATCGACCGCTATCCAGCATGCATCTAGAGTATTAAGTTAAAAACAGAGTAACGCCTTAAGCAAGATGACATGATGTAGAGGGATAGTTTCATGCAATATGATAAAAAAACCCATCTTGTTATCCTCAATGGCAACAATACAATACATGCCTTGCTGCCCCTTCTGTGAATGGGAAAGGACACAGCAAGATTAAACCCAAAGCTAAGCACTTCTCCCATTGCAAGAAATACCAATCTAGTAGGCCAAACCAAACTGATAATTCGAAGAGACTTGCAAAGATAACCAATCATACATAAAAGAATTCAGAGAAGATTACATCGAATAGATCTCCACGAGAGAGGGGGAGGACATTGTATTCAGAACCAAAAAGAGAGAAGAAGCCATATAGCTACTAACTATGGACCCGAAGGTCTGAGGAAAACTACTTACACTTCATCGGAGAGGCTATAATGATGTAGAAGCCCTCCGTGATGATGGCCCTCTCCGGCGGAGCTCCGGAACAGGCCCCAAGATGGGATCTCGTGGATACAGAAAGTTGCGGCGGTGGAATTAGGTTTTTGGCTCCGTATCTTGTCGTTTGGGGGTACGTAGGTATATATAGGAGGAAGAAGTACGTCGGTGGAGCTTCGAGGGGCCCACGAGGCAGGGGGCGCGCCCCCACCCTCGTGACCGCCTCTTTTGTTCCTTGGGGTAGGGTCCAATTCTCCTGGGTCACATTTGGTGAGAAAATCACGTTCCCGAAGATTTCATTCCGTTTGGACTCCATTTGATATTATGTTTCTCCGAAACACTGAAATAGGCAAAAAAAACAGCAATTCTGGGCTGGGCCTCCGGTTAATAGGTTAGTCCCAAAAATAATATAAAAGTGGAAAATAAAGCCCAATATAGTCCAAAACAGTAGATAATATAGCATGGAGCAATCAAAAATTATAGATACGTTGGAGACGTATCAGGCATCCCCAAGCTTAATTCCTGCTCATCCTCAAGTAGGTAAATGATAAAAAGAGAATTTTTGATGCGGAGTGCTACTTGGCATAATTTCAATGTAAATCTTCTTAATTGTGGTATGAATATTTAGATCCAAAAGATTCAAGACAAAAGTTCATGTTGACATAAAAATAATAATACTTCAAGCATACTAACGAAGCAATTATGTCTTCTCAAAATAACATGGCCAAAGAAAGTTATCCCTAAAAAATCATATAGTCTGGTTATGCTCTATCTTCACCACACAAAGTATTTAAATCATGCACAACCCCGATGACAAGCCAGGCAATTGTTTCATACTTTAACATTTTCAAAACTTTTTTGATCTTCACGCAATACATGAGCGTGAGCCATGGATATAGCACTATATGTGGAATAGAATGGTGGTTGTAGAGAAGACAAAAAGAGGGGAAGATAGTCTCACATCAACTAGGCGTATCAACGGGCTATGGAGATGCCGATCAATAGATATCAATGGGAGTGAGTAGGGATTGCCATGCAACGGATGCACTTGAGCTATAAGTATACGAAAGCTCAAAAAAAGAAACTAAGTGGGTGTGCATCCAACTCGCTTGCTCACGAAGACCTAGGGTAATTTGAGGAAGCCCATCAATGGAATATACAAGCCAAGTTCTATAATGAAAAATTCCCACTACTATATGAAAGTGACAAAATGAGAGACTCTCTATCATGAAGATCATGGTGCTACTTTGAAGCACAAGTGTGGTAAAAGGATAGTAACATTGTCCCTTCTCTCTTTTTCTCTCATTTTTTTCTCTTTTTTTATTTGGGCCTTTTCTTTCTTTTTCTTTTTTTTGCCTCTTTTTTCTTTTTCTTTTTTCTTTTTCGTCCGGAGTCTCATCCCGACTTGTGGGGGAATCATAGTCTCCATCCTCCTGTCCTCACTTGGGACAATGCTCTAAAAATCATGATCATCACACTTTTTATTTTTCTTACAACTCAACAATTACAACTCAATACTTAGAACAAAATATGACTATATATGAATGCCTCTGGTGGTGTATCGGGATACGCAATAAATCAGGAGTGACATGTATGAAAGAATTATGAACGGTGTCTTTGCTACAAATACAATGTCAACTACATGATCATGCTAAGCAATATGACAATGATGGAGCATGTCATAATAAACGGAACGGTGAAAAGTTGCATGGAAATATATCTCGGGATGGCTATGGAAATGCCATGATAGGTAGGTATGGTGGCTGTTTTGAGGGAGGTATATGGTGGGTTTATGATACCGGCGAAAGGTGCACGGTATTAGAGAGGCTAGCAATGGTGGAAGGATGGGAAAATGCGTATAATCCATGGACTCAACATTAGTCATAAAGAACTCATATACTTATTGCAAAAATCTAGAAGTTATCAAAGCAAAGTATTACATGCATGCTCCTAGGGGGATAGATTGGTAGGAAAAGACCATCGCTCGTCCCCGACCGCCACTCATAAGGAAGACAATCAATAAATAAATCATGCTCTGACTTCATCACATAACGGTTCACCATACATGCATGCTACGGGAATCACAAACTTTAACACAAGTATTTCTCAAATTCAAAACTACTCAACTAGCATTGACTCTAATATCACCATCTTCATATCTCAAAAAAAATTCAAGCATCAATCTTTTCTTAGTATTCAAGGCACACAAAAGAAAGTTTTACAAATCTTGAATACCAAGCATATTATTATTAAGCAAATTACCATGCTATTAAAGACTCTCAAAATAATCTAAGTGAAGCATGAGAGATCAATAGTTTCTTTAAAACAAATCCACCACCGTGCTCTAAAATATCTAAGTGAAGCACATAGAATAAAATTATAAAGCTCAAAAGATATAAGTGAAGCACTAGAGCAAAACTACATAGCTCAAAAGATATAAGTGAAGCACATAGAGTATTCTATCAAATTCCAAATCATGTATGGATCTCTCAAAAGGTGTGTACAGCAAGGATTATTGTCGCACACTAACAAACAAAGACACAAATAATACAAGACGCTCCAAGCAAAACACATATCATGTGGTGAATAAAAATATAGCTCCAAGTAAAATTACCGATGGAAGTAGACGAAAGAGGGGATGCCTTCCGGGGCATCCCAAAGCTTTGACTTTTTGGTGTCCTTGGATTATCTTTGGGGTGCCATGGGCATCCCCAAGCTTAGGCTCTTGCCACTCCTTGTTCCATAATCCATCAAAAGAATTTACCCAAAACTTGAAAAATTCACAACACAAAACTCAACAGAAATCTCGTGAGCTCCGTTAGAGAAAGAAAACAAAAGAACACTTCAAGGTACTGTAGTAAACTCATTCTTTATTTATATTGGTGTTAAACCTACTGTATTACAACTTCTCTGTGGATTATAAACTATTTTACTAGCCATAGATTCATCAAAATAAGCAAACAACACACGAAAAACAGAATCTGTCAAAAACAAAACAATCTGTAGTAATCTGTAACTAATGCAAACTTCTGTAACTCCAAAAAAACTACCAAAATAGGACGACCTAAATTTTTTATTTATTGATCAGAAGAAATTGGAATCAGTATTTTATCACGTTCTGGTGATTTTTAACAATTGTTTTCGTGAACAGAAAGTTTCTGGAAATTACAGCAAGATCAAATAACTATCATCCAAGAAGATCCTATAGGTCTAACTTGGCACAAACACTAATTAAAACATAAAACCACATCTAAACAGAAGGTAGATGGATTATTTATTCCTAAACATAAGAGAAAAACAAAAACTAAAAATAAAATTGGGTTGCCTCCCAACAAGCGCTATCGTTTAACGCCCCTAGCTAGGCATAAAAGCGAGGATAGATCTAGGTATTGCCATCTTTGGTAGGCAATTCTTCAATGAGGCATCTAACTTTGTTAGAGATTTCTTTCTTTTTAATAATTATCAAACTTTTAGGCACAAGATCAAAAAATTCATTCATAGCAAATGGTTCCTTAATGATAGCAAAAAGATTGGGATGAATACTTATAGATTTAAGAACCGCAGTTTCCTTACTAGATGATTCACCCTTATTCTTAGGAACATAGATAAGATTAGTATTTTTAGTAGATGGACTTGGAGTGTTCTTAACAGAAGAAAAAGCAGTTCCCAAGTTGGTAATGATACCCTCAAGTTTATCGATTCTAGTGGAATCTAGATATATTTTCTCATTAACCATAGGTTCCTTTTCCTTAATATTTTTCAAAGTCATTCATACCTTAGATCCATATTGGGTAATTTGATTGTGGATCTTTTTATCTAGATTTTCAATTGATTCAATGGTAGCAACTCTATTTTCAATAATTTCAAGCCTTTGCATAACATGCTCCAAAGTTAACATAGTTCCACTAACCAAAAGAGGTGGCGAGCCAAATAATTCTATCATAGCACTATAAGAATCAAAAGTATGGCTACCCAAGAAATTCCCCCGGTAATGGTATCAAGGATATATCTATACCAAGGACTAGCACCTACATAAAAATTGCGAAGAGGAACTGAAGTAGATTGCTTCCTGGTAGATCTGTTTTGAGCATTGCAAATTCTATACCAAGCGTCTTTCAGATTTTCTCCCTCCCTTTGTTTAAAATTTGAGACTTCATTCTCGGGAGATAAGGGAGAAGATATGAGACTAGCCATGACGAGAAGGCAAGCGAGAAAAAGGCAAACGGAAAAGAGAGGGCGAATAAATTGGCAAGGGTGAAGTGGGGGAGAGGAAAACGAGAGGCAAATGGCAACTAATGTAATGCGAGAGATAGGGATTGTGATGGGTACTTGGTATGTTGACTATTGCACAGACTCCCCGGCAACGGCGCCAGAAATTCTTCTTGCTACCTCTTGAGCACTATGTTGGATTTCCCCGAAGAGGAGAGGATGATGCAGCAAAGTAGCGTAAGTATTTCCCTCAGTTTTTGAGAACGAAGGTATCAATCCAGTAGGAGGCTACACGCAAGTCCCTTGTACCTAGACAAAACAATAGCTCAACGCAACCAACGCGATTAGGGGTTGTCAATCCCTTCACGGTCACTTACAGGAGTGAGATCTGATAGAGATGATAGATAATATTTTTGGTATTTTTGGTATAAAGATGCAAAGTGTAAAGTAAAAGGCAAAGTAAAAAAGCAAAGCAATAATAAAGTGATGGAGATTGATATGATGAGAATAGACCCGGGGGCCATAGGTTTCACTAGTGGCTTCTCTCAAGAGCATAAGTATTCTTCGGTGGGTGAACAAATTACTGTTGAGCAATTGACAGAATTGAGCATAGTTATGAGAATATCTAGGTATGATCATGTATATAGGCATCACGGCCGAGACAAGTAGACCGACTCATGCCTGCATCTATTACTATTACTCCACTCATCGACCGCTATCCAGCATGCATCTAGAGTATTAAGTTAAAAACGGAGTAACGCCTTAAGCAAGATGACATGATGTAGAGAGATAGTTTCATGCAATATGATAAAAACCCCATCTTGTTATCCTCGATGGCAACAATACAATACGTGCATTGCTTGCCCTTCTGTCACTGGGAAAGGACACCGCAAGATTGAACCCAAAGCTAAGCACTTCTCCCATTGCAAGAAAAACCAATCTAGTAGGCCAAACCAAACTGATAATTCAAAGAGACTTGCAAAGATACCAATCATACATAAAAGGATTCAGAGAAGATTCAAATATTATTCAAATATTATACATAAAAGGACCCACAATTCATCGGTCTCAATAAACACACCGCAAAAAGAAGATTACATCGAATAGATCTCCACGAGAGAGGGGCAGAACATTGTATTGAGAACCATAAAGAGAGAAGAAGCTATCTAGCTACTAACTATGGACCCGAAGGTCTAAGGTAAACTACTCACACTTCATCGGAGAGGCTATGATGATGTACAAGCTCTCCGTGATGATGGCCCTCTCCAGCGGAGCTCCGGAACAGGCCCCAAGATGGGATCTCGTGGATACAGAAAGTTGTGGCAGTGGAATTAGGTTTTTGGCTCCGTATCTGGTCGTTTGGGGGTACGTAGGTATATATAGGAGAAAGAAGTACGTCGGTGGAGCTTCGAGGGGCCCACGAGGCAGGGGGCGCGCCCCCACCCTCGTGACCGCCTCTTTTGTTCAGTGGAGTAGGGTCCAATTCTCCTGGATCACGTTTGGTGAGAAAATCACGTTCCCGAAGGTTTCATTCCGTTTGGACTCCATTTGACATTCTGTTTCTCCGAAACACTGAAATAGGCAAAAACAATAATTCTGGGCTGGGCCTCCGGTTAATAGGTTAGTCCCAAAAATAATATAAAAGTGGTAAATAAAGCCCAATATAGTCCAAAATAGTAGATAATATAGCATGGAGCAATCAAAAATTATAGATACGTTGGAGACGTATCACTCGGGAGACTTGGAGATGAATCTGCTCATGGCGGCAACGCAACCAGTGAGCTGACGCACATCCTTGATCCGCTTGGGCGCCTCAATTTGCTCGATAGTCTTGATCTTGTCCGGGTTTGCCTCGATCCCACGCTGTGACACAAAGAACCCGAGAAGTTTGCCGGACGGAACACCGAAGACACACTTCTCAGGGTTCAACTTGAGGTTGATGTTGCGCAGGTTTGCAAACATCTCTTATAAGTCTTGTACAAGTGTTGCCCTGTCCTTGGTTTTGACCCCTATGTCATCCATATACGCTTCCATATTTCTATATAGCTGGGGCACTCTTCAACCCGAAAGGCATCCGTAAAAAGCAATACGTACCACATGGGGTGAAGAATGATGTCTTTTCTTCGTCTTCTCTTGTCATGAAGATCTGGTGGTATCCTGAGTAGGCGTCAAGGAATGATAACAGATCACACTCGGCCATGGAGTCAACAATCTGGTCGGTGCGCGGCAACGGGAAAGGGTCCTTGGGACAAGCCTCATTGATATCTGTGTAGTCAATACACAGCCTCCACTTCCCATTTGCCTTGCGCACCACCACCGGATTGGCCAACCACGTTGGATGGAGTACTCCTCTCACCAAGCATGTCGCTTCCAACTTCATGATCTCCTCTGTGATGAACTATTGCCTTTCCAAAGCCTGCTTCCTGACCTTCTGCTTGACGGGTCGCGCATGAGGACAGACAGCAAGGTGGTGCTCAATCACCTCCCTGGGAACGCTGGGGATGTCGGATGCTTGCCATGCAAACACATCGACATTTGCTCGCAGGAAGGTGACGAGCGTGCCTCCCTATTTGCTGTCGAGGATGGAGCTTATGGTGAAAGCCCCTCCCGTGCCATCCTCCTTGACAGACACCTTCTTGGTCTCTGGCGGTGCAGCTCTGGATTTCTTGCTCTTACCGGTGGAGCTCTCTGGCACGTCCTCGACGGTAGCACAACACTCCATAGAGGTGCGCTTGCCGGAGTGGGTGCGACAGGTCTTGTCGGTCTTCTTCTTCCCTCCTGGGGCTTCAGCGGCAGGAGCAAGTGCCTTGGCGGCAGTTGCTGCAACTACTTCCCGGTAGAGTAGGTCGGTGCAGATCAACGCATCCTTCGTGTCGTTGGGAACGGTGATGATGGTCATCGGCCCAGGCATCTTCAGCGTGTTGTAGGCGTAATGCGACGCCTCCATGAACTTGGCTAATGTCGGGCGGCCGAGGATCCCATTGTAGGGCAAGGGGATCTCGGCTACATCGAAGACAATCCTATCAGTCATGTAGTTCAACTCGCTTCCAAACGTTACAGGCAGCGTGACCTTACCCTTCGGCTGGCTCCTTCCCGGGTTGACCCCTTGAAACGTGCCTGTCTCCTCGAGGTCTCCATCAGGAATTTGCAGCCTTTTGATCACAACGGGTGAGATCAAGTTCAGACCGGCCCCGTCGTCACCCAGCATCTTGTTCACCTTGAGGTTGCGTATCGTTGGTGAAACTAACAATGGCAAACACCCGACCGCAGTTGTGCGATCAGGGTGGTCCTCGGTGTCAAAGATGATAGGCGTGCTGGACCACTTCAGCGGCTTCTGAGCGTCAAAAGACGGCTCCGTTGCTGTGATCTCACGCGCCCACTGCTTGAGCTGGCTGTGAAAAGTATGCAGCGAGGCGCCACCATCGACACACATGGCCTCTATAGCCTTCTGGAACTCATGCTCACCGGACTCGTCGTCCTCGTCATGATCGCCGTCTTCCTGCTTCTTGTCGCGGCCCCGAGCGGGCCTCTCTTGTTGGTTAACCTTGCCGCAGCGGCCTCCTTGGCCGCCACGCTTCTTGCCGGATCCTTCGGCACCATCCTGACCCTTCTCCTTGTCCTGCCTCTCATACTCGGCTTTTTGCTTTTTAGCAAGCAGCTCAACTTGTCGGCAGTTCTAGAGGTCGTGGCCCTTGGTGCGGTGAATCTTGCAGTACTGCTTGTCGGAGCCCCTGACTTGTCGGCAGCCGCCAAGGCCAGGCAAGCGGTGCACCCGGCAATCTCCTTGTCGGGGTCGTCTGCCTTGGCCTTCTTGACGGCGCTGGTGTCATCGGATCCCTCGACGGCAAGCACGGCCTTTCCCTTACGCTTCCTGTTGCGGCGTCGGCCCTTTTTTGTCGAGGCGGCGTTGTCTTTATCCATAGAGTCGGTTTCCGCGCCGGCGTCCTTGCCGGGGTACTTCCTTCCCTCTTCAGCTCGGGTGCATCTATCGGCCAGAACATAAAGCTCGGCCACATCTTTAACCTTGTTCATCGCCAGCTCTTCATGCATCTTGCGGTTGCGCACATTCTGATGGAATGCACTAATCACGGCGGCGGGATGAACATCTGGGATGTTGTATTGCACCCGGCTGAACCTCTGGATGTACTTGCGCAGGTTTTCACCTTCCTTCTAGGGAATGATATGCAAATCGCTTTCCTGGCCATGAGCTTGGTGGCCTCTAGTGAAGGCGCCAACAAACTCATGATACAGATCCGACCAAGAACAAATGGAATCCGCCAGCAAGTGCATCAACCAAGACACGACATTGGGTTTTAGCGCCAATGGGAAGTAATTGGCAAGCACCTTGTCGTCGCGAGCTCCAGTGCCTTGCATCGCGATGGTGTAGATGCTGAGGAACTCCGACGGGTGGGTTTTGCCGTTGTATTTCTCGCCGACGTCGGGCTTGAACGTGCGGTGGGACGGCCACTGGAACTGCCGCAGCTCACGGGTAAAGGTCGGGCAACCCACCTCATAGGGTAGGCCACCAGAGCCTCCCGATGCTGGGTGGTCCATAGTAGGCCTTGCCCGCCTATCAGACAGGTGGCGTGCATCGCGCCGGCGCTTGATGGTGGTTCGGGCGTCTTCATGGGCTCGCTCCCGAAGAACTTGGCGTTGATCGCGATGGGTCCGTGGGTCGGACGACGCTATGGAAATGTTATCACCAGCGTTATCACGACGGACCGGCACCCGCGGCAATTGGTGTGGGGGAGGGGAGTGCACCGTGGCTGCAACACCTCCGGTCCTTCCACCACTAGCATGTGGTGTCTCGACCGAGCGTTGGCCCGAGAGCCCCGCCGGTCGCGGTTCATCTTTGTTGGCAACACCGATGCTACCTCTTGAGCACTGCGTTGGTTTTCCCTTGAAGAGGGAAGGGTGATGCAGCAAAGTAGCGTAAGTATTTCCCTTAGTTTTTGAGAACCAACGTATCAATCTAGTAGGAGGCCACGCTCAAGTGCCTTGCACCTACACAAACAAATAAGAAACTTGCAAGCAACGCGATAAAGGGGTTGTCAATCCCTTCACGGCCACTTGCAAAAGTGAGATCTGATAGAGATGATAAGATAATATTTTTGGTATTTTTATGATAAAGATTAAAATTAAGATTGCAAAGTAAACAAAGATAGAAATAGCTTGTTGACGGAAGATTAATAAGATGGAAAATAGACGCGGGGGCCATAGGTTTCACTAGTTGCTTCTCTCAAGAGAGCATAAGTATTACTATGGGTAAAAAAATTACTGTCGAGCAATTGATAGAATTGAGGATAGTTATGAGAATATCTAGGTATGATCATGTATATAGGCATCACGTCCCTGACAAGTAGACCGACTCCTGCCTGCATCTACTACTATTACTCCACACATCGACTGCTATCCAGCATGCATCTAGAGTATTAAGTTCATAAGAACGGAGTAACGCTTTAAGCAAGATGACATGATGTAGAGGGATAAACTTATGCAATATGATATAAACCCCATCTTTTTATCCTCGATGGCAACAATACAATACGTGTCGTTTCCCCTACTGTCACTGGGATCGAGCACCGCAAGATTGAACCCAAAGCTAAGCACTTCTCCCATTGCAAGAAAGATCAATCTAGTAGGCCAAACCAAACTAATAATTCTAAGAGACTTGCAAAGATAACCAATCATACATAAAGGAATTCAGAGAAGATTCAAATATTATTCATAGATAATCTTGATCATAAACCAACAATTTATCGGATCTCGACAAACACACCGCAAAAAGAGTTCAATCAAATAGATCTACAAGAGAATCGAGGAGAACTTTGTATTGAGATCCAAAGAGAGAGAAGAAGCCATCTAGCTAATAACTATGGACCCGAAGGTCTGAGGTAAACTACTCACACATCATCGGAGAGGCTATGGTGTTGATGTAGAAGCCCTCCATGATCAATGCCCCCTCCAGCGGAGCACCGGAAAAGGGCCCAAGATGGGATATCACGGGTACAGAAGGTTGCAGCGGTGGAATTAGGTTTTCGTTGTGCTCTCTGATGGTTTGGGGATACATAGGTATATATAGGAGGAAGAAGTAGGTCGGTGGAGCCACGAGGGGCCCACGAGGGTGGACGGCGCGCCCCCTGCGTCGTGGCCTCCACGTTGGTTGCTTGACGTCCACTCCAAGTCCTGTGGATCACGTTTGTTCCAAAAATCACACTCCCGAAGGTTTCATTCCGTTTGGACTCCGTTTGATATTCGTTTTCTACGAAACACTGAAATAGGGAAAAAACATCAATTTGGGTTGGGCCTCTTGTTAATAGGTTAGTCCCAAAAATAATATAAAAGTGTATAAATAAGACCATTAAGCATCCAAAACAGAATATATAATAGCATGGAACAATCAAAAATTATACATATGTTAGAGACGTATCAAGCATCCCCAAGCTTAATTCCTACTCGTCCTCGAGTAGGTAAATGATAAAAACAGAATTTTTGATGTGGAATGCTTCTTAGCATAATTTTCAATGTAATCCTGTTTATTGTGCATGAATATTTAGACCCGAAAGATTCAAGATGAAAGTTTAATGTTGACATAAAAGCAATTATACTTCAAACATGCTAAACAAGCAATTATGTCTAATCAAAATAATTAGCCAAATAAAGCTTATCCCTACAAAATCATATAGTTAGGCTATGTTTCAATTTCGTCACACAAAACGTTCTCATCATGCATAACCCCGATGACAAGCCCAGCAATTGGTTCATACTTTTAAACGCGCTTCAGCCTTTTCAACCCTTACGCAATACATGACCGCAAGCCATGGATATAGCACTATGGGTGGAGCAAAGTATAATGATGGGGGTTATGTGAGAAGAAAAAAAGCTAGAAAGTAGCACATTGACGCGGCTAATCAATAGGCTATGGAGATGCCCATCAATTGATGTCAATGAGAGGAGTAGGGATTGTCATGCAACGGATGCACTAGAGCTAGAATTGTATGAAAGCTCAACAAAAGAAACTAAGTAGGTGTGCATCCAATTTGCTTGCTCACGAAGACCTAGGGCATTTTGAGGAAGCCCATCATTGGAATACACAGGCCAAGTTCTATAATGAAAAATTCCCACTAGTATATGAAAGTGATAACATAGGAGACTCTCTATCATGAAGATCATGGTGCTACTTTGAAGCACAAGTGTTGAAAAAGGATAGTAACATTGTCCCTTCTCTCTTTTTCTGTCATTTTTTCTTTTTTTCCTTTTTTTTCTTGGGCCTTCTCCCCTTTTTTTTTTCTTTAGCCTCCTTTTTTTAACTAGTCCGGAATCTCACCCCGACTTGTGGGGGAATCATAGTCTCCATCATCCTTTCCTCACATGGGACAATGCTCTAATAATGATGATCATCACACTTTTATTACTTACAACTCAAGAATTACAACTCAATACTTAGAACAAAATATGACTCTATGTGAATGCCTCTGGTGGTGTATTGGGATATGCAATGAATCAAGAGTGACATGTATGAAAAAATTATGAATGGTGGCTTTGCCACAAATACGATGTCAACTACATGATTATGCAAAGCAATATGACAATGATGGAGCGTGTCATAATAAACGGAACGGTGGAAAGTTGCATGGCAATATATCTCGGAATAGCTATGGAAATGCCATGATAGGTAGGTATGGTGGCTGTTTTGAGGAAGATATAAGGAGGTTTATGTGTGATAGAGCTTTTCATATCACGGGGTTTGGATGCACCGGCGAAGTTTGTACCAACTCTCAAGGTGAGAAAGGGCAATGCACGGTACCGAAGAGGCTAGAAAATTGTGGAAGGTTGAGAGTGCGTATAATCCATGGACTCACATTAGTCATAAAGAACTCATATACTTATTGCAAAAGTTTATTAGCCCTCAAAGCAAAGTACTACTACGCATGCCCCTAGAGGGATAGATTGGTAGGAAAAGACCATCGCTCGTCCCTGACCGCCACTCATAAGGAAAGCAATAAAAGAACACCTTATGTGTCAAAATTGTCACACAACTTTCACCATACGTGCATGCTATGGGACTTGCCAACCTTAACACAAGATTTCTAAATTTCACAATTACTCATCTAGCACACTCTAATATTACCACCTTTATATCTCAAAACATGTATCAAGTATCAAACTTCTCATGATATTCAATGGACTCAATATGGAAGTTTTTATTATGCTCATCTTCGATGCCTATCACATTCGGATTAATTTCACAATTAAAGCAAATTACCATGTTGCTTAAGACTCTCAAAATAATATAAGTCAGGCATGAGAGATCAATAATTTCTATAAAATAAAACCACCACCGTGCTCTAAAAGATATAAGTGAAGCACTAGAGCAAAAACTATATTGCTCAAAAGATATAAGTGAAGCACATAGAGTATTCTAACAAATTCCGAATCATGTGTGTGTATCTCTCAAAAGGTGTGTACAGCGAGGATGATTGTGACAAACTAAAAAGCAAAGACTCGAATCATACAATACGATCCAAGCAAAACACATATCATGTGGTGAATAAAAATATAGCTCCAAGTAAAGTTACTGATAGACGAAGACGAAAGAGGGGATGCCTTCCGGGGCATCCCCAAGCTTAAGCTTTTGGTTGTCCTTGAATTTTAACTTGGGGTTCCTTGGGCATCCCCAAGCTTAGGTTCTTGCCAATTCTTGTTCCATAATCCATCAAATCTTTACCCAAAACTTGAAAACTTCACAACACAAAACTTAACCGAAAATCTCGTGAGCTCCGTTAGCGAAAGAAAAGAAAACACCACTTCAAGGTACTGTAATGAACTCATTCTTTATTTATATTGGTGTTAACCCTACTGCATTCCAAATTATCTATGGTTCATAAACTCCATTACTAGCCATAGATTCATCAAAATAAGCAAACAACACACGAAAAACAGAGTCTGTCAAAAACAGAACAGTCTTTAGTAATCTGTAACTAACACAAACTTATGTAACTCCAAAATTTCTACCAAAATAGGAAGACCTATATAATTTCTTAATTGATCTACTGCAATTGGAATCAGTATTTTATCATGTTCTGGTCATGTTTAACAATTGTTTTCGTGAACAGAATGTTTCTGGAATTTTCAGCAAGATCAAATAACTATCATCCAACAAGATCCTGTAGGTTTAACTTGGCACGTACACTAATTAAAACACAAAACCACATCTAAACAGAAGTTAGATGGATTGTTTATTCCTAAACAGAACCAAAAAGCAAAAAACTAAAATAAAATTGGGTTGCCTCCCAACAAGCGCTATCGTTTAACGCCCCTAGCTAGGCATAAAAGCGAGGATAGATCTAGGTATTGCCATCTTTGGTAGGCAATTCTTCAATAAGACACCTATAAGCCCTAGGAGTTTCTTCATTTTTATTAATTATCTAGATTCTAGGCACGAAATCAAGAAAATCATTTGTAGCAAAAGGTTCCTTAAGGATAGCGAGAAAGTTGGGGTGAACACTTATGGATTTGAGGTCCGCATTTCCCTTAGCATTAGAGGGAGTGTTTTTCACAGAAGAAAAGGCAGACCCTTGGTTGGTAATAATATCCTCAATTTTATCAATTCTAGTGGAATCTTGATCTATCTTTTCATTAACCATAGGTTCCTTTTCTTTAAAAAATTTAAGAGCAACTCCTACCTTGGATCCGTATTGGGTAATTTGGTTATGGATCTTTCTATCCAAGTTTTCAATCAACTCTACGGTGGCAACTTTATTTTCAATAATTTCAAGCCATTGCATCACATGTTCCAAAGTTAAAATAGTTCCATTAACCAAAAGAGGTGGTGGGCCAAACAAATTTATCATAGCATTATAAGAATCAAAAGTTTGGCTACCCAAGAAATTTCCTCCGGTAATGGTATCAAAAATATATCTATTCCAAGGAGTGATGCCTACATAAAAATTGCGAAGAAGAACGGAAGTAGATTGCTTCCTAGTAGATCTATTTTGCGCATTGCAAATTTTGTACCAAGCATCTTTTAGATTTTCTCCCTCCCTTTGTTTGAAATTAAGAACTCCATTCTCGGGAGACAAAGGAGTAGATAAAGGACTGGACATGACGGCACACAGGACACAAAAGGCAAGCGGAAAAGAGGCGAACGGAAAAAGAGGGCGAATAAAACGGTGAGGGTGAAGTGGGGGAGAGGAAAACGAGAGGCAAATGGCAAATAATGTAATGCGAGGGATAACAGTTTGTGATGGGTACTTGGTATGTCTTAACTTGTGTGTAGACTCCCCGGCAATGGCGCTAGAAATCGCAAGTTGGCGGGACTCAAATCTTTACTTGACTTGGTGTGAGCCTCCCCGGCAACGGCGCCAGAAATACTTCTTGCTACCTCTTGAGCACTGCGTTGGTTTTCCCTTGAAGAGGAAAGGGTGATGCAGCAAAGTAGCATAAGTATTTCCCTCAGTTTTTGAGAACCAAGGTATCAATCTAGTAGGAGGCCACGCTCAAGTCCCTTGCACGTACACAAACAAATGAGAACCTTGAAACCAACGCGATAAAGGGGTTGTCAATCCCTTCACAGCCACTTGCAAAAGTGAGATCCGATAGAGATGATAAGATAATATTTTTGGTATTTTTATGATAAAGATTAAAAGTAAAGATTGCAAAGTAAACAAAGATAGAAATAGCTTGTTGACGGAAGATTAATATGATGGAAAATAGACCCGGGGGCCATAGGTTTCACTAGTTGCTTCTCTCAAGATAGCATAAGTATTACTGTGGGTAAACAAATTACTGTCGAGCAATTGATAGAACTGAGCATAGTTATGAGAATATCTAGGTATGATCATGTATATAGGCATCCCGTCCGTGACAAGTAGACCGACTCCTGCCTGCATCTACTACTATTACTCCACACATCGAGAGCTATCCAGCATGCATCTAGAGTATTAAGTTCATAAGAACAGAGTAACGATTTAAGCAAGATGACATGATGTAGAGGGATAAACTCATGCAATATAATATAAACCCCATCTTTTTATCCTCGATGGCAACAGTACAATACGTGTCGTTTCCCCTACTGTCACTGGGATCGAGCACCGCAAGATTGAACCCAAAGCTAAGCACTTCTCCCATTGCAAGAAAGATCAATGTACTAGGCCAAACCAAACTGATAATTTGAAGACACTTGCAAAGATAACCAATCAAACATAAAGGAATTCAGAGAATATTCAAATATTCTTCATAGATAATCTTGATCATAAACCCACAATTCACCGGATCTCGACAAACACACCGTAAAAAGAGTTACATCAAATAGATCTCCAAGAGAATCGAGGATAACTTTGTATTGAGATCCAAAGAGAGAGAAGAAGCCATCTAGTTAATAACTATGGACCCGAAGGTCTGAGGTAAACTACTCACACATCATCGGAGAGGCTATGGTGTTGATGTAGAAGCCCTCCGTGATCAATGCCCCCTCTGGCGGAGCGCCGGAAAAGGCCCCAAGATGGGATCTCACGGGTACAGAAGGTTGCGGCGGTGGAATTAGGTTTTCGTGGTGGTCTCTGATGGTTTGGGGGTACGTAGGTATATATAGGAGGAAGAAGTAGGTCGGTTGAGCCACGAGGGGCTCACGAGGGTGGAGGGAGCGCCCAGAGGGGTATGCGTGCCCCCTGCCTCGTGGCCTCCTCGTTGGTTGCTTGACGTCCACTCGAAGTCCTCTGGATCACGTTTGTTCCAAAAATCACGTTTATAATGTGTTCCATAATCCATCAAATCTTTATCCAAAACTTGAAAATTTCACGACACAAAACTCAACAGAAAATTTCATGAGCTGCGATAGCGAAATAAAACAAACCACCACTTTAAGGTACTATAATGAACTCATTCTTTATTTATATTGGTGTTAAACCTACTGTATTCCAACTTCTCTATGGTTCATACCCCCCGATACTAGCCATTGATTCATCAAAATAAGCAAACAACACATGAAAAACAGAATTTGTCAAAAACAGAACAGTCTTTAGTAATCTGTATCAAACGCAAACTTTCTGTAACTCAAAAATTCTACCAACATAGGACGACCTAGATAATTTGTTTATTAATCTACTGCAATAGGAATCAGTATTTTATCACGTTCTGGTGATTTTTGACAATTGTTTTCGTGAGAAGAAAATTTCTGACTTTTTCAACAAGATCAAATAACTATCATCCAAGAAGATCCTATAGGTTTTACTTGGCACAAACACTAATTAAAACATGAAACCACATCTAACCAGAGGCTATATGAATTATTTATTACTAAACATAACCAAAAAGCAAGAAACAAAAATAAAATTGGGTTGCCTCCCAACGAGCTCTATCGTTTAACGCCCCTAGGTAGGCATAAAAGCAAGAATAGATCTAGGTATTATCATCTTTGGTAGGCAATTCTAAAATAGAACACTTACAACCCTTAGGATTTTCATTCTTTTTATTAATGATCAAACTCCTAGGCAAGATATCAAGAAATTCATTCGTAGCAAAAGGTTCCTTAATGATAGCTAAAAAGTTGGGGTGAACACTTATGGATTTGAGATCCGCATTTCCCTTACTAGAAGATTCACCCTTATTTTTGGGAAGATACATCAATTTAGAAACTTTGGCATTAGGAGAATTTAGAGTATTTCTCACGGAAGAAAAGGCAGACCCTAAGTTGGTAATAATATCCTCAAGTTTATCAATTTTTGTGGAATCTTGATCTATCTTTTTGTTAACTATGGGTTCCTTTACCTTAAAAAAATTCAGAGTAACTCCAACCTTAGATCCATATTGGGTAATTTGGTTGTGGACCTTTTTATCCAAATTTTCAATCAACTCTATAGTGGCAACTTTATTTTCAATATTCTCAAGCCTTTGCATCACATGTTCCAAAGTCAAAATAGTTCCATTAACCAAAAGAGGCGGTGGGCAAAACAAATCTATCGTAGCTTAATAAGAATTAAAAGTATGGCTACCCAAGAAATTCCCTCTGGTAATGGTATCAAGAATATATCTATTCCAAGGAGTGATGCCTACATAAAAAATGCGAAGAAGAACGGAAGTGGATTGCTTCCTAATAGATCTATTCTGAGCATTACAAATTCTATACCAAGCATCTTTCCGATATTCTCCCTCCTTTTGTTTAAAATTAAGAACTTCATGATCGGGAGTACTAACAACGATAGAAGGACTAGCTAGGACGACGAAACAAATGATCTAACACATGGAGACATAAGAAGCGAGCGAAAAAAAGGCGAACGGAAAAAGAGGGTGAATAAAACGGCAAGGGTGAAGTGGGGGAGAGGAAAATGAGAGGCAAATGCCAAATAATGTAATGCGAGGGATAAGAGTTTGTGATGGGTACTTGGTATGTCTTGACTTGACTTGACTTGGCATAGATCTCCCCGGCAACGGCGCCAGAAATCCTTCTTGCTACCTCTTGAGCACTGCGTTGGTTTTCCCTTGAAGAGGAAAGGGTGATGCAGCAAAGTAGCATAAGTATTTCCCTCGGTTTTTGAGAATCAAGGTATCAATCCAGTAGGAGACTACACGCAAGTCGCCTTGTACCTACACAAACAAATAAGAACCTTGCAACCAATGTGATAAAGGGGTTGCCAATCCCTTCACGGCCACTTGCAGAAGTGAGATATGGTAGAGATAATAAGATAAATATTTTTAGTGTTTTATGATATAGATTGAAAGTAAAGATTTCAAAGTAAAATAGATTGGAAATTTATATGATGGAAAATAGACCCGGGGGCCATAGGTTTCACTAGTGGCTTCTCTCAAGATAGCATCTAGGTGGGTTAGCAAATTACTGCCGAGCAATTGACAGAAAAGTGCATAGTTATGAGAATATATAGGCATGATCATGTATATAGGCATCACGTCCGCGACAAGAAGACCGAAATGATTCTGCATCTACTACTATTGCTCCACACATCGACCGCTATCCAGCATGCATCTAGAGTATTAAGTTCATAAGAACAGAGTAACACATTAGGCAAGATGACATGATGTAGAGGGATAAACTCAAGCAATATGATATAAATCCCATCTTTTTATCCTTGATGGCAACAATACAATGCGTGCCTTGCTGCCCTTGCTGTCACTGGGAAAGGACACCGCAAGATTGAACCCAAAGCTAAGCACTTCTCCCATTGCAAGAAAGATCAATCTAGTAGGCGAAACCAAACTGATAATTCGAAGAGACTTGCAAAGATATCAAATCATTCATAAAAGTATTCAGATGAGATTCAAATATTGTTCATAGATAATCTTGATCATAAACCCACAATTCATCAGATCTGGACAAACACACTGCAAAAAGAATTACATCGAATAGATCTCCAAGAAGATCGAGGAGAACTTTGTATTGAGATCCAAAGAGAGAGAAGAAGCCATCTAGCTAATAACTATGGACCTGAAGGTTTGTGGTAAACTACTCACACATCATCGGAGAGCCATGGTGTTGATGTAGAAGCCCTCCGTGATCGATTCCCCCTCTGGTGGAGCGCCGGAAAAGGCCCCAAGATGGGATCTCACGAGTACAGAAGGTTGTAGAGGTGGAAATAGGGTTTCGTGGTGCTCTCAGATGTTTTCGGGGTATCTGAGTATATATAGGCGAAAGAAGTAGGTCGGTGGAGCCACGAGGGGCCCATGAGGGTGGGGGCGCGCCTACCCCCTGGGCATGCCTGGCTGCCTCGTGGCCGCCTCGTTGCTTCCTTGACGTCCACTCCAAGTCTCCTGGATCATGTTTGTTCCAAAAATAACTCTCCTGAAGGTTTCATTCCGTTTGGAATCCGTTTGATATTCCTTTTCTGCAGAACACTGAAATAGGCAAAAAACAACAGCAATTTGCACTAGGCCTTTGGTTAGTAGGTTAGTCCCAAAAATAAGATAAAAATGTATAATAACGCCCATTAAACATCCAAAACAGATAATATAATAGCATGGAACGATAAAAAATCTTGGCTGCGACCTCTTGGCTGCGATCCTCTCTCTCCCCTGAGGCCCACTAAGGCCCATAACTTCCTGGGGGGTTTCGGTAACCCTCCGGCACTCCGATTTTATCCGGAACACTTCCGGTATCCAAACAACATGGTCCAATATATCAATCTTTATGTCTCGACCATTTCGAGACTCTTAGTCATGTCCGTGATCACATCTGGGACTCCGAACAACCTTCGGTACATCAAATCACATAAACTCATAATACCAATCATCATCGTATGTTAAGCGTGCGGACCCTACAGGTTCGAGAACTATGTAGACATGACCGAGACACGTCTCCGGTCAATAACCAATAGCGGAACCTGGATGCTCATATTGGTTCCTACATATTCTACGAAGATCTTTATCGGTCAAACCGCATAACAACATACGTTGTTCCCTTTGTCATCGGTATGTTACTTGCCCGAGATACAATCATCGGTATCACCATACCTAGTTCAATCTCATTACTGGCAAGTCTCTTTACTCGTTTCGTAATGCATCATCCCGCAACTAACTCATTAGTCACATTGTTTGCAAGGCTTATTGTGATGTGCATTACCGAGAGGGCCCAGAGATACCTCTCCGACAATCGGAGTGACAAATCCTAATCTCGATCTATGCCAACTCAACAAACACCATCGGAGACACCTGTAGAGCATCTTTATAATCACCCAGTTACGTTGTGACGTTTGATAGCAAACTAACTGTTCCTCTAATATTCGGGAGTTGCATAATCTCATAGTTAGAGGAACATGTATAAGTCATGATGAAAGCAATATCAATGAACTAAATGATCATAGTGCTAAGCTAACGCATGGGTCTTGTCCATCACATCATTCTCTAATCATGTGATCCCGTTCATCAAGTGACAACACATGTCTATGGCTAGGAAACATAACCATCTTTGATAAACAAGCTAGTCAAGTAGAGGCATACTAGGGATACTCTGTTTGTCTATGTATTCACACATGTACAAAGTTTCCGGTTAATACAATTCCAGCATGAATAATAAACATTTATCATGGTATAAGGAAATGTAAATAACAACTTTATTATTGCCTCTAGGGCATATTTCCTTCAGTCTCCAACTTGCACTAGAGTCAATAATCTAGATTACACAGTAATGATGCTAACACCCATGGAGTCTTGGTGCTGATCATGTTTAGCTCGTGAGAGAGGCTTAGTCAACGGGTCTGCAATATTCAGATCCGTATGTATCTTACAAATCTCTATGTCCCCTTCCGACACTTGATGACGGATGGAATTGAAGCGTCTCTTGATTTGCTTGGTCTTCTTGTGAAACCTAGATTCCTTTGCCAAGGAAATTGCACCAGTATTGTCACAAAAGATTATCATTGGCCCCGATGCACTAGGTATGACACCTAGATCGGATATGAACTCCTTCATCCAGACTCCTTCATTTGTTGCTTCTGAAGCAGCTATGTACTCCGCTTCGCACGTAGATCCCGCCATGACGCTCTGTTTGGAACTGCACCAACTGACAGCTCCACCATTCAATATAAGTATGTATCCGGTTTGAGACTTAGAGTCATCCGGATCAGTGTCAAAGCTTGCATCGACGTAACCATTTACAACGAGCTCTTTGTCACCTCCATAAACGACAAACATATCCTTAGTCCTTTTCAGGTATTTCAGGATGTTCTTGACCGCAGTCCGGCGATCCACTCTTGGATTACTTTGGTACCTCCCTACTATACTTATAGCAAGGCACACATCAGGTGTGGTACACATCATTGCATACATGATAGAACCTATGGCTGAGGCATAGGGAATGACTTTCATTTTCTCTTTATCTTCTGCAGTGGTCGGGCATTGACTTTCAGGAATGCAGTTTTGACATCCATTTGCCAAATTTCATAATCATAAAATGTGGCAATTGCTAACATGATTCGTACAGACTTAAGCATCACTACGGGTGAGAAAGTCTCATCGTTGTCAACTCCTTGAACTTGTCGAAAACCTTTCGCAACAAGTCGAGCTTTGGAGACAGTAACATTACCTTCAGCGGCAGTCTTCTTCTTGAAGATCCATTTATTCTCTATGGCTTGCCGATCATCGGGCAAGTCAACCAAAGTCCACACTTTGTTCTCATACATGGATCCCATCTCAGATTTCATGGCCTCAAGCCATTTCACGGAATCTGGGCTCATCATTGCTTCCTCGTAGTTCATAGGTTCGTCATGGTCAAGTAACATGATGTCCAGAACCGGATTGCCATAACACTCTGGTGCGGATCTTACTCTGGTTGACCTACGAGTTTCGGTAGTAACTTGATCAGAAGATTCATGATCATCATCATTAGCTTCCTCACTAATTGGTGCAGGACTCACTGGAACTGATTTCTGTAATGAACTACTTTCCAATGAGGGAGCAGGTACAATTACCTCATCAAGTTCTACTTTCCTCCCACTCACTTCTTTCGGAGAAACTCCTTCTCTAGAAAGGATCCATTCTTAGCAACGAAAATCTTGCCTTTGGATCTGTGATAGAAGGTGTACCCAACAGTTTCCTTTGGGTATCATATGAAGACACATTTCTCCAATTTGGGTTCGAGCTTATCAGGTTGAAGCTTTTTCACATAAGCATCGCAGCCCCAAACTTTAAGAAACGACAACTTGGGTTTCTTGCCTAACCACAGTTCATATGGTGTCGTCTCAACGGATTTAGATGGTGCCCTATTTAACGTGAATGCAGCCGTCTCCAAAGCATAACCCCAAAACGAAATCAGTAAGAGACATCATAGATCACACCATATCTAATAAAGTGCGGTTACGACGTTCAAACGCACCATTACGCTGTGGTGTTCCGGGTGGCGTGAGCTGCAAAACTATTCCACATTGTTTCAAATGAAGACCAAACTCGTAACTCAAATATTCACCTCCACGATCAGATCGTAGAAATTTTATTTTCTTGTTATGATATTTTCCACTTCACTCTGAAATTCTTTGAATTTTTCAAATGTTTCAGACTTCTGTTTCATCAAGTAGATATACTCATATCTGCTCAAATCATCTGTGAAGGTCAGAAAATAATGATACCCGCCACGAGCCTCAACACTCATTGGACCGCATACATCACTATGTATTATTTCCAACAAGTCTGTAGCTCGCTCCATTGTTCCGGAGAACGGAGTCTTAGTCATCTTTCCCATGAGGCATGGTTCGCAAGCATCAAGTGATTCCAAAAGCTCATCAGAATGGAGTTTCTTCATGCGCTTTACACCAATATGACCTAAATGGCAGTGCCACAAATAAGTTGCACTATCATTATTAAACTTATATCTTTTGGCTTCAGCACTCTGATTATGTGTATCACTACTATTGAGATTCAATAAAAATAGACCACTCATTAAGGGTGCATGACCATAAAATACATTACTCATATAAATCGAACAACCATTATTCTCTGATTTAAATGAATAACCGTCTTGCATCAAATAAGATCCAGATATAATGTTCATGCTTAACACTGGCACCAAATAACAATTATTTAGGTCTAAAACTAATCCTGAAGGTAGATGTAGAGGTAGCAAGCCGACGGCGATCACATCGACTTTGGAACCATTTGCCACGCGCATCGTCACCTCGTCCTTAGCCAATATTCTTAATTCATAGCCCCTGTTTCGAGTTGCAAATATGAGCAACAGAACCAGTATCAAATACCTAGGCACTACTGCAAGCATTAGTAAGGTACACATCAAAAACATGTCTATCAAATATACCTTTCACTTTGCCATCCTTCTTATCCTCCAAATACTTGGGGCAGTTCCGCTTCCAGTGACCCGTCCCTTTGCAGTAGAAGCACTCAGTCTCAGGCTTAGGTCCACACTTGGGTTTCTTCACTTGAGCAGCAACTTGCTTGCCGTTCTTCTTGAAGTTCCCCTTCTTCCCTTTACCCTTTTTCTCGAAACTAGTGGTCTTGTTGACAATCAACACTTGATGCTCCTTCTTGATTTCTACCTCCGCATCCTTTAGCATTGCGAAGATCTCGGTAATTATCTTATCCATCCCTTGCATATTATAGTTCATCACGAAGATTTTGTAGCTTGGTGGCAGTCATTGAAGAACTCTGGCACTATCAACCGGAAGATTAACTCCCAGTTGAGTCAAGTGATTATGATACCCTAGACATTTTGAGTATATGTTCACTGACAGAACTATTCTCCTCCATTTTGCAGCTGTAGAACTTATTCGAGACTTCATATCTCTCAATCCGGGCATTTGCTTGAAATATTAACTTCAACTCCTGGAACATCTCATATGCTCCATGACGTTCAAAACGTCGTTGAAGTCCCGGTTCTAAGCCGTAAAGCATGGCACACTGAACTATCAAGTAGTCATCAGCTTTGCTCTGCCAGGCGTTCACAATGTCCGGCGTTGCTCCTGCAGCGGGTCTTGCACCTAGCGGTGCTTCCAGGACGTAATTCATCTTTGCAGCAATGAGGATAATCCTCAAGTTACGGACCCAGTCCCTGTAGTTGCTACAATCATCTTTCAACTTAGCTTTCTCTAGGAACGCATTAAAATTCAACGGAACGGTAGCACGGGCCATTTATCTATATCAACATAGACATGCAAAATACTATCAGGTACTAAGTTCATGATAAATTAGAGTTCAATTAATCATATTACTTAAGATCTCCCACTTAGATAGACATCCCTCTAATCATCTAAGTGATCACGTGATCCATATCAACTAAACCATGTCCGATCATCACATGAGATGGAGTAGTTTTCAATGGTGAACATCACTATGTTGATCATATCTACTATATGATTCACGCTTGACTTTTCGGTCTCAGTGTTCCGAGGCCATATCTGCATATGCTAGGCTCTTCAAGTTTAACCCGAGTATTCTGCGTGTGCAAAACTGGCTTGCACCCGTTGTATGTGAACGTAGAGTTTATCACACCCGATCATCACGTGGTGTGTTGGCATGGCGAACTGTCGCAACGGTGCATACTCAGGGAGAACACTTGTACCTTAAAATTTAGTGAGAGATCATCTTATAATGCTACCGCCATACTAAGCAAAATAAGATGCATAAAGGATAAACATCACATGCAATCAATATAAGTGATATGATATGGCCATCATCATCTTGTGCCTTTGATCTCCATCTGCAAAGCACCGTCATGATCACCATTATCACCGGCTTGACACCTTGATCTCCATCGAAGCATCATTGTCATCTCGCCAACTATTGCTTCTACGACTATCGCTACCGCTTAGTGATAAAGTAAAGCAATTACATGGCGATTGCATTTCATACAATAAAGTGACAACCATATGGCTCCTGCCAGTTGCCAATAACTGTTACAAAACATGATCATCTCATACAACAAATTATATATCATCATGTCTTGACCATATCACATCATAGCAAACCCTGCAAAAACAAGTTCGACGTCCTCTACTTTGTTGTTGCAAGTTTTATGTGGCTGCTACGGGCTTAGCAAGAACCGTTCTTACCTACGCATCAACCCCACAATGATTTTTCGTCAAGTGTGTTGTTTTAACCTTCAACAAGGACCGGGCGTAGTCACACTCGATTCAACTAAAGTTGGTGAAACAGACACCCACTAGCCACCTGTGTGCAAAGCACGGCGGTAGAACCAGTCTCATGAACGCGGTGATGTAATGTCGGTCTGGGCTGCTTCATCCAACAATACCGCCGAATCAAAGTACGACATGCTGGTAAGCAGTATGACTATTATCATCCACAACTCATGTTCTACTCGTGCATATAACATCTACGCATAGACCTGGCTCTGATACCACTGTTGGGGAACGTAGTATTTCAAAAAAAAATCCTACGATCACGCAAGATCTATCTAGGAGAAGCATAGCAACGAGCAGGTAGAGTGTGTCCACGTGCCCTCGTAGACCGAAAGCGGAAGCGCTAAGTAAGCGATCAAGTACCAAACGCACGACACCTCCGTGATCTGCACACGTTCAGCTCGGTGACGTCCCTCGAACTCTAGATCCAGCTGAGGCCGAGGGAGAGTTCCGTCAGCACGATGGCGTGGTGACGGTGATGATGAATTTACCAGCGCAGGGCTACGCCTAAGCACTACGACGATATGACCGAGGTGTAAAACTGTGGAGGGGGGCACCGCACATGGCTAAAGATCAACTTATCTGCCTATGGGGTGCCCCCCTCCCCCATATATAAAGGAGGGGAGGAGCAGGCCGGCCAGCCACAAGGGGCGCGCCCAAGGGGGGGAATCCTACTCCAAGTAGGAATAGGTTCCCCCCTTTCCTAGTCCAACTAGGATAAGAAGGAAGGAGAGGGAGAGGGAGAGGTAAAGAGGGGTCGCGCCCCCCTCCCCTAGTCCTATTCCGACTCCCCTTGGGGGCGCCACCTCTTGGCTGCGGCCCTCTCTCTCCCCTAAGGACCACTAAGGCCCATAACTTCCCGGGGGGTCTAGGTAACCCTCTGGCACTCGGGTTTTATCCGAAACTCTCTGGAACACTTTTGGTGTCCGAACAACATGGTCCAATATATCAATCTTTATGTCTCGACCATTTCGAGACTCCTCGTCATGTCTGCTATCACATACGGGACTCCGAACAACCTTTGGTACATCAAATCACGTAAACTCGTAATATCAATCGTCATCAAACATTAAGCGTGCGGACTCTACGGGTTCGAGAACTATGCAGACATGACCGAGACACATCTCCAGTCAATAACCAATAGCGGAACCTGGATGCTCATATTGGTTCCTACATATTCTACGAAGATCTTTATTGGTCAAACCGCATAACAACATACGTTGTTCCCTTTGTCATCGGTATGTTACTTGTCCGAGATTCGATCGTCGGTATCACCATACCTAGTTCAATCTCATTACCAGCAAGTCTCTTTGCTCGTTCCGTAATGCATCAACCCGCAACTAACTCATTAGTCACATTGCTTGCAAGGCTTACTGTGATGTGCATTACCGAGAGGGCCCAGAGTTACCTCTCCGACAATCGGAGTGACAAATCCTAATCTCAATCTATGCCAACTCAACAAACACCATCGGAGACACCTGTAGAGCATCTTTATAATCACCCAGTTATGTTGTGACGTTTGATAGCACACTAAGTGTTCCTCCGGTATTCGGGAGTTGCATAATCTCATAGTCACACGAACATGTATAAGTCATGATAAAAGCAATAGCAACAAACTAAAAGATCATAGTGCTAAGATAACGGATGGGTCTTGTCCATCACATCATTCTCTAATGATGTGATCCCATTCATCAAGTGACAACACATGTCTATGGCTAGGAAACATAACCATCTTTGATAAACAAGCTAGTCAAGTAGAGGCATACTAGGGACACTCTGTTTGTCTATGTATTCACACATGTACTAAGTTTCCAGTTAATACAATTCTAGCATGTACAATAAACATTTATCATGATATAAGGAAATGTAAATAACAACTTTATTATTGCCTCTAGGGCACATTTCCTTCAATAATATTATGCCATGAATGATCATAGTCATAAATGTTGCAATCTGGTCAATTGCCCCACTGTAATTTATTTGCCATGCCATTTGTTATTTTCGAGAGAGATGCCTCTAGTGAAGTGATGGCCCCTTAGGTCTATTCTCCATTACAGAATTCTTCTACTCAGTTTCTCCTTTTATTTGTCGTACTACTTGTTACTATCTAACTCTATCATTTGTGTCTAATCTTGTAACTAGCAAGACATGGGGGATTGCCAGCCCTCTTGAAGTGTTGGGTACAAGTTTGTCTGAGTTTTGTGCACAGATGTTGCTCACGTTGTTAGCCTAGGAGATTCCTATTGTATTGATAATCTTGCTTCTCTAAGCGAGGGAAAGATTATGTTGTTGTTCTCCTTCACCCTTCCTCTATGGGGAATCCCAGCAACTCCTACGTGAGTAAGCACTGCCTGCAAAAGAAGAAAAATACCCTCTCCCCCGGGTCGATGGCATGTACCAACACCCATACCATGCACAACATCGGCTCGATGGCCAGTATCAGCAAAAGACGACAAAACTTGAAGCAATTAAGGTTGATCCAAAAGCTAGACCGTACCAACTCGTGAAAATGAATGAGATTCATGAGAGAGCTAACAAGTTTCACGAGCAGTTTATTATGATCATTAACACAACATAACACATATTTTATGTTAGGTGGCAACATTTCTTGGCACCGGTGGTAGTATGCAATCTCAACAACCCTGTGTGTCATTTGCACATGTACACATTTTCTCTGTATTAGAGTATTACTACAATGGAGAGAGCACTAAAAATAGGTCATGTCGGCTTGTATGGAAGTTGTCTGGATGAAATAAAGGATATTCTTGCCAATAATGATGATGATTTGATCTTTGGATTGGCCTTTCACAACCATTACACTTTGGGTCTTCTATCACCAACCATTACACTTTGGCTTTATCTTTCATGGTTGTGTACAGATTATTACATACAGTTCAATTGTGGACTCTATTCATTTGTATTTAATTCCATGATGTGATGCTTGGAGTAAATAAAAACTATCATGTTGTAGGAAAAATGTTAGCACAACCAATTTGGATAACTTTTTGAAGTGTTCGACCATCATTCGAACCAATTAAGTCTAGGGGATCGTATCACCCTTTCAATCTAAAAACCCAACTAAATTTTGTACTAAAACATCAAAAAAACAATACAAAATTATGGCCAAATATTAATTGTAACTTCCATTGGTGCTTTCCATACTCCAGATCCCGGTTCAATGTGCCAACCATTTCTTCACTGCCTAGTCTCATATTTGTTTTCCAGTTTAGACCTGGCCATTTTTCGTTTTCATCAGCTATTCTTTTTCCGCAGATATGTCTCCATCAGTTTCCTTCGCTACTTTGGATGGCCTCCCTCTTGGACGCCTTATAGTTTTGGAAGAGTATGCTTCTTTCCCTTTAGCCTTCAAGCTTCTCTTCCTGATTTCTTGGTTCTCATCTTGTGAATCTAAGTCCGTAGAGGTGTTGCTGTCCTCGTCTATAAAAAATAAAATAGAATTCATTACGAAGGAAATGTCAATAAAATCTTTAGAGTAGCTCCAGTTATTATAGCCTTGTGCGGTCTGTAATTTTTCAAAGGAATTCTAAAGAATTTTATTAGTTTTTACGCTTTTTTGGCAAAAAGTACAAGCAATGTGCATTAGGGGCGGAAGGGCAATATTACATACTCCCTCCATTTTTAAATATATGTCTTTTTAGAGATTTCAATAGGGATTACATACAGATGTATATATACATATTTTAGGGTGTATATTCACTCATTTTGCTTCGTATATACCTCACATTGGAATCTCTAAAGGGACTTATATTTAGGAACAAAGGGAGTATATCTTAATATGTCCATTTAAGTTTGAAATATGCATCCAATATGGTTTTCAAGAAAAACTACAAAATTTTGTACTACTAAAAACTAATTACACAATTGCTTGCAAGTCTACTTGAACATTCATGTTTAAAAGTGTCAAATCGACTGAAAGATCCATGTTTGATTCAGTTGTTAGTGTTCAATTTGCAAACCTCACATGCAGATAACCTATGTATATGATATATATATTTAGTTATATAAATCAAGGTATATTCAACGCTTTCCAAAGCTCGGGAAAATTGTGTATAAAGACATTAAGCAACTTCAAAAACCATTAATTTTAGCTTATCTAACTAATGGACTTCCCAAGACAACACAATAGAAAACAAATGTAAACACTCTTGGGTAACTAAAGCAATCTCACACACAACAGAGGAATGCATATAAGTATACAACCAAAATTAAGTTTCCACAAGTCTATGTAGTAGTATGCATGAGTATATGTTTTCCTCAATTTTCTCTTTCTAACGTATTTTATGCTAGCAACTGCTATTTCTATTTCTCCTCAGTAACACGTGTAAAGTATTTGAAAATCGCTACACATGCATATATATATAACTATCAGAGCAATGATCGCTGGGGGAACTTACAAAGACATAATTTTTTCTCATTGAGATTTATCTTTTCCACACTTTTTGATCTTCTAGGTCTCGACGGAGTTGCATGTGTTGTATCAGTCATCACATTTTTTGTCAACCTTTTGCGCAAACACTCATGCTGCAAAAAGAAACAATTAAATAAAAAATGCCAATATCCATAAACATAATTAATTTATTAGAATTTTTAATGTTTAGTACTGTTAATGCAATCCATTTCTTGACAAAGCTAACAGTTCAAATAGTTGGACACGTTATTTTAACTAATTATGTATGATATACACAATATCATAACACAAACTGCACAAGAAACATATGCTTTAAAAATTGTGCTATTTTAAGCCACCACATTATGTTATCAAGTATTGAAGTCTGTATGCTCTACAAAGTTGCCTAAAACAATTGACACACTAGTGAAAGAAACTAAGCAATCCTGTAAAGAACCTACAAATACATGTTTTTCTAAGACAAGTGGAGATCCTATAATCCTATTTAAGCTGGTCAAAATGGTCTAATTATTTGTAGAATAACACAAAAAATTTATATTGAAACTATGTCGAAATCCTATTTAAGTTGTTCTTACTGATCTAATTATTCATGACTAACTGGTCTAATTATTTCAAGAACAATTTGAATGGTAGTTTGTTGTAACATTACGCATGCCCAAAATCTATTTAATTTTAAAAAGTATAATTGTTAATAGTTAACAAATGCATTTTGTACTAAGACAAGTGAAGTTCTCAAAATGAAACATAACTTTGAGAAGAAGCAATGATGTACAACAATTAGTGATAATACAAAATGTTGAAATTCTCAATTACCAAATCCGCTGACTTCTCAAAATTGTACAGTTCGTGGACACTTGTCCTTGCAAAAAATGCACGTTTTGTAACTTTTCCCGTCTCAAGGTAGCGAACTGCAGACGTTAATGTCCTGAATACATATTGATTAACAGGGTCCGTGTAGTACTGCATAATTAATAATGATTATTACTATGAAAAGATTTAATCAAATAACTATAGAGTGATTTTGGTTTTATTTTTATGTACCGGGTCTTTCCTTATTCCTTCCAATGTTTTTCTGTATACAATTTCTTTCACCCAACCATGTGGCAACCCAAATGGGTTGAACTCCACTTCTGCAAGGATCTATAAATAAGGAAACATATTAGCTTTGGAAAGTCAAACCATTGTAAATATAAATTACTATTTATTTAGTGATAGCAAGAAATACACATTATCTCGAGAGTTAGTGTCGCATTGTCCATTTGTATCACAATTGGCGATCTTCATTTCCTTAACATATAGTAGTACATCTTCTTTACAAAATACTCGTACTCCAAGTGCCGAGTAAACATAAAACTGCAAAATAAAATTGACAATCAAATTAAAGTTATTGCTTGACATGAGTAAATTATTTGCTTGATATTTTTAATAATTCTTTTTCTGAGCCTAATGAAGATAGCTAACTCTAATTGTTGGTTGTTTGTTTTTTTATAGCTTAATAGGCTTGCCGCTTGGTAGTAGCAATCCTAATAGTGATAAATAAAAGTTGTACACATGTGTGTGAAGTTACCTTTACACAGACACACACAGGGGGAGGGGGAGAGAAGAGACCAAAAATATATCACAAAACTAGTTCTCAAAGCAAATCAACTAAACCTAGGGACGTATCTGGCAAGCATGTTCATATATAATCCTTGACCATACTAAGAATATTTGGTTGTGAGCATATAAGAATATTTGGATTTCCTAAAAGTTTAATAAATAACATGAGTTATTATATATCCACTTTTGGTGACAATTTTTGAATTATACACATATAAATGAAGCTTTTTTGGGGGCCATTCGACACTACCATCTTTGCATACTACCATGTCACCATATTTTGCATATGACTTTCAATTGCCAATGAATTAGCGACTTTGAACAACAAATGATTTCTTCCTAATGTTATTATCGTCCTCTATTCGTTATACTAGACAGATAATAATTCTCTAATGGAAAAAATGTCTGGTAAACTTAATACAAGTAAAAAGATGGACACATAATTTATTATTCTCATGTGATTAAGAAATGATCTGCAGTTTATGTTATGTCGCATGTGGAAAGCTATGTGAACCTTTGGTGACCCTTCTTCATCAATTCGCTGATACACAATTGATTAAGGATAAGAATTGTTTAATCTAGGAAACTACCAAAGCGACATCGACAGACTTTGGTTGCACTTTGTATTCCAATTAAATAATCACATCTATACCATGGAAGATAGATATAATAATAAACTTCGCATATGACATGATATAATATCCACTTAAAGGCTTGGATACTCATACGGACAAATTAGTAATTATGAAAAATATGTTCATGAAATAAAACTTTGATTAGATTGACATGTTCCAGGGAGTCATTCGTTATGAATAGAGTGAGTACTTGGAAGGAAAAGGCAAAAAGGCTACCTTGTACATCTTGTCCATGTTTTGTCCGCCCGCTCTGATCTCGATCAACCACCCCTTTGGAAGCCATTCATGTGACCTCTGCATATCATGATATAACAACACATGGATCATGGATATGGAATGTTATATGTATACACATATATATATCTAATAACTTCATTGTATTAACAAAGACATACAACAAGCATGCTACGAGCAACAGACTCCTTGGCTTCTATGAAGTGCTCATCAATCTCAGAGAAAAGGTAGTTCAAGACCTCAGACTTCATCCTGAATTTGGCCCCTGACACTGGAGATATGTAATACTGGAAATAAACTAAAGCAATGAGAAAACTTAGATATCTCCCATAAACAAAACAACAAAACTGAAACTAAAAACATTTTTTTAGAGAATGAATACGTGTTAAATATATATAATATCATTTATCTCTGCATTTATTGGGCTGTATATAACATACCCGATAGAGGGCACCATCGTCACCACGTCTGACCTCCATGATCCAACCATCTGGTAGCCAATCTGGTGGCTCCACCACTCCATCTTCCATCTTGTCCTTGACATCCTCCACTAGTTTCACTTCCTCGACATCCGAGATCCGGTCTTCAATTCCTAGAACTGCAAAAATTAATCTCGCCCTTTTCTTTCAACTCCTCAGAGACAGAACACTATAACTGTGTTCCTCGGTGAATTCCCCTCAGTAGGATCCACCCACGCATTCCTATGGAAACGATATGCAAACACAAACTCCTAGACTCTGTATATGGACTTTCAAAAAACGAACTCACTGTCAAGACTTTAAGCTTCCAAAAAAGTTGATGTGCTAGATTCTGGACATGATTATGATGAAGCATGAAGGTATATCCCACCTAGAAAGCCACGTGAGAGGCTGAATTTGATCAACCAATACGAAGTCGAAAAAAACCCCAAGACATGTGTTGTTTTTTGTTGGGCCAAAAATCCAAATCTCATTAATGAGTACAATTTAGATACTACTCCCTCCGTCCTTTAATTTAAGACGTTGTTTGACACACAAAAAACTGTCTTGCATTATGGGACAGAGGGAGTATACAACTCTTCCCTCAGTAGGCTGTATAAAATATACGGCAGCTGGTTAATTAATGTAGTAGTGTAGGCCCGGTTCATTATATTAATCGATGAGTTGGTTTTCCTGCCAAAGTAGCATCACTCGTCCATTGCTATTGTACTACAGCGAGAGTCACAGCGGTGTTTCTCAGTTCTCAACTTGTCTACGATGTCAAAAGTCAACCTGTGCAACATCTGAGCATGGCAACGGAGGAGACCAAGGCTGAGCAGTGGCGTGGAGTGCGCGGGGCGGTTAATGACGAGACGTTCGGCTTCGTATCCATAAGAGTCGTAGTATCCCAGATACAACACAGTTCTCTCTTTCTTCATAATTTTTTTGAGAAAGAAAAATAGTAGACCAGCGAGGAACAGAACCTCTGAGAAGATACAGTACGTGTCTAACTTAGATATAGTAGTGTGTAAGTACAGTCAATACAAAACCAAAAGCCATGGAGAAAATACAAATATGTAAATCATGGCCTCCGGAAGGACCAAAACAACCCTCAATCTATGTGTATCTTTCTTGCGACCTCAAGTCAAGCAAGGGTGACAGGAATCGACACCGGCGCCATCAGTTGGAGCCATCATCCTCTTGCGACCTCAGACAAGAATGAATCGAGTTCTCGCTACACTGATCCGATCCAACTAACGGGAAAAAGACGGACACTCTAGTCTTGGAACAAAACAATTTCTTCCTAAAAACGCCACCTCTGCTACCGCTACATAGATCGGATCACCATGGCAACCAAAGTCGGGAGAAAAATACATCGGCCACAGGATTACAGCAGTACGTGCACTCTACGAACCCATCTGTCTGCCACCACCCCAATCTGTACCACCAAAAAAATCCCAAGACTTCAACAGACGGACCAAAGCACCGTTCCCAGCAAACTCGAGCTCCCCAGATCCCCGTCATACCTTCGTCCACTGCGGACCCAGGAGCGCTATGCCTCAGATCTAACCCGGAGCAGAGTGAACCATCTTGTAACGACCTCTGCCCCCGCGGGTCGCTGCTAAGCGAACAAATCTCGATCTCCCACCCCATTTCCATCGAAATAAAAAGAGATTAGCGAGGAGATGGGAGGATCTTTCTGGCAAACCTTCGGTCAGGGTCGAGGGCGCCATTGAGTCGTGATGTGGAGTGGAGAGACCAGGGACGACGAGGAGGCGACGAGACAAGACGCGAGGTGGCTGGAGGCTGGCTGTGGGTGGTGGAATTGTTTGGGGCACCCGGTCGGCCCTATATATATATACTTCCGGGAGGAAAAGGTAAACCGCTTCTGCCGTTGTCTTGTCCTGGCCCTAGATGATCCATCGGACAGTAGAGATTTAGGGTTGAAAAGGCCAAAACTAGGTAGGTGGTTGAGATTAGCAAAATGGGAAGGCTGGGGTTGGTGATTTTGGTCCAAAGTTTTCTTTTTCTTTCTTTAGTGCTGTTTAATTTGGTTAGGTGGTCCCACCGGTCGTTAAATATTGATTTGTTTTGCATCCTGGAATTAGTATAGCCTTAATTGAAGATATATTCCAAAAATATACATAAGGATATGTACAGGATACGCATGGTTCCACTCCTCGCCTTCTTGCAACTAAGGAAACAATTTATGAGAGGATGCGTACTGGCCAGCCAGCCGAGACAACGCAAACGTTCTACCCAGAGTTACCAAAAACATTTCGTGCACATGGACCATGTGTAATCAACATAATCACAATTAAGCCTCTAGGATAAGTGCTCGGTTGGCACACCTTCGTCGCACTTCATCATCTGTCACCTCAATCGAAGTAACATGGGAGATAAAGAAGGCCAACACCCATCATGCCAAGATTCGTCATTGCGGCGTATGTGGGATTTTCTTTATGAGCTGAATAATAAGCCAGCACCGAGGCCAAAACTGTTGTGGCTCATCTATCGGAGACATTCAGAACGCTCGTCGGGATACCTCTGCTTTGCCTCTGTTTGACAAAATCAAAGGAGACACCTGATTCTGCCTACCTCTAATTGCATCTTGTGCTCTGAAGCACCTTTCTTCCGGTGTGTGTCATCGTTGTCGCATTCGAGGAGGATGAAAAGCACTAACGGCATACGATCAAATACCTCGGTAATGAAGATGAGATTGGAGAACAAAGACAAAAGGGATATCATCACCGCGTTGTCGACATCACCCACCGACACTTAAGTCCTCAACATTGCCATGAGCAGCAATAGGATGAGACGGGAGACCCCGAGAAGATTTATTGAATATGTCGTCACCATTACCTTCTGAAGTAGCGCCGCCACACCGCGAATTAAAGCCAGCTAGAGATCGGACTCAAGGGGGCATATACCCTCCCCTCGCCAGAGCAAACGGATAGTGGAGAGGAACCCATAATATCGATGGTGGCATACGATGGAAAAAATAGGATCACCTCATTGTGGTTAGCGAAGGAAGAGGAAGTGAAAACTAGGTAGTGGGGAGATGATCGGCTCAAAACAAGCCATGGAACAATGCATCGTCCCTCAAATTTTCTATCTAATTTTGATCAGTAACTGGACTAACAAAGTACTAGCCATGTCACGCCTGGCACATGTGGACCCTTATTGATGCATTATCCTGAAGTTTCTTTTGTGGTAAGAAGAAGATCTATCTGTTAATTATTTGGTTGTTGATTGGTTGCTAGACGTGTTGCCAGCTTCTTGATCATGCATTCAAGAACAATTGCCATGTATCTTAATATGGTTGGATTTCTCAAGTCTTATTCAAGTATGCATCATCAATTCAGCTTGTATACTTGCACGACTCATGTGATTCTTGCTTGCAACAGAAGCTCGTGCAGAACGTGAACTTATTATGCATTCGGCGGGTTCCTTCGTGATTATACTTGTGCAAAGCATCATCCAGAATGGTCAGTGTAGTCCATTCCTTGTTAGGGTGTGTCTTTGAATCAAATATAAAAACCCTGACATGCCCTAGTAATAGTAAGACTAAGATCTAGTGTTCGTCGCTGCACAAAGAATGGTACAAGTTAATATGCATGAGATCAACCCTCGAAGTCTGTTATATATGTGGAAGCATAAACGATTGAAGGACTTACATGGCAAGGTAGGGCACGAGTATGTTGTGGTTGTTCGCATTCGCAAGCATGGCTTGCCAGACAGTTCACCATGATGTCCTAGCCTTGTTTGGTTCTCACGTTGTACACATGCATGTGATAAGGTTAGACTTCTCAAGTTTGGCCTCTATGGCTTGATAAATCGCCCATAGAGCCCCCCCCCTTCCCCCAGGGCAAATATATATCCATGGGGTAATACTCGACAAACTGGAGCCCCTCTATCGCCTTGGTTGCATGTGCTACGGCAACAAAGCACCGCGAGGTCCAGGACGGCGGGATCTGGCACTAGTAAAAAAGGGGGCAACGGTCCAGGGTGGGTTAGCCCATTAGTCCGGTTCAATCTAGAACCGGGACCAATGGGGGCATTGGACCCAGTTCGTGAGCCCAGGGGGCCGGCCGGGCCACGTGGGCCATTGGTCCCGGTTCGTCTGGACCTTTTGGTCCCGGTTGGTGGGACGAACAGGGACCAATGTGCCTGGCTCCTGGCCCACCACCATTGGTCCCGGTTCGTAGCATGAACCGGGACCAAAGGCTCCCATTTAGTCCCGGTTCATGCCATGAACCGGGACCAGTGGTGCCGCCTATATATACCCCTCGTGCCGGAGCAGAGCACTGAGTGCTCTGTTTTTCTGGGCCGGCGAGAGGAGGGGCTTGTGGTGCTCTAGCTCACCTCCTATGCACATGAGGTGTTCGATGAAATGCCCGAGCCACACTAGTTAAGCTTTCTCCTCTCGAAGCTCGACCTCAAAGCTCCATTTTCCTCGAGATTTGTCTAGATTTAGCGGTCCGTCACGCCCCACCCCTGTCTTCACCGCCGTCGATCACCCGCGCCGATCTCATCACCGACACCACCGTGGTGAGCCTCTTGCTCTTATCTTCTTTCTGAAAGGAAAATTATTCTTACTTGTATGTTTAGATAGATATTTGTATCATTTTCTTACTTTTATTATTGCATCTTATATAGTGCGATGGTTTTGGTATCCGCCCCCGTCGGCCCTCGTCCTGTCTATGATTTGGATGTGGTATATATATTAATCTTTATAACTATTGGTTCATTTATTGTTTATGATAATTATGCGGACCAACGTGACATAGATTTTATTTATCTAGGATGTATGTGAACCGGAAATTCCAACCGACCCTATTGTCGAGAGGTTAAATTTAGTTGAAGAACAAAACAATTTCTTGAAGGAAAAAATAAAAAAAAATTGAGGAGGAGAAGATGATATTGGAGTTACATGTTGCGGATGTCGTTGATGATCACAAGATCAAGATAGATGCAATGCCCTTGAAGATTAGAAAGATTAGAAAATATGCCATTCATACCGAGGCTTGGTATCATTATGCCGTTGGATCAATTGTTACCTTGGTTGCGATTATGATCGCCTTTGTTTTAATTAATGTATGGTTTAATTAATTAGATGCTCTGGAGAGCTATATGTTGTTAGATGAGAACTATGTATGTACTTTGGTTTTAATGTGATGATGAACTTCTATTAATTTGGACACTTAATTATATATAATGCACGCAGATGAACCGGCAATGGATGTACGGTGACAGACACACCTCCGAGTACATTAAGGGCGTGCATGAGTTTCTCGATGCGGCTGAGGCAAACAAGCAGAATGGTTTTATGTGTTGTCCATGCACTAAATGTGGGAATACGATGTCTTACTCTAACCGGAAAATCCTTCACACCCACCTGCTTTACAAGGGTTTCATGCCACACTATAATGTTTGGACGAGGCACGGAGAAATAGGGGTTATGATGGAAGACGACGAAGAAGAAGAGTAGGATGACAACTACGTTCCCCCTGAATACCGTGATGCTGCAACGGGGGGAGCTGGTGAAGATCAAGAGGAACTAGACGATGTGCCCAATGATGCTGCAACGGGTGAAGCTGCTGAAGATGAAGAGGAACCAGATGATGTGCCCGATGATGATGATCTCCGCCGGTTAATTGTCGATGCAAGGACGCAATGCGAAAGTCAAAAGGAGAAGCTGGAGTTCGATCGCATGTTAGAGGATCACAAAAAAGGGTTGTACCCCAATTGCGAAGATGGCAACACAAAGCTCGGTACCGTACTGGAATTGCTGCAGTGGAAGGCAGAGAATGTTGTGCCTGACAAAGGATTTGAGAAACTAATGAAAATGTTGAAGAAGAAGCTTCCAAAGGATAACGAATTGCCCGATAGTACATACGCAGCAAAGAAGGTCGTATGCCCTCTAGGATTGGAGGTGGAGAAGATACATGCATGCCCTAATGACTGCATCCTACACCGCGGTGCATATAAGGATCTGAACGCATGCCCGGTATGCGGTGCATTGCGGTATAAGATCAGACGAGATGACCCTGGTGATGTTCACGACGATCCCCGCAAGAAGAGGGTTCCTGCGAAGGTGATGTGGTATGCTCCTATAATACCATGGTTGAAACGTCTGTTCAGAAACGGAGAGCATGCCAAGTCGATGCGATGGCACAGTGAGGACCGTAAGAAAGACGGGAAGTTGAGAGCACCCGCTGACGGGTCGCAGTGGAGAATAATCGTGAGAAAGTACTGGGATGAGTTTGCAAAGGACCCAAGGAACGTATGGTTTGCTTTAAGCGCGGATGGCATTAATCCTTTCGGGGAGCAGAGCAGCAATCACAGCACCTGGCCGGTCACTCTATGTATGTATAACCTTCCTCCTTGGATGTGCATGAAGCGGAAGTTCATTATGATGCCAGTTCTCATCCAAGTCCCTAAGCAACCCGGCAACGACATTGATGTGTACCTAAGGCCATTAGTTGAAGAACTTTTACAGCTGTGGAATGGAAATGGTGTACGTACGTGGGATGAGCACAATAAAGAGGAATTTAACCTAAAGGCGTTGCTGTTCGTGACCATCAACGATTGGCCCGCTCTCAGTAACCTTTCAGGACAGACAAACAAAAGATACCACGCATGCACACACTGTTTAGATGACACTGAAAGTATATACCTGGACAAATGCAGGAAGAATGTGTACCTGGGCCATCGTCGATTTCTTCCGACCAACCATCAATGTCGAAAGAAAGGCAAGCATTTTAAAGGCGAGGCAGATCACCGGAGGAAGCCCGCCATGCGTACCGGTGATCACGTACTTGCTATGGTCAATGATTTACACGTAATCTTTGGAAAGGGTCCCGGCGCACTAGCGGTTCCGAATGACGCTAAGGGACACGCACCCATGTGGAGGAAGAAATCTATATTTTGGGACCTACCCTACTGTAAAGACCTAGAGGTCTGCTCTTCAATCGACGTGATGCACGTGACGAAGAACCTTTGCGTGAACCTGCTAGGCTTCTTGGGCGTGTATGGAAAGACAAAAGATACACCCGAGGCACGGGAGGACCTGCAACATTTGCACGAAAAAGACGGCATGCCTCCGAAGCAGTATGAAGGTCCTACCAGCTATGCTCTTACGAAAGAAGAGAAAGAAATCTTCTTTGAATGCCTGCTTAGTATGAAGGTCCCGACTGGCTTCTCGTCGAATATAAAGGGAATAATAAATATCCCAGAGAAAAAGTTCCAGAACCTAAAGTCTCATGACTGCCACATGATTATGACGCAACTGCTTCCGGTTGCATTGAGGGGGCTTCTACCGGAAAACGTCCGATTAGCCATTGTGAAGCTATGTGCATTCCTCAATGCAATCTCTCAGAAGCTGATCGATCCAGAAATCGTCCCAAGGCTAAGGAGTGATGTGGCGCAATGTCTTGTCAGTTTCAAGCTGGTGTTCCCACCATCCTTCTTCAGTATCATGACGCATGTCCTAGTTCATCTAGTCGACGAGATTGTCATTCTGGGGCCCGTATTTCTACACAATATGTTCCCCTTTGAGAGGTTCATGGGAGTCCTAAAGAAATATGTCCGTAATCGCGCAAGGCCAGAAGGAAGCATCTACATGGGCCATCAAACAGAGGATGTCATCGGCTTTTGTGTTGACCTCATTCCTGGCCTTAAGAAGATAGGTCTCCCTAAATCGCGGTATGAGGGGAGACTGACTGGAAAAGGCACTCTTGGAAGTGACTCAGTAATATGTAGGGACGGATATTCTTGGTCTCAAGCACACTACAAAGTTCTACAGAACTCTACCTTGGTGACCCCGTATGTCGATGAACACAAGAACAGTCTGCGGTCCAAACACCCGGAGCAGTGCCATAACTGGATTACATGTGAACACATTAGGACTTTCAACAGTTGGTTGGAATCACGTCTCAGAGGTGACAACACTGTTTGTGATGATTTGTACTTGTTGTCCAGGGGACCATCTTTGACTGTATTGATTTACAAAGGATACGAGATAAATGGGAATACATTTTACACGATTGACCAAGATCAAAAGAGCACCAACCAAAACAGCGGTGTCCGCTTTGATGCAACAACCGAGAAGGGAAAGGACACATATTCTGGTTACATAGTGGACATATGGGAACTTGACTACGGACAAGATTTTAAGGTCCCTTTGTTTAAGTGCAAATGGGTCAATCTGTCAAGAGGCGGGGTACATGTAGACCCACAGTACGGAATGACAACAGTGGATCTGAAAAAGCTTGGGTACACTAACGAACCGTTCGTCCTAGCCCATGATGTGGCACAGGTTATCTATGTGAAGGACATGTCTACCAGACCGAGAAAAAGAAAAGATAAGGAAGCGAATACATCATACGATGAGCCAAAGCGCCACATAGTTCTTTCAGGAAAAAGGGACATCCTGGGAGTGGAGGGCAAGACAGACATGTCTGAAGATTATGAAAAGTTTCATGAAATTCCTCCCTTCAATGTCAAGGCTGACCCAAACATCATGATAAACGATGAAGATTATCCATGGTTACGGCGCAATAAGCAAATGACACAAGCGGAGAAAAAGTGTAGACTTTCTCCCGCAACTATTATGATGATACCATGCCAAATTTGTAACAGACGAGTATGTTATGCCAAGTATTTTAGAGTTCATTTGAAAACAGACGAGTAGGTGCATCTATGTCAATTTTTTTTATTAAAGTTAATCACAAACTTGTGATTCACACAAATTTCAAAGAATTCAAATTTTAACTATTCAAATTTGAAAACTAATGGCACTAACAGAAAGTTCATAATTTTGCTGACCTAAAAGCAAAAAGAATTAAAAAATATAGCAAAACCAAAATAAAGCAACAAAGAAAACAAAAAAACTAAAAAAGTGTTTTCAAATTTGAAAACTAATGGGACTAACAGAAAGTTTATAATTTTTCTAAAACTATAAAGCAAGAAAGTTTAAAAGTTTATAATTTTTCTAAAACTAAACAAGTTTAAAAGCTAAAAGAATTAAAAAATAAAGCAAGACGAATAATGATAAAACACAGTAATATTAAATAGCAGGAATTTTTTATAGTAAAGTTATTCATAAACTAGTGATTCATACAAATTTTAAAAAATTCAAAGTTAAACTATTCAAATTTTAAAACTAATGGCACTAACAGAAAGTTTATAATTTTTGTGACCTAAAATAAAAAAGAAATCACTACAAAACTATAAGTATTTAGTTCTAAGTAGAAACAAAAAAACAAAAAAAAATGCCACCTACGGCCTGAATACGACTAGAAACCCTACCATGGGCCAGGATTCAGGCCCGAGGGAGGCCCAGTAGGCCCACATGCACAGATTGCAGTGTTAGGACCGAAAGCCTGCTTTAGAGAGGAGCTCGAGAGGGATGGCGCACCGCACCTTATAAACAGGTGCGCCTCCCTCTCAACTAGCGAGGTGGGACTAAATATTTGGGTTCGGGGCAGCACAGGCCTTTGGTCCCGGTTGGAGGGACGAACCGGGACCAAAGGGGGCATTGGTCCCGGTTCGTAGCACCAACCGGGACCAATGCCCCCTCTTTACTCCCGGTTGGTGCCACCAACCGGGACCAAAGGCTGCCGCTTCCCGCCCTTTGGGCTGCTGAAAAGAGGCCTTTGGTCCCGGTTGGTGGCACCAAACCGGGACTAAAGGGGGGCATTAGTCCCGGTTTGTGCCACGAACCGGGACCAATGCGCCGTCTATATAAGCAAGACTTGTGAAAAATTTCGTTCAGTTCTTCGATCCCGCCACGACGACGCCGCCAGGCTGCCCCTCTGCGCCTCGTCGTCGCCCTGCCTCCGACGCCGTCCCGCGCCGCCCCGACGCCGTCGCCGCGCGCCACCCCGCGCCGTCGCGGTCTCTCAGCGCCGCCCCGACGCCGTCGCCTTCCCGCGTCGCGCCCTGACGCCGTCGCCGCCCCGCCTCTGCCTCGCCGTCGCCTCTGCCTCGCCGCGCCCCAGCTGCCCCGCGTCGCTCCGACGCCGTCGCCGCCCCACGTCGCGCCCCGTCGCCGTCGCCGCCCCGCCTCTGCCTCGCCGTCGCCTCTGCCTCGCCGCGCCCCAGCTGCCCCGCGCCGCCGTCGCCTCTGCCTCGCTGTGGTCTGGGCCGGCACCGCCCCCCTCTTCCCCCTTTTTTTTGCAAACACATATATGTTTTTTTCCTGCAGATTATATGTATATGTATGAGTATATGTATGAGTATATGATGATGTATGAGTATATGTATGTGCTGAAAAGATAGATTTTAGAAAAAATACTATTTTTCTGTTGATGATATGATGATGTTTTTTTCATATATGTATTGATTTTTTTAAGTTGTTAATAGATATCGATTTTAGGTTAGTGCATTTTATCACTGATTTTAGGTTAGTTGATCGATTTAGTGCATTTTATGTTTGTTGCATTTTATGTTTGTTGCATTTTACGTTAGTGCATTTGCTAAGTGATATTAAGAAAGGAAGGAAAAGAAGGATAAGAAAGAAGAAAATAAGAAGAGGAAAGAAAGAAGAAGAGGAGAGGAAAAGAAGAGGAGAAATAAATAAGAAGAAGAAAAAAGAAGAAAAAGAAGAGGAGAAGAAGAAAGGAATAGTGGAGAGGAAGAGAAAGTAGAATATTCTATTTTCTCTTCTTCTCCACTATTCCTTTCTTCTTCTCCTCTTTTTTTTCTTCTTTTTTTTCTTCGATCTTCTCCGCTAGCTATTCCTTTCTTCTTCTCCTCTTTTTTCTTCTTCTTCTTCTTCTTAATTTTTATCGGGAACGAGAGTGTCGAGGATCGCCGAGGGGTCGAGGGTCGGGAACTAGGGTAGAGGGTCGAGGGTCGTTAAGGGGTCAAGGGTCGATGGTTTCAGGGTCGAGGGTTCGAGAGTCCTAGGGTCGAGGGTTCCAGCAGGGTGGTCTAGGGGTCGAGGGTTCCAGGATCGTCGAGGGTTCCAGGGGTCGAGGATCGCCGAGGGGTCGAGAGAGGTTTCATCATTAGACGGAAGTAACCAGGGCATGATGGTACGAAGTCCTCCAAAGTTATTCTGGAATGGAGTCCCGGATAGGATAATTTGCCTTTTTGTACGAATTTCAGCAAAGGCCTTCCAAATAACGATATTTGGAAGGTTCTTGCTGAACTTTGTACCAAAAAGCGAATTATCCTATCTGGGACTCCGTTCCAAAATAACTTTGGAGAGCTTTGTACCATCATGCACCTGTTACTTTCGCCTAATGATGAAGACATGGTTTTGTTGAATCCTTTGACACTAGGCAACCTCCCAACCCCTCGGCGATCCTCTCGAACATGAGAGGAAGAAGAGGATAAAAAAGAAGAGGAAGAAGAAAAAAAAGAGGAGGAGAAAGAATAGAGGAGTTCTTTTTTTTCTTCTTCTTCCACTTTTTTTTCTTCTTCTTCCTCTTTTTTTTATCAGGAACGAGGGTCGTCGAGGGACATAGATGTAGTGTCGTCGTTGTCGATATACCCCCTCCCGATAGCTTCAACACGTGAGGGGGTCGATACTACCCCCTCCTTGAAGCGTTGTCGAGGCCACCCCAAACCCTTGAAGCGTTGTCGAGGCCACCCCAAACCCTAGAGAAGCAGCGCCGAGGCCACTAATTAATATATATGATTCCTTACTATGATTAGCTAGCTAGTTCTACGTTTGCCTCTAATATATCCATTTGTCATGTTTGAATAATAATTTCCATGTTGTAAATATTTGTAGAAACTATGGATACTATCGCCCGAGACGAAGCAAGAGAAGCGTTGTTGAGGGACATAATCGCAGAAGGAAGTGATGCCGTCTCGTTGTATCTCAACGACTTCGATGGTCTGCAAGGAGAGGGTGAAGAAGCTGGCTCCGGTGACCTAATGGTGGTGCAAGAAGAAGAACGTGATGACGGGTCCGGTGACCGAAACGAGTCCGGCGACCGAGCCGAGTCCGGCCAGGTATATATATTAGTTAAGCCTGTGCTGACTAGCTAATTGATGCATTCATTGTTTTGGTATGTACACATATTAATTAAGTCTTTGTTCTTTTTTCTAGCCCTCCGGATCGAGCACAGCTGAGGTAAAGAGACGAGGCCCGAAGAGAAAGTTGAGCTCGGATGAAAGGTTTGAGATCATAGCAATCGCGCCCGACGGCCGACCTATTGAACCCATCCGAACAAAGAAGGCATTTGTTGCTCAGTGCGGGGTTCTGGTTAGGGACAAGATCCCGATCAGCATCCAGCAATGGTATAAGCCTAAGAACGAAGACGCTGAGGTGTCTTATGTCAATGATCTGCAGAAAAATGATCTTTGGACTGAGCTGAAGTCAAATTTCACCCTACCGCCAGAGGATGATCCGGAGAAGCCAGTTAAAGAGCAATTAATCAAATCTTTTGCTCTTAAGAGGATGGAAGACCTATTCAGCAGGTGGAAGAAAGACCTGAATAGGTTTGTTGAGAAAAAAGAGACACTAGAATTCAAGGGCATATATGAGAAGATCAGAGATGACTGGCCTGCATTTGTGGCCCACAAGACATCGGAAAAGAGTAAGAAGATGTCGGAGACAAACAAGAAAAATGCTGCGAAGAAGAAGCTTCACCATCGCACGGGGTCAGGTGGCTACCTGGTAGCCCGGCCTAAGTGGGCCAAGGCTGAGAATGATCTGGTTGAAAAAGGGATCGAACCAGAGACAATGAGCTGGCCAGACCGTTGCCGGACTTGGTTCTTCGGGGCTGGTGGAACCTTGGACCTTGTAACAGGGAAGTGCATTTGGACGGACGAGCAACTTGACATTCCCTTGAAGAAGCTTCGGTACTATATCAAAGCAGCGCAGGAAGGGACGTTCCTTCCAGACAGAGAGAATGATGAGCTCACAAAGGCCCTCGGGAATCCTGAGCACCCTGGACGGACACGAGGCACGACAGGCTCCATTTCGTGGAAGGCTGGGTTTCTGGACGCAGGCGGTTGCAAAAGCCAGGAGAGGAGGAAGCAAGTGCAACAGTCCGAACTGCAGGCGCTTAAAGCAAGGGTACTCGGGATAGAGGAACGAGAAGCAAATCGCAGCAACCGAACTGCCGAAGCTTCCCCTGAAGCTACCCCGCCATCTCAGCGGAGAAGCAGCGTGGCTTCCACCGAGCTGCTTTAGCCAGAGCTTGTCTTGACGGCTCCTGCCAGCTATCTCGTGGATGCTATCACGGAGGCTCAAAATTGCCACCTTATGACGCAGTGGATGAATATGAAGGTCAAGGCGGCTGTTGGCTCTGTTTATCCTAATGAACCCGGCGCAACTTTTCACTGCCGGCCGATTCCGGAAGGATATGCTAAGGTGATGGTGGATGAAATAACGGAGGGATTTGAGGACCTCCCGCTTCACCACCCTGCCGGGGAAGGGGAGACTCGGCTGGGTTCTGCTCTGAAGACTCCATGCCTATGGCGGAAGGAGCTCATCAACCTTCCAAACTGGACGCCTCCGCCACCTCCTCCTCCTCCGGCGAGTCAGGGGACTCCACCTCCTCCACCGCCTCCTCCTCCGGCGAGTGATGATCAGGGCCCTCGGCCGGCTCCTTCTCCGGCGCGTGGCGGCACTCCGCCTCGTTCTCCACCTGCGCCGGCGCGCCCGAGCAGCCAGCCTACTCCTTCTCCGCCTCGTCAGCAAGGGCGGAAGAGACCCGCCGCCGCTCCGGCAGCTGCTCCGGCGCGTCGTAGTCCTTCTCCTCCGCCTCGTAAGCAAGTCAAGAAGACTGCCGCTCCGTCTGCTCTACCGGCGTCTAGCAGTACAGCCAGAGGCGGGAGAAAATACAAATTTGGTCCTTCTCTGAAGTCTCCAGAAAAGTTACCATACGTGATGAGCCCGGAGGAGAACGCGAGGATCGCGCGAACCGAGAAGGATGACTGGTTTCAAGGGTTGAAAGCACAGAGACATCCACCTCCGAAGGAGATGGTAGATTCGGTGAAAGTGAAGCGCACTCTGGCTGCCCTGGCAAAACCACCCAAGTCTCCGCCGAAAGGCAACTATGAGCGCATTATTGCAAAGACATGGGCCGAAGCGTCGCGGTCGGGAAGTACAGTCAGTGATCAAAGGCTGAAAGAACGACGAGTAGCTGGGAAACGAATTGCCCAGCTCGGCGAACAAGCAAAGCAATCGTGCCCCCCGCTCAAGGTGCCTAGCGTCGATCCGAGGATGGCGCCCGGTTATACCAATCTTGACGATTACCTGCCCGACGATGTAGATTATGATTTCCTGGACGTGCAGATACACAGATACGAGTACGGGAAGCCTCTCGTCAAAGTTGAAAGATCTCTAACAACGATGATGCGAAGATTGCATGATTGGTACATGAAAACCTGCAGAGAGTCTGGGGGGAGGAATACTTTGTATATGAGAGTTAAACCGGAGCATGACCTCGTTGGAATTGAACTGTTGCATGTTCCATTTGAGGAGTTCTATCAGTTTTTCAATCAATTGGCCCTCGATAAAGCAACGGTCACCTGCTACTGTCTGTAAGTACTACTACTTCTGTCATTAAGTCTCTCTACATAGCTCAGCTCTTTCATTGCATGTATTTATAATTATCCTCACTATATTATGCAGATTGAAGATCGCCGAATTGAAGAAAAGACAAATCGGTGATATTGGGTTCATTAACACAAATCTCATAGATGCAGTTCAGGTTAAAGATCATGCCGCAGAAACCGAGGCCAACTTGCTACGATCATTCAAAATAAATGAACACAAAAATATAATACTCTTTCCTTACAACTTCAAGTGAGTGTTGTCTTGTGCATATTCGGTTTCCCTTATATATTAGTCCAGGTTATAGTAATGTAATTGATGAGTTATGCATGCGTGCGCAGTTTCCACTATATTCTCCTGGAGATTAGGCTTGAGAAGGGAGTAGTAACTGTCTTGGACTCGAGACGAAAAGATCCCCAGGAGTATGCGGACATGACTGAAATCCTCAAGAAGTAAGTTAAATCGATCATTATCCACCATACCAGCAAATTTGTTCATTTCCTGATATCAAGTAATTGTTTTCTTTTGTCTGGCAGTGTTTGGAGAAAATTCAGCACAAATTCCCCGGGACTCCCGAAGGAGCTGCAATTTAGATACCCGAAAGTAAGTACTATAGTACCATGTTCCGCGCGTCTCCTAGCTATTGATTCAAGCGCTAGTTTCATCAATACCATTTGGCATTCTTGCTTATCTGTTTGATTGACCTCTATTTCTTGTAAAGTGGTTGTGGCAGGAACAAGGGAATGATTTCTGTGGATACTACGTCTGTGAGTCCATCCGCCACACGACCTGTGAGCGGGGCGGGTCGTCTGAGAAACAATATGAAGTGCGTAAGAAATAATATTCACAATTTTTGTTTATTACCATCATTTGTGTTGAGTTTCATTCATTCATAATATATATATATATATATATATATATATATATATATATATATATATATATATATATATATATATATATATATAGACCCCCTTCTTCAAATTAGATGTTTCGGCAGCGGAATGAACTCCTAGGACCAGATCGCATGCGAGCAATTCAAGAGGAATTGGCGGCATACTTTCTTGACCACGTGATCGCTGAAGACGGAGAATACCATGTGGACCATGCGTCCATAATTTAAGAGATTATATTTGTAAAAGATAATTATTGTATATATGTAGCCGGTAGTGTCGGACGATAGATATACGAGAACTTGTTGTTCGACCAATCTCTCGGAGAAGGAGAGGTGGTCGATATCACTTCTCTCTGTATGCATATATGTTCATGACGATCTTCTGTTTCCTTCGTTTGATTAGCTAGCTAGCGTATGCCTAGTCTTCTCTATACGTATGTTTAGTACGTAACGTCGACCAAGCACGGACATAAGAGAGGACACTTCTCCCTATTAATTAGCTATCTAGCTAACACAATATATGAAATACCTAAATTAACCCCCCAAAACCCCCAAACCCCCTCCCCCTTTCAAAAAAACCAAAAACCCCAGCCCCAGAAATGCTGACGCGTGGATGCCTATTGGTCCCGGTTGGTGCTACCAACCGGGACCAAAGGCCCTCCTGCCTGGGCTCGGCGCACAGGCCACGTGGAGCCCCATCCGTCCCGGTTCTGGTTTGAACCGGGACTAAAGGGTGAGGGTATTAGTAACGACCCTTTAGTCACGGTTCAGGAACCGGGACTAAAGGCCCTTACGAACCGGGACAATAGGCCGGTTTTCTACTAGTGTGGGTGCAGAAGAACCAGGTGGCCACGGGCTCGGACGACACCATGGCTGAGAAGCAGATAACATCTCCGCAGCGTCGTCCTCAGGGGAAGAACCCTGCCCAGGTGCCTTCCTCCAAAAAACCAGGGGCCTGTCCTATTTGCAAATCTTATGAACATCCTCCTACTCGTTGCCCTCAGGCATTCTGTGAAAGATGCAGCAAGTTGGGTCACCTGGCCTCTGTGTGTGTGGAATTTTTGCCTTGGGAATGTGTAGCTCCGATGTGTGCTTTTCAGTCTAAGGGGTAGGGATTTTACTTTATCCATGATTCATGCACAGCAAACCAACAGAGAGAGAGAACTCACAACATTGTGGTCACCATTGTTGAGGGGGAAACCTCCACTCGCCAAATGGAATTAGATCTAAGTGATTATTTGGCTACGGGCTGGCGTTGTTCAGCACACGTTATAGGCCCAGGGGTGTTTGTGGTACGTTTCCCTAATCCTAGAGTTGTTGCACAAATATGCTATGTGGGGAAAGTTACTCTGAAAACTAGTGGAGCTATGATTCATGCCAAGCAGTGGTCATCGGCCATTGGGGCAAAAGGGGTGATGGAAGTAGCTTGGGTGAGGATTAGCAATGTCCCGCTAGATAAGAGAAGCGAGAGAAACCTTGCTTATGTTGCTTCATTAGTGGGGGTTCCGTTGGAGATTGATGCTGCCACGTTGCACCGCCCATCCTTTGCTCGGGTGCGGTTGGGGTGTAGAAATGTTGATAGATAAAACAAAACAGTTCATGTTTCATCTAGTTATGAGAAGAAAAACAACATTGGATCTACCTCTCAGCCGAACCCCGGAGCTACGCAGGTCAGTTTACCTACTGGGCTTGGGGGGAAATCTCCTCCCATTCACCATGGGGGAAAAACTGACCCCATTCGGGATTCGCATGAGAGTGTAGAATCAGATGATTCTCTGCATACTACTTTACTCCTAGAAACCATGGCTCAAGAGCTAGAGCGTGGTGAAAAAGTAAGTGTGGGTGGTGATAGATTTACTAAAGTTTTGTCTGTAAATGATAAGAATAAAACTTATTCTGATGTGGTTAAAAATATACCTCAGGTGGTGGAGGTGGATACCATCAATGGCGCAAATTTGAAAGTTATCACTGACTATATGGTCGAGTCACCTGAAACTGGAGTGGAAAATGAGGTGATCCCTACACCCCCACTAGTTACTGAAGAGAACCTGTGTTTCAGCCTACGCAATGTGCAGAACAAGATGGAGAAGATAGAAGAGAAAGCTATGGCAGCAGCTAAGAAGAGAGACATAGAAGGTACTCCCAAAAAACCCAACTCTTTTGATAATTTGAATAACTCTGAGCTTATTGTTAGAGCTATTAAGATGGGTGTGAATATCCCTGATGCTGATTTTGAGAGTGTGGATATTATTAGGGAACTGAAGAAATGTAGAAATAAGGATAGTATGAATGATAATCATATTGATCCTGCGGTTGGGGGGGGGGAGGGAACATGATATTAACCAATGCTAAAGGAGACCAGACTCCTTTAAATATGAGCTGGGGGAAGGAAAATGATGTTGATGAAGAGAAATTTACTACTGTTCGGTCTAGGAAGAAAAAATAAAGAAAGGTTAATGTGGTCATTGCTAGACCCTTAACTAGAAGTCAGAAAGAAGAGATTTCCTAACAGAATGACAATGGTAACTCTACTCAGCTTCCTAGTAGAGTTACCAGAAGGGGGGAGAGGGCAAAAAGAAAAAAATGAACGGCATTTTTGGAACTGCAGAGGGCGGGTAAAAAAGGGATGACTACCCGCTTTTCTGATATTATTAGAGATCACTCCCTAGATTTCATTGGTCTCCAAGAAACGAAGAAAACTAACTTTACCCCCAAATATTTGAGAAAGATCGACCCCTTTGAGAGATTTAACTGGAACTGGGTACCCTCTGTTGGCAAATCAGGTGGTATCCTATGTGGCATCAAAAAAGAAACCTTAGATGTTGTTTCCTGGACAAGGGGAAAATACTTCATCCAAGCAAATATTTTGATGTTAAAAACAAGTGCACGTGGGCCATCATAGTTGTATATGGAGCCCCGCAGGAGAATGATAAAGAAGAATTCCTTGAAGAACTGAGTGGGTGTTGCTCACAGATTAGATTACCTTACATTGTGGGAGGTGACTTTAACATCCTAAGAGAAAGTGGTGAGAAGAACAAGCACCCGACTCGCTCTCGCTATGTGGATAAGTTCAATGATATTATCCAATCCTTAAATTTGCGAGAAATAGATATGGGGGGAGGTAAATATACATGGACGAACAGTCAAAAGCATCCTATGTTAGAGAAGGTGGATAGGATTTTGATGAGCTATGATTGGGAAGATATCTTTCCCCTTGTTTCAGTTTGCAAGTTGGTAAGGGATGTGTCTGATCACAACCCGCTGCTTCTATCCACGAGTCCTGTAAAAAACAGTCCCATTCATAATCGTGAGTTTCGCTTCGAACTTAGTTGGTTGAAAAACGAAGATTTCTATATTAAAGCCAAAAACATTTGGGAGCAACCGGTGAACGCTAGCGACCCAATCGATATCCTCGACATTAAACTAAAACGTATCAATAAGTATTTTAAAGGTTAGGGGTTCTCACTCTTTTGGTCATGCCCGAAAGAGAAAAAAAGAGATAAAAAAAGGAATTAGAGGAGATGGAGAAGTTAGAAGAAGTTGAGCCTCTAACACCTGAATTGTATGAAAAAAGAACCAACCTATGTGCTGAGTTGAATGATATCCTTGCGGATGAGGAACTCTTTTGGCTTCAACAGTCGAATGAATGTTGGTTACTAAAAGGAGACCAAAACACGGCTTTTTACCATCGGGTTGCGAATGGTAAAAAGAGAAAAAACACAATACATTCCCTGACCGATGGAAAGGTGGTGATTGAGGGCACAAAAGATCTCCTAACTCATGCTACCTCTTACTATAAAGAGTTGTTTGGACCGGCAAGAGGAAACATATTCCATCTATCCCCTGATACCTGGGCTGAGGGGGAAAACTTACTAGGGATGATAACACCCTACTCACTAGTGAGTTTACGGAAGAGGAAGTTAAAAAAGCTCTGTTTAGTATGGAGAGTAACAGAGCCCCAGGACCGGATAACATCCCAGCTGAGTTTTACAAACACTGTTGGGATTTTGTGAAGGGAGATCTAATGCGACCTTTCAAAGCTTTCCATGACAACACTTTAGATATTGTGTGCCTAAACTATGGCGTGGTCACTTTGATTCCTAAAATGAATGGGGCCAAAAAAAATTCAACAATACCGCCCCATATGCTTACTCAGATGCCTCTATAAACTCATCACCAAGGTGCTGGATAACAGGGTCGCTGTTTATGCTGATAAGCTAATCAGTCGACATCAAAACGCTTTCATTAAACATAGAAACATAATGGACGGGATCCTTACACTTCATGAGGTGTTGCATCATGCTCATGTCAAGAAAAAAGTTGGGGTGGTCTTAAAGTTGGACTTTGAAAAGGCCTACGACAAAATAAATTGGGATTTCCTCCTTGAGTGCCATAGGAACCGTGGATTTGGGCCAACCTGGTGCGTATGGATTGAAAAAATCTTACATAACGGCACTGTGAGCATTAAACTAAACAATGAGGTGGGACCCTATTTCCAAAGCTATAAAGGGGTTCGTCAAGGTGACCCCCATTCTCCGTTTCTTTTCAATCTAGCTGTTGAGACCCTTTCGAAGATGATACGTAACGCTCAAAAGGAAAAGCTCTTAACTGGGCTTGCCCCTGACCTAATTGAAGGGGGAGTAGCTATACTTCAATATGCAGATGACACGGTCATTTGTTTTGAGCATGATAAGGATGCGGCTGTAAACCTGAAACTTCTTTTATATATGTTCGAACTTATGTCTGGATTAAAGATCAACTTCCTTAAAAGTGAGGTGCTCTGTGTCGGGGGGGGGGGGTGAGGACACACTAGCATTTTACGCGGATCTGTTCAATTGTAAAATTGGACATTTTCCTATGAAATATCTGGGAGTGCCAGTTAGCTTCTCTACACTGCGTGTGCTTGAATGGGATTTCATGGATGAACGATTCCTTAAGTGCTGTGAGGCCTGGATTGGTAATGTAGCTTCCTCTGGAGGGAGGCTTATTCTGCTTAACTCCTCGCTCACGAGCATTGTATATTACTATATGGCGATGTTTCTTCTTCCGAAGACGGTGATAGTAAAACTTGACAAACACCGTAAGCGATTCTTTTGGCAAGAAAATGAAGGGCTAAAACGGTACCATTTGGTTAGGTGGTCCAGAATATGCAGATCGAAAAGTAAAGGGGGCCTGGGGGTAAAAGATTTACATAAACAAAATGTTAGCCTCCTCACTAAATGGTGGTGGAAATTAGAGAATCAACATGGGTTGTGGCAGGAGGTTATATGGGCCAAGTATTTCAAAAGAGACACAGTAGCCTCTGTGAAAAGTAAATTTGGTGATTCCCCTATATGGAAAGCCATTATGAAAGTTAAAGAGAATTACTTTGTAGGGAGGAAAGTGATCCTCAATTCAGGCAATCTGGCCAGATTGTGGGTTGATCATGTGGAAAATGAGCCTCCTTTACGTGATAAATTCCCTATGTTATACAATATATGCAATTATCAAGAAATTACAGTTTCAGATTTTAGAAAAGGGGTTGAGGGAGACTTTTTTACAAGGAAACTTCACACGCCTCTAGTGGAGCAATGGAGAGAACTGGGGATGATGGTGGACTCCTGGCCTCAGTCAGATGTGCCAGATGAGGTTACCTGGGCTTTGGGGAAGAAGAAGAAATTCACAACCAAATCTGTCTATGAATATCTAGAAAAAAATGTGAGGGGGTGTGATTACAAGTGGATATGGACATCCAAGATACCCTTAAAAATTCAAATCTTCCTCTGGCAACTTTTTCAAGATGCCATTCTCACTAGAGATGTGATGAGCAGAAGAAATTGGGCGGGCAACCCTAAACGCTCATTTTGCAGTGAAAGAGAGACTTCTCAACATCTTTTTTTCACATGTCCTGTGGCTAAAGTAATGTGGAGAACAGTTGGGTGTGTCCTGGGTACGGATCGATGCCCAAAAAATATGTGGCAATATTTTGCTTGGTGCTATATGTTCATCCCTGATGGAGAAAAATTCTATACTTTTGGCTTGGCAGCTATGTGTTGGGCCTTGTGGAACTGCCGTAACAAAGTGACATTTGAATCCAAACAGATGAGGTCTCCTTTTGAGGTTGTGTACTCAACTTGCGGATATTTGAATTACTGGGCAGGACTAATGCGCGAGGCCATGGAGCGTGGAGCCAAAATGCTGAAGACCAGCGCGTCGACCCTGATGCATATTTGTGCGGCGCCAGGGGATGCAGAACAAGGATGATTCAGAGTTGGAGGTCCACAGAATGCAATGTTTTCGGTCGTCCATATGCATGGCTAGTATTTCCGGTGTGTCTTTCTGTTTAAGCTCAGGGTACTTTGCGGCTCCTGCGCGAGCTTATTTCTGAGCCTCCTGTGGCTGTGGCTGGTGTGATCCTAGACTGTGGTTGCTTTTGGGTTGGTGATGTTGGTTCTGTCGGTGTCACTGGGTTTTCGCCCCATGGTAGGCTGCTCGATGACGAGTGTCTATTGTGGGTTTCTCAGTGATGCGCCGAGCTCGCATTTCCCCTTTCAGTTTTCTTCTAGTTCAACAAACTTTGTATCTTCGTTATGATAAGTAATGGAAAGGGGTTATGCCCGGCTCAAAAAAAAGATTCATTTCTTAGTACGTGTTGGTGTAGAAGCCTTAGGTTCGTCGAGAGGCCCTTCAACACAGCCTTCGGTACCATCGGTTCACTAGGGATATGCTGCCTGTGAGTAAATGCGCCCACTAGGAACAAATATGCGCTAAGTAGGAAACACGTTCTTTTGGTGCCTTTCAGGCAGACGAGCGTTTCTTCGCATATCACTTTGTGTTATTTTTGCCGCCCTAACCAGCCGCCGCATCTTTGTCCACACCTCCATTCCTTGCTGGTGGCGTATTTGTGGGGTGATCCTTGTCCGAGGACATTTGGGCCAACTTTTTATCCATTTGGGCTAACTTCTTATGCATTCCGCAGTTCGTTAAGCTCGTTAATACAACACAACATAAATTTTATGTTAAGTGTTAACATTTCTTGGCACCTTAATGAGAAGAGTCCAAAGTATTATCTCGTTAAGATAAACAAGCTTAACAAACCGATCCTTAATGAGCACAAGCTTAGCGAGCCAAGACTTTATTAAAACTAGCCACACAGACTAACCTAGCACTAGAACTAACTACTCCTAGCACTGGTAATTACTCATATAAAGGATGGTGGAGTACCCACTTCCATGGGCGCCTCGTGGACGAACAGTGCCTCTGAGCCATATGTTTCTTGGTGGCGTGCCGCGAGGGCCACTTTAGAGCGCTCAGGTCCGTCCGATCTGCCCGGATGACTCGTACCCACGCAACCTGGCTGGCGGGTCCATGATGGGTGGACCGATGGCTGACGATTGCTACAGTCGGCGTCCGTCCATGACGGGTGGACAGAGGTCGCGTGATCGCTACAATCGGGCGAAGAAAGCCTATCAACCCAGCTCAAGGGTCAATGACGGGTGGACCGATGGCGCCCACGCGGCCACCGTCATTGCACGGCCTTGGTTGCCCCACACCTAGGCTCGGCAAAGCGTTGTCGCAGCCCATCGCCATGGCCCCTGAGCTCCTCGAATGTCGGCGCCGGATCCGGCAAGAATCGAGCCGCCGTCCCCTTACGCACCTCGGATTCGTGCTCCTCCACTCCAATTCGAGCCCGGACCCAGCAAGAACAGGGACGAGGGCGGCGGCCCCTACCGCGACCTCCGCGCCCACTCTTTGTCATCCGCAACCACTAGCGATGCAGTCATCCTGGAGCGCGCTTACGGCGTCCTCGGCCCGTGGTGGAAGGCGGCCCCTCCATAAGCCCATCTCCCGTGAGGGCCGGGAGCAGCCTGGCCGCGGGGAGAAGAAGCAGGAGCGCGCCACCTCATTCCGTGCCAAGAGTCGTCCTACCATCCATGTTGTGCGTCACGAGCGCCTCCTGCCCCAGCCTCCTCACCTCTCTTAGTCGCCCACGCAGTAGCTGCGTGTAGCGGCGCGCACTGCTCGGCGTCCGGCACCGCCGCCTCGGGATCGTGGACCGGCAGAAGGTGTGACTGCCAGCGCAAGATGAGGCGCACGACTGTGGAGTCCCCTGCGTCTGTTGCGAGGCTGAGCCGGTAGAGCCCTCCAAAGAACACGCGCAGGCGGATGGCGCCAGCATCGGCACCGCCGGGAGCGGAGACCGCGGAGTCCAGGTGCGCGGCGGAGAGGGAGGAGAGGACGAGGAAGGGGTCCGCGCGGGAGCATGGGAAGGACGGCGGCGCGTGCGCGCTGCGGGGACTTCGCCTCGGCCGGCGGCGGGACGGGCGGCGGTGGGGTGGTGGACTTGATTTGGTGCGGTACAGTGAAGGACGACAAACCATTTTTTTCTTCTCAATGATAGGTGGACCCCATAGGGTCACACATGATGATAATGTTACCAATTATAGCCGTTATATGTGAGATGTTAAGTGGTGCCATGTCAGCCTGACTGGCGGCCCTCATTTTATAAAAAGATTACGGTAGACACGATGCTTTCTGCAACAAAAATGTAACATAGTGTTTTCTGCAAACATGGATTCAAATAAAGTGATGGTTTTGTGCAATTTACTCCTGTTTTTTATCATTGGGTTGCATCTCCCAAACCCGATGTCTCCATACGTTTGTCGCCACACCAAGGTCCAAGGTTATCCACGAAACCTCCGTCTAGATCTGTTGTTGTAGGTGGTTATGGGGTGGTGAGGCGGTGGATAGATTTTAGTGAGGCGCGGGTGGGAGATGATGGTCGGATGTTTGAGTTTGAAACACTGATTTGCCGTGATATGCTTGTGTGCCTTCTCATTCCATTTACAATGTTGGTTTTTTTTTCGAGGGTACGCCAAACTTAGCTTTATAGAAGGTAGGAAAATATGTACGAGAAATTACATATGCGCTAATTTACGGTGTTGGTTGGTGCAACAATCAATCAAAGATTACAATGGATCACTTAGTATCAAATTTACAGATTAAGATAGATACGTATCATATCAAATCGTATCACAAAAATATAGCAAGAATCACTAAATTGATTCTTTACACGCCCCCTCAATCTGAACCATTATCAACAACTAGTTAATTGCCCAGCGGGGCAACGAGGCATACATGTTCTATTGGCCTAGTATTAAGAGTGTGGCTATAAAAGTCAACTGGAATTTTTTTTTGAGGGGGGGAAAGGAGTTTATTCCATTATTAAAGGGTTACCAGTCAAGAGGCAATAATTTCTTGATACACGGAGGACCACGGTTAAGCCACACGGTAGTGGTCTGTTCATGTATGACTATATAAAACCAATCGATCTGTTGCCCTATTCTGTTCACATCTAATCTGTTGTGGAATAAACTCCCGGTTCTGCATTAGAGCCTTGATCTCAGACACTAAGTGTCCATATATACGATCTACATAACCGATCTTCAACGAGACTGATAAAGCTTCACAGGAATCAGATTGCGCTATAATAGTATCCTCTGAATGTTGACATGCGAGAGCGAAAATGCTAGATTCACGGGCCTTTATGGGGCTAATACGAGGTTGTTCCATCTATTCAAACTAGCCCCCCCTGATTTTCAGGAGGTGTAGGCCCCTTCCCACCCCTTAAGCCCAATCCTAATCCTCCACATCTGCTACCCCGTGAAGTCTGTATAAATCATCCCCGTGAGTGTAGCATTGCTCCATGCGAGAGCCATTTCCCTGCATGAGAGCATGAAGTTCTGCCTTCAACCCATCATTGCAATTAAAAATAAATCCGTACGCTGCAACACTACCCGACCCACCAACGGCGCTGGCCAAGGAACAGCATGGCGCATCAGCGTTGGAAAATGAGTTCCGGGATCAATCGACGGCATCTTCCCTTTGATCATCTCTTCTACTGTATATCGTTTTGATAGTCTGAGTGAGCTCATGTAACTCTCGAGGAATGCAGCAGAAATCTCCAACGGTGGAATGTCCCTGCCATGCGTCATATCCGACCGCAACTGCCAAATCCTCCAGTAAGCATCAGGTACATTGTTCCGCTCCTCATCCGAGCAACAAGCAAGAACGTACAGGAGCCAATCTCCGCCCGTCTCGATCAATACCACTAGTAGAAGAAGGGCCTAATGTGAAGCTCATTAGTCTCGGTTTGTAATTGAACCGGCACTAATGTAACCATTAGTGCCGATTCCAACGGCTAGGCAGGCGGCGCGCATTAGTACCGGTTCGTGCCACAAACCGGTACTAAAGAGGTGGTGGCCTTTAGTACGGGTTGGTGGCTCCAACCGATACTAAAGACCCCCTCCCCCTCTTTAGTACGGGTTTATGCCACCAACCGGTATTAAAGGGGTGCGCTGCCACCCGCACTGCACAATGTTTAGTCCCACCTCACTAGTTGAGAGGAGCTCACACCGGTTTATAAGCTCCGCCGCGGCTATCGTGTCGAGCTCCTCTCTAAGAAGGCCTTTGTAGGCCTATTGCAAGTCTTCTGCCCTGTGGGGCCTACTGGGCCGTACGGGCCTGCATCCTGGCCCAACTAGAGGTTGGGTTTCTAGTCGTATGCAGGCCGTGTCGGCCCAGTAGGTGGGCTGTTTTTGCTTTATTTTAAAAAAAGTTCAAAATAAATTACCAACCGGGACTAAAGGTTCCCCAGACCACGGCGCACCTCGTGCCACGTGATGGTCCTTTAGTGACGGTTCGTGTTGAACCGGTATTAAAGGGGAGGGGGTTTTAGTCCCCACACTTTAGTGCCGGTTGCAGAACCAGCACTAAAAAATCTTACAAACCGGTGCTAAAGTCCGGTTCTACACTAATGTACGTTCCTGGCCGGTAGCCTCCAGCATGCATACATCCTCTCCCACAACGCTGCTGCATGACCACATGTGATAAGCGCGTGGAATGTATCTTCAACATGTAGACCGCATAGTGGGCAAGTTTCTGTTATAGATATATGTTATAGATATATGTCTGTAGGACTCGCATTGGTTCGTCGCCAGGGATAACTTTCCAAGCAAACACTCTAATTTCCTGCGGTACTGCCGATGACCACACAGTCCTTCCACATCGGCCTAGACCCATCAGGGAAGGAGCTAGACGCCCCATCGACCAGGGCCTCTTCCTGAACACTTGTAGCCAAGTGATAGGCACTCTTAACCGTGAAACATCAATTTTTTGTAGGGGCCCATGCAAAGAAATCTTCTCTATTTCTAGGAGAAGTGCGGATTTTTTACAGTATACAGTATATCCATGGACTGGAAAAAATTTGACACAAGGCAATTTTTCTAGGCCGTTGGATCTCATCAGATACTCCCGCCGCTCCTCCTAAACCGCCAACCGCCACTGCCACCTGCAACAGCCTTTCATCCCCACCCTCTTCTCGTCGTCGCCCTCGACCATCCCTCTGGACCACCCTGCCGACCAGATATTACTGGCGAACCATCGCCCCCCCCCCCCCCCCCGCGCGCGCATGTCAATCCTCATCCCGTCTTTGACTGCAATGCCACTGCTCGAGCTACATCGGATCTTCATCAGATGGTTGTTGTTTGTCTTCTACCTCTAGCTACTTCCTCCTCCTAAACCGCCAACCACCACTGGCCGATTTGTTTGCCGCGGATGCCTCGTCGCCATACCCGACCATCCCACTAAGCCGGCACAGCGATCAGATTTTTTCCGGCGAACCACCGCACCAGTCAACCCTCTTCCTCATCTCCGACTGCGACGCTGCTAGTTGTTACCGTTAGCAATGTCGTCCCTGACTCCAAAGAGGTCCTGGCTCGGCCTCGCCATCGCAGCTCATAGCCACTTTCAATGGCATCGACGGCTTTTGCCTTGGGTTGCACTCGTCGCCATACTCGACCATCCCTCTAAGCCGGCACAACGATTAGATTTTTCCGGCGAACCACCGCACCAGTCAACCCTCTTCCTCATCTCCGACTGCGACGCTGCTAGTTGTTACCGTTAGCAATGTCGTCCCTGTCTCCTAAGAGGTCCTGGCTCGGCCTCGCCATCACAGCTCGTAGCCACTTTCAATGGCATCGACGGCTTTTGCCTCGGGTTGCATGTGTTCTCCCAAAAATCGACTGGCGCAAATTTAAAATGTAGTCGAGTTACGAATAGCTCATGCGCAATATTTATCATGTCTAACTTGTTACTTATAGATACTCACATGGACATCAGGCGTCGTGCCGATTTCTTTACCATAAAATCATACTTCTCCCATTCTCCCATTCCCCCCTCGGGTCCTCCATGTCACCATGTTGATACTCTAGGACTTCTCCCCCTCTCCCTCTCCCGCCTTGAGTCCTCCATTTCACCATGCTCTAGGACATTTGGCTAAGCTTTATGTCGAATACATCGATAGTACTACAAAGAAAACACCAATGTTGTGGAAGGATGGACCACTTCTCCTAACACCAAATGTAAACCAGACAAATAGAGCGTACATAGCAGCAGTATACTCACGTGTATTATTAGTCAATCAGTGGGGTTCGGTTTCTCTCATAAATAAATCATAGGCCACAGAGCTCCGGGTTCCAAAAAATCTCTTCATTTCAAACAACACACTCATAAATTGACGAAGCTTGTCATCTTTTTTATATTGGACATTTTCCCTTTTTCTAATGATCATTCTTAGTTTCTCACGACAAATCAATAAACTGAGTCTCTGTTCAATCTTGAGAGTCATTATTACACAAGATGATAGGAGATAAAACATATCCGATGAAACCAACATGCTACGAGAAATTAAAAGTTCATCCATACTATAACTAAACCAAAAAAAACTATGAGAACTACGCACAGGATCTATCTAGAATGACACAAGGGTTTAAAAAACTCGTGCAATATCATAGATCAATGCATAGAAATTTTTGAACGTTGATAATGCCTACACATGTGGCATACTAGACATCCACCCACACATCGTGTGGTGTAAGTAGGAGGCAGCCCACACGGGCCATGTGTGGGCAAATATTAGAATTTCTGTAGGACCTTGAAGAGGTGTGTCTAGAGGGGGGATGATTAGACACTTAGTGCTAAAGTTGCAGTTTTTAAGCTTTTTCAGTTTAAGTGGAGTTTTAGGCACAATTTCAACATACACAATACATATTAAGCAAGCATGCAAAGAGTAAATGAGCAGCGGAAAGTAAAGCATGCATCTTACAAGAATGTAAAGGGAAGGGTTTGGAGAATTCAAACGCAATTAGGGACAAGGATGTTTTTGTCATGGTTCGGATAGGTGGTGCTATCCTACATCCACGTTGATGGAGACTTCAACCCACGGAGGGTAACGGTTGCGCGAGTCCACGGAGGGCTCCACCCACGAAGGGTCCACGAAGAAGCAACCTTGTCTATCCCATCATGGCCATCGCCCACGAAGGACATGCCTCACTAGCGGTAGATCTTCACGAAGTATGCGATCTCCTTGCCCTTACAAACTCCTTGGTTCAACTCCACAATCTTGTCGGAGGCTCCCAAGTGACACCTAGCCAATCTAGGAGACACCACTCTCCAAGAAGTAACAAATGGTGTGTCGATGATGAACTCCTTGCTCTTGTGCTTCAAATGATAGTCTCCCCAACACTCAACTCTCTCTCACAGGATTTGGATTTGGTGGAAAGAAGATTTGAGTGGAAAGCAACTTGGGGAGGGCTAGAGATCAAGATGCATATGGTAGGAATGGAATATCTTGGCCTCAACACAAGAGTAGGTGGTTCTTTCTCAGAACATATGAGTTGGAAGTGTAGATGTGTTCGGATGGCTCTCTCCACGAGTGAAGAGGAGGTGGAGGGGTATATATAGCCTCCACACAAAATCCAACCATTACACACAATTTACCAATCTCGGTGGGACCGAATCAACAAACTCGGTCGGACCGAAATAGTAAACCTAGTGACCGTTAGAGATTTTCGGTGGGACTGATATGCAACTCGGTAGGACCGATATGGTTAGGGTTAAGGCATAACGTAATCTCGGTGAGACCGATTACTCAAACTCGGTGAGACCGATTTTGGTAATTAGCTAACCAGAGAGTTGGTCAGGCAAACTCGGTGGGACCGATTACTAAACTCGGTTGGACCAATCTTGGTAATAAGTTAACCAGAGAGTTTGCATTGTAATCTCGGTAGCACCGATTACCTAAACTCGGTGAGACCGATTTTGGTAATGGACATACACAGTGAGATTATAATCCCATCTCGGTGAGACCGAGATCCCTATCGGTAGAACCGATTTGCTTAGGGTTTGGCAGTGGCTATGACAAGTGAAACTCGGTGGCGCCGGGTAGAAAGAATTGGTAGGTTCGAGTTTGGCTTTGGGTTTAGATCATATGTGGAAGTGGGAAAGTAGCTGAGGGTTTTGAAGCATATCATTAAGCACACCAAGCAAAAGGCTCATTAAGCAACACCTCATCCCTCCTTGATAGTATTGGCTTTTCCTATGGACTCAATGTGATCTTGGATCACTAAAATATAAAATGAAGAGTCTTGAGCTTGAAGGTTTAGCCAATCCTTTGTCCTTAGCATCTTGAAGGAGTTCCCACATCCTTTAGTCCATGCCACTCCATTGTTGAACCTATCTGAAACATGCTAGATAGAAACGTTAGTCCAACAAAAGATATGTTGACATTAATTACCAAAACCACCTGGGGAGCACTTGTGCTTTCAATTTCCCACATGTGTGGGCGCAGCTACTTCATGCCACATGCCCAACAAGTACTGCGCATCCCATCTTGCATGTGTGGCACGAAGCAAAAATACCCACATGTCCTGGCGCAGCTACATTAGTTACCCACGGAATGACGCTTTAATTGCCATCCGGGATGGCAAATGTAGTTGTAAAAGCTTGGCTACTTTCTCTGTTTTGGTTAACTATAGTTGCCATGTCTAATTTATGGTAATTGCCGGGTGCAATCAAACCATGGTTGCCATGTGTGCTTACCTAGTTGTCATGTATGGTTATCATAGTTGTCATGTGTGCTTACCTGGTTGCCACGTATGCGCAGCTGCAGTTGCTATCTACCAATGAATCATAGTTGACATGTGTGTTTACCTAGTTGCCGCATACGCGCAACTGCAGTTGCCATCTATCACCATACGAGCGTCGTGTGGGCGAAGAGGCGCTCGCCCACACGCGCGTGGACTGGTTGGTGACTGTGTGGGCGGGAACTGGTTCGCCCACATGTCGCAGCTGACAACCGCGCGCTGCGGGTCGTGTGTGCAAGCACTCTCTAACACCCACAAAACACGCTATGCCTACGTGGCACTCAGATTCCTTTAGGATACGTGCAAAACAGAATCAAGGTGAATTAAGGCGTGCGGGTAATGTGCAAATATGCCAAATCGTGTGGGCGTTATCATTTAAAAAAAATTCCATAGATTAATTATCATAGATTGCTGCATATTTCGATATATTTTTTATCTGCACTAAGTATTAGATTATAGTGACACAAGCCTTTAAACAACATGTGCAAACTTATATAACAATGGACAAGCATTTAACTTCCTTAACAACCACGAGTATTAACCAACAAAGTATTTAGCTACTAACATAGAAATGTTTTAGTCTAGCAGACACATATAACAAGTTACACAAAGTTCAAACCAGTGAATTAACCGCCGCGGCGCTTATTGGAGAGACCCCATGTGCTCTGGTAAAGAATTCATCCATTCATTTCGAGGCTCGTGACCTGATCTAGCGCCGCCGCCGGATCCTTCCTCCATCGCCATCTCACACGAACCTACCCCGCTCCCGTGCGGCGCCGCCGTGCCGCACCGGGGCACCCCCGCCTTCCTCCTCCGATCCCTCGCCACTACTCTCCTCTCCGCCGCCGCCAGCGACGCCGCCAGGGCTAAGCCCGCACGACTCGGTGGCGGTGGCCTTCTTCTCGCGCGTCAGCTGATCAAAATTGGTGCGAAGGTTTCGATCTTGATCTCCTCGGCGGTGATGGCGGGCAACAACTGTTGGAGTGTGGCGGCGAGTATGTAACCGCATCGGTAGGTGGCGGCGGCGGCCATGTTGCAGCCGCTCAACTTCCGGTTCGGCTTCGGATCGCGGTGGCGCTCCTGGTCTTGATCTGCATTACGCGGGCGCCCCGGGGCGGCGACCCTGGGCTTGGCTGTGGTGGTCATCTCCTTCGTCGGAGATGGTCGTCCTGAGGCTGGGTGGTCAGATCTCGAGATCTGTCATCTAGTCCTGGCAGCAAGGATTTTTTTGTCTAAACCATCTGACAAATCGAATTGCTAGAAAAGACCCCCTCTAAAACAAATTGATAGAAAAGACCAGCTACACCGTGGCGGCAGGTGCCACCTGCCGCCACAGGCGCCGGCGGCAGCCCAAGCTTAACAGGTTTTTACGTCCGCATGCAAGCTGCAACGGAACGTGCAGGAGTGGTGCGCGCAGTTGCCACGCAGCGAGGCGGCAGCTACTTCTGTTGCGCGACAGGCCAGATGGGCCCCGCCCCCACGGCCCGAGGCGGCAGCCGCTGCGTACGGAGCTCGAACCCTTTCGAATGCATATCAACTTGGAAGAAACTTGCTAGTACTAGTATACTTGGGTTAATGGGTCAACTGATTTCAGTGCTAATCACGAGCTTGCTTCTCCTAAACGGCCAAAAAATCGGTCAGTCCTCGTCAACTCGCCGTACATACACGGCCACACTAAACAATACCCCAGTCCGATGCTGACGGTATCTCTGCCTTGCGCTAGCCGCGTGGATTAAACAAAGCAGCATGGCCTCCGCGGCAGCAGCTGCCGCCTCGGGCCGTGGCGGCAGGGCCCACCCGGCCTGGGCGCGCGAGTTGGTGTCGTCTGGCTGCGTGGCGGCAGGGCCCACCCTTTCAGTCCGTTCTGTTGCAGCTACTTCCCGGAAGAATAAAGCTGTTAAGCTCGAGTTGCCGCCCGCTCCCGTGGCGGCAGGGGCTGCCGCCGGCGCATGTGGCGGCAGGTGCCACTTGTCGGCTGCAGCACCTGCCGCCACGGTGCAGCTGGTCTTTTTTGTCAATTTATTTTAAAAAGGGTCTTTTCTAGCAATTTGATTCGTCAGGTGGTTTTTTTAACAAAAAATCTCGAGGAGACATAGTTGCCAGTGAAAACCGAGCCGACGGTGGATGATGGCGGCATTTTGCGCCGTTACCTTGATATGTGACATGAAAACTACATAGGCGGACCCATGTCTGCATACACCTCTATCACACTTCGTGTAATCCCACATCCTATACCTCAGCGTGTTTCTGACATTATCTGTTTCAACATTTATTGATTTCCCATTTAATCTGTTGTTGGGAGAACTATCTGCTTCTGACGTTGCATGTGCATATAGTCAATCTAGCTGCAGTTATGATCTTGAAACAGCCAGTTGATCCCAAGTAACAATCCAATGCACGAATCGACTCTGAAATCTGAATCCATTTTGTTAAGCTTGCAGGCTACACCTATGAAAGTATAAGCAATAAAAGTTAAAATATTAGTGGCGAATACGAATAGTAAAAACACTTGATGAATTGTCATCTATTTGTTTGCGTAGAGACCAATAAACAAACATCGAGCATCATACTTGCTTAGACTGAATACCAAGAGTCCAGAACATCGATCTGGGACTGCCAAGTGAATATGACAATTTAGTTGGGGGAGAATATGCATCAGGAAGTCAGAGATAGTGTAACGAGACACGGAGTTTACCGCGGCCGCAAGTATTCACCATAATACAACAACAAAGAACACCTACATTACGATGTCACAGTAGTAAAAAATATTGCACTCTTCAGCATAGAGCATACAACAACAGAATTAAACCTAAGAAGCATGATGTCTACATAACTTACTCTCACCATGTTCACTAAAACTACCATATATAATACTACCACTATGCCCATAAAAATCTTTGTTAACTCTTGCCAAGAACACTAAGCAGGACAATATGTACTTAGATTATTTTTATTCATTACTGCATCATATGAATCCTCTGTTCTTGACATGAAGAAAGCTATTGGCTTAAAGGACACTACATTCCGGTGTCGTGCAGTTCAGTCAAAAATGCAAAGTGACACTTGAATCATTATTTCAGTAATAGCACTTTGTTCTGAAATTGTAGAAGAGCTTCTGAATTTCAATGGTAAGTGGCACGTTGTCTCTTAAGAAATCTGAAGAAAAGTGTTTTACACAAGAGTTGCTTCTCTGCAATTTTTCGATTCAATATTTGTCTAAATTGTACTAGCTTATCTCTGCTCATGTTTATGCAATGGAAGTATACATGGAAGATCTTGCTGAAAAACTACTAATATTCGTTAGCTGACAGAAAAACTACTGCTTATCTCAGTACTAAATCTGTTGTTGTTTGTTAACTGAAAACTGGTGCTTATCACAATAGTAAAATTGACTGAAAAACTGCTGTGTATCTCAGTAGTAAAATTGCTATTGTTTGTTAACTGGTTGAAAACTGATGCTGTTCGAACCTACTGTGTAGCTTATACTCCCTCTGTTTCTAAATATAAGTCTTTTAAAAGATTTCAATATGGACTACATACGGAGCAAAATGTGTGAATCTACACTCTAAAATATATCTTACATCCATATGTAGTCTATATTAAAATATCTAAAAAGATTTATATTTAGGAACGGAGGAAGCATATCTCATCAGTAAAAGAGCTTCCACACTGTTGTCTGTTAACTGGAAAACTGTTTGCTAACTAACTGAAAAATACTAATCGCTTGCATTATACAATGCTGCAATTTGCAAAAAAAAAAAGAAATTGCTGTTCGTATTGGTAACTGACAGGAAAAATGCTACTCCTTGCGATCCATATTACTTGTCGCAGGTTTAGTACATCTTAAAACGGATCAGAGGTGAGGATTTGTATTTTTTTAGTGACCGAAAAAACAGGGCTGCAAAACTGAACTCGGTTTCGGTTGTACTGGGTTGTCACCCTGTGCGTTCGGTTTATTTGGTTTACATGGTTCAGTTTATATGGTTTTTTGGTTTGTACGGTATTAATACTTCGGTAAATACGGTATGAAAATAAAATACGGTTCGGTTTCGGTATATACCAAATTATTTCGGTATGGTTTCGATATATACCATAAAAACCAAAGTTGACGCGAATTTGAAAATGACGTAATAATAATTTACAAATTTATGACTCAAAACGCATACTGTCGTGGAATCAACACCTCAGATGTCTTCTTGGAAAGACTTAGTCGTGGAGCCATCGCGACGGGTTAGCTTGAAGGGGTTAAATCGGACAAGGGACACGGGAGTTTATACTAGTTCGCCCCCTTCGATGAAGGTAAAAGCCTACGTCTACTTGTGATGGAATTGATTGAGTTTCGATGCGCAGGGAGCGAATACGCTAGCCTGAGCCTCGAGTTGTTGTCTGTCTCTAAACCGCCCCCGGGTCACCCCTTTATATACTCAGGAGGACCCCGGCCGGTCTACAGAGTCCTGAGGTTGGCGTATACAAGTGCCAGCCTGGGTCTCTCCATTTCTTTCTTATAGTACAAGTTTATATAATCATGGCGGTTTACAATCATGGGCCCTAAATCGCCCGTGGGCTCTGGGCCTCTAAGCTTCATCCATAAAGCGCCATCCTCTGGATTGTCTTGAGCTTCAGTGTAGCTAAAGGTGAACCGGCCCCTCCTAGTCGGTTTACCCTTAGCAGTTATATCCTCAACATTAGGCCCTAGATTGATTTGGACCTGTTCATGTCAATCTTCAATCCTTAGGAAAATTATTAAAATTGATAACAACCCTCGTAAACCGCCATATTGCCTTCTCCTGTGAACTTCAGTGAACCGCCGTGACGTCGTCTTCTGTCAATGCAGTAAATTATTGTGATGTCATCCCTACATAAAAAGATTTATAAAGATTCCCTTCTCTTTAATTAATTCCCGAAGATCGAGGCGACAACTGCATCCCCCTTTGCCGCTTCACACTCCTCGATTTTCGTGCCCGTCGTTTTATCCTTCTTCCTTTATAAATAAGTCCGGGGCTCCTTCCATTTCCCCCCTTGCATCTTCGCATCGTCTTCCTCCTCGCGACCCGAAGAACTCAAATATCGCCGCCGTTGTCGACCTTGAAGCTCTGCCTCATCTCAAGCCGCTGCATCACCCTGTTCGTTCCAGAGCTCCTGCGATACTCCTCCACCGCTTCGTGGCCCTGGTAAATACTCCTTTCTCTCACTTATTAGATCTGCATTAGCGTTTCAAAGTTTTTGTGGTGTTCATCGGTGTTCATCTGCCTTTCCTTTAGCATCTCTCCGAATCTCGCTATGCCTGATAGTTTTCTTTTTGTGGCTGGATCTGTATTTTTACTCTACCATACTACAGCATCTTGTTGTTCCTGGATAGATCCTTATCTAAACCTTCTCTGTTCCGCTTAATGCCATTGTAGGGCTCAGAAAAATTTCTTTAGTGACCGACGGTAGATCCAAAATTATATCACCATCTTGTGAAACTTGTTTCTGCAACACTTAGTAGATTTTCATATTTGACCCCTTCATCAAAAGGCGGTTTACCCTGCAATAGTTGATACTCCGTCATATGCCATTAGCCCTCACTTAAACCGCCATCTAGACTTTGAATAGCAATGCCCGGTTCACCTCATATGTGCATTTTGATTAAATTGCCGGTTTAACGTTGACAACCAGATATGAACCGTAAACCGTCCATTTTCCCTTTGCAGAATTTGTAATATGGCAAAGCAATTCTCTGCTTGCAACTGGGCTCCGTCACAGATCACAGAGACTCAAATCAACGGATATGTCACCACGAGCGCTTTAGCTCCAAAAAATGTCCTTCGTTGGTGGGTTCCTGGCCCCGAGTGCCCTCCTGAGCCTCAAGATGGAGAAGTGATTGTTTTCATGCAACATCTATCTCGAGGCTTCAGTCCCCCCGTATCAAAATTTTTCCGGGATGTACTTGCCAGCTTCCGGCTCCATCCTCAAGACATTGGACCAAATTCTGTGTCCAACATATGTGATTTTCAAGTATTTTGCGAGGTTTACCTACAGGAAGAACCAACTGTTGACCTTTTTCGAGATCTCTTCCACTTAAACCGCCGTACTGAATTTTCTAACGGCCCCAATACCGAACTTAGCGGTGTATCCATTCAAAAGAGGAAAGAGGTGGAATTCCCTCACGCCAAGCTTCACAGTCATCCAAAAGACTGGAACTTAACTTGGTTCTATTGTCGAAATACTGCCCCTTCAGATGAAAATCCTTTGCCCGGCTACCGTCCACACCGGCTTAGCAACAACCATCCTTTACCTTCAAGACTGTCTGCCAAAGATCGACAAGCCTATGCACCTCAACACGCCCGACTCCGGGCTCTCCTTGCCAACGGTTTAACTGGCGTTGATCTCGTCCGTTGTTGGGTTTCATGGTGCATTCTAACTTTGAGCCGCCGTCCTAGATTGATGTGTGAGTATACCGGCAAATCCAATGACCCGCAATGATTTAACACAATAGAATTGTCTGATAACGAAGTTACTGAAAGTGTGAAGAAAATACTTGATGAGTCGCTCGCCGTCTGCACTCAAACCGGTTTGCGCCCTTTTTATGCTTCCAACAAGCCGCCAGCGGTAAAAAAATTTACTTTGTACTTTCCTGATATTTTTCCGCTTTAACATTGTTTACAATAATCCTTTGTGCAATCTCGCAGGCCAACAGCTCCTTCTGGAAAAAGAAACCGCAAGAAAAACCAGCCAGGGCTCCTCGAGTCAAAAGCAAGGTCACTAAGAGAACTGGCAAGAAGAAAACTGTTGAGTCTTCTGAACCGACAGAAGATGCCAGTGACTCAGCTGAAGAGGTAAAACTTGACTCCCTTGGCTTCTATTTCTTACACCTTATTGATAACGATTACTCCAAGGACGATGCGGAGGCCAGCCGTGCAGATCATGTTGAGGTAATTTACCTTTCTGACTCAGAACTTGTGTCGGTTCAAAGGTTTCGCCGTGCAGTTCGGAAAGTGAAATACTCTCACCCTCTTGCTTATGTGGGTCACAAACTTTGTTTGAAGACACAGCAGACCGAAGGTCGTCGCACAACCCGGCACAGCGGTCAACAGGTCACTTCTTCCGGTTTACCTCAGACACCGACCCGGTAACGCCGTCCAGAGGTTGCTTGTTCTCCTGAAAAACGTTATCCTTTGAAGGGTTTTTTTCGATGCCCTCTCAATCCATCTGATTCAAATTATCAGGTATCTTCTAACTCGTCTGGCGGTTCATGCACTAATCAGCTGCCTCCATTGAAAACCGTCCCTGGGTAAGCATACAGCCCTTCATTTTTCCTTTGTAATCCCATTGATCCTGCTAATCCTTGTTTTAATATTAGCGGCAAAGCTCGTCTGAGTAAGAAAGCTAAGACCAGTACCCCTACTGGCGAAGTTGAACCGGCTGAGATTCCTGAAGATGCCCGTGAGAACCTTGATAATACCATGGATGATTTTGTCCTGCCAGAACCAATTGTAAATGCTGATCCACCGGAAGCTGACCCGGCCACTCACGAGGGCACCTCAAGTCCACACGCCACACCTGCAAGTCCAGCTGTCAACCCTCTGAGCTCAACTGCCAATCCGCCAACTCCTCCTACCACTTTAAACCCAGAAAAAGATGATGAAGTTGTCGTGACCGGCACTGCTTATACCGCCCCGGGCAATCCGGTCATCTTGGCAAAGCATAAAGCCAACGATGAGTTTGTTTTTATGAGCAAAAGGAAGCTGGAGATTGATTCGTCAAAATATGCTAATCTTTCTGCCCAGGATCTTCATTCTGGATTCCTGAACCGGCTTTATGCGAGCCGAGATTCTGAAGCTGATTTGGTAAACCTGATGAAAGAACGCTATGAGGTATTCCTTCTCATCTTTATCTTGTATCCTCCCTACCTTGTATCCTGTAGCCCCCAAGGGCCGGTTTAATTTGTAAAGTTAAACCGGGACTTTTAATCCTTCCCATTCCTTATTGATGATCTTTGAGCGAATATACATTAGCCCCCAAGTGCCAAGATTGAAACTTGTATTGATCCTCGGGACTTTGAACCAGCAGTAGTAAAGAAGCAATCCGCATTAGCCCCCAAGTGCCAAGTGTATAACTAGTTGTATTCTTGGGACTTTTGATATTATAGTGATATGCATCTTGTGACTGACAGGCGGAGATAAACAATCAACGCGCTCAAATTGTTGACCTTCAAGAAAGCATCAAATCCCAGCAAGAAGAATCTTCCAAGTCCAAAGATGAACAAAAAGCCGCTTTAACTTCCCTGGAACAACTTAAAGAAGGCTTCAAGACTGAACGTGCCAAATGGGAAACTAAGAAGGATGCATTGCGGAAACGAGCTGAAGACGCCAAGTCAGCTCTTAAACCGGTGGAAGAGGAGCTTTCCGGGTTGAAACACCAAGTGAATGCTATGACCTCTGCAGTTTTTGGTGAGTACTCCCACTAAGACATGAAATATTCCCTTTTGTAAGGCAACAGTTGATAATATGAAATCTTTAAACCGTTGTAGGAAGCCGTATTACTCATTTGGGCTCAGATGCACGAGTGAAACTGAAAGCAGCATATACTTTGATTGAACAACTGTATGCTGGTGCCCAACGGGTTATTTGCGCAGCATCCTATGACAATCCGGCCCCAACCCTGATCAAAGAGATGCTAGCAAGACTATCGATGATACCAGCACAGATAGAAGAGGTGAAGCGATCTGCTGCCAGGGCAGGCGCTTTGTTGGCCCTCACCCGAGCCAAAGCGTGGATAGCTGACCTTGATCCGGCTGACCTTGCAAAAGGCTTTCCCAGCACACAAGAGGACGGGTCGGACTTTAATGACGAAGCCATGAAAAACGTGACAAGGGAAATGCGTCCTCTGGCGAGTCAGCTGGCAGAAGATGCTAACTTGACTGTTCACCGGTCTCGTTATGATGCAAATAACAAACGGATTAACACTGACATGCCAGAAGTGCAAAATCTTATTCCACCAACCCGTAAGCACACTTATGCCCCTGATGTTGATCCGTCAGAACTTATCAGTGAAGAAGCTGTCTTTCAGGCTTTAACCCGGATTGACTGGACAACCACGGATTTCCAATCACAAGGTGAAGAGGAAGAGGCTGATCCGGCACTAAATGACCCGTCAACTTCGCATTATCGTGGCAACGAAACTTAATCCGGCAAGCTGATGGATGCTCCGTAAACTTTGTTCAGGGGGAAATAACACCATATTTTGGGCCTTGAAAGCGCCTTGTAATAGGCTAGAAAAATATTGTGATCCGTTTGCCATCGTACACTGGGATATACTGTGCCTTGATATGTCATGATGATTTCGGTACTGCCTTATGTATTTTCAATATTATGCAATCCCTGTGTCTGCATAAGAAAAAATCTGTGATACGAAACATTGCTGTCATTTTACCAATTGTGATAGTAGGAAGGATGAAAACCCAACTTCCACCATACCGTGCTGGTGTATATGATGTCGAACCGGGTTGTGATAAACACCAGACGATTTCTGGAGACAAAGCGTCAAGCCAGACCGGTTTGATGGATGTCGGGTTACCTTGAATTGTATGCCTTTACAGAATATCCGTATGTTGGGGAACGTAGTAATTTCAAAAAAATTCCTACGCACACACAAGATCATGGTGATGCATAGCAACGAGAGGGGAGAGTGTTGTCTACGTACCCTCGTAGACCGATAGCAGAAGCGTTATGACAACGCGATTGATGTAGTCGTACGTCTTCACGGCCCGACCGATCAAGCACCGAAACTACGGCACCTCCGAGTTTTAGCACACGTTCAGCTCGATGAAGATCCCCGGACTCCGATCCAGCAAAGTGTCGGGGATGAGTTCCGTCAGCACGACGGCGTGGTGACGATGTTGATGTTCTACCATTGCAGGGCTTCGCCTAAGCACCGCTACAATATTATCAAGGATTATCGTGGAGGGGGGCACCGCACACGGCTTCGCCTAAGAACTTTGGCAAAGGTGCATACTCAGGGAGAACACTTTTATCTTGAAATTTAGTGAGAGATCATCTTATAATGCTATCGTCAATCAAAGCAAGATAAGATGCATAAAAGATAAACATCACATGCAATCATTATAAGTGATATGATATGGCCATCATCATCTTGTGCTTGTGATCTCAATCTCCGAAGCACCTCCATGATTGCCATCGTCACCGGCGCGACACCTTGATCTCCATCGTAGCATCGTTGTCGTTTCGCCAACCTTATGTTTCTACGACTATCGCTACCACTTTGTGATAAAGTAAAGCATTACAGGGCGATTGCATTGCATACAATAAAGCGACAACCATATGGCTCCTGCCAGTTGCCGATAACTTGGTTACAAAACATGATCATCTCATACAATAAAATATAGCATCACATCTTGACCATATCACATCGCAGCATACCCTGCAAAAACAAGTTAGACGTCCTCTACTTTGTTGTTGCAAGTTTACGTGGCTGCTACGTGCTTAGCAAGAACCGTTCTTACCTACGCATCAAAACCACAACGATAGTTTGTCAAGTTGGTGTTGTTTTAACCTTCGCAAGGACCGGGCGTAGCCACACTCGGTTCAACTAAAGTTGGAGAAACTGACACCCGCCAGCCACCTGTGTGCAAAGCACGTCGGTAGAACCAGTCTCGCGTAAGCGTACGCGTAATGTCGCTCCGGGCCGCTTCATCCAACAATACCGCCGAACCAAAGTATGACATGCTGGTAAGCAGTATGACTTATATCGCCCGCAACTCACTTGTGTTCTACTCGTGCATATAACATCAACACATAAACCTAGGCTCGGATGCCACTATTGGGGAACGTAGTAATTTCAAAAAAATTCCTACGCACACACAAGATCATGGTGATGCATAGCAACGAGAGGGGAGAGTGTTGTCTACGTACCCTCGTAGACCGTCAGCTGAAGCGTTATGACAACGCGGTTGATGTAGTCGTACGTCTTCACGGCACGACCGATCAAGCACCGAAACTACGGCACCTCCGAGTTTTAGCACATGTTCAGCTCAATGACGATCCCCGGACTCTGATCCAGCAAAGTGTCGGGGATGAGTTCCGTCAGCACGACGGCGTGGTGACGATGTTGATGTTCTACCGTTGCAGGGCTTCGCCTAAGCACCGCTACAATATTATCGACGATTATCATGGAGGGGGGCACTGCACACGGCTAAGAGAACGATCACGAAGATCAACTTGTGTGTCTAGAGGTGCCCCCCTGCCCCCATATATAAAGGAGCAAGGGGGGAGGCCGGTCGGCCCTTGTGGGCGCGCCAAGGAGGAGGAGTCCTCCCCTCTTTCCTACTCCTACTAGGAGGGGGAAAGGAAGGGGGAGAGGGAGAAGGAAAGGGGGGCGTCGCCCCCCCCCCTCTCCTAGTCCAATTCAGACCAGAGGGGGAGGGGGCGCGCGGCCCACCCTGGCCGCCCCTCTCTCTCTCTCCACTAAGGCCCATTAGGCCCATACTTCCCCCGGGGGGGTTCCGGTAACCCTCCGGCACTCCGGTTTTCTCCGAAATCACTTAGAACATTTCCGGTGTCCGAATATAGTCGTCCAATATATCAATCTTTATGTCTCGACCATTTCGAGACTCCTCGTCATGCCCGTGATCACATCCGGGACTCCGGACAACCTTCGGTACATCAAAACATATAAACTCATAATGAAACTGTCATCATAACGTTAAGTGTGCGGACCCTACGGGTTCGAGAACAATGTAGACATGACCGAGACACGTCTCTGGTCAATAACCAATAGCGGAACCTGGATGCTCATATTGGCTCCTACATATTCTATGAAAATCTTTATCGGTCAGACCGCATAACAACATATCTTGTTCCCTTTGTCATCGGTATGTTACTTGCCCGAGATTCGATCGTTGGTATCTCAATACCTAGTTCAATCTCGTTACCGGCAAGTCTCTTTACTCGTTCTGTAATACATCATCCCGCAACTAACTCATTAGTTGCAATGCTTGCCAGGCTTAAGTGATGTGCATTTCCGAGAGGGCCCAGAGATACCTCTCCGACATTCGGAGTGACAAATCTTAATCTCGAAATACGCCAACCCAACAAGTACCTTCGGAGACACCTGTAGAGCACCTTTATAATCACCCAGTTACGTTGTGACGTTTGGTAGCACACAAAGTGTTCCTCCGGTAAACGGGAGTTGCATTATCTCATAGTCATAGAACATGTATAAGTCATGAAGAAAGCAATATCAACATACTAAACGATCGAGTGCTAAGCTAACTGGATGGGTCATGTCAATCACATCATTCTCCTAATGATGTGATCTCGTTAATCAAATGACAACTCATGTCTATGGCTAGAAAACTTAACCATCTTTGATTAACGAGCTAGTCAAGTAGAGGCATACTAGTGACACTCTGTTTGTCTATGTATTCACACATGTATTATGTTTCCGGTTAATACAATTCTAGCATGAATAATAAACATTTATCATGATATAAGGAAATAAATAATAACTTTATTATTGCCTCTAGGGCATATTTCCTTCAGTCTCCCACTTGCACTAGAGTCAATAATCCAGATTACACAGTAATGATTCTAACACCCATGGAGCCTTGGTGTTGATCATGTTTTGCTCGTGGAAGAGGCTTATTCAACGGGCCTGCAACATTCAGATCCGTATGTATCTTGCAAATTTCTATGTCTCCCACCTGGACTAGATCCCGGATGGAATTGAAGCGTCTCTTGATGTGCTTGGATCTCTTGTGAAATCTGGATTCCTTCGCTAAGGCAATTGCTCCAGTATTGTCACAAAAGATTTTCATTGGACCCGATGCACTAGGTATGACACCTAGATCGGATATGAACTCCTTCATCCAGACTCCTTCATTTGCTGCTTCCGAAGCAGCTATGTACGCTTCACACGTAGATCCCACCACGACGCTTTGTTTAGAACTGCACCAACTGACAGCTCCACCGTTTAATGTAAACACGTATCCAGTTTGCGATTTAGAATCGTCCGGATCAGTGTCAAAGCTTGCATCAACGTAACCATTTACGGTGAGCTCTTTCTCACCTCCATAAATGAGAAACATATCCTTAGTCCTTTTCAGGTATTTTAGGATGTTCTTGACCGTTGTCCAGTGATCCACTCCTGGATTACTTTGGTACCTCCCTGCTAGACTTATAGCAAGGCACACAACAGGTCTGGTACACAGCATTGCATACATGATAGAGCCTATGGCTGAAGCATAGGGAACATCTTTCATTTTATCTCTATCTTCTGCAGTGGTCGGGCATTGAGTCTTACTCAACTTCACACCTTGTAACACAGGCAAGAACCCTTTCTTTGCTTGATCCATTTTGAACTTCTTCAAAACTTTGTCAAGGTATGTGCTTTGTGAAAGTCCAATTAAGCGTCTTGATCTATCTCATAGATCTTAATGCCCAATATGTAAGCAGCTTCACCGAGGTCTTTCATTAAAAAACTCTTATTCAAGTATCCCTTTATGCTATCCAGAAATTCTATATCATTTGCAATCAGTAATATGTCATCCACATATAATATCAGAAATGCTACAGAGCTCCCACTCACTTTCTTGTAAATACAGACTTCTCCAAAAGTCTGTATAAAACCAAATGCTTTGATCACACTATCAAAACGTTTATTCCAACTCCGAGAGGCTTGCACCAGTCCATAAATGGATCGCTGGAGCTTGCACACTTTTTTAGCTCCCTTTGGATCGACCAAAACCTTCTGGTTGCACAATATACAACTCTTCTTCCAGAAAACCATTCAGGAATGCAGTTTTGACATCCATTTGCCAAATTTCATAATCATAAAATGCGGCAATTGCTAACATGATTCGGACAGACTTAAGCATCGCTACGGGTGAGAAGGTCTCATCGTAGTCAATCCCTTGAACTTGTCGAAAAACCTTTCGCAACAAGTCAAGCTTTGTAGACAATAACATTACCGTCAGCGTCAGTCTTCTTCTTGAAGATCCATTTATTCTTAATTGCTTGCCGATCATCGGGCAAGTCAACCAAAGTCCATACTTTGTTCTCATACATGGATCCCATCTCAGATTTCATGGCTTCAAGCCATTTTGCGAAATCTGGGCTCACCATCGCTTCCTCATAGTTCGTAGGTTCATCATGATCTAGTAGCATGACTTCCAGAATAGGATTACCGTACCACTCTGGTGTGGATCTTACTCTGTTTGATCTACGAAGTTTAGTAGCAACTTGTTCTGAAGTTCTATGATCATCATCATTGATTTCCTCACGAATTGGTTTAGGTGTCACAGAAACCGGTTTCTGTGATGTACTATTTTCCAATAAGGGAGCAGGTACAGTTACCTCATCAAGTTCTACTTTCCTCCCACTCACTTCTTTCGAGAGAAACTCCTTCTATAAAAAGGATCCATTCTTAGCAACGAATGTCTTGCCTTCGGATCTGTGATAGAAGGTGTACCCAACAGTCTCCTTTGGGTATCCTATGAAGACACATTTCTCTGATTTGGGTTCTAGCTTATCAGCTTGAAGCTTTTTCACATAAGCATCGCAGCCCCAAACTTTAAGAAACGACAACTTTGGTTTCTTGCCAAACCATACTTCATAAGGCGTCGTCTCAACGGATTTTGATGGTGCCCTATTTAACGTGAATGCGGTCGTCTCGAAAGCATAACCCCAAAACGATAGCGGTAAATCTGTAAGAGACATCATAGATCGCACCATATCAAGTAAAGTGCGATTACGACGTTCGGACACACCATTACGCTGTGGTGTTCCGGGTGGCGTGAGCTGTGAAACTATTCCGCATTGTTTCAAATGTAGACCAAACTCGTAACTCAAATATTCTCCTCCACGATCAGATCATAGAAACTTTATTTTCTTGTTACGATGATTTTCAACTTCACTCTGAAATTCTTTGAACTTTTCAAATGTTTCAGACTTATGCTTCATTAAGTAGATATACCCATATCTGCTTAAATCATCTGTGAAGGTGAGAAAATAACGATATCTGCCACGAGCCTCAACCACATACATCTGTATGTATGATTTCCAACAAATCTGTTGCTCTCTCCATAGTACCGGAGAACGGCGTTTTAGTCAACTTGCCCATGAGGCACGGTTCGCAAGTACCAAGTGATTCATAATCAAGTGGTTCCAAAAGTCCATCGGTATGGAGTTTCTTCATGTGTTTTACACCGATATGACCTAAACGGCAGTGCCACAAATAAGTTGCACTATCATTATCAACTCTGCATCTTTTGGCTTCAACATTATGAATATGTGTATCACTACTATCGAGATTCATCAAAAATAGACCACTCTTCAAGGGTGCATGACCATAAAAGATATTACTCATATAAATAGAACAACCATTATTCTCTGATTTAAATGAATAACCGTCTCGCATCAAACAAGATCCAGATATAATGTTCATGCTCAACGCTGGCACCAAATAACAATTATTTAGGTCTAATACTAATCCCGAAGGTAGATGTAGAGGTAGGGTGCCGACCGCGATCACATCGACTTTGGAACCATTTCCCACGCGCATCGTCACCTCGGCCTTTGCCAGTGTTTGCTTAATCCGTAGTCCCTGTTTCGAGTTGCAAATATTAGCAACAGAACCAGTATCAAATACCCAGGTGCTACTGCAAGCTCTAGTAAGGTACACATCAATAACATGTATATCACATATACCTTTGTTCACCTTGCCATACTTCTTATCCGCCAAATACTTGGGGCAGTTCCGCTTCCAGTGACCAGTCTGCTTGCAGTAGAAGCACTCAGTTTCAGGCTTAGGTCCAGACTTGGGTTTCTTCTCCTGAGCAGCAACTTGCTTGCTGTTCTTCTTGAAGTTCCCCTTCCTCTGCCCTTTGCCCTTTTTCTTGAAACTAGTGGTCTTGTTGACCATCAACACTTGATGCTCCTTCTTGATTTCTACCTCCGCAGCCTTTAGCATTGCGAAGAGCTCGGGAATTGTCTTATCCATCCCTTGCATATTATAGTTCATCATAAAGCTCTTGTAGCTAGGTGGAAGTGATTGGAGAATTCTATCAATGACGCTATCATCCGGAAGATTAACTCCTAGTTTAATCAAGTGATTACAATACCCAGACATCTTGAGTATATGCTCACTGACAGAACTATTCTCCTCCATCCTCCAGCTATAGAACTTATTGGAGACTTCATATCTCTCAATCCGGGCATTCTTCTGGAATATTAACTTCAACTCCTGGAACATCTCATATGCTCCATGACATTCAAAATGTCGTTGAAATCCCGGTTCTAAGCCGTAAATCAAGGCACATTGAACTATCGAGTAGTCATCAGCTTTGCTCTGCCAGACATTCTTAACGTCGTCAGTTGCATCAACAGCAGGCCTGGTACCCGGCGGTGCTTCCAGGACGTAACTCTTCTGTGCAGCAATCAGGATAATCCTCAAGTTATGGACCCAGTCCGCGTAATTGCTACCATCATCTTTCAACTTTGCTTTCTCAAGGAACGCATTAAAATTCAACGGAACAACAGCACGGGCCATCTATCTACAATCAACATGGATAAGCAAGATACTATCAGGTACTAAGTTCATGATAAATTAAGTTCAATTAATCATATTACTTAAGAACTCCCACTTAGAAAGACATCCCTCTAATCATCTAAGTGATCACGTGATCCAAATCAACTAAACCATAACCGATCATCACGTGAAATGGAGTAGCTTTCAATGGTGAACATCTTTATGTTGATCATATCTACTATATGATTCACGCTCGACCTTTCGGTCTTAGTGTTCCGAGGCCATATCTGCATATGCTAGGCTCGTCAAGTTTAACCTGAGTATTCTGCGTGTGCAAAACTGGCTTGCACCCATTGTAGATGGACGTAGAGCTTATCACACCCGATCATCACGTGGTGTCTGGGCACGACGAACTTTGGCAACGGTGCATACTCAGGGAGAACACTTTTATCTTGAAATTTAGTGAGAGGTCATCTTATAATGCTACCGTCAATCAAAGCAAGATAAGATGCATAAAAGATAAACATCACATGCAATCATTATAAGTGATATGATATGGCCATCGTCATCTTGTGCTTGTGATCTCCATCTCCGAAGCACCTCCATGATTGCCATCGTCACCGGCGCGACACCTTGATCTCCATCGTAGCATCGTTGTCGTTTCGCCAACCTTATGTTTCTACGACTATCGCTACCACTTAGTGATAAAGTAAAGCATTACAGGGCGATTGCATTGCATACAATAAAGCGACAACCATATGGCTCCTGCCAGTTGCCGATAACTTGGTTACAAAACATGATCATCTCATACAATAAAATATAGCATCACAACTTGACCATATCACATCACAGCATGCCCTGCAAAAACAAGTTAGACGTCCTCTACTTTGTTGTTGCAAGTTTACGTGGCTGCTACGGGCTTAGCAAGAACCGTTCTTACCTACGCATCAAAACCACAATGATAGTTTGTCAAGTTGGTGTTGTTTTAACCTTCGCAAGGACCGGGCGTAGCCACACTCAGTTCAACTAAAGTTGGAGAAACTGACACCCGCCAGCCACCTGTGTGCAAAGCACGTCGGTAGAACTAGTCTCGCGTAAGCGTACGCGTAATGTCGGTCCGGGCGGCTTCATCCAACAATACCGCCGAACCAAAGTATGACATGCTGGTAAGCAGTATGACTTATATCGCCCACAACTCACTTGTGTTCTACTCATGCATATAACATCAACACATAAAACCTAGGCTCGGATTCCACTGTTGGGGAACGTAGTAATTTCAAAAAAAATCCTACGCACACACAAGATCATGGTGATGCATAGCAACGAGAGGGGAGAGTGTTGTCTACGTACCCTCGTAGACCGACAACGGAAGCGTTATGACAACGCGGTTGATGTAGTCGTACGTCTTCACGGCCCGACCGATCAAGCACCGAAACTACGGCACCTCCGTGTTTTAGCACACGTTCAGCTCGATGACGATCCCCAGACTCCGATCCAGCAAAGTGTCAGGGATGAGTTCCGTCAGCACGACGGCGTGGTGACGATGTTGATGTTCTACCGTTGCAGGGCTTCGCCTAAGCACCGCTACAATATTATCGATGATTATCGTGGAGGGGGGCACCGCACACGGCAAGAGAACGATCACGAAGATCAACTTGTGTGTCTAGAGGTGCCCCCTGCCCCCGTATATAAAGGAGCAAGGGGGGAGGCCGGCCGTCCCTTGTGGGCGCGCCAAGGAGGAGGAGTCCTCCTCCTAGTAGGAGTAGGACTCCCCTCTTTCCTACTCCTACTAGGAGGGGGAAAGGAAGGGGGAGAGGGAGAAGGAAAGGGGGGCGCCGCCCCCCCTCTCCTAGTCCAATTCGGACCAGAGGGGGAGGGGGCGCGCGGCCCACCCTGGCCGCCCCTCTCTCTCTCCACTAAGGCCCATTAGGCCCATACTTCTCCCGAGGGGGTTCCGGTAACCCTCCGGCACTCCGGTTTTCTCCGAAATCACCCAGAACATTTCCGGTGTCCGAATATAGTCGTCCAATATATCAATCTTTATGTATCGACCATTTCAAGACTCCTCGTCATGTCCGTGATCACATCCGGGACTCCGAACAATCTTCGGTACATCAAAACATATAAACTCATAATGAAACTGTCATCGTAACGTTAAGCGTGCGGACCCTACGGGTTCGAGAACAATGTAGACATGACCGAGACACGTCTCTGGTCAATAACCAATAGCGGAACCTGGATGCTCATATTGGCTCCTACATATTCTACGAAGATCTTTATCGGTCAGACCGCATAACAACATACGTTGTTCCCTTTGTCATCGGTATGTTACTTGCCCGAGATTCGATCGTCAGTATCTCAATACCTAGTTCAATCTCGTTACCGGCAAGTCTCTTTACTCGTTCTGTAATACATCATCCCGCAACTAACTCATTAGTTGCAATGCTTGCCAGGCTTAAGTGATGTGCATTACCGAGAGGGTGTTGGGTAACGCAGTAATTTCAAAAAATTTCCTACGCACACGCAAGATCATGGTGATGCATAGCAACGAGAGGGGAGAGTGTTATCTACGTACCCTCGTAGACCGAAGCGGAAGCGTTGACACAACGTAGAGGAAGTAGTCGTACGTTCTCCTCACAATCCAACCGATCACAGCACCGTTACTCCGGCACCTCCGAGTTCTTGGCACACGTTCAGCTCGATGACGATCCCCGGGCTCCGATCCAGCAAAGCGTCGAGGAAGAGTTCTGTCAGCACGATGGCGTGGTGACGATCTTGATGTGTTACCGGCCCAGGGCTTCGCCTAAGCACTGCAACAATATGATCGAGGTGGAATTTGGTGGAAGGGGGCACCGCACACGGCTAAGGAACGATCCGTAGATCAACTTGTGTGTCATGGGGTGCCCCCTGCCCCCGTATATAAAGGAGCAAGGGAGGGGGTGGCCGGCCTAGGGTTTGGCGCGCCAGGGTGTGGAGTCCTACTAGGTCTCCAAGTCCTAGTAGGAGTCCACCAAGAGGGGAGGAAGGCAGAAGGAATAGGAGGAGTAGGAAAGGTGGCCGGCCCCCTTTTCCCTAGTCCAATTCGGACTAGAGGGGAGGGGGGGCGCAGTAGCCTTTTCCTCTTCCCACTAAAGCCCATCAAGGCCCATTACTTCTCCCGTAATCCCGTAACTCCCCGATACTCCCGAAAATACCCGAATCACTCAGAACATTTCCGATGTCCGAATATAGTCGTCCAATATATCGATCTTTACGTCTCGACCATTTCGAGACTCCTCGTCATGTCCCCGATCTCATCCGGGACTCCGAACTCCTTCGGTACATCAAAACTCATAAACTCATAATATAACTGTCATCGAAACCTTAAGCGTGCGGACCCTATGGTTCGAGAACAATGTAGACATGACCGAGACACGTCTCCGGTCAATAACCAATAGCGGGACCTGGATGCCCATATTGGCTCCTACATATTCTACGAAGATCTTTATCGGTCAGACCGCATAACAACATACGTTGTTCCCTTTGTCATCGGTATGTTACTTACCCGAGATTCGATCATCGGTATCCAATACCTAGTTCAATCTCGTTACCGGCAAGTCTCTTTACTCGTTCCGTAATACATCATCCCGCAACTAACTCATTAGTTGCAATGCTTGCAAGGCTTATGTGATGTGCATTACCGACAGGGCCCAGAGATACCTCTCCGACAATCGGAGTGACAAATCCTAATCTCGAAATACGCCAACCCAACATCTACCTTTGGTGACACCTGTAGTACTCCTTTATAATCACCCAGTTACGTTGTGATGTTTGGTAGTACCCAAAGTGTTCCTCCGGCAAACGGGAGTTGCATAATCTCATAGTCATAGGAACATGTATAAGTCATGGATAAAAGCAATAGCAACATACTAAACGATCGGGTGCTTTGCTAATGGAATGGGTCATGTCAATCAGATCATTCAACTAATGATGTGACCTCGTTAATCAAATAACAACTCTTTGTTCATGGTTAGGAAACATAACCATCTTTGATTAACGAGCTAGTCAGGTAGAGGCATACTAGTGACACTCTGTTTGTCTATGTATCCACACATGTATTATGTTTCCAGTTAATACAATTCTAGCATGAATAATAAACATTTATCATGACATGTAAGGAAATAAATAATAACTTTATTATTGCCTCTAGGGCATATTTCCTTCAGTCTCGCACTTGCACTAGAGTCAATAATCTAGTTCACATCGCCATGTGATTTAATAGCAATAGTTCACATCACCATGTGATTAACACCCATAGTTCACATCGATATGTGACCAACACCCAAAGGGTTTACTAGATTCAGTAATCTAGTTCACATCGCTATGTGATTAACGCCCAAAGAGTACTACGGTGTGATCATGTTTTGCTTGTGAGAGAAGTTTAGTCAACGGGTCTGCCACATTCAGATCCGTTATGTATTTTGCAATTTTCTATGTCTACAATGCTCTGCACGGAGCTACTTTAGCTAATTGCTCCCACTTTCAATATGTATCTAGATTGAGACTTAGAGTCATCTAGATTAGTGTCAAAACTTGCATCGACGTAACCTTTTACGACGAACCTTTTTGTCACATCCATAATTGAGAAACATATCCTTATTCCACTAAGGATAATTTTTGACCACTATCTAGTGATCTACTCCTAGATCACCATTGTACTCCCTTGCTTAACTCGGTGTAGGGTATACAATGGATCTGGTACACAGCATTGCATACATGATAGAGCCTATGGCTGAAGCATAGGGAACATCTTTCATTTTCTCTCTATCTTCTGCAGTGGTCGGGCATTGAGTCTTACTCAACTTCACACCTTGTAACACAGGCAAGAACCCTTTCTTTGCATGATCCATTTTGAACTTCTTCAAAACTTTGTCAAGGTATGTGCTTTGTGAAAGTCCAATTAAGCGTCTTGATCTATCTCTATAGATCTTGATGCCCAATATGTAAGCAGCTTCACCGAGGTCTTTTCTTTGAAAAACTCCTTTCAAACATTCCTTTATGCTTTACAGAATAATTCTACATTATTTCCGATCAACAATATGTCATTCACATATACTTATCAGAAATGTTGTAGTGCTCCCACTCACTTTCTTGTAAATACAGGCTTCACCGCAAGTCTGTAAAAACTATATGCTTTGATCAACTTATTAAAGCGTATATTCCAACTCCGAGATGCTTGCACCAGTCCATAGATGGATCGCTGGAGCTTGCATATTTTGTTAACACCTTTAGGATTGACAAAACCTTCTGGTTGCATCGTATACAACTCTTCTTTAATAAATCCATTAAGGAATGTAGTTTTGTTTATCCATTTGCCGGATTTCATAAAATGCGGCAATTGCTAACATGATTCGGACAGACTTAAGCATAGATACGAGTGAGAAACTCTCATCGTAGTCAACACCTTGAACTTGTCGAAAACCTTTTGCGACAATTCTAGCTTTTTAGATAGTAACACTACTATCAGTGTCCGTCTTCCTCTTCAAGATCCATTTATTTTCTTTGGCTTGCCGATCATCGGGCAAATCCATCAAAGTCCATACTTTGTTCTCATACATGGATCATATCTCAGATTTCATGGTCTCTAACCATTTCGCGGAATCTGGGCTCATCATTGCTTCCTCATAGTTCGCAAGTTCATCATGGTCTAGTAACATGACTTCCAGAACAGGATTACCGTACCACTCTGGTGCGGATCTCACTCTGGTTTACCTACGAGATTCGGTAGTAACTTGATCTGAAGTTACATGATCATCATCATTAGCTTCCTCACTAATTGGTGTAGTAGTCACAGGAACAGATTTCTGTGATGAACTACTTTCCAATAAGGGAGAAGGTACAATTACCTTATCAAGTTCTACTTTCCTCCCACTCACTTCTTTCGAGAGAAACTCCTTCTCTAGAAAGGATCCATTCTTAGCAACAAATGTCTTGCCTTTGGATCTGTGATAGAAGGTGTACCCAACAATTTCCTTTGGGTATCCTATGAAGACATATTTCTCCGATTTGGGTTCGAGCTTATTAGGTTGAAGCTTTTTCACATAAGCATCGCAGCCCCAAACTTTAAGAAACGACAACTTTGGTTTCTTGCCAAACCACAGTTTATTTTGTGTCGTCTCAACGGACTTTAGATGGTGCCCCTTTTAACGTGAATGCAGCTGTCTTTAATGCATAACCCCAAAAACAATAGTGGTAGATCGGTAAGAGACATCATAGATTGTACTATATCCAATAAAGTACGGTTATGACGTTCGGACACACCATTATGCTGTGGTGTTCCAGGTGGCATGAATTTGTGAAACTATTCCACATTGTTTTAATTGAAGACCAAACTCGTAACTCAAATATTTGTCTCCGCTATCAGATCGTAGAAACCTTATTTTCTTGTCACGATGATTTTCACTTCACTCTAAAATTTCTTTGAACTTTTCAAACGTTTCAGACTTATGTTTCATCAAGTAGATATACCCATATCTGCTCAAATCATCTGTGAAGGTTAGAAAATAATGATACTTGTCGCGAGCCTTAACATTCATCGGACCATATACATCAGTATGTATGATTTCCAACAAATCTTTTGCTTGCTCCATTGTTCCGAAGAACGGTGTTTTAGTCATCTTGCCCAAGAGGCATGGTTCGCAAGCATCAAGTGATTCATAATCAAGTGATTCCAAAATCCAATCAGCATGGAGTTTCTTCATGCGCTTTACACCAATATGACCTAAACGACAGTGCCATAAATAAGTTGCACTATCATTATTAACTTTGCATCTTTTTGGCTTCAATATTATGAATATGTGTATCACTACGATCGAGATCCAACAAACCAATTTCGTTGGTGTGTATGACCATAGAAGGTTTTATTCATGTAAACAGAACAACAATTGTTCACTAACTTAAATGAATAACTGTATTGCAATTAACATGATCAAATCATATTCATGCTCACCGCAAACACCAAATAACACTTATTTAGTTTCAACACTAATCCCGAAAGTATAGGGAGTGTGTGATGATGATCATATCAATCTTGGAACCACTTCCAACACACATCGTCACCTTGCCCTTTAACTAGTCTTTGTTCATTCTGCAACTCCCGTTTCGAGTTACTAATCTTAGCAACTTGAACTAGTACCAAATACTGAGGGGTTGCTATGAACACTAGTAAAGTACACATCAATAACATGTATATCAAATATACTTATGTTCACTTTGCCATCCTTCTTATCCGCCAATCACTTGGGGTAGTTCCGCTTCCAGTGACCAGTCCCTTTGCAGTAGAAGCACTTAGTCTCAGGCTTAGGACCAGACTTGGGCTTTTTCACTTGAGCAGCAACTTGCTTGCCGTTCTTCTTGAAGTTCCCCTTCTTTCCTTTTGCCCTTTTGAAACTAGTGATCTTGTCAACCATCAACACTTGATGTTTTTCTTTGATTTCTACCTTCGCCGATTTTAGCATCGCGAAGAGCTTGGGAATATTTTCCGTTATCCCTTGCATATTATAGTTCATCACGAAGTTCTACTAACTTGGTGCTGGTGACTAGAGAATTCTGTCAATCACTATCTTATCTGGAAGATTAACTCCCACTTGATTCAAGCGATTGTAGTACCCAGACAATCTGAGCACATGCTCACTAGTTGAGCGATTCTCCTCCATCTTTTAGCTATAGAACTTGTTGGAGACTTCATATCTCTCAACTCGGGTATTTGCTTGAAATATTAACTTCAACTCCTAGAACATCTCATATGCTCCATGACATTCAAAACGTCTTTGAAGTCCCGATTCTAAGCAGTTAAGCATGGTGCACTAAACTATTAAGTAGTCATCATATTGAGCTAGCAAAACGTTCATAATGTCTGCATCTGCTCCTGCAATAGGTCCGTCACCTAGCGGTGCATCAAGGACATAATTCTTCTGTGCAGCAATGAGGATAAACCTCAGATCACGGATCCAATCCGCACCATTGCTACTAACATTTTTCAACACAATTTTCTCTAGGAACATATCAAAATAAACAAAGGGAAGTAACAACGCGAGCTATTGATCTACAACATAGATATGCTAATACTACCAGGACTAAGTTCATGATAAATTAAAGTTCAATTAATCATATTACTTAAGAACTCCCACTTAGATAGACATCCCTCTAATCTTCTAAGTGATCACGTGATCCAAATCAACTAAACCATGTCCGATCATCACGTGAGATGGAGTAGTTTCAATGGTGAACATCACTATGTTGATCATATCTACTATATGATTCACGCTCGACCTTTCGGTCTCCGTGTTCCGAGGTCATATCCTATATGCATAGCTCGTCAAGTATAACCTGAGTATTCCGCGTGTGCAACTGTTTTGCACCCGTTGTATTTGAACGTAGAGCCTATCACACCCGATCATCACGTGGTGTCTCAGCACGAAGAACTTTCACAACAGTGCATACTCAGGGAGAACACTTCTTGATAATTTAGTGAGAGATCATCTTATAATGCTACCGTCAATCAAAGCAAGATAAGATGCATAAAAGATAAACATCACATGCAATCAATATAAGTGATATGATATGGCCATCATCATCTTGTGCTTGTGATCTCCATCTCCGAAGCACCGTCATGATCACCATTGTCACCGGCGCGACACCTTGATCTCCATCGTAGCATCGTTGTCGTCTCGCCAATCTTATGCTTCCACGACTATCACTACCGCTTAGTAATAAAGTAAAGCATTACATCGCGATTGCATTGCATACAATAAAGCGACAACCATATGGCTCCTGCCAGTTGCCGATAACTTGGTTACAAAACATGATCATCTCATACAATAAAATTTAGCATCATGTCTTGACCATATCACATCACAACATGCCCTGCAAAAACAAGTTAGACGTCCTCTACTTTGTTGTTGCAAGTTTTACGTGGCTGCTGCGGGCTTAAGCAAGAACTCATCTTACCTACGCATCAAAACCACAACGATAGTTTGTCAAATAGACTCCGTTTTAACCTTCTCAAGGACCGGGCGTAGCCACACTCGGTTCAACTAAAGTTGGAGAGACAGTCTTCCGCAAGCCATCTATGTGCAAAGCACGTCGAGGGAACCGGTCTCGCGTAAGAGTACGCGTAAGGTTGGTCCGGATCGTCTCGTCCAACAATACCACCGAACCAAAGTATGACATGCTGGTAGGCAGTATGACTTATATCGCCCACAACTCACTTGTGTTCTACTCGTGCAAATAACATCAAACCATAAAACCTAAGCTCTGATACCACTGTTGGGTAACGCAGTAATTTCAAAAAATTTCCTACGCACACGCAAGATCATGGTGATGCATAGCAACGAGAGGGGAGAGTGTTATCTACGTACCCTCGTAGAGCGAAGCGGAAGCGTTGACACAACGTAGAGGAAGTAGTCGTACGTTCTCCTTGCAATCCAACCGATCACAGCACCGTTACTCCGGCACCTCCGAGTTCTTGGCACACGTTCAGCTCGATGACGATCCCCGGGCTCCGATCCAGCAAAGTGTCGAGGAAGAGTTCTGTCAGCACGACGGCATGGTGACGATCTTGATGTGTTACCGGCGCAGGGCTTCGCCTAAGCACTGCAACGATATGATCGAGGTGGAATTTGGTGAAAGGGGGCACCACACACGGCTAAGGAACGATCCGTAGATCAACTTGTGTGTCATGGGGTGCCCCCTGCCCCCGTATATAAAGGAGCAAGGGAGGGGGTGGCCGGCCTAGGGTTTGGCGCGCCAGTGTGTGGAGTCCTACTAGGTCTCCAAGTCCTAGTAGGAGTCCACCAAGAGGGGAGGAAGGGAGAAGGAATAGGAGGAGTAGGAAAGGTGGCCGGCCCCCTTTTCCCTAGTCCAATTCGGACTAGAGGGGAGGGGGGCGCAACAGCCTTTTCCTCTTCCCACTAAAGCCCATCAAGGCCCATTACTTCTCCCGTAATCCCGTAACTCCTCGATACTCCCGAAAATACCCGAATCACTCAGAACCTTTCCGATGTCCGAATATAGTCGTCCAATATATCGATCTTTACGTCTCGACCATTTCGAGACTCCTCGTCATGTCCCCGATCTCATCCGGGACTCCGAACTCCTTCGGTACATCAAAACTCATAAACTCATAATATAACTGTCATCGAAACCTTAAGCGTGCGGACCCTACGGTTCGAGAACAATGTAGACATGACCGAGACACGTCTCCGGTCAATAACCAATAGCGGGACCTGGATGCCCATATTGGCTCCTACATATTCTACGAAGATCTTTATCGGTCAGACCGCATAACAACATACGTTGTACCCTTTGTCATCGGTATGTTACTTACCCGAGATTCGATCGTCGGTATCCAATACCTAGTTCTATCTCGTTACCGGCAAGTCTCTTTACTCGTTCCGTAATACATCATCCCGCAACTAACTCATTAGTTGCAATGCTTGCAAGGCTTATGTGATGTGCATTACCGACAGGGCCCAGAGATACCTCTCCGACAATCGGAGTGACAAATCCTAATCTCGAAATACGCCAACCCAACATCTACCTTTGGTGACACCTGTAGTACTCCTTTATAATCACCCAGTTACGTTGTGATGTTTGGTAGTACCCAAAGTGTTCCTCCGGCAAACGGGAGTTGCATAATCTCATAGTCATAGGAACATGTATAAGTCATGGATAAAAGCAATAGCAACATACTAAACGATCGGGTGCTTTGCTAATGGAATGGGTCATGTCAATCAGATCATTCAACTAATGATGTGACCTCGTTAATCAAATAACAACTCTTTGTTCATGGTTAGGAAACATAACCATCTTTGATTAACGAGCTAGTCAGGTAGAGGCATACTAGTGACACTCTGTTTGTCTATGTATCCACACATGTATTATGTTTCCAGTTAATACAATTCTAGCATGAATAATAAACATTTATCATGACATGTAAGGAAATAAATAATAACTTTATTATTGCCTCTAGGGCATATTTCCTTCAGAGGGCCCAGAGATACCTCTCCGACATTCAGAGTGACAAATCCTAATCTCGAAATACGCCAACCCAACAAGTACCTTCGGAGACACCTGTAGAGCACCTTTATAATCACCCAGTTATGTTGTGACGTTTGGTAGCACACAAAGTGTTCCTCCGGTAAACGGGAGTTGCATAATCTCATAGTCATAGGAACATGTATAAGTCATGAAGAAAGCAATAGCAACATACTAAACGATCGAGTGCTAAGCTAACTGGATGGGTCATGTCAATCACATCATTCTCCTAATGATGTGATCTCGTTAATTAAATGACAACTCATGTCTATGGCTAGGAAACTTAACCATCTTTGATTAACGAGCTAGTCAAGTAGAGGCATACTAGTGACACTCTGTTTGTCTATGTATTCACACATGTATTATGTTTCCGGTTAATACAATTCTAGCATGAATAATAAACATTTATCATGATATAAGGAAATAAATAATAACTTTATTATTGCCTCTAGGGCATATTTCCTTCACTGTAAGCCACACCGGGTTTGAAAAACACCGGTGTCAATATAAACATGATGAAAGAATAAAAACCTAGCAGGGACAAAAACAAGAACCAATGGCAAGGCTTTTCAAGGGCTGCCAGGCCCAAATCGAGGCTTTTCATGGGCTGCCAGCTCACTGAGTTGAACCGTTTTGATGGGCCTCCAACTAACCAATCATCGTTCTAACTTTGACGAGTTCAGGGTCTCAAAGAGAGTAACTGTCAAACGTTCGATGGGTCGTGCCAGGATTACCTGGATAGGAGTGGCTTACTTGATGAAGGCAGATTAACCCGGGGTTTTAGGTGAATACACCAGGCTTCCAAGCCGTGGGTCGATACCCGGCTACAAGGGTCCTTTCAAGCTCTTTGGTATTTGACACAAAGAGCCCCCAAGTAACTTTATGAGCTATGCTCAATGGCTGCCTATGTTTGAGCTGTGATGTGAGCAATCAAACTCTCTTTAGCCCCGTGGGTGTGAAGCTCCCAAGCTAGGTGGTGGCATGATAGCCGATTTAACAGGTAGTACTCCGCTTTTCTAGCTGAAGCCCCCAAGTTAACAGATATTGGAAGAAAAAACGGCGGAGACCCTGCTTGATTAGCAAGGATGCCGGTTTATTTTATTCATCATAATATATACATTGTCGAAATATGTACATAAGAAAAAGCCGGTGGCTTTAAGTATAATAAGGCCGTAGGAGAGCTATGTTCCACGGCCGTCGGGTCTTCTCTTCAGAGCTACGCGAGTCTTCTCGAACGTCAATGAGGTAGTATGACGCGTTGTGCAGATTCTTGCTGACCACAAAGGGCCTTTCCCAAGGCGGGGATAGCTTGTGCATATGAGTCTGGTCTTGAATGAGACGGAGCACCAGATCACCTTCTTGAAAGGTTCTTGTCTTAACCCGGCGGCTGTGATAACGTCGCAGGTCTTGTTGATAAACCGCCGACCGAGCCAAAGCCATGTCCCGTTTCTCATCCAACAGGTCCAGCGCCTCCTGGCATGCTTGCTCGTTGTCCTCTTCAACATAATTTGCAACCCGGGGCGAGTCGTGACGAATATCACTTGGAAGGACAGCCTCTGCCCCATAAACCATGAAAAAAGGCGTATAACCCGTAGATCGGTTTGGGGTGGTATTTATACTCCATAACACTGATGGTAATTCTTCCACCCAACAACCCGGGGTCCGCTTCAAAGGGACCATAAGCCGAGGCTTGATACCCTTCAGGATCTCTTGATTCGCCCTCTCCGCTTGAACATTAGACTGGGGGTGAGCCACGGACGCTACGTCAAGCCGGATGTGCTCTCGTTGGCAAAATTCCTCCATCTCTCCTTTGGAAAGGTTTGTACCATTATCTGTGATGATACTGTGTGGGAAGCCAAAACGGAAAATAATCTTTTTAAGAAATTGAACCGCCGTAGCTGCATCACACTTACTGATGGGCTCCGCTTCCACCCATTTAGTGAACTTGTCAACCGCCACCAACAGGTGGGTCTTCTTGTCCTTTGAACGCTTAAAGGGTCCAACCATATCCAGCCCCCAAGCAGCAAACGGCCAAGTGATGGAAATCATGCGTAACTCTTGAGCCGGAACATGAGAATTTCTGACAAGCATCACACCGCTTTACCAGATCCTCAGCATCAGAATGGGCTATCAACCAGTAGAATCCATGACGGAAGGCTTTAGGCACTAAGGACTTTGAACCGGCATGGTGACCACAATCCCCTTCATGGATTTCACGTAAAATCTCCTGCCCTTCTTCAGGAGACACACAACGTTGGAATACGCCTGAAACGCTGCAACGGTGTAACTCGCCATTATGCACCACCATAGATTTGGACCGCCGGATTATCTGTCTGGCGAAAAGCTCATCATGTGGTAATTCGCCCCAGTTTAAATACGCCAAATATGGGGTAGTCCAATTCGGAGTGGCATGTAAAGCGGCTACCAATTGGGCCTCTGGATCAGGAACAGCTAAATCCTCCTCTGTAGGCAATTTCACAGATGGGTTATGCAAGATATCCAGAAAGGTATTAGGTGGTACCGGTTTACGTTGAGATCCCAGCCGGCTTAGAGCATCCGCTGCCTCGTTCTTGCGCCGGTCGATATGCTCCACCTGATAACCCTTAAAGTGGCCTGCTACCATATCCACCTCACGCCTATAAGCTGCCATGAGTGGGTCCTTTGAATCCCAAGTACTAGAAACCTGCTGGGCCACTAGATCAGAGTCTCCAAAGCATCGAACCCGGCTTAAGTTCATTTCCTTAGCCACACGGAGGCCGTGGAGTAAGGCCTCGTACTCTGCTGCATTGTTAGTACAAGGAAACATTAAGCAGAGGACATAACCAATTTTATCACCTCGAGGGGAAGTAAGGACAACCCCGGCCCCCGAGCCTTCCAACTGCCTGGACCCGTTAAAATGAATCGTCCAGTATGTGTTGTCTGGTTTGTCCTCTGGTGCCTGTAACTCGGTCCAATCATTGATGAAGTCGACCAGCGCCTGAGATTTGATGGCTGTTCGGGGCGTATACTTCAACCATGGGGACCAAGCTCAATTGTCCACTTCGCAACCCGGCCAGTTGCCTCTCTATTCTGGATTATATCGCCCAAGGGAGCAGAGCTAACCACTGTGATGGGATGGCCTTGAAAGTATTGCTTCAGCTTCCTACTTGCCATAAAAACTCCATACACCAGCTTCTGCCAATGCGGATATCTTTGCTTGGACTCGATCAGTACCTCACTGATATAGTAAACTGGCCGTTGAACCGGATACTCTTTTCCAGCCCCCTTACGTTCAACTACAATCACCACACTGACTGCACGGGCATTGGCAGCCACGTACAACAATAAAGGCTCCTTATCAACCGGAGCGGCAAGGAGGGGCGGTTCAGCCAGCTGCCGCTACAAATCCTCAAATGTTGTATTGGCAGCGTCACTCTAGACGAATTTATCTGTCTTCTTCAGCATCTGATACAGGGGAATTGCCTTCTCTCCCAAACGACTGATAAACCGGCTGAGGGCTGCAATCCGGCCCGCCGAACGCTGAACATCATTAATACACGCCGGTTTAGCCAAAGATGTGATCGCTTTGATTTTTTTCCGGATTGGCCTCAATGCCTCGGTTGGATACAAGAAAACCCAGAAGCTTGCCTGCCGGAACACCGAAAACGCACTTCTCCGGGTTAAGCATCATTTTATAAACCCGAAGATTGTGAAATGTCTCCTTGAGATCATCTATCAAGGTTTCCTGCCTCCTGGATTTTACCACAATATCATCCACGTAAGCATGAACATTGCGCCCGATCTGCTTGTGAAGACAATTTTGCACACAACGCTGATAGATTGCTTGGGCACTCTTGAGCCCAAAGGGCATTGAAACGTAGCAGAAGGCTCCAAAGGGGGTGATGAAGGTTGTCTTCTCCTGGTCCTTAACTGCCATTTTAATCTGATGATACCCTGAATAGGCATCCAGGAAACTCAGGCAATCACAACCCGCCGTTGCATCAATGATCTGATCAATACGCGGGAGAGCAAAAGGATCGGTCGGGCATGCCTTGTTCAAATCAGTGTAGTCCACACACATACGCCAAGTGTTGTTTTTCTTAAGAACGAGCACCGGATTTGCCAACCACTCGGGATGAAATACTTCAACGATAAACCCCGCTTCCAGTAGCCGGGCTACCTCTTCACCGATGGCCTTGCGTCTCTCTTTAAAACGGCAAAGGAACTGCTTGACCGGTTTGAACTTGGGATCAATATTGAGAGTGTGCTCAGCGAGTCCTCTCAGTACACCTGGCATGTCAGAAGGCTTCCATGCAAAAATGTCCCGGTTCTCACGGATGAACTCGATGAGCACGCTTTCCTATTTCGGATCCAGATTGGCACTGATACTAAACTGTTTGGATGAATCACCAGGGACAAAGTCAACGAGTTTAGTCTCATTAGCCGGTTTGAATGTGAGGGCCGGGTCATGTTCTGTTGTGGGTTTCTTCAAAGGGGTCATGTCTGCCGGATCAACATTGTCCTTGTAAAACTTCAACTCCTCTGTAGCACAAACCGATTCGGCATAGGCCGCTTCACCTTTCTCGCAATCCAAAGCAATCTTGCGACTCCCATGTACTGTGATCGTCCCATTATAACCCGGCATTTTGAGTTGTAGATAGACATAACAGGGTCTCGCCATGAATTTTGCATAAGCCGGCTGTCCGAACAGCGCGTGATATGGACTCTGGATCTTCAACACCTCAAAGGTCAGGGTCTCAGACCTGGAATCATACTCATCTCCAAACACAACTTCCAAAGCAATCTTCCCCACGGGGTATGCCGATTTACCTGGGACCACACCATGAAAAACTGTATTCGACGGTTTAAGATTCTTATCCATCAACCCCATGCGACGGAAAGTCTCGTAGTATAGGATGTTAATACTGCTTCCTCCATCCATTAGAACTTTGGTAAATTTGTAACCCCCCACCTGAGGTGCTACGACCAAGGCTAGCTGACCCGGATTGTCGACTCGAGGTAGGTGATCCTCTCTACTCCACACAATGGGCTGCTCAGACCATCGTAGATAATGTGGCACGGCCGGTTCAACCGTATTAACTGCCCTCTTGTGAAGCTTCTGATCTCGCTTGCACAGGCTAGTCGTGAACACGTGATATTATCCGCCGTTCAACTGCTTGGTATGACTTTGGTAGCCTGACTGCTGCTGATTCCCTTGGCTGTTCTGCTGGTTACTGCTATGGTTGTTCTGATGGCCTTGGTTATTTTGAAACCCAGAGCTTGAACCGCCGTCCCCATGGAAACCGGGACCTGAACCGCCCGGCGGGCCCTGATCATACCGGTAGAGATCAGAGTTTTTGAACTCCCTCATTATGTGACAATCTTTCCAAAGGTGTGTGGACGGGGCCTCCTTGGTTCCGTGCTTCAGACAGGGCTGGTTTAACAAACTCTCCAGATTCATCCCTCCACCGCGCTGGGGCGGTTTACCTTTACGACGCTGCATATTTGTGTTAGACACAAAATCTGAATTATCTGCTTTGCGCTTACCGTTATTCCCATGGCCTCCTTGGTTATGGTGCTGCCCTTTTGCACCGCCGTTCTTCTTTCCCTTCTCCGGTTTCTCCTCATCAGACTCGGGATCTTTGGTATTATCAGAATCGGCATATTTTACCAAGGCTGCCATAAGTGTTCCGATGTCATTGCAATGTCGCTTGAGTCGTCCCAACTTCATCTTGAGTGACTTAAACCGGCAATTGCGCTCCAGTGTTAAGATTGCTTGGCCAGCATTAATCTGGTCTGAAGAATGCAAAATCTCTGAGACCCGGCGCACCCAGTGAGTTGTTGACTCGCTCTCCCTTTGAACACAGGCATCCAGATCCACAATGGACATGGGCTGTTTGCAGGTGTCTTTGAAATTGGCTATGATTGGGCCTTCAACTGACCCCATGACTCGATGGAGTTGGCTGGTAAGTTTTTCAACCAAGTACGGGCTGTCCCCTCTAACACCATCGTGAAATATTTTGCACAAGCCGCTTCATCCACCTCCAGCATCTCCATCGCCATCTCGTAACTCTCGACCCATGCCTCAGGCAGCTGATCAGCAGTGTAATTGGGTACTTTCTGCGGACCCTTAAAATCCTTAGGCAGTCATATGTTACGGAGGGCCGGAATAAGACACGGCACACCCCAGGAACTCAAAGCGACCCCAGTGCCTCAGTCCACCGACGCCATCGGTTGAAGCAGGGCGGTTTGATGGCGGCCTGCCTCCCTTCGTGCCCTGCCATTGTCTACCACATCCTGAGCATTTATCTCACCGCGGGCCGCATTACGGTGCCTGGCACTGCTAGACACTTCCGGTTCATCCATGTGTCTGCTGTAGCTTTTGCTTGGACGGGGGGGTCGATTGAATTCTATCCCGGCTATAAGAATAGGCCTGTTGCTGTACCACGGCAATTTGAAGAAGATCACTGGCCCGCCGTGTGTCGGGGAAACTGATCCACGAGCACCTATGGGGACCGAGCCCCTTTCGGTTCGGCGGGGGGCGGAGGTCGCACGAAGAGCAGATCGAGGCGGAGCACACGAGCAGTTTACCCCGCTTCGGAGCTCTCCGGAGAGATAATACTCCTAGTGCTGCTTTGTGGTTTGTATTGAGTTCTTGCTCGGGAGCGCTGAGTGCTACAGTACGCACCAGCAGCTAACGAGACCGAGCGTGAGCGTTCTACTGTCCCCCCCCCCCCCCCTCTACGTTGTGCATGGGCCTCCTTTTATACGCTCAAGGGGTCTCCAACAGGTGGCAACGTAGACAAGGGTAAAAAATGGAAAGGTGCTGCGGTTGGTACAGCTACGTGTATAGTGTATCCTACCTAACCCTGACGGCAGGGGACAAGGGCATTAAATGCCCGCCTGCGTCGTCCAAACAGTGCAGAAAGGGACCGTCAGGGACGCCACCGTTCGCCACGATGGCGATCTTGTCAGCATCGTTTGCCACCGCGTACCCCTGGCTGCACAGCCTCTCGCCACGTACGCTTGGGATAGTCCTTGAGCGACACGTCGGTGGATGTGCTGGAGCGTGGCTACGGAGTGGTAGCCTGCCGCGGCTAAGTGCCTTGCCGTGGTCGTTGTCTTGTCGCGTCCGGAAGCTTGCCGCTCGCCGGGCCTCGACGGGACGCGTGGTGCGTCGCGGTAAGTACCTTGAGATGCCTTGGTTGTCCTTCCCGGCAAGCTCCTCTTGCCGGGGTCTTGTGCCTTCAGTGGCCTTCCTAGCAAGCTCCTCTTTCCGGGGCTTTGTCTTCTTGGCTTGAATACTTTGTTCTTGAATGGCTCAAAAGGAGCCACAGAAGGCCTTGGCGGTCGCCCGGCAAGCCTTGCCGCGGGGTGCTGCGACTGCCCGTGCACAAGTTCGGGATACTAGGGTACCCCTACTCTAGTACACCGACAGGAGCCCCCGGGCCTGGGCCATACACGGTGCCAAGCGCTGTTGGGCCAGGCCCAAAACAGGGCACGGGCACACGCGGCCTGGGTCACGCCGTATCTTATTCCGTATCCACCGCGCCCTCTCCGAACGGCACGCGTTGATTGCGGCATCGTGGGAGAGGTCGTGGGTGGTTTCTTTATTCGGAAAGGCGGAACGTCCGCCCCTCCCTCCTTATAAGCAGGGGAAACAGGGGCAGTTCGCCCATCCGCCCGTTGCTATTCCTTCCTCGAGAATCTCCGCCACTCCCCTTCTTCCCAAAGCCGAAGGAGAGCAGCGCCCCGCCCTCATCACCACCAGCACCACCAGCACCGTCGTCTTCCCCCACCACTCCCGCCATGGCTCCGAAAGCCGAGAAGGTGAAGTCGGCCGAGGCGCAGCGGCTCACGGCGCTGCGAAAGGAGCGGGCTATCTTCCCTGCTAAGCTTGCCGCGGAGGAGCTGAAGGAGTACTACTACCTCTTCTGGTCGACGGGGACGCGAGCGCATCCGCGCACGAAGGTACTCCCAGCCACCGCTTGGGAAAAGGCTCCCACTGGGTACCCTTTCTTCGCCTTGTTCTTCTACTGCGGGCTCTGCCCGCCCTTTTCTGAATTCTTCTGTGACGTCATGAACACCTATGGGCTCCGCCTCCTTGACTTCACCCCCAATGCTGTCCTGACCATGGCAGTTTTTGCACATCTCTGCGAAAACTTTGTCGGAATCCATCCAAACATAGCCCTTTTCCGCCACTTCTTTTCGCCTCAAGTTGAGAAAGGAGAGCCTTTATCCGGCGGAATCGCCTGGATCTCAAAAGCCGGCAAGAAGGATGCTTATCTGGATGGAGAGTTCCGCAGCAAGTGGGAGGAGTGGAGGGCGGACTAGTGCCTGATTGTCGAGGAGAACCCGCAGCCGTTTACCGCCCAGCGCCAAACTCCAGTAGTGCGCGGCAGTGATTGGAGTAGCTTGGCCCCGGAAGACGACAGACTGAAGATTGCCGTCGCCCGGATCCAACGCCTCAGGCTTGTCGGGCTTACTATGGGAGCGGTTGGCGCAGATTTCCTTCGCCGCCGCATTGCCCCCCTGCAGGAGAGCAGGAGACCCGCCTGGGAGTTCCAGAACGCGGCGGATATCATGAGGCTGCGGCCGGGCCTCAACTTCAACTTCACTGTCCTGGAGCTCAACGCGATGCTCCAGGAGCTGTTCAAGTACGACCCTCAGCATCCCGAAGTGTTCAGGTTGCCGAGGGGCGTCGTTCCGCTGTGCAACAACTCCTCTCTCGACCGCATCCGTGCAATGATGCCGCTGTGCGACTCGCATGGAATTGACCCAGCTTGGATAGAGCCTGCAGATGATGTCGTGCAGGCGTTCTTCGATGGCTTGGTAGAAGTGCCGATCGACGCCGATGAGCAGAGGGGTCTCACCCGGGACACCACCGACGAGGAGATCAAGCGCATCGCCACCAGGCTGGAAGAGGCGGTGGCAGCTGCAGCCGCGGGCGAGTTTGGATTCACCGTGGAGGAGGCAGAGGCAGCAGAGGCGGCAAGCCTTGCCGAGCGAGAGAGGCTTGCCGGCGAGGAAGAGCCTGCCGGGCACGACGCTGAGCCGAGCAGGCCCGCCGAGGATACGAGCGGCTCGTTGGAGATCGGCTCCTCTTCCTGTTCGTCTTCGGGCAGCTTGCCGCAAGCAGAGCCCCCGGCTCCACAAGCAGAGCCCCCGGCTCCACCAAGAAGGCATCTTCGCAAGGCCGGGGATGTAGCGGAGCGGCGGACAAGTCAACCCCCGCCGCGCCGCACGACACGCTCCACCGCGGCAAGTTCTGTTGCCGCGGAAGCACCTCACGCTGCAGCGGCAACTGGAGCGGGGTCCTCCCGGTCCGCCGCTCCAGCTCCCGCCAAGCGGCCAAGGGATCCTACTCCTCCGCCTCCTCGTGCCGGAGGTGAGCCAGGCTTTGACTTCTCCGTGCTTAGCTCCGACGAGGAAAAAGAAGAGTAAGATTCTTGTTGTACTTGTATGTCTTCAATACTTGTTGTCTTGTCTTGTACCTCATTTGCTTTACTCTGAACTTATTCCTTTTTAGGACTCTGGCCCAGAGAGCGGCAAAGAGAGCCAAGGTCCCGGTGATTGTCATCAAGGACGATCCCACCGTGTCAGCAGGGGGTGCGCCCGAGACAAACTTGCCGGACCCGGCAGCTGTTCTTCAGAGCAGCCCCCAGCGCAGCCCCCAGCGTAAGTATATGGTTTGCTTCCCGCTGTTAGGCGCGCATGGATACTCTTTGTTTGCTAATATCTGACTGTTGGCTTGTGTAGGAGCATAGCACCCCCACCAGGAGCGTCCGGAGGCCGCCCCTGACATGCCATCTGCTTCGACTACGCCGTCAAGGGAGAGTTCTCCGGCAAGGGAGAATCCTCCGACAAGGGGGAGCTCTCTGGCAAGGGAGAAGTCTCCGGCAAGGGACAGTACCAGTGACCCCTCGGCAGCGGAGATCCCGACTGCCGAGCCTGGTACAGGACTTCTTGCTTCTAAACTTCCCTTGGGTTCTTCTTCGTTTGATCTTCTTTTTGGATATCTGCTTGACTTTTCTTCCTTTTTCGGCCGTCAGATCCATCTACTGCGGAGCCGATGGAGACCGAGGTTGCTGTTGATGATGCCGCCGCCATCGAAGAAGCGGCCGGCGCTGATGATCCTGCCGGCGAAGAGGCCGCCAAGGCTGCCGCCGCAGCAGCTGACGAGGGGTCTGGTGATCGCACTGACGGCCCTGAGGCCGTAGGAGCGTCAGGCGCTACGCCGACCACCGACCCTCCCGCCGCTACCGCAGCGTCGGGCTCCGAAGGGCCCCAGCCAGGCGTCTACTTGAAGGACGGCGATGGCGTCTTCATCATCCTCCCCTGGGCGTCAACGTCCAGGGCGCCAGTCGAAGGAGAAAGCTTTGACGTGGAGGTGCTCGCCTCCGCTGGGCTGACGCTGGTCGACGCGCCAAGCAGCAGCAGCTACGAGCCTGAGAAGGAGCGGCTGCTGCGGAAGCTGTTGTCGCTCTACCGCGCTCGCCAGGCCAAGCTGGAATCCCGCGAAGCGCTTGCCGCGAAGGCGGGAGCCGACATTGATAAGCGCGTGGCGGAGCTCCGAGGCATCAACCAGGTAGCTCTCTGGTCCCTGGCGGAGGAGCGGGAGCAGCTCGAGGAGGCGCAGAAGGCCTTCCTCCTTGAGAAGGCTGACGTCGAGGAGCAACAGCATCTTGCTGCTGAGAAGCTGTCGGCGCAGGAGGGTGACCTGGCGCAGCGGAAGGTCAACCTCGATAGCCACGAGGAGGAGCTTGCCGCGCGCGAGCGAACACTTGGCGGAGCTATCAAGCAAGTGGAGGATGCTGCCGCAGCCGCCGAGGCCGCCAAGAAGGAGCTGGAGATGAAGGTGGCGCAGCTGGAGGCCGACCTCAGGGCGAGCGGCGAAGAGCTTGCCGCGCTCAAGCATGAGCGCGAGAAGGACGCCTACACCTTTGGCGAGCTGCAGGGTCGTCTCGCCGAGAAGATCAAGGAGCTTGGCACCGCCAAGGATTCCAACGCCGATCTTGAGTTGAAGCTGACCGCTTTGACCAAGACGCTGGACGGCGCCAAGGAGCAGGAGGCGGCCCTGAAGAAGGAGATCAAGGCCGACAAGGCGCTGCTGGAGAGCATTGCTGCCACCCAGAACACCTTCAGGGAGAATGTGGAGCAGTGGACGGAAGGTCTTGTGAATGCTGCCGCCGACATTGACAGGGAGCTGGCGCAGCTGGGGATGGAGGATCTCGGGTATCCCTCCGACGAGAACCTCCAATCCAGCGCCAAGCTCACCTTGTTCTTCAAAGGCGTGGCGACGGCCCTTCAGCGACTCCGGGAGAGGATCGCAAAGCAGCTGGCCGACGAGTCGCGCAAGATCTGCGCGGGAGCTCTTCAAAAAGTGTTGGTGAAGGTAGCCTTCCGCAACCCGGGCCTCAACCTCACCAACGTCCTCAGATCCCTGCCGGCGGAAGCTGATCTGGAGGCGCTCAAGGACCTTGTCGCACCCATTGTGGACAAGGTGAGCGGGATCAAGAGGGTTGAGGGCGATCGCGTGGACTAGGCCGCCCGTTTTCTTCTTTTCTTGCCGCTGCTAGTCATGTTATGAAAACAATTTATTAGAGCCGCGACAAGCTATCTTGTAATATAACTCTATTTCGGGTCATGATTGCGATATTATTTCCTTTACTTGATCCCTTCCTTTGTATGTTTTTGCCCTATGCTTTTAGGGAACTTGCCGGCGCAGGCACCCTCGCCGCGAGCGCTGAGTGCGGGACGTCAGGAGCCTGCTGGCAGTGCCGTTGCCGACAAGAAACCTTGTCATAACTAGTCGCAGCTCGCTTAAGTTGTTGAGCGAACTCGAAACAAAGTAAGGGCGCGACTCTAGTCGCAGCACACTTAAACTGTTGAGCGAACTCGAAACAAAGTAAGGGCGCAACTAGCCACGAGTCGGTTCCTTCGCGCACAGGTTTTCCATACAAAGCATGGTCGTTTAAGGAAGATAACTTAAAATTTTAAAAACATCTGATTGCTCAAACTTTGGCAACTTAGCTTTTCTGTCTTTTGCTTCCCGGCAAGGCGAAACTTTCTTGAACGACGCCTGGTCCATACCATTATCTTCCCCTTCCCCCCCCCCCCCCCCCCCGGCAAACTTGTGGGCGAAGGAACCTTCATTTCCTTGAGAAAAAAGGAAGTAGAGAAAACAATGATATGGAGCCTTATGGCTCGTTATTGCTTACCGGGGGTGTTCGCTGCACAAAGTGTCAGATAACTCATGCAAAAAATAAAAAGCATGAAATTGACAAGATGTGCGGAGCACATGAGCTTTATTTATGCACAGGGTCTGCGCCTGGCTTTGTACAAAGGATTACATGCAACAGTGGCAAGACTTGTACAAAAGATGGTTGCCGGAGCAGGGTCCGGCAACCGCGCCTTACGGGTAAAACTTACGAAGATGCTCAATGTTCCAGGAGTTGCTCACCGGAATGCCATCTTCGGTCTCAAGGCGGACAGCGCCAGGCCTAGTGACTCATTTCACCCGGTAAGGGCCTTCCCACTTCGGCGTCAACTTGTTGGAATTCTTGGCGGACTGAACACGCCGAAGAACAAGGTCGCCTTCCTCGAGACTTCTGGCGTTAACTTTGCGGCTATGGTAGCGGCGCAAAGCTTGCTGGTAGTGAGCAGCTCGTACAGCAGCCTGAAGACGGTCTTCCTCAAGGAGCAGCGCGTCATCTTGTCGCAGCTGCTCTTGCTCAAGCTCATCATAAGCGAGCACTCGAGGCGACCCGTATACGAGTTCCGTGGGGAGAACTGCCTCTGCTCCATAGACTAGAGCGAAAGGTGTCTGGCCAGTGGCTCAATTTGGCGTCGTCCTGATCGACCAAAGAACCACCGGCAGCTCCTCAATCCAGTTTCTTCCGCACCCGTGCAGCCTGTCGAAAGTCCTGGTCTTGAGTCCACGCAGCACTTCAGCATTTGCCCTCTCCGCTTGACCGTTGCTCCTGGGGTGAGCAACAGAAGCGAAGCAGACCTTGGCGTCAAGATCTTGGACGTACTGCATGAAGGTGCGGCTCGTGAATTGTGTACCATTGTCGGTGATGATCCTATTAGGGATCCCGAAGCGGCAAACAATCGACCTGAAGAACTTGACTGTTGACTGTGCTGTTACCTTCCTCACTGCTTCCACATCCGGCCACTTTGTGAACTTGTCGATTGCAACGTACAAGTACTCAAAGCCCCCGACTGCTCGGGGGAAAGGGCCGAGGATGTCGATCCCCCAGACCGAAAATGGCCAGGATAAAGGGATCATCTGGAGAGCTTGAGCTAACTGGCGTATTTGCTTGGAATGGAACTGGCACGCTTCACACTTGGTTACTTGTGCAGTTGCATCCTGGAGGGCTGTCGGCCAAAAGAAACCTTGCCGGAATGCTTTGCCGGCAAGTGCTCTTGCGCCAATGTGGTGACCACAAATGCCTCCATGTATCTCGGCCAACAGCTTCTGTCCATTTTCCCGGTGAATACACTTCAATTTCACACCGTTGAGTCTTCTTCTGTACAGTGCGTTGTCGACAAACTGGTACATACTTGACTGCCGGGCTACTCTTTCCGCTTCTTCTTGCTCTTCGGGAAGTTCTCCTGTCTGAAGGAAACGGACGATCTGTTGTGCCCATGCTGGAGCTTGTGGCTCGACAACAAGGACTAAAGGCACATCTGCTGCTGTGGGAACATCTGCTTCTACGGTGAGAAACTGCGGCTCAGCCGGAGCTTGACGTTCCCCGGCAAGCTTGCCAGAGCAAAACTTGTCGGGAGCGTCTGCTTCAACGGAACAAACCCTGGGGTTTGCCGGAGCAGACTGCTCCCCAGCACTCTTGGTGTTGATCTTGGGGACCTTCTTGGCGGCGGCTTCGGGAAGCTCTGCCGGAAAATAGTCACCAGAAATTAACTTCCTCTTCTTGCTCTGTCCAGTTGATGGCGTCACAGATGGTTGAGCCAGCTTGAGCACAAAGATCCCTGGTTCCACAGGTAACTTAAGTGATGCGCACTTTGACAGGCCATCGGCAATGTCGTTCTGAGCTCTTGGAACATGTTCCATCTGTAGGCTCACAAAGTGCTCTTCTAGCTTCCTCACTTCATCAACGTAGGCTTCCATCAACGGACTCTGATAACTCTTATTTACTTGGCAGACGACAAGCTGCGAGTCAACCCTGACGATGAGCTTCTTGATCCCAAGGTCTGTCGCGATCCTGAGACCAGCAAGCAATCCATCATACTCTGCAGTATTGTTTGTTGCTTGTTCCTTGGGAAAGTGCATCTGGACTACGTACTTAAGGTGCTCTCCGGTGGGTGCGACAAGCAGTACACCAGCACCGGCGCCATGCAACGAGAAAGCACCATCGAAGTACATCAGCCACTCTTTGCTTGCCTCCTTGACGGGGATGCTCGTTTCTGGAATTTCTTCGTCGGGCGTTGGCGTCCACTCTGCTATGAATTATGCCAATGCTATGGTTTGGATAGTTGAAGTGCTTTCAAACTTGAGGCCAAAGCTTGACAGTTCCAGTGCCCACTCAACAATCCTGCCTGTTGCTTCTGGATTCTGCAGTATCCTCTTCAGCGGAAAACGAGTGACAACTGTTATCTCATGTGCTTGGAAGTAATGGCGCAGCTTTCTCGAGGCCATGAGAAGGCCGAAAAGCAATTTTTGCACACCAGAGTACCTTGACCTAGCCCCCTGCAGAAGGGAACTGACAAAGTAGACTGGGCGCTGCACCATTTTCTTCTGTATCTCCTCGGGCGCCTGCGCGGATCCATCTTTGCCGGGACCAGAGCTTGTCGGGGAAGCCCCCTGCTTATCGCTGGATGCGCTCGCCGTGGTTGCTGGCTCATCATCTGCCTCCCTCTCCGCTACTAACGCAGCACTAACCACTTGATTGGTTGCCGCCAGATACAGCAGCAACTTCTCTTGTGGCTTAGGTGCGACAAGTATTGGAGTGGAGGACAGGTATCTCTTCAAGTCCTGCAGCGCAGCCTCCGCTTCCGGAGCCCATTTCATTGGACCTGCCTTTTTCAAAATTTTGAAAAACGGCAGGGCGCGCTCAGCAGACTTAGAGATAAACCTGCTGAGAGCCGCCACGCAGCCGGCAAGTCTCCGTACATCCTTGACGCGCTTCGGTGCTTCAATCTGCTCAATGGCCTTGATCTTGTCGGGATTGGCTTCAATTCCCCGCTGAGACACGAAGAACCCGAGAAGCTTGCCGAAAGGGACTCCAAACACGCACTTCTCGGGGTTGAGCTTGAGGCTGATCTTGCGCAGATTTGCGAAAGTCTCGTCTAAATCTTGAATCAGAGTTGCCTTATCCTTGCTTTGACCACTATGTCGTCCATGTGGGCTTCCACATTTCTGTGTATTTGCGGTTCAAAAGCAGTATTGACTACCCTTGCAAATGTTGAACCAGCATTCTTTAAACCGAAAGGCATACGTATGAAACAGTACGTGCCACAGGGAGTGATGAATGCGGTTTTCTCCTCATCCTCTTCTGCCATGAAGATCTGATGGTATCCTGAGTATGCGTCAAGAAACAAAAGCAAGTCACATCCGGCCGTGGAGTCAACAATCTGGTCGATGCGCGGCAAGGGAAATGGGTCTTTGGGACAAGCTTTATTGACATCGGTAAAGTCGATACAAAGCCTCCATTTCCCGTTTGCCTTGCGCACGACTACAGGATTGGCCAACCACGTAGGATGGAGCACTCCTCTGACGAGGCCTGCTGCTTCCAACTTCTTGATCTCTTCTGCGATGAATTCTTGGCGCTCCACTGCTTGCTTTCTGACTTTCTGCTTGACGGGCCGCGCATGAGGACAGACGGCAAGGTGGTGCTCAATTACTTTCCTGGGAACACCGGGGATGTCAGACGGTTGCCACGCAAACACATCGACGTTCGCCCGCAGGAAAGCAATGAGTGGCACTGATGGTGAAAGTACCACCAGTGCCGTCCTCCTTGGCGGACACCTTCTTGGTTGCTAGCGGAGCTGCCATTGTCTTCTTACACTTGCCGGTGGCGCTCGATGGTGCGTCCTCGACGGTAGCGCAGCACTTCGAAGAGGTGCGCTTGCCGGAGTGAGCATCAGAACTCTTGCCGGACTTGGTCTTCTTATTCCCCCGGGGAGCTTCGGCGGCAAGTGGCTTGCGATCTGTTGCGGCTGCTGCTTCCCGGTAGATTTTGTCGGCGCAGATAAGAGCATCCTTCTTGTCGCCAGGGACAGAGATGACACTTATCGGGCCTGGCATCTTCAGCATGTTATACGCATAGTGAGAGGCCGCCATGAACTTGGCGAGTGCTGGACGACCGAGAATCCCATTGTAAGGCAATGGAAAATCGGTGATGTCAAAAGTGACCCTCTCAGTTCTGAAGTTCAACTCGCTGCCAAATGTCACCGGCAACATGATCTTCCCCTTCGGCTTGCTCCTTCCCGGGTTGATTCCTTGGAATGTGCCGGTCTCTTCGAGCTCGCTGTCAAGGACCTGGAGTTTCCTGAGCACAGCGGAGGAGATCAGGTTCAAGCCGGCCCCGCCGTCAACTAGCATCTTAGTGACCTTGAGGTTGCGGATAGTTGGTGAAACCAACATCGGCAAGGACCCGACAGCAGTTGTGCGATCAGGGTGGTCCTCAATATCAAAGATGATAGGCGTGCTGGACCATTTCAGAAGCTTGCATGACTCAACGGGTGGTTCTGCCGCATTGACTTCCCGCACCCACTGCTTGAGTTGGCGGTGTGAAGTATGCAGAGAAGCACCGCCGTCAACGCACAAGACCTCTGTGGCTTTCTGGAACTCCTGCTCACTCGTTTCATCATCATCCATGTCTTCGTCGTCGTCGCCATCTTCATCCTTGTCGCGACCGCGAGGAGGTCTGTCTCCTTGCCACTGCTTGGCCTTGCCGCGGCGTCCTCCCCGGCCGGGGCGCTTCGTACCGGATCCTCCAGCACCTCCTTGGGCTTTCTCCTTGTCGCGTCGCTCGTACTCGGCCTTTTGTAGCTCGACAAGCTGCTCGACCTTCTTGCAGCTCTGGAGGTCATGGCCCTTGGTGCGGTGGATCTTGCAGTACTGTTTGTTGGTGTCGTCCTGCTTGTCGGCGGCCGCCACAGCCTAGCAGTTGGCGCATGCGGCAACCTCCTTGCCGGAGCTACCAGCCTTGGCTTTCTTGGCGCCACCTTCATTGCCGGACTGCTCAACAACTAGCACATCTTTGCCTTTCCTCTTCCTGTTGTTCCGCCGCCGGCTTTTCTTTGCCGGGGCAGCATGATCGCTGTCAGATCCTCCTGTTCCTGTATTCTCTCCGGGGAGTTTCCTCCCTTCCTCAGCACGTGCACACCTGTCGGCCAGGGCATACAGCTCACTGACGTCTCTAATCTTGCACATTGCCATCTCCTCCCACATCCTGCGGTTACGCACATTCTGATGGAACGCGCTGATGACTGCGGCAGGGTGGACATCTGGGATGTTGCGTTGCACATGGCTGAATCTCTGGATGTACTTGCGCAGGGGCTCTCCTTCTTTCTGGGCAAGCAGATGAAGATCACTCTCCTGGCCATGAGGTTTGTGGCTGCCTGTAAAGGCGCCGACAAACTGATGGCATAGGTCTGCCCAGGAAGATATGGAGTTGTCCGGCAAGTGCATGAGCCAGGACCTGACGTTGGGCTTGAGCACCAGCGGGAAGTAGTTGGCAAGGATCTTGTCGTCCCGCCCCCCAGCAGTTTGCACCGCGATGGTGTAGATGCTGAGGAACTCCGACGGATGCAACTTGCCGTCATACTTCTCGGGTATGTCTGGCTTGAAATTCTTCGTGCTGGGCCACTAGACTTGCCGCAGCTCACGGGTAAACGCAGGGCAACCTACCGCGTACGACAGGTCGCCTGGTTCCCCTGGCGCAAGCATGTCGACAGTGGGCCCAGCGCGCTGGTCTGACTGACGTCGCGCTTCTCTTTGACGCTCGATGCGAGTACGAGCGGCTTCTTGCTGTCGTTCGTGAAGAACTTGGCGTTGATCGCGACGAGCTCGTGGATCTGATGAAGCAGTGGAGTCGCTGTCGCGGTGGACCCGGCGAGTCGGCGATCTTGGCCTTCGGGGCGGAGAGTGCACGGTGGTTGCACCCCCACCGGTCTTGTCGCCATCGGGTCGCGCCTGGCTGACTTGCCGCGGTTGCGACGTAGTCGGCTGCCGTGGAGTGTCGCCGTTTGCGAAGCCGATGAGCTCTGAATGGTGGCCCTCCAGTCGTCGATCTTGTCTGGCGTTGGAGGGAAGTCTAGGAGCAGTTGAGCTCGTGCCAAAGCTTCTGCTGGAGTGGCGGGTAGCGGTGGCGAACGGTGCGAGGAGCGGGATATGCTCGGATTTCTAACTGCGTTAGAAGGAGCAATATCCCGTCCAGGCGATCGTGCCTCGCTCACGCCAGCACGTTGGCGCGCATGCTGGCCTGGAGCATCCCGAGATCCCCAGCTCGATCTGGGTCCAGCGAGCGTATGGTACCGTGAGTACCACGACGCTGCCGGTCCTGCGTCTCCTGAGATGGGTGCGATGCACCTACGGACGCTCGGTCGTCGTGGGAGCCGGCTACACCGCCGATGGGCAGCGCAGCCTTGTCCTTGGACCTGGCGGCACCGTGGGCTCCCTCGTCGACGCCCGTTCTTCCGCCGGCATCTTCCCCACCAGCCGTTTGCTCCGGCGGCGGTGGGTCTATTGCGGACGGAGCAGCCGCCTCCGAAGCCTTCTTCTTTGGCGGCATGTTGATGAAGATGATGAAGATCTAGCTCGTGTGAATGCCGGATCAGGTTCACACAACCTCGACGCCCCCTACCTGGCGCGCCAAAGATGTCGGGGAAACTGATCCACGAGCACCTATGGGGACCGAGCCCCTTTCGGTTCGGCGGGGGGCGGAGGTCGCACGAAGAGCAGATCGAGGCGGAGCACACGAGCAGTTTACCCAGCTTCGGAGCTCTCCGGAGAGATAATACTCCTACTGTTGCTTTGTGGTTTGTATTGAGTTCTTGCTCGGGAGCGCTGAGTGCTACAGCACGCACCAGCAGCTAACAAGACCGAGCGTGAGCGTTCTACTGTCCCCCCCCCCTCTACGTTGTGCATGGGCCTCCTTTTATATGCTCAAGGGGTCTCCAACAGGTGGCAACGTAGACAAGGGTAAAAGATGGAAAGGTGTTGCGGTTGGTACAGCTACCTGTACAGTGTATCCTACCTAACCCTGACGGCAGGGGACAAGGGCATTAAATGCCCGTCTGCGTCATCCAAACAGTGCAGAAAGGGACCGTCAGGGACGCCACCGTTCGCCACGATGGCGATCTTGTCAGCGCCGTTTGCCACCGCGTACCCCTGGCTGCACAGCCTCTCGCCATGTACGCTTGGGATAGTCCTTGAGCGACACGTTGGTGGATGTGCTGGAGCGTGGGTACGGAGTGGTAGCCTGCCGCGGCAAAGTGCCTTGCCGCGGTCGTTGTCTTGTCGCGTCCGGAAGCTTGCCGCTCGCCGGGCCTCGCCGGGACGCGTGGTGCGTCGCGGTAAGTACCTTGAGATGCCTTGGTTGGCCTTCCCGGCAAGCTCCTCTTGCCGGGGTCTTGTGCCTTGAGTGGCCTTCCCGGCAAGCTCCTCTTGCCGGGGCTTTGTCTTCTTGGCTTGAATACTTTGTTCTTGAATGGCTCAAAAGGAGCCACAGAGGGCCTTGGCGGTCGCCCGGCAAGCCTTGCCGCGGGGTGCTGCGACTGCCCGTGCACAAGTTCGGGATACTAGGGTACCCCTACTCTAGTACACCGACACCGTGTTTCGATCGCCGCCAGTGAGTCGCCCTCTATCGGAATAGCCGCCAGACGGGACGCTGCTGCAATTATATTATCCAAAGGGCTCGGAAAGTGACCCGGCGGCGCAGGCACATACGGCGGCGGGTTGTCCGTTCGTCGAGGTGGTTCTATCAGGCGTGGCTGATCCGGCGCCGCTCTAGGCGCATCGGTTCGGTTTACGGCTGCTGGATTGCTCGTCCCCGCCCCTGGCGTATTAAAGAGGTTTAAACCTTCAAAGACCGACGGCAGGCGCGATCGATATTTCCGCCGCATTACCTCATTCGATGCATTTTGATCCAACGCCAGCCGGTAATTCTGTGCCTGTATCAACTGTGACTGGGCATCCAAAGCGGCCCGTTCCTCGGCCATCCTCGTATCCTCAACCGCCAGGTCCTCCTTGGCCTGCGCTATCTAGTCTTTCAGCTTTGCAACATCCGCATTATGCTGGTCCTGCGTCTCCGGGGTAACTACCGCGGTTAGCAAGGTCGCCCAAGCATCCATCAGATCGGAAAGAACTTGAACCGGCCGGCGTACCGGGCCTCCTGCCGCGGCTGCTGTTGAAGATTGCAAGGTAGGTTGTGTTCCGGCCATGTAAATAGTAACCCGACTTGGCGGTTCAAGGAGATCCGGAATACTGCCGCCGTCGGAATATCCTTTGAACCCATCGTCATGGACTTGGTACAGGGACTCAGTTTCACCGATGGATGATTCGCTGTCGGAATAAACAACTGTCTCACCTTCAGACACCGGTTCAGATCCAGCCCCATAGACGCATCCTACGAATGCCCGCTTCACAGCAGGTTTAACCTGGGTAGGGTTTGCACGCTGAGCTGTTTCGACGAGGTCGTTGCAGATGTCCAGCTCAGGACCCGGTTCGTCGATCTTGCCGATGAAGACATGGATTCCTCCAAAGGGGACCCGGTATCCGTACTCGATTGAGCCGGTCTCGAGGCCCCATCCTTCGTTGTCGATGTAGATCTTGCCGCGACGACTCTTGGTCATCCGGCCAACTGTGTACCCTTTGAGTCCTTCAAAGCTTCCCTTCAAGAACTCGAAACCATCGTGCGATAGCCCCACGGTGGGCGCCAACTGTCGTGGAATTAACACGTCAGATGTCTTCTTGGAAAGACTTAGTCGTGGAGCCATCGCGACGGGTTAGCTTGAAGGGGTTAAACCGGACAAGGGACACGGGAGTTTATACTAGTTCGGCCCTTCGATGAAGGTAAAAGCCTACGTCTAGTTGTGATGGAATTGATTGAGTTTCGATGCGCAGGGAGCGAATACGCTAGCCTGAGCCTCGAGTTGTTGTCTATCCCTAAACCGCCGCCGGGTCACCCCTTTTTATACTCAGGAGGACCCCGGCCGGTCTACAGAGTCCTGAGGTTGGCGTATACAAGTGCCAGCCTAGGTCTCTCCCTTTCTTTCTTATAGTACAAGTTTATACAATCATGGCGGTTTACAATCATGGGCCCTAAATCGCCGTGGGCTCTGGGCCTCTAAGCTTCATCCGTAAAGCGCCATCCTCTGGATTGTCTTGAGCTTCAGTGTAGCTAAAGGTGAACTGGCCCCTCCTGGCCGGTTTACCCTTAGCAGTTATATCCTCAACACATACTATTTTACACAAATAGTATAGGAGTATCTCTACTCCTAATCTCTACTAGTAGACTGCCCGTGCGTTGCCACGGGCTTTTTAAAAATTAAAAATCTTACTGTCTCATCATGATCATGTTTTATTGAAAAAGTATCGGATTTTTATGGATATATGATATTCCTCATTGCAATTAATGTCACTAAATTTATTGATTCGTCAACCATGGGTAAGTGCAAAAGTAAATGAATCTAAGTTGAGTGAAATAAGGGAGGGTCAAATGAAGGAACAAATGAATGGTGCACATGCCTTAATTACTTCTTCTCCACCCTGAAAATGGAACAAATGAATCATGGGCCGCCAAGCGGCCAAGCCGGTCGTCGCTGGCTGGAGCGACGGTGACCGAGACTACTCTCTTTGCATTCACTCTATCTCATTTGCATCTCGGTTTTCCTCACCGAAGATATGTAGCTGAGCCAATTGAGTGAAAGTTGTTTATTCCTTTGCTCTTCTTCCTACTTCCAGGATTAATTGCATTGTTATGTTTCCCTTCTCTCTTTGTTGACTTATGATGCATCGAGGCTGCGGATGTAGTGTAAAAGTTGATGGGATTGAGTGAGAAAGAGCGAGGTGGGAATATTATTGCAGTAACAACCTTGTTTTGCATCACAAGCATACCAGATTAGTTCTTTTTTCTGAGGTGTACCAGATGCAGCGGACGGGCGGAGGGGCACTTGTGTTGTACCATGGTGTTTTTTCTTTGCATAAACGAAACGTTTTCTTAGATCTTAGTCAATTCACTTAAAATAGGACTGCGGGATTAATTACTGAAAACACAAGGTTTTTTTTTGTAAAATGTGCGACAACATACGGGCAGGAGCACTAAGTGCTTTAGTATTAGGGAAAGATATGCCTGTGCGTTGCAACAGGGAGATATTGACATACCCATTGAAGTATCCGAGGCTGTTTGGATGGAGACCTGAGGTCCATGCCTGGTGAAAAACGATGCCTGAGAATGATGAGATTTTTGCCTGGCCAGGCATATGGCGTTTGGTTCACGACCTGAGCCTGCCGCTGCGTACCGTACAAATTAGTACATAAAAAACTTCACAACCACTTGTACTATGCAAGAGAAATAGTAAAATAATGCCAGGCAGCTGCATCAGCACGCCCAGGCGTAAGAAATGGGTAGCCTTGTACAGGCTAATCACATGCCTGGTGGCCGGAACATGCTAATGACTTTTATCAGCTTTTCCAGGCCAGGCTAGAGGCAGATGTCCAGGACACCAACCAAACATACTTCAGGCACATCCCAGGCTAGCTTGTGGCCAGGCAATTTTGCGTCAGCACGGCCAAACAACATTTGAATTGTGTCCGGTCACAGCAGAGAGACGTACATTGAGGTCTAGCAGAAATTATGTGTGCCCCTCCCACATACTTCCTCCGTTCGGAAATACTTGTCCTAGAAATGGTTGTATCTAGACTTATTTTAGTTTTAGATACAACCATTTTTAAGACAAGTATTTCTGAACGGAGGGAGTACCTCGGTATTATAACACAAGCCTATATGTGGTTCCCAACATATGTGTGTGTAGCATTTTGTATTGTAACATTTTCCTGGTTCGTTTCTCCTTCGCATGGCTCTGCTGAGTTCTTAGCAGCTTATTGTCTTTGCTCCATTCAGTTTCATCTTTTTTGGATTTACCGTAGCAAGAAAAGTTTAGTGTACCATTGAGAATCATCTATTCATAATAAAATGTACAAATCAAAATTCGGTCGCTCTTTAAATTTATCTGGTCGGTAGAGAAAATTATGATGTGTGCAAAAGATTAATACAGATTACAATCTTCCTAAAAAAGCGGCGAGGTGCAAAGTGAGTTGAAGAATTGTCTTCTAATAAATTGTATAGTATGTGTGTGTAGTGTACATCTTTATACAGAAGAAGGCTCATAGTTACGAGCACGTACACTCAATTCTGCCCTTTTTTTGTCTCTGGAAAACTGGAAACATTTCAGCTCCAAACTTGGTTCCACGATTACAGAAAATGGTTTTGAGATGTACCTGGTGCGTGTTCAAGAAAAGACAGAGAGCATCGTTTCAGAGGTTTGTTGAATATATGGCCTGCTCGGCACGCTTCCATGAACAATTCTGCAAAGCACAATGGGAACATGTCAAATATATTATTCCATGAAGGGCCATAGAACAACATTTCTCCATCGGATGCATGTTTTATGTAGTTTAGATTCGACATCCTACTAAATCACTCCTAGACATCTACATTGAGGCTAACACTCAGTTTTTACAGTCTTATAAGCGCATATCCATTCACAGCCAGTTTTCATTTAGTCGCATTGCACAATCCCCCAACAATATAATTTAACAGTAAATCACCATGTAACTGGGTCACAATCTCAGGAGAAGTTCATATGTGTTATCTGCATGCAGATATGGTATGAGTCATCATCCTGAAGAAATCCTGTACCTGCTGATGGTCCTGAAGAAATCCCATGTAGCTGCAGAAGTGGCCGCTTGAACCACCCAACCCCGTCGCCACCACCCAGAGCCGCTCGCCGCCATGGACGGTCGCTAAGTATGTCTGCGTTGACCGCAGGCGAGTGCGCGCGTCCGACACATCCGGCCCCACCGTCGGTGACAACTGCCTCCTTCGCCCGTGCGTTGCTACGGAAGATACGCTATTGAAACCTTGTCATGATAGGGAAAATAGGATACAACTCACCATCAGTTCTAGAAGATATATATTGGTATGATCAGTAACAAACATACACGTGGACACACCAAGTAAAAATACACCCTACTAATCCCAATTGATATTTCATCCACCCTTGTCCCAAGCATGCATACTTATAGACAACTTAAAATGTCAGATCCTTCAAAACTATATGATATGATCGATTACTACAGAACAAAAAGATGAACCAAGTAAATTTATTTTTCTTTTATTAATTTCAATATGAGAACTACAGAACTCATTCCATGTAGACTTTCGTGAGTTAGAGTTCCTTCATAAGTCAATGAACTTGGTAATCAGCAGACAACTTACTAACTATTTACACATCTTGATTCAACAGAATGCAAGCACCTGATTTGTAACATAGCGATTGAACTGTAGAACCTCTAGAAGGGAGAGCAGGATACTCCAGTTGGCTGAATGTGGGAGGAATAGAACATTTTGAAATGCACCTGAGCTCTTGGGGCATCATTCATTTGATTCGAACTCACTTGGAGTTCCACCGTATATATAGACATATGTATGGACACACCAGTGAAGTATCGTGTTCTCACTTCAATTTTGGTTGCTCCAAATACTTCTAAAGAATCAACTACCCTGCACCATATATGAAATCAATAAGTACATCTGGCACAAAATAGCTGAGATAATAGTTTTGTAGTTACAGAAGTGTGAAATTCAGCCTGCATCTTAAATAAAAAAATGATATCTGAATTATCATTCTAAGTGTCACTCTTAGCTATCAATATGAACAGACTGAATCACCCATCTATTACTGCATTCAAAATGCATATCATAGAGTGACTCGAGATTTTAAACAAAACACAAAGATGTCCATTCAGGATAAAATAACCTCGGATGCATTTACAGAGAAGTGATATGAATAGAAAAAGGCCATACTATCTAGTGCTTGGTTGGTGTGAAGTTACTATTCTAAGATTGACAAAAGTGTCATAAGTATTTAATTGCAGTAAAAAGAACGAGCCTAGGAGTATCTATTTTTTGTTCCATTATGCGTTGCATTTACAGCTCATTCTAACCTTACTGACTCATAACAATCAAGCCTAAAAACCATAACCTGACCATGGACAAAGACAAAGACAAAATGGCCAAAAAAATCTATAAATAGAATTGTAGCAATAGTATTGCGTACCAACGAAAACTAAATGGCAGACCCTGGTTCTTTTATAGGCCACTTGAAATTGAACAAGGATTCAGATTAGCACCTGATCGGCACCAATGCAACCGATGCGGACACGAGCTTGGACTCTTCGACGGCGACGACAAAGTGACCGATGGCGCCCTTTGGTCATCTTCTCGTGGAAAAGAAAGTCACCGCTGCTCGCGGCCCTTGACAAGGTTGAGCTCCGAGTCATCCAAGTCGGCGCCGTCGTTCTGCTCTCATAGTTAAAAAAACAAAGGTAATGTACCACACCAACAGGCAAGTAGTCCGAATCAACTTTCAGATTTCATATGGTTAGATATAGTAGACTAAATTAATTAGGCAGGGTTTGTGTACACATCAGTAACAAAATCAATAAGGCAAAAAGTCATTACCCCTAATATTTGATAGAGACAATGGCACCGACACAGGATCATGGCAAAGCAAAATCCATTTTTATCACCAACAAGAAATGAAAAAACAAATTATTGGTGCTTCCTTTCTCTGTAGTTCTGAACCACTACTTGCATTGTGTGGATAACAGGTAACTTACATATAACAAGAACGCTTTATAATTTGGAAGTATATGATATAAACATGGACAACAATGTTCTCTCAAAATCTGTAGCAATCAATGGAAAGAAGTAAAAGCTAATCTCCTAACACTACAATATTCTCAGGTATGTATAGAGAATAGGGGTCATCTTACTATGCCAGGTACAAAATTGACAGAGACAATGATACTGCTAGTAGTCATCCATTTAATGCTGCTGTAGAAAGACCACCAATAGGCACCCCTCAACTATACTGGAATTTTCACTCATAAATCCAGGGCTAGTATGCCTATAGAAGTGTTAGTAATACATCAGGTAGTTTTCTTTCCTTTAGATGGGATTTGGAAGAATTAGTGATACTAAAAACATGATGGCGTGAGTAGTTAAACCATTACCGCTCATTCTAACCTTACTGACTCATAACAATCAAGCCTAAAAACCATGATCTGACCATGGACAAAGATAAAGACAAAATGGCCAAAAATCTATAAATAGAATTGTAGCAATAGTATTGCGTACCAACGAAAACTAAATGGCAGTGTGATGGTAATGTGCATTCGACCCTGGTTCTTTTATAGGCCACTTGAAATTGGACAAGGATTCAGATTAGCACCTGATCGGCACCAATGCAACCGATGCGGACACGAGCTTGGGCTCTTCGACGGCGACGACAAAGTGGCCGATGGCGCCCTTGGTCATCTTCTCGTGGAAAAGAAAGTCACCGCTGCTCGCAGCCCTTGACAAGGTTGAGCTTCGAGTCATCCACGTCGGCGCCGTCATTCTGCTCTCATAGTTAAAAAAACAAAGGTAATGTACCACACCACCACGCAAGTAGTCCGAATCAACTTTCAGATTTCATATGGTTAGATAAAGTAGACTAAATTAATTAGGCAGGGTTTGTGTACACATCAGTAACAAAATCAATAATCAATAAGGCAAAGTTAGGCAAATCCACATACTGAAAAAGCATTGTTAATGCAGTGTGAAATAAGAGAGGGATGGAACATAGAATACCTGTTTTCATCATATGGTAAGAGAAGATGTGCAGCAAAACAAGTTGTGCCATTTGAAGATGAGTGTAACCATGGACAATTAGGTCAACATGTCCTGATGCTAACAAAACCAGGGACACCTGATTTAGTACTAAAATTATGTTAATGTCAAAAGTGCAAGGCCCCTATAAAAAACGCCCACTGTAACTATGTTTTAGTTCTTCATCACTCCTTCCACTTTCCTGAAAAAAGGAAAAGGAATAGGGCAATATTAACAAGGGGATATCTTACTGAAAAAAGGAAAAGGAATAGGGCAATATTAACAATGAATATCTTATACTTATCAAAAATGTTGAAGTGGTATCCCAGGCCAAAATAATTAAAATTGCAATTGATCTAACACAAATTCATGTGTAGCTGAATCTGTAATGTTCATGTGAACGAATGTGAACAAATGACACAGCAGAAAACAACAGTACGCATGCCTGATATTTAAACCTGATTATAAGCAGAAGATGAACATCGTAACTGAAATTGAAGAAAAAACCTGAAACCGTTTGATGCAATTCAAAATCTTGTCAATAGCATCTTGACACCATTCTAAGATCCGTGGCAATTTGAGCATTGCAGCTCCTAGAAGTATGTCAATAGAGAAAGGGGGGAAGGCCGATTGAATCCACGGACGATGACGAAGCGGCGGCGGCGGCCCTCGATGGAAAAGGGGGAAAGCGGAGGTTGGGATTGACGTACATGGGCCTCGAAATACCTGTGTTCGTCCTCCAAACAATTTAAGGCCAGCACGGTCTCCTCCAATCAGGGCAAAGCGACCACGCCCTTAGGGATCCACGGCGATGGCGGCGGCATCCCCGGGGATTCGCGGTGGCGGCGGTGGCGTGCGGCATCCCTGGAGCAGCAGATTCCTCGTGCCTGCGGTCGTTCGGCATGGTCGGGCGGCTAGGGTTTCTAGCACGAATAGGGAGTGAAGGAGCGCGGGCGGATCTGACCGGTGCCTCGGCTGCTCGGGTGGATCCGCGGCCTAGGAGAGGAGTCGTCGCCGGCAGTGCGCGATGGAGTGGAGGCCAGGGTTGGAGAGGAGGACGGTGGCTCGCTTGGGGGATCAGGGGCGAGGCAGGCGGAGGGAGCAACAGCGGAGCAGCGCGGCCAGGGACGGCGGCGGGCGGCGAACCCTAGAGAGGACCGAGCGACATCGAGCGATTTTTTTTCGCTGGTTAATTTTCGCCGGTTAGTTCGTGTCACATGGGTGCAACGTGAGGTTAGGCGCACGGGGGCGGGTGTGGGACTCGGCACTGAGGGTTTTTCTTGGTTCATCGCGGCTGAGCGGGAGGTGGGAGCAGGTACCAAAAAAGACCGGGTGAGGTGGGACGAAAATAAAACCCGGAACGCGACCTACCAACTGAGACATTAGGAGTAGAGATACTCGTAATGAACGAGTTGGTTGAATAGTCCCACCACTTTCGTCTGGTTTATTCCATCTCACCTCCCATCACCCCTCCCACGTTATTTTTTTCTTCTTCGCACTTAAAACCGAATCGCGTGTGCCGCTCCTTCCATTTATTCGTGCTTGCTTTGGCAGGTGTCAATTCAATTCAATCATGTAAATATCGTGTCTGACACTCCTTCCATTTATTCGTGCTTACTTTGGCAGGTGTCGATTCAATTCAATCATGTAAATATTTCGTAATTAAGAATTCAGAAATAATACCATGTACATGAGATCACCTTCCAAATAGATCACCTCCCTCTCCGATTTATTTCTCACACCGATCCCCTTCCATACTTAGCTCCACTAGGAAAAAAACACAACCGTCAAAGCCACGCCCTCACATAATCACGTATCACAATGTGAAAATTATTTATATTGTTTTCCTATTTAAATGTATTTTCTCTACTCCTAAAGGAGAGTTGGTAGGCCGGTACCCGCGGGTTTTTTTGCCTCACATCCCACCACTACCTCCCATTCGATTTTTTCCCTCTCATTAGAAAACCAAGAAAACCAAACTCCACTAAAAACCGTAGGCCGCCACTTCTTTAATATTTACTCCCAGGAAAGAAAGACGCGTTGATTTGGGCCAAAAGAAATTACTCCATTTCATCTTGATTGGGCTATAAAAAATAAAGAATCGTCTTGATTAGGTTTCCAAAATCAAGGACACGACTTGATTTGGCTATAAAAATAAAGAATACCTTGATTAGACTTCCAAAAACAAGAACGCCCCTTGATTTGCCTTCAAAAAAAGGAGACACATGTGAAAAAAACCCACGCTGCCACTCCTCTCCCTGGCGAGATCATTTGTCTAGGATTATATACATCGCCGCTGCCGCCGCCGTCAATCTCCAAGGACGTCGCCGACCGCCGACGTCGTCGAGGATCAGCACGACACCACCATCGCGGATCCGTAGGACACCGCCGGCGCAGAGATCACCAGGGCGCCGACGTCGCGGATCGCCAAGAGGCCGCGGATCCCTAGGACGTCACTGCTGCGGTATTTTCATGTTCGAGTTTGCTCTTTTAGAGGTACGTAGTCTGTGACATCAACATCCTGCCGCTGCCCACATCGACCCTTGTCGCCAACGCGCGCCGGCTGCACCCCATGCTAGCATCCATTGAGGTCTGGGGCAAGGTCCGTTCGTAGCTACCGTGCCTTGGCTCTGCCTGCGTCGCCCTCGGGAGTGGAGGCACAGTGAGCGGATTGTACAAGATAATACGTCGCCCTAGGTACGTCCCAAGCGCTTATTACGTCGGGTATGCACGTATATGATGACACATGTTGATCGATTTGATGGCTAAAAAGTAACATGTGACTGGAAGTTCTACAATTAGGTATGTTTACAACTGGGAAACTACTCTTCTTTGAGAATTATTTTAGTATATTACCCTCGGTCCTATATTGTTCACAAGATTTGAATTGATCACAACAACGATGACCTTGGTAACGTTCCTTTCCCTTAGTTTTAGTCTATGAAGCATATGTGGAAATATATACATAATTGCTTTGCACACACTTAAATAATCATGTATTATATATTGTTTGGATTTGGATTCCACAGTAAGTAATGTAGTAGCATTTAGTCATGCATATTTCTACATGTTACTATTATGTGCAGGACGTCTATATTCTTGCATGAAGGAAACCAAATTTCCATATGGATGGCACTTATTTCTTCAAATACCTATACTGAATGTGCCCTACTGCAGCCTCTCATTTACACAGCCATGTCATGTCCTTTGTTTAATTGCACTGGACTTTTGGTGCTATGTCGGACATGACAGGTTTTGTTGCTTAAACACATATACTAACAGAAATAAGCATCAGGTATGTAAACTGAATTTCAGTCTGAGTCATGCTAAATCGACAGTAGACTTTGAAAATTATGAGGACAGTGTGCCTATAGTCTGTACCTAACTGAAACCATGCATGTTAGGCTCATAGGAGGAATGGCTTTAAGCTCTCCGTTCTGTGTTTTCCATAGTTATTGATGATTTTTCTTAAGGCCAGTGATTTGTTCCAGCACAACTTTACATGCAGGATCTTTGGTTTTGTCCTGTATCGGTTACTTGTGAACTGCAAAACCGTTATATGTACGATATAATTTTGAATGGGGAATATAGTTCGTAACTATCTGAATATTTCTTTTTGTACAATTGATGAATCATTTCCTGTTCGTTCTGCAGAAATCTGTACATAGCTTCAAGTCGAAGGGGCACAATCTTACTCACATAGGACAAAAAGGAGTTTTTTTTTGCCCACGTCCAGGTTGTGGTAATGTAGGCATTCACTAAGTTTATATTGCATGACAACCTTTTTGCTTCTAATTTTCAACATCAGGATGAGTCTATAGTTGTAGTGTTCTCCTATCTAATGACGCTATCTATTCTACCCTACCTGCTATGTTTCACTAATTTGATTACATGAACATGCATGCCAATTCTACATAACTCAAGATGTTTTGCTGATTTCATTACATAAACTTAATGAAACTTCCTCTAACAGGATACTGAAATTCCAAACTTCTGATAGACATGTTTATTGATAGATATTTTTTTAAGAATCACGATGTGATATTTACTTGCCATTTGTTTCACTTATCTTTGTTGCGGTTCAACAACCTTGAAGACGGCTACCTCTCCTTCCTCAAGACTGGCTATCGTACGACATCGCTGGAATAAGAGGATCGAAGTTGAAGACTCGTCAGCTACTGCACCGAGCGAGGGTGCTGGAGAAGAAGTGACCAGTGCTCCCAAAAATTCAGCGGCTCACCTTGTTCGAGATGGACGATATGGTCTTGATCCAGGATGGTGGCATGCAGGCAAGGTGGCTCTGGAGATTGAGGGGACAGCCTTGCTTTGCCCGGATTTCAAAGATGGGGAACATGGTGATGTCAGTAGGAATTGGAGGGAGGATACGAGAGGATAGGGGCCCTGTCTGTGATGGACGAGATGCTCTTGATCCGGAGTGGAAGCTGTTTTGTTATGTTGACCCCCTACTTCTTGTTGTAATATGTTTGATACTTTTCTGCTTGTCAAACATTTACTCTATTACTAATATCCTTATTTTAACAAGGGGCACCTATAGTTAGTAGATGTTTCATTTAGTAGGCAGTATGATCTAATTAATTCACTGTCAGCTTCTCAGGTGGAAATCTTGCAGATCCTGCAAACCCTGACCAAGTTGTAGAGAAGCAAGAAGCAGGTGCAGAAACAGGTAATGAGAACCAACCAACAAGTGCCAGAAAGGAGAAGGAAACCCACACAGCTAGCTCGACGACATCTTGAGAGAGGTGTAACTGGTTGTTGTAGGGTTCGTCGCATCACGACGTCATAAATGTATCTTTTCAAGGTGTCCCTCAATTTTATTTTTGGATAATGCTCCTATATGTTAGTTTTCTGGCGCAACAGATAAATGAATTACGTGCCACCTTTTACAGTTTTTTCATATAAATATGGTTGTTCTATCTGTAGCAAGTCCAGTTTAGAAATTTTTAAACACCTCTGTGATCCTTTATGACATGAAACTTTGAAGCATTTGTATTTTCACTTATGCTCGTATAGAAAAGGCTGCCATGGGAAAGGATATAATATGATTCTTTTATTTTGCTAATTGTTTTTTGACTTTGTGTATAGCCGCTAATAAGAAGTCCTTTGATCTCAGATGCGAGTTTTTGGACGAACCCAAATATCTTGCGTCACTAATATACATGCTGACTAGAATGCTCCTTTATTTTGTAAATAGTGCATGACAAACTTTTTGTTAGAAACATAGATGGAGCATTAAAAGGAGAGAGAGGGGGGGTGGGTGGGTGGGTGTGCGGAAGGGAGGGAGGAAGAGAGAGAGATAGAGGGAGGGAGGATTGTGAGCTGGATTAAGGGCATCTCCAAGACGAACCCGCAAACCGCCCACATTCGTCCGGATCACTTTGTCCGAACCGCGGAAGCCATCCAACTCGGTCCTATATTGGTCCACAAGGTGGTCCAGACATGTTTTCTTTCGCAAACTGAAGACAAAAATGGGGGGCATTTGCGGAAGTTCGGACACCAGACATGTATGACTCTGATACCCCCGGCCCACCCAAAACCCTTTCCGGGCCACACGCCTCCATCCTTCCCATTTTGTCTTCTTCTTTCTCTCCCTCTTGCCTTCGCTGCCGCTCCATCACCCTGGCCGCAACGCAACACCCCTGCTGGAACACGTCTGTGTCGCGTCTAGCACAGTAGCAAGGCTCCACCTCGCTTTTCCTCGGTCGCTGTTAAAGGTGAAAACAATGCAGGGACATAATATTTGAACTACTGTTGCGGCAATTTGAACGTCCGTACCCATTGTATGCGGCTATTTGAACGTCTGTACCCATTGTCTGCGGCTATTTGATCGTGTAGACTTAAAAAATTGAGGAATGCCGGATGTATGCGGCTACGGTTGGATGTCGTCATCCCGCATCCGTGTCCGCAGACTGGTCCTCCCGTCTATGCACATATGCGGGAAGAAATTTGTGGGCTACCGTTGGAGATGCCCTAACGGAGATGGTGAGCGAGCTTGTATTTTTATGGCGAAGAAAGTGGGTGGTGAAGGAAGAAGAAAAAAAGTGATTTGATGATAAAAGTATATGATAGGCATGATTAGTATTGAGCCAATAGAATATGTATGGCCCGTTACAACACACGGGCAACTAAATATGTAAAAATCGTAGAGCCTAGATCTAGCTCTAGCATAATGCAGCCTGCACATCGAGTTTGGTCATGTGAAGCAAAATAGGTGAGCTGGTGACATGGCACATACGCCGCCTCTTCTCTTCGTCTCCAGAGACGCGTGCGCCAAAGAACAAATCCAAGACATGCTACCTGCTTCTACTGGTTTCTACATAGAGGGACTCGCTTAGATCATAGGCCAGTCGATTGCTGTAGAGCGCGCCGAGGTGATTCTACCATACTACCAGGGATTGCTCGTAATTTCAATTATCTTTTGTCTGTTAATGACTATCTTTTCTTTACATGTAAAATTTGACATGCATTATATTTATATATATGCAATTGGTACAAACATTTAAAAGCCTGTGGCAACGCACGGGCATTCTACTAGTATATATAAGTATATATGCATGCATTGATTCAACTGTTGATGGTTATTGACGTGCTTAGCATTTTACAAAGAGAAAAATGACTATGTTACAAGGAAAATTTACGTGCTTAGTAGTGAATTTGACTCGTGTACAAGGGAACTGACAACTTGTATGGTTGTTCGTCTCAAGAAATATAAATTTATTTTTTACTTCGGTTTATTCGGTTAACCGTTCGGTTTTTCGGTATATACCATAAAAACCAAAGTTCAAATCGCTGGTTGGTGGTGAAGCACAGGGATGCGGTGTATGGTCTGGAGTTCATCAACGAGGACGACGGGGGGTACGAGATGGACAGCTTCCGCCGTAAAGCTGATAGTACTCAAGATGATGATGATGTTGATGAATACGACGATGACGACGACGACGATGACGACGAGTACGAGGCCGAGGAAGAGTAGATCGGTGGGTGTCTCAAGATATCTGCACTTCCAGATGTGTTCCCATGCAAGCAGTATGTGTTGTCTTCCCAATATTGTTGGCTGGAAAGTAAGTAGGGCAAGAAGTAGAAGCATTGAACCTGGCTGTTTTCTGCTGGCGCAACTGAAAGCTGATTTTGCATGTTTTTCCCCATGCATGTATGTAAGCTTCCAATAAGGAACCAACCCATGATCTTATTGGTGATAGCATTATCATCACTAGGTAGGATTTATGATGTGGTACTTATTTGCTTTGTCAGAAAAGAATCCATTGTGAAAGAGAGAGATTTGCAAAACATGGGAAACGCTGCGTACTCCTTGGTACAACAGCACTGGATTGGTTGCAATTTATTCATCAATATATTATGTACAGAGTATTAAACTCCCAAAAGCACACAAAGGTACAGAACTGCTCCCTCTGTAACTTAATACTCCCAAAAGCACACAAAGGTACAGCACTGGGTTGGTTGCAATTTTTCATCAATATAGTATGTACAGAGTATAAGACATTTTTTTGGACATTGTCACAGCTTACAAGAGGAAGTTGTGGCCTGTGACAAATACAAAAAATTTGGCACCACCCACGGATCATCTTTGGTCGTCACTGATGACCGATAGCTATGCATGTCTGGCGGATGAACTTTGTTTCGCTTTTTGAAAAAAAAAACATATTGAAGTAGTACTTGGCTAGCTTTACACAACCCAAACAAAGTACAGAGGGGCGCTGATTTTTTGCTCTGGGGAGCATATGCTCCCTAATCATAAATAAATTTTAAAATTTGGATTTTTCGGTGGATGTTCATATTAGGGCAGCAAGTGTGCTTGACAATTTTCCTGTCATTGGGATAACAGTGCTTTGTTGGTGAAAAAAATAATTTAAGTGTAACATTTGGAATTCGATTTGTTTTTTTTTCACAGGTCAAAATGCTTAAGTTTTTCCCATTTGGGTGTGACAAGGAACACATCTTTTTATGTTTCCATTTTTTTATGTCTGTAAAATCCATTTTTGGCACGCAGGAGCATGTGCTCCCTAGAGCCAAAATGGATTTCTGTCTGAGTGTTAAACTCCCAAAAGCATGCACATGTATAGAACTAGTAGTAGTACTCCCTCCGTTTTTATTTACTCCCCATATTAGCTCCTAAGTCAAACTTTATATAGTTTGATCAAGTTTATGGAAAACAATCTAAATTTTCACAATAAAAATATATGTAGTATGAAAATTTGTTGAATAACGATTCTAATGGATTGGCTTGTGGATGTTAATTTTTTTGTATAAACTTTCAAAGTTTAGTAAGTTTGACCCGAAACAAAGCTAATATGCAAAGCAAATAAAAATAAAGAGAGTATATCACATCACAACACAATGGGCGGCCAAGAGCGATCGGTCGATCAGAAGCCACGTGCCAACCTCAGAACCACGCCATGATCCCGTCCTCATTGTCCTCTGAGTCGCTGTCGGCGTCCGAGAAATCTATTCCCTATGTAAAGAGAATACAAGACGCTTACAAGAGGAAGTCGCGGCGGTGACAAATACAATTTTTTTTGGTACCACTGACCCATCATCTTTGGTCGGTCGTCACTGATTACCGATAGGCGATGGCTATACATGTCTGGCGGATGGAACAAAAAAGGAGAAGAAACCATCGAAGTCGTATTTGGCCGGCTTTACACAAGCGAGACGGGAACGCGTACTCCCCGGACTCCGTAACCGCGAGCTGAACGAGGCACCGAACCTATAGCAAAGGCGTCCACACACCGGGGAGTAGACTCGTCAGACCCCCAACGAACCCCGCCGTCTCCGGGCTTCTACTCCACCGCGCCTCGACCTCGACCTCGCCGGCGGCGGACCCCGATGGCGTCGACGACGTTCCGGCGCTTCGGCGTGGCGGCGGCGGCCGCCGCGTTCATCGCCCTCGCTGCCTTCGGATCCGCCTCCGCCTCCAAGACGGCCTTCGTCAAGTCCACCGTCAAGGCCCACGACGTCGTCATCTTCTCCAAGTCCTACTGCCCGTAAGTCCCCTCTCCCTTCTCTCCCCGCCGCTCGATCCGCGTCGATCCGCTGCCTGCCTGCCTGCGCCGATGAACTGCGACCTTAGGATTTGGATGTGGTTGCTGCGTGTTCTGGTCTCGCTGATCTGACGGCGGCGCTGTAGGACGTCTAGATTCCAGGGCCTTGCTTAGTGATTCAGCCCCATGGCCTGGTCAAAAATTATTTTGGTCAGGAACAGAGATATTAGTTTCTCCTTTGCAGGATTTCTGTAGTCGGATTTCTGAACTTGGTCAAAATTGTTTGGATGAGGATGTAGCCAGAGGAACGGAGAGAATAGTCTCTCCTTTCCAGGATCCAACTATAGTGTGGTGATTCCTTGCTTTCTTTTGTACTAAAACCTGAGCCGAAATCGTTTGGACTGTCAGAACGCAGATCCAAGCCTCTATCTGCTCTTCTTTTTTTTAGATCATCAGGAAGGCAAAAAGGCCCCCCCCCCCCCCCCCGGGTTCCATTGAAAAATGAAACCAGAGTACAGAGTAAACAAAGTTATAAGATCATTGAAACAAAACAGGGGAAAATGAAAGCTAAAGACGTTCTCCATCACACCATTACATCAAACAAAACCAGAAACAGTTTTTGCGGCAAACATGCTGTCCTCCAAAACTCAGAGCACACCCAGATCGTAATCGCCTCCCAGGTTCACACTTCATGGCTGTGATGTTGACGAACGCCACTTTGGCCCTCTTCATAGGAGATTGCAATGGGGAGTCACTATCTCCAGTGGTGTACTTGGGCTGGGAGTGGGCAACTTTAGTTCCCAGGTTAGCTAGGAGTGAGGCGGAGAGGCAGGGTCAGTGCCAGGATGGTGCAGAGAACGCCAGAGACTGTTGGAGTTGGACAGGTTGGTCATCTCACCTCCAGCTATCAGATCACAACCTGTTACCCAACGGACAGCAGGTGCGGCCGATTCACATGATTGGGGATCATCTGTGAGAATGCATTCACTCTTTCTAGGTGATCCTCCTTGAACATAATTTGCCACTTTATTAGAGTAATCATTATCAGCCACCAAACCTGTTTAATATCAGACCATAATGCATTGTTGAAAATGTGAGTATTTCTAGTTTTCCGAATGCACCACAGAGAACAAGCACAGGCAGAATTAAGTACAGTATGGTTCTTATTGGCAGGACAGTATCTAGCAATCGACAAATAATCAGCACCTAGAGGTTTCCCAAAGAAAGATGCGGGTAATTCCCGAACTCTTTTCGCCACCACACAATCGAAAAACACAAGCTAAAGGCTTGTTCATTTTCCTCTTTTCAAGATTGTGCCTAGTCATCAATTTATTATGTGAGAGGAGCCAGAGAAAGACCTGCACCCGAGGTGCCACTACAATGGACCAAACAGAGGGAATAAAGACAGGCTGAACACCTCTGAAATTAATGATGCTATATAAAGATTTTGTAGTATATTCCCCCTTGGAATCACAATGCCAGATCAGAGAATCTACATTGTCATTCATGAACAAGCCCATGATAAATTTTTTTAAATCATACGATGGCTCTATCTGCTTTGAAATTCTCGAACACGGCACACCGGAATTTGAACTGTATGAAAATTTAGGTAACAGCTACTTGTTGTTGCCTTGTTGGTACTGAACTGAACAGGGAGATATTATCTGGCCTTACCTGGTGTTAGTGTTCTAAGTGTTTATTTTCTCAAAATTCTTGATACACTATATGACGAGAGAAAGTGGCAGTACTTTTTTACACTGCTTGTTTTATCTGAAACAAAGAAAATATCTGTTTGTTGTGGTTTAGTATATTTTAACGAGTCTCTGGTTTCATGTCATAGATGATGTAGGAGAAACTGGACCTCTACTTTCCTTTTATAATGCTCTATTAGGTTAGCATTTTGCGTTTCTCAGGAATCTTGGGTCTGTTTAGCTCACCAGAACTCTTGCAAGTATAACGAAAGAAGCTAAACTTAAATGTTTGTGTGAAGTTGAATATTTGAACTTGAACACTTGTGAGGAGCACTTGGCTATGCCGGGTGGTACTGATATGGTCAAAATAACATGAAACTGGAAGGCACTGATGTAGTCAGATAATGTGTGTAGTGAATTATGATGATAATGCCCATAGTCAGGGGCGGAGCTACGGCTGGTGCTACCTGAGCTGTAGCACCTGTCCAGCCCATGGTGCAAGGGAGTAGGTATTACCGTATTAGGTGTAAGTGCAGCACCAGCTAGCCCATGGCGCTATCACCTGGCCAACTGGAGCGACGATATATTGATCTGTACATCTCTATGACTCCATGCTTCGCTTGTGCTAGCACCAGAGATTTAAGACTCGTGCTTCTTCTTGTCTTTTCCCTCTCAAAATTTCTAATCCCCTTAAACCCAACCTCTGGCATCAAGCAGTAGGCCAACAGCGATTCCCCCTGGCTCTCCAGCGGTACTGATAAGACGACCAACTCCCCAACCAGCAGTTCCCCAATTTAGCCATTCGGCAAGGGCCAACCCTAGGGAGGTGTGTAAATTTGTCCTTGTTTGTTCCATCCTGAAATCCTAAATATATTGCAACTAAAAAACTAGTGTGTATCTTTGGATGGATGCATGTTTAATTGTAATTAGATTGTGTTTTGTCTTATGCAGTTTCATAATTTTCTAGGAATAGGGTGGATAGATATTACCCAAAAGATGCCAGGCACTAGCAAAAGTTTGTAACACAAAGATTAGCACACATTGTGCTGTAAAAAAAGAGAGCTTGCAGTGAATATGGATGAAATTGTTGCCGATCTGTGGCTTCGAAAACCAATTGGTGAGTTTGATCTGGAGATTAGAGATTTATGTTAGTGTCAGTGGTAATGTGCTTCTACTATGGTGTATGTTGGTTGATATTTGGTGAAAAATTTCGCCTATCAAAAATTAGCCCCACACCTACTCTGTTCCTGGCTCCGCTGCTGCCCATAGCTGCAGAACCCAACTACTGTCAACTTACCATATTTCAGTGTTTTCGTACTGTCTGAAGAAACAGTATGTTTAAGTACTCAATTTTTGCAGGTATTGTAAAAGGGCGAAGGCTGTGTTTAAGGAGCTTGAACTGAAGAAGGACCCATATGTCGTCGAGCTTGATCAGCGAGGTACATCCATTCTCACTAGTTATCTGTATGTGATCATGCTCTTTGTTTATCTATCTGGTAAAAGATGGTGCCTTCAATATTATGCTGTTATGTCCCCTATACTCCACAAGTTGGCTCTTAGACCGGAAACACCAACATCCTGAAAATGTTGTAAATCGCTTACAATTCACGGAATTTTTTCAATGAAAAGATTTATCCTGGTTGTGATGCAGAGGATGGTGGGGAAATCCAGGACGCCTTATCCGACATGGTTGGCAGGCGTACTGTTCCTCAGGTTTTCATCCGCGGAAAGCACTTGGGAGGCTCTGATGGTATGTAGTGTTCTGGTACATAGATCAGTTACAACAAGGATTTCTGTGAATTCTTGTTCCATCCTGACTCCTTTCTATTTTCATGGGGAAAATGCAGATACCGTTGATGCATATGAAAGTGGGGAGCTGGCTAAACTTCTGAACATCAGTGTCAAGGACGATCTTTGAATATCATTTTAGCACAAATATCGTCCTTCTTGTTTTGAGGTTACAAAGGCCTTGCAATGCAACTATGGATTATCATTTTCGCAGAAACTATCACTGGTATTTGTGTTAAAGTATAAACTGTTTTAACCATACTTTGTGGCAATCCCTCGGTTGTTATCTCACAATGTGATTGTTTGGCCCTTGCATACTGATTGATTGCATTTCAAGCACAAACCCCAGATCGTTTCTGCATATCATCATATGCAGCGAATACAGATATGCTTCAATTGTACACAGTTTTTTAAGTACGCAGCCTCTCAATTTTCATTGAATAAAGAATCAACGCTCAGCATCGTGACTTGGGAGGTATGAATACCTAAAGTTAGTTTACAAATACACGTCGTCTTTAGTCTAGTCCTATCAGGTTTAAACGCACTAATTCACCACTTTTGGTATTTGTATATTGCCCGAAAAAAGTTTTTAGCTTCAGTCAAAAATTTCCTGCCTCTAACCTGTTGCTCTCTGCCCCATACTTTGGGCCTTGCCCAGCCCAAGTTCAAAAGCGATAATCGATCCAATTAACAAACACGGTGGGTTTGTCTAAAAAAACATGGGGATCAAATAGGCAGAGGCACATAATGCGTTCGTTAGCCTATTCTACATCCGGCTGAAATTCAATTGGCCTTCGGTCATATTTTCAGCCATCCAGAATTTGACTGTCATCTGTCCTCTGCTTCTCTCATGTCTTCTTAATGTTGCTGTCCTCCCCCCCCCCCCCCCCCCCTCTTCCTTTAAACGGGTCCGCAAGAATCAAAAAGAGACCCTGAAAATAAACTAAACGGGCTCCCAGTTTAAGACCCAAAAATACCAAGCTGAAGAACATAGCACTTCTACCTCCTGTGAGAAACAGCTCCCCACACCTTCTCAACATCTGCACGAAAAAAGGGGGGATTCCTTTTGTGAGAAACATCTCCCCTGGCCTCCTTTACATAGAAATGGAGCATGAGGGTCGTGGGATGAACAGACATGAAAAGGATGCATGATCAAAATAGCTCTTTACATAGTACATGAATTACACTGAGTTTTTACAATGTATTTGTAGTAGATTTACAGTGCATTAGCAGAATATTTACAACAATGATCACAGTAGAAAAAAGGATGCATACAATCCAACAAAGACAAACCACAAAATATTGCCCCAAAAATACACGGTAATAACCTTGAAATTACAGTGTGATTGCTCTGTGACTTACACTGTAATTACACTGGAAGTACACTGTAAATTGCACTAAAATTAAACTGTAATTTCCCTCAATATACACTGTATACAATGTAATTACACTGAAAGATCACTGTAAAATTGCACTGAGATTACACTAGAAATTCCCTGAACTTACAGTGTAATTACAGCGTAAATACCCTTAAATTACACTGTGACTACCCTTGAAATTACACTGTAATCGGCCATGTGATGTACCTGAAATTACACTAATATTCCCAGTGATTTACGGAGTGATTACCCCTGAAAAAATACACTGTAATTACAATAAAAATTAGCACTGTGATTGCCCTGGAAATTATAGTGTAATTACCCCTGAAGTTACAATGTAAATGTTGTAATTGAAGTGTAGTTACACTGAAAATTGCAATGTGATTACAATGTAATTACCCCTGAGTTTGCACTGTAATAGAACTGTAATTACACTGTGAATCCTGTGAATGTTCATTAGGTTTCAGAAATGAAATAAAACTAATTCTAAGATTAGAGGGAAGGACAACAAAGGAAACAATAAAAGGAACAACAGGAAAAAGAAGGAAGAGGTAGCAGAAACAAGACCATGGCAAGCCTACAAATGGGGACCATGAGAAGCCTGCAGAAGGAAGAACATCATATACTAGAGAAAGAAAGCAAAGGAAAAACAGAGAAGAGAAAGTTAAAGAGATGATGCATTCGAAGGGGAAATGAAATACTCTACCAGATGAGAGGAAAGTCAATAAGAAATGATTGAGTTGTATTTTGAGAGAAAGCATTGGTGCTACTTATTTTTCTGCTACCAAATTTCCAGTGCATTAATTTTGTTGTTAGCGGCAAATGAAAGAAGTACATAAGATAAATGACGTCAAGATGAAAAAATACCGGTGCATTTATTTTTCTGCTACCAAAAAGACTTGTCACTGTTTTACAAAAAGAACCACCTGCAAATTCAGTGAGATTAATCAGTTACAAAAACGAACTTACAATTACAGTCCAAATTACTGAACTTGCCGTGTAATTACACTGACATTTGAAGTGTAATTAATGAAGAAACAATGTAAGTACACTAACATTTGAAGTGTAACTACTGAAAATTACAGGGTTAAAATGCACATTTAACAAGACTGTAATTACAGGGTCTACAGTCCAAATTACTGAAAAGATACATTGTAATTACATGGATATACAGTGTAAACTTGCAATTCAAATTGGAAGTTTCAAATCATAGGATAGTAAAGTTGCAGGGTGACTGCAAAAAAATATTCAGTTACACTAGAAGTGACACATTACTGAAAATTACAGTCCAAAACCACTTTAACTTAACTGAAAAAAATTCAGCCCACTAACGAGAAGGAATACACATTACAGGGCGAAAATGCATATTAAATTACACTGTAAGTACACACAAATCCGGTTAAAAGCTAAAATTGCTACTACACCACACACACACTGAACTACACTTCATTTACGTTGAAAATCCACTCGAAATTAAACTGCATTTTTTAAACTGAACTAAAAATATTCAGTCCACCGAAAAACACAGAATGAGACTCAAGTGACCAGGTGACTCAGCATTTGCATCCATACATCTGGGGGCTGTACATCTACAAAAGCTAGCAGACGTCAAAGGGGTCAATAGCAACTTACAGTCCACACATGCTATGCGCTAGATTCAGCATCTACATCCAAACAGGAGGGAACCACAACGACAATTGTAGGAGGGATCCACATGAGGGATTGTACACCTAGGAGCTACTCGTCACAATGACAACTACAGCGGCATCCAGAAGCGCAAAATTGACAAAAAAACAGGAGGGATCCACCACTACATATACATCAACCATACACCGGCAACACCTGAAACATCCAAAACATCTAAGATCCACCTCTACACAGGGGAACAACACGACACCGAGCCGGATCTAGCAAAAATTGAACAGAAAAAGCAGAGGGATGAACACAGGGGGAAAGCATACTTACAGCTGGAAAGCAACCGCTGGATGCTGCAGAGGTGGCCGTGGTTTTTGCTGGATCGCGCTAGGCGAGCTACCATGGTCACCGCAACGATGACTTTTTTGCTGCAACCTGGCATCCAAGAGCTGGAACCAGTGCACCCCGCTGCTTCAACCGGCAAAAGATCTTCACGCCGTGGGAGATGGATGGCGGGCTGCGGGCGATTTTTTTTGCTGCAACCGGCCATCAATTTGCTGGAATAGGCATGAGTTTTTGCTGCCATCGGCCAGCGATTTGCTGGAACCAGACGCGCCCTCACCACCGATGCACGAAACTTGCTGGAACTAGCTTTTCTTCAAGTCTCCCTGCTGAGTTATTTTGCTGGAATCAGCGTTTTTTTTGTTGGAACTAGCAATTATTTTTGCTACAATCAACCACTGAAGTTCTCCCTGTTGAGGTTAATTTTGCTGGAACTGATGATTTTTTTTGCTGGAACCTTATACTGATTTTGCTTCAACCGACCACCAAGGATTTTATTATTTTTTAGATCTTTTTTTGCTGGACACGATGGTCCAAGCCAACGACCACGGAGAGCCGGAGGCGAGGCTACGCTGGGGATGCTGCAATCATGGCACCCGCGAGTTGGATCTGGCTGTTTTTAGAGCTTCATCCTTGATGAATCGCGCCTGGAATCAATGGGGCCGTTATGCAATCCCGGCGGCCATGGAACGGGACCTCGCCGGAGCTCGTCGGGCACGGCTACAACGGCGACGAGGAGGGGTGGTGGTGGTGTGCCCGTGGATCCCCTTGTTTTTCTCTCAAGGAGTGGAAGGATGAAGAGGACGCAGAGGGGCCAAATCCAACAGTTACGAATGAATTGATCGGGTGGCTATGCGTTGACCGGCCCAAACTTGGGCTGGTCGACCGAAGCCCATCACTGCCCTATATTTTTTGTTTGAACATCGAGTATTAAACATAAACGTGTACATGCAAGTTCTATGCAATATTTGTGTAAATCGTGTTGTTGTTTGAAAGTTACGCAACTATATGGTTCTTGCATATTGTGGAACATTGCAAGTTTTATGCAACCTGTGTGCAATTTTTTGTTATTATTTGTTCTCAGTTTCCATTTTTCATTTCATTTCTTATTTTAAGCTAATTTTTCCTTCGTTTATATTTTTAATTTTTTTTGCGAGGATATATTTTTAATTTATTGGTGTATTTATTTATTGATGTTTTTCGTTCATTGGATTTTCTCCTATGTTTTGCATGTGAGGACGATTTAATACATTAATCATGTGACACTACTTCACTTTGTGTTAGAAGCTTTAAATAAATTTATTTTCATTATATTTAAAGTTTAGTGACAATGCTCTTCGTGCAGGGCTAGCGTGAGATGACGACAACTCATGTACGTCAGCTGCTGGACTCGAGCTTATCTTGGCTGAGTGAATTACCATGAGATTATAATTTTTTATATCATCAAAACACAACATAAATCCTGCATACATGTGTGGACTGTAATGTTAGTAATTGAACTCAAATATGGTGATCAGTACGTATATTTAGAGCAAGCGCGCACCGGCATATGCCTGCTCACTAGACTACATACAAGACACAATAAGAGTGATTACATTTTTGATTCATTCCCTCAGCTTAAAGAAACTGACTGAAATACAAATTTCAGGCAACTTATGTATAATTTCTCCCCTAATTCACTTCTCTTTGGGGCTGAGCATATGCTAGGATCATCATAACTCTTGGTTAGGACAAGAAGCTTTCAGGATAAAGGAGCATGAACCATGGATGTCGGATGGTGCTCTGCCACATCGACTCTTCGCTACCTATAATTCAGAAGAACCAAATAAGCCATTAATGGTGTGAGCCGTGCTCAAAGAAGACATGAATTGACCATGACATTTGGCAAAGCTGTTGCGGCACAAATAGGTATGAACATAGTGAACTGATTTCTGACACCATCAAAGCTAAACAACCAGTAATAACTTACCCATAAAAGAGAGATCGCTTCAAAGTTACTCGTATATATTTTTGAGTTATCAAGCAGACACCATTATTCATTTGCAATTGGGATTTATGATCATACAATTGCATGTTTTGTTCTAACAAACGCCAAATAAGAAGATTCAGCAAGACTGCCCACATAATTCGAAGTGCAAATGCCGATTTTGCCGATGAGGTTGGTCGGTGTCTTCACGTCTGTGCATCTCCCCGAAAAAGGATCATATACCTGTAGATGTGGCTCTGAAGTGTTTCGATGGTAGTAGAAGAGCAGCCCACCCATATGTAACTCTCTCAAAGGCACCACACAATTGACGACTTTCCAATCCGCCGGTATCGGTACGCTATGACCCAAATGTTCTTGTTGGATTCAGTCAAGAGCCATATATTGATTATAACAAGCGACACTATTTGAGCCATGCACAAGGTGGCGTTGAGCTCGGCTATGCTTCTGGTGTTCTGGTCCCTGATGGCTCCTTGTGGTCCATGGATCACCTTCCATTCCTCACTCTCAAGATCAAAGCAGAGCACATAGTTCTCATCATGGGACAAGAAGTGCGAGGCGCTATTATCCGTGACGCTGCATCTAGAATCATAGTGAAGAGAGACCATCATTGGGCACGGTTGTGTCTGCCTCCAATCGGTGGCGTCTCCTACGGTGAGTACTTCGCAAGTTGGTGCTTTCCTATGGATACCGAGGCGGAGGACCTTGTACACGCCGGATTGGGCAGTGCGTCCAAAGCCTAAGCATGTGTAGCATACTAGCATGTGAGGCGTTCTTCCACAGCCGGTTTCAGTAAATTGGTGGGCGTCAGCTCCGTGGTTAGGTCCAGGATCTTGATGCCATAGTTGTTGCAGCCCAAGGTGATGCAGGCAAGACCATCGAGGCTGGCGCGGAACGTCTATTGCCCAGCTAAGCTCACCGCCCTCACGACGGTGCCCTCCGTGTCCATCAGCTGTAGGCACCTAGCGTGCCATTTGTTGGTCATGGCGACGAAAAGCGGTTCCGGTTCCGCCTAAGACCTGTGCGCGCCGACGAAGGCTGGGTCGGAGATGAGGTCGCGCCATTTGTTGGACACGCACCAGCATCGGCGCAGGGACGTGGGCGGCAGCCAGCTGAGGATCTCGAAGATGACGTCCGTTATCGGCGAGACAGGGGTGGCAATCATGGTCGTCGCAGCCTCGGCGGCGGAGCCGAGATCAAGGCCTTGCCGTTTCGGCGCCGGTGGTGGAAGTGGTAGCGGCAGCGACGCATGGTAGCCCCCGACTTGACCGGGAATCGATCAATCCGGCCGCCTAGAGACCTTATCGATCTGCTGCCTTTGAGGTACGTACCACGGCGAGATCAGCTGCCTAGTCCAAACGTATGGAGCCGAGCTAATCAATCTAGAAGGATTAGGGTTGCACTTGCCCATTTGCCACAATCACATCGTGTTGAATTGCAACTCTAGATTGATTCAGGGGGTGCAACCCAGTGGGCGTACTCGGTACTCTGGATTAGGCTTGCAATGGTTCGAATTGTTTTTTTTTTTTACTTTTTTGAGGGGTTTTGATTGTTTTTTACTAGTAGTATGTAGTTACTTCTAAAGAAGGCCTGTGCATCAGGGCCCAGGTTCCGGCTTCTCTTTTTAGGATCGGCCCAGGTTCCTGCTAACCACCCCGCACCTCTCACCACGACGGGCTCTGGTTTTCCCTCTCGTTAGGGTTTTTGTCACTGAAAAAATAGCGCACGATAGCGTGTAGAGAATTGTCTTGCTAAATTGAGTAGTGTACAATGTCTCGCTAATAGCACGTTATAGCGTGCTATAACATGCACCCTCAAAAAAAAAGCGTGCTATAACATGCTAATAGCATATTTTCAAGAGCGACGCTATTTTGTATAGCGCACTATTTTTTCCTTGGTTTTACCCCTCTCGCCAACACCTTGCTAGTGTTGAGATTTTGTACCCTTCGACTTTTCTCTCTTCTACATACATCATTCGGGCTGACCAAGGGGTAGTCCGAGTATTGCTTCCCAGCCTTGGTGTTTCCCGAAGGGAGAGTGATCCGTGACGGCCAACATGGTATTTGATGGCGCTACTACTCCGGCTGCGATGGGTCGGGATTTTGATGCAGGAGTTAGCCTGTGTGAGAAAATGAGATGGCATTGGCTCGGGTTCACAAGGAAGGGGAGTTTAGACACTTTTGGCTCTTGAAGAACATGAGATGCCTGGAGTCTTTCGCAAAAACTTCAGATCCATCCTCTGGAGCAGAATCTCTTCAGTCGACATTTTTTTCTTAGGAGATCGGGGAAAAGTGATGATGGCCGGTCCATGGGTTTTCCCATGGAGATAGTGTTCTTATTGCCCAGTACGATGTATTTCCTAAACCATCGTCCATATATCACAACCATCTGGACATTCAGATACAAATTCATGACCTTCTAGACGGGCACAATCCTTTAGTCAAATCGTTGGCTGGTAAGTAGGAGAGTTCCTCTCGGAGGAAAAAGGCTCATCCAATTTCTTCAGTAACTTCTATTGAGTATGGGTGAGGATCAATGTGAGGAAAACTTTGAAGAATGTCCTGTCAAAGGTGGCAAGCAACATACTTCAAAGTCAAGTATGAGCGCCTCCCCAATTAGTGTGTTGTCTGTGGAATGCTCGTCAACGAGTTCAAGGAATGCAGTCTTCATCCTCTTGCTGCATTAGCGTTCAAGGATCTAAGCTTCTCTTGGTTTATGAGATCGGGAAGATCAAATAGGGGTGGTCGTGGTCGCATATGCGGTTTTGCGGGGATTAAGTGGCAGGGGCTCAAACATGAAAGATCCTGAAGATGAGATGTCTGATGAAGAGGGTGACCCAATTCCCGAAACAAAGGATGACGATCAGTCTGACTTGGAGAAAAGCAGGAAGCGAGGGGCCTCATCAGCAGCTGGTGTGCTTCCCCCTCAGCATTGTTGCATCGAGGGCCAATGCGCTTGAGCGCAATAACCAATTGGCGATCTTTCCTTTCTGATGGGACGATTCCGAATGTTTTTTTAGGGGTACTTTGAATGTTTGTTGAAAGGGACGTGTATTTTTTTTAGATCAGTGGTGTTTGTGATATACCTTGTACATGGCGGTTGTTAAAATAAACTGCACATAAAATTATTCTGCATAACCTGTTGATCACCTTTTGATATTGTTAATCTCATCTCAACCTATAATGTAAATCATGTGATATTAAGGAGAAGTGATAATATATTTTTAACCTATGCGGACAAACACTAAGGCTTGTTTGTCCTTCGTTTTAATAATATAATGTATTCGTGCTTAAAATCAGAATTTACGTGCTTCTTTCCTATGAAACGTCATTATTTGTTTATCTGCAAAAAAGAAACTTATTTGTTGGTCCCTCTAATGGATACTACAAAAATCATTAACATGGTTTCAGTTAGGGCTGGTCACAAAATCTAGGATACAAGTCCCCATTGCAAAGGCTGATTCTGCCGAGGAGGTTGTTCGGTGTCTTGACGGTCGTGCATCTCCTCCAACGACGATTGTATACTTGTAGCTTTGGCTTTAAATTGTTGCCAGTGTATAAGAAGAGCAGCCCCCCACCGAGACGTAACACTCTCAAAGGCAGCACATATTTGACGACTTTCCCACGCGTCGGTATCGCGTACGCTTTGACCCAAACGTTGTTTTCAGAATCACTCAAGAGCCACATATTGATCATGTGTGGTTCCATTTGAGCGATGCACAAGGTGCCATCGAGCTTGGTTATGCTTATAGGCTCCTTGACTCTGATAACTCCTCCTTGTGGTCCATGGATCACCTTCCACTCCTCGCTCTCGAGGTCGAAGCAGAGCACGCGGTTCACATCACGGGACAAGAAGTGGAAGGCGCCATTGAGCGCGACACCGGGACAAGCATAGCTCTGGCAGACTATCATTGGGGTCGGCTGTGTCTGTCTCCAGTTGGTGTCATCTCCTACAGTGAGGACCTCGCAATTTTGTCTTTGGTTGGCGCCGCCCTTGAGGCGGAGGACCGGGCGGTGCGTCCGAAGCCGATGTATTTTAACATGTAATATTCCATAACCGGCTGTTTCGGCAAACTCGTCAGGGTCACCCCGGTGGCCAGGTCCACGACGGCGTGGGTGACTGAGTTCCTCCTGCGGAAGGTGATGTAGGCAAGGCCGTCGAGGCTCGCGTGGAACCACCACGCTCCAGGTAAGCTCAGCACTCTCACGAGTGTGCCATCCGTGTCCATCAGCTGCAGGCACCTAGGGTGCACGGAGTGGTCGGTCATGGCGACGAGAAGCGGCTCGGCGCGGGATCTGTGCGCGGCAACGAAGGCTGGGTTGGAGATGAGGTCGAGCCACTTCTTGGACACGCATCGGCACCGGCCTAGGGACTTGGTCGGCAGCCAGGAGAGGATCTCGAAGATGACGTCCGCTGGTGGCGAGACAGTAGTGGTAGATGTTCTGGTTGCGGCGGCGGCTGAACGGAGATCACGGCATCGCCGTTTACGTGATGGCAACACCATGGCAACGCGCTGAGAGGTTCGACCAGCAATATATAAATTCGGCCACCTAGACACGTTCTCGGTTTGCTCCCTTTGATAGATCTGAGATTTGATGAAGGCTGGACGGTCTCCTATGTATAGTACCATACGTACCATGGAGATATGTAGATTGATTTGGGTTGCAGCTATCGCAATCGCATCGTATTGCATTGGAACTCTGTTATTAGAGTCTCCGTACAAATCTGTTGCTGAAACTTCGGTTACAGTTGGATGGCTGGCCACCCGGCCGATGATCACCCGATCTGCTCATTGTGTGATCTCACTCATTGCAACAAGATCCTCCTTGTTGCAATTGCAACAGAATCCTTTTACAGAAGCATCTTGCAACAAGTGCCTCGTTGTAGGAACCAACTTGTGCTTGGATGCACTGTTTTGGTTACCAATCGAAATTTCAAGATTTCCCATGGTTACCGCTTATTTCCGTGCCCCTCGATAAATCGCCATACCGAGCAAAAAATATCATTTTTTTAATTTTTTGAATTTAAACACTCGATTTACTGTAAAGTACGTAGGATCTAATCAATGCCATGAGAGTTGGTTCTGGCATATTGGTAGCAACCTAGTTCATGTTTTGAGAGGTCTCTGGTTCGAATATTCGTTCATTCACTTATTTGAATTCAAAATTCAACTATAAAATTCGCTCGAAATATTCTCGGTAACCGTGGTAACCACATTTACCAGTCCCCCTCGGTAAAATTGCCTCATTCGGTAACCAAAACCTTGGTTGGATGGTTAGGACGATAGTGGTATCCCAACCACCAGAGTTGAAGTCCTAGACGTGACATTGGTGCTCGCATTTTTCTAGATTTATTTCAGGCCTTCCGGCGATTTCCGTTAAATGGGAGGAGACGTTTTCGTCGACTACAAAGACGTCTGTGGCAACTTCATCAATCCCAAGATGATGTGCCTGCTCAATCTCTCGAAGGCGCTCATAGGAATAGGATGTGCGTGTCAACACTAGAAAATTTGTTTTCAACGAGTGCGATTTGTCTGGCTCATGGCAAAATGGGCCTTTGCCGACATGAGAAAACTACATGGTGAAGCAAATGCTTTGGCAACTTCCAAGAGAAAAAAAAACTGTACAGAGCAGGACCTGTGTTGAGTGTCATTTGACAAACACTCGGTAAACAATAGGAACGAGTGTACGACATACAACACTCGGCAAGGTGTCCCCCCCCCCCCCCCCCTCTCATAGTTTCCATTTTTCTTTAATTATTTTGCTTTCATTTCTTCTTCTGTTTTCTTTTCTCTGCTTTGATTTCTTCTTCTATTTTATTTTCTTTGCATTGCATACTTATCTTTTGAACAAGTAAGTAAAGAAGAATCCACAAAAAGGGTAAGTAAATAAGAAGGGTCCCAAGCAGCATGTTGGTCGAGATTGATTCGGGCATGTACATGGATCTTAGTGGCTATTTAATTGTGAGAAACATTTAAACAATGTCTGATAAACATGAAACTTGGAATGGTGTCATGATATGAGTCCTATAGGTTGTGGTACAAATTTGAGAACGCATCGGAACAGTTGTCACGTTGACTGGTTACATACCGAACCATCTTCTAGGAAGAAACTAGGCTTGAAGACGGAACGGACCTTGTTTGCTTGTGAAGTAACCATCGAATCATCAGTTGGCCTTGAAATATTTTCTACACAAAACACACACCATTACATGTTCCATGATAAAGAAAATTCATTTTTCGCTCTGTTTCAAACATTTAATTGCATTTATAGTCATTTAATGGATATAAGTCAAATTTGAACTGCGTGTACAAGAAATGATTACCAAAAATGGGTTGAAAATTCTCTTTTGTGGTACTTAGCCTGTGTTTAGGCCTTATGTAAGGAAATAAGAAGAGTCACAAGCAGCAGGTGGCCAAGACTCGGCAACCAACATTTAATTTAGCGGTTATTTAATTCCAAAAATTTCTAACAAAGTCTAAAAATAACGAAACTTGGCACGGTGTAATGATATGACCCCTATAGGTTGTGGTAGAAATTTGAGAATGTTTTGGAAAAGTTGTCACGTAGAGTGCTTACAAACCGGACCATCTCCAGGGAAGAAACTAGGTTCCGAGACGGAACGAACCAAGTTTGAATGCGAAGTGTCTGTTGAATCATCATTTGGATTTTAAAGTTTTAATTTATACACACATCACACACCATTATATATTTCATGCTAAATCGTGGCATTTTTTCAGTGTCCGATTGCTACATTTAAGTCGTTAAGTACATTTTAAGTCTTTTAATAGATATAAATCATATTTAAACTATGGGTACAAGAAATGATGGCCAAAAGTCGGTTGAAAAATATATTTTGTGGTACTTAATCTATGTTTAGGCCTTACGCGAGGAAATAAGAAGAGTCCCAAGAAGCAGGTGGCAGAGACTAGCACCAACATGGAGTTTAGTGGTTCCTTAATTCCGAAAATTTTGAAATGAAGTTTGAGAAATATGAAACCTGGCATGGTGTAATGACATGATCCCTATAGGTTGTGATAAAAATTTGAAAACATTTCGAAACATTTGCCATGTAGACTACTTACAAACCGGACCATCTACAAGGAAGAAACTATGTTTCGAGATGGGATGGACCAAGTTTGATGATGTTTTGGGTCTATTTCCTATAGTGGTCAAATTTCACCGACGAACACTTGTTAAAAAAACAAACAAAACCACAAAGACTTAAAAAAAATAAAGACACTAAAAGAATGGGGAGGGGGGAAATGAAACATAGAAATTTGAATAATAAAAGAACTTTTGTCGAGTGCTTGGCAAAAGCCACACCCACTTCCACTGCGAGAGTAAACGAATTAGTGGCATCCCCCGCCGAACACACCCCCAAATTCATCTCCACCGCGCGTGCGTCCCCAACCTAGACGTCGCCCCGCCACCACCGCCATCATACTTTGTCGCCACTCCAGAGCCGTTGCTGCCCTAGATTTGTGACTCCATGCGCTTTGGCGGCAACGACATCATGTTTTTTTACAACCTCTTTCTTTGATACTAGTGTGGCTGCTTGCCCAGATCAGGGTGATCCCCTAGCTAATATGCTTGACATGGGAGTAATTGACAAAAAAAACTACCACATTTCACGTATCCGTCCCACAGAACTGCCACATTTTGAAAACTGACCAAAAACACCAGATTAGTGCTAATTTCGTGACAACAAACTACCACTTCTGGAAAATGGCCGGTTTAGACGATTTAAACGTGTTTATGACAGATGGAGCCCACTCGTCAGGGCTGACGTGGCGGCAAAGTCAACTCCGTTTATTTTGACCGTCAAGTTGACTGATGGGGCCCACGCGTCAGCATCACCTTCTTCTACCTCCTCTCTCTCTATGTGGCATTTCAACGAACACTACATGTGCACACATGGAGACGAGCTGCACCTGTGCCCACGCACGGCCACCGGCTGCAGCCGCGGCCACGGCCACCGGTTCGGCGCGGGACCTGTGCGTGGCGACGAAGGCTGGGTTGGAGATGAGGTCGCGCCACTTCGTGGACACGCACCGGCACCGACCTAGGGACTTGGCCGGCAGCCAAGAGAGGATAGCGATGGCGGCTGAACCAAGATCACGGCGTCGCCGTTTATGCGATGGGGATGGAAGCCGTAGCGACGGCGACGCCATGGCAGCGGGCTGACAAGCTCGACCAGGAACCAATCTGTCCGCCTAGAGACCTTCCCGGTTCGCCGCCTTTGGTCGACCTGAATCTGAGATTGATGAAGGCGGTACCGTGAACCGATCTGACATGGGTTCGGGTTGCACTTGCCATCACAATCGCATCATATTCCATCTGAACTGTTGATTTACATCACCGTGAAATCTGTGGCGTTAGATTTCTGTTGCAGTTTAGACTCTTTTAACTGTACATTTTTGCAACTTCCTATCCATTACTATGACAAATGTCTGTTCTGTCATTTTCGTCCTGTCATGCTGATTAATTGGTTGCATTGCAAGCAGAAACACCGAATAATTTCTGCATCGTGCTATTACATCAGATCATTAAATAAATTGACTAATTTTTGAGTCTCCTCCGCATGAGCAGATCAAGCGCAAGAATAGCTTGCCATGGTCATTTATTTCTGAGCCAACAATTACAATTGCTTGCATCTTTCTAACATACCACCTTAATTGTTATCCAGTTTATCCACAAAAGATTAGCGTTCGAAAGAACAATAAAGATTGCTGGCTGATTCTAAACCTGGGATCCAAGTGTGGGCTGCAAAGGCCGATTTTACCGATCAGGCTGGGCGGAGCGTTCGTTAGGACCTGTGAATTTCCCGAGGATCGCATGCATGTTTGTCAGAAAGGATGGATTTTATTAATCAAAATGAAGCATCAATAGAAGACAAACACAGTGAGCACACATGCGGTCTCTGCATAGCTAGATACACACAACCAACATCAACACACACACACACACAAAATAATCACCGTCAAATAGCAAAGTCATATTGACCAAAGCTATGCCTATGCGACGAAAAAGGAAAACACCCTGAAGCGATCAAAATCGTGATCGATAAACTACAACAATGACCATATCTGCATCAACCATCTCATGACACCACAAGGACAACGAGATTTGTCAACAGCAATGCCTTTAGGAAGGTAGCGATGCTCGAGTGCCGCCTTCACTGAAACCAACGACCAAAGGCAGGAGTCTAGGTTTTCACCCTAAAAAAACAGTCCGAGCATATCCGAGCAATGCCTTCAATAAGGTAACGACGCCAAAACATCGTCACTGCCAGGTATAATCGCCATCGACCAAACCTAGGTTTTCACCCCGGAGCTCGAGACCGGGTACTTCAAAAGCACCATCGGAATTAAGCATGTGTTGTCGCTACTAGTTTTCCACGATCACAACAGCTGCATGTGCTAAACTGATATCCGCCGCCGTGCAACAATACCCTCTACGTCAAGCCATCGTCTATAGATTGCATATTACGACCATCACACGGACCGGTCTTGCCGCGATCCGTGCCGCACCCGCCGATTTGGACAAGTTCATGCCAGAAGCCTTGGGGAAGCGCAGCGGAGAATCCCGATACAGCCAAGGACGTTAGGGCCTCATGCCGCCACCACCCATGGCCACATGCATGCGTGCATGTCAGACCACGACGGCGACTCACTCTAGGAGTCGCCCGACATGTGACAACCAAAGATCTGAGACCAGACGGCGCATCTCTATTGGGCGCTATCAGCCACGACGGAGATCGTGAAACAATCTGCTTCCAGGACCTTGTACTAGAAATCGATCGACCAAGCCCCTCCAGCCAGCCATCAAGACCCACCACCGCACAGTACGCCAAGCCCTAGCGCCAACTGACGGGCCGCATCGACGAGCAGCCACAAAACTACTGCCCTGCAGCACGGGATACGTTGGCGGCCCTAGGGTAGGATGTGCGCCCGAGCCGCCCTAGGCTCGGCCTGGATAGAAGCAGCTAGACTAACGGAATTGCTCGTATAACAGTCATTTGAATTGTATCTCGAATTCTCGAGCAGCTTTGTAGTTTGGCCACAAAAGTAGTAGAAGAGCAGCTTTCCCTCCAGGAATCATCACTCCACAACCACTCACAGAGTTAAGAAAATGAAGATCATGGAAAAGAGAGACAAAGCAATGTAGAGGAAAATGGATTTAGAACATGGGAAATCGAGCATATCAATGCACCCGCGCAAGCATATAGTACATCCGTCTTGGTTGGCTTGACTCGACAATATCCGCAGCACAGCACCCTCCTTCGGCAGAGGTAGTTCTTTGCAAGCTCAAACAACATTAGATGCTCCAAATAAGGTACCATTGACTTTGTTGGCGGTGGCGCCATGGTACAGCTTCGCCGTCGAAGCCCGCCACAGTGGAAGAGGAGAATACACTGGATGATGCTGACAGCTTTGCTACCGCCGCTTTCTCTCCTCACTCACTTTCGCCACCCCATAACACCATAGTACAGTGGAAGAAGCTTTCAGGATGAAGGTGCATGAACCATGGATGTTGGATGGTGCTCTGCCTCATCAACTCTTTGCTACCTATATAGTTCGAAATAACTAAGAAGACATGCATGCATGGTTTGAACCGTGCTAGAAGAAGACATGATTGACTGTGACATTTCGCAAAGGGTTATGGCGCAAATAGGTGTCAGCACAGGAAACCGATATCTTCCATCATCAAAGCTAAACAACTAGCAATAAAACTAACTTATAAAAGAAAGATCACTTTGTAGTTACTCGAGTTCTCAAGCAAACACCGTTATTCACGTATGAATTGGGATTTATAACCAAACAATTGCCTGCTTTGTTCTAACAAAACACCGAACTTTAAGAAGATTCAGCAAGACTGCCCATAATATAGCTAGGATCCAAGTTCGGACTGCATAGGCCAATTTTGCCGACGATATTGGTCGGTGTCTTCACATCTGTGCATCTCCCCGAAACAGGATCGTATATTTGCAGATTTGGCTTTGAAGTGTCGCCATGGTAGTAGAACAGCAGCCCGCCTAGATGTAGCTCTCTCAAAGGCACCCCATAATTGACGACTTTCCAATCTGTTGGTATCGTGTATGTTTTGACCCAAATGTTCTTGTTGGAGTCAGTCAAGATCCATACATTGATTATAACAGGCGACAATATTTGAGCCATGCACAAGGTGGCGTTGAGCTCGGCTATGCTTCTGGTGTTCTGGTCCCTGATGGCTCCTCGTGGTCCATGGATCACCTTCCATTCTTCGCTCTCGAGGTCAAAGCAGAGCACATAGTTCTCATCATGGGACAAGAAGTGCGAGGCTCCATTAACCGTAACACCGGAACTCGAATCATAATGAAGACGGACCATCATTGGGCACGGTTGTGTCTGCCTCCACTCGGCGCCGTCTCCTACAGTGAGGACCTCGCAAGTTTGTGTGTTGGTACTACGGGTACCGAGGAGGAGGACCTTGTATACACCGGATTGGGCGGTGCGGCCAAAACCTAAGCATGTGTAGTATGTGTAGTATTCCCCCACAGCCGGTTTCAGTAAATTCATGAGCCTCACCTCTGTGGCTAGGTCCACGATCTCGATCTGGGTGCGGGGGTTGTTGTTGTAGCCCAAGGTGATGCAGGCAAGACCGTCGTGGCTGGCGCGGAACGTCGATTGCCCAGCTAAGCTCACCACCCTCACGACAGTGCCCTCCGTGTCCATCAGCTGCAGCTTATACCCAGCGTGGGAGTTGTGGGTCATGGCGACCAGAAGCGGTTCCGGTTTGGCGCGGGATCTATGCGCGGCGACGAAGGCCGGGTCGGAGATGAGGTCGCGCCACTTCTTCGACACGCACCGGCATCGGCGCAGGGACTTGGCCGGCAGCCAGCTGAGGATCTCGAAGATGACGTCCGTTGGCGGCGAGACAAAGGCGGCAGTCGTGGTCATCGCAGCCTCAGCGGCCTGGCTAGAGACCTTCTCGGTTTGCCGCCTTGGATCGATCTGGGATTTGGTGAAGGCTGAAGGATCTTCTATGTACCATACATATCATGGAGATATCTTACACGGATTTGGGTTGCACTTAGCTGTCGTATTGCGTTGGAACTCTGTAATTGAAGTCTCCGTAAAATCTGTCGCTGAGATTTCTGTTGCAGATTGGGCTATTTTAACGCATGTCCATTGTCCTGTCATTTGCATCGTGCCGTGCTGATTGGCCGAATTGGCATTGCCTCTCCCCTATGTAATGAGCAGAGAGCAAGAAGCTTGGCAGGGTTATTTATTTCTTAACTGACAAAGGCAATTGCCTGCATCTTTCTATGAGAACACCATAATTACTAATTATTACCCATTCTGTACATTAAAAATTATTTCAAAAGAATAAGAGAGAGGGATTGCTTCTACATCTATGACCCAAATGCGGGCTGCATGCAATGGCCGATTGTGCCGACGACGATAGGCAGAGTATTCATCACGTCCGTGCATTTCCCATGGCAAGGTCCGTATCGTGTGCACTGGCTTCGACACACCACTACAGGGGCTTCGAGATATCACTACAGGAAAATTTGTCTTCACATAGTGCAACTTGTCGGGCAATCTGCCAAAAAGGCCATTGTCGAGTGCCATGAGAAAACACTCGGCAAAACAGCAAAACTCGGCGAAGCGGACACTTTGTTGACTTCCATGGAAAAAAACAGTTGCAAAATAACCAAACCTAGCGAAGCAGGACCTTTGCCGAGTGCTAATGGAAAAACACAAGGCAACGAGCAGGAACTCGGCAAATTCGGTGGCACGGACGCCGTTGTGGACGACGAACTAACATGTGGACCCTTTGCCGAGTATCCGACATCCATCGCTCGGCAATGGTGTTTTTTTTGCTTTTTTATTCCTTTCACATATTTTCTATTTTCTTTCTTTGTTTCCTTTTTCTATTTGCTTTCTTCTTCTATTTCCTTTTCGTTGCTTTGGTTTCTTCTTCTATTTTATTTTCTTTGCTTTGCTTTCTTCTTTTGTTCTATTTTTTTTTCTTTGATTTCTTCTTCCATTTTATTTTCTTTGCGTTGTTTACTAATCTTTTCAACAAGTAAGTAAAGAAGAATTCCTCAAAAAATTGAAGTAAGTGAGAAGGGTCCCAAGCACCATGTTGTTATCTGAGAAATTCAAAAGAACTCTAAATAACACCAAACTTGGTATGGTGTCATGATATGACATTTGTAGGTTGTTGTAAATTTTGGGTGATGTTTCAGAACAGTTGTTACTTATACTTCTTATAAAATGGACCATCTATGAGGAATAAACTAGGTTTCAAGATGGAAAGGACAAAGTTTGCGTGTAAACTTACTGTTGAATCATCAGTTGGCCTCAAAACATTTTATACACACAACACACACCATTACATGTTCCATGGTAAAATTTTGCATTTTTCAATGCCCGTTTGCAATATTTAAGCATTAAGTTCATTTGCAACCATTAATTGAATATAAAGCAAATTTGAACTGCGATGACCTGAATGATAGCCAAAAGTGGGTTAAAAATTGTCTTTTGTAGTACTTAGGGCCTGTTTGGGACTGACCCACTCCATCAAAATCAGCTTCACACCATCAAATCTAGTTTGGAGCGGTTTCATACTGAAGTTACTGCTCCACCAAAGAGCACTTTATCATGTTTGGCTTCCAGCTATATCCAGCTTCAAGAATGGAAAATTTGGTGGAAATGATCTATTTCATTGGCTGATATGGGGAGAAACAAAGGGTATCCATTTACTGGTGGTAGTGGTGGGTAAATTTTCCTCAACTCTAGGTTCTAGAGTTTTTGGAGCACCCCCTAAAGAGCTTCATAAAAATAGTGCGTTGTACCCCATATTCTAGTTTTTTTCGGAGCAGCATATTATGAAGCTACCACATTTGGCTTACTTTTTCTGGAGTGGAGCTGGATTTTAGGGAGCAGAGCAGTCCCAAGCACGTCCTAAGTCCATGTTTAGGCCTTATGTAATGAAATAAGAAGAGTCCCAAGCAGCAGGTGGCCGAGACTCGGGCACCAACATAGAGCTTTGTGGTTATTTAATTCCAAAAAATAAGGACGTCCGAAAACACAAAACTTGGCTTGGTGTAATGTTGTGATAAAAATCTAAGAATATTTCAGAGAAGTTGTCACGTGGACTGTTTAGAAACCGGACATCTCCGAGTAAGAAACTACATTTTGAGATAGGACAGACCAATTTTGCATGTGAAGTGACCTTGAGTAATCCATTGGCTTTATAACTTATTTTACATGCAAAACTCACTATTACATCACACATGTCAAAATTGAAAATGCTCAGGATCTGTTTCCTAATATTGTCAAATTTCACTAACGAACACTTGGTAAAGAAGAAAGAAAAACACAAAGAATAAAAAATAATACAGAAAGAAGAGTGCTAGCACTCAGCAAAATCTGCAGCTGTTTACCGCCACCGCGGTATTAAAGAAGTAAGTAATGAAATTGGTGGCATCCCCACACGAACCCACCCCCAAATTCATTGCCAACACACGCATATCACTAGCCTAGACGCCGCCGGCCGTTGCCGCCGTTGTTGCCTCTTTTTTTTAGAAAAGGAGGACGACCCCCGGCCTCTGCATCTCAGAGATGCATGCGGCCGTTTTATTGATTATTTTTAAGGACTTTACAAAGTAGTATAATAATATGACTGAATCCATCATCTTGGCAACATCTGCTGCTACTCCAATCCATATGATGAAGGGGTGCAAGCTGATCCAAATACCCAGACCTCTCACTTAAGCCTAACATCTAAAGCCGGAGGCCCCGACCGAGCCACATACCGGGCCCGAGGCACAAATCGGTCCGTTGCACTCACATGTGTCGTCGCCGCCATCTTCCACTAGTCCATCTTCAGAGCAGATTGAGATGCCAACCTTGGCAGGTGCCTCCGCCATTGACGCCACCATGACGCCAACCGACGACCTCCACCTACGCGAGTCCAACTCCAAGCAACGGACGCAGATCCATGCTAGGATAGGGCCGCACCACCGCCGTCGCCCACCACCCACAAGCGCCACCTAGCCCCAAGGTTCCCAAAGCGGCGCCTTCAAGAATGAAACGGTGCCGTGAGCGCCGTCGCCGCCCAACAAAGTTATGGCTTTCGCCCCGGAGACCTAGGGGAAGGGGAAGTGAGGGGATCAATCCATACCGACGCCTCCAAGGAGGGGAACGGCGCCATTAGGCGTCGCTGTCGACGCGGCCGACCATGGCCGACCAGGGATTTCTCCCGAACTAGATCCCCGCCACCACCAGCACCTCCTGTACAGAACCGACGACCCAAGGAAGCGCGGCCCGACGAGGTTGGCCCGCACGCCAAACAGGGGAGGAGGGGAGGCACCAGATCACGCGCACCAGCCACTGCATAAACCGTCGCCGGCCGCCAACGACCGCCAGATCCCGCCGCCCGTGTGGCCGGGACGCCAGATCCACCGCCCGCACGGCTGCTAGCCGGCCGTCCCTTGCCAATGAAGCCACCGCTCCAGATCCGGGGTTCCCCACGCAGAGGCAGGGCAACCGAGCACTACTAGGGAAAAGCATAGCAGCAGCACGGGTTTTGGGCCTATTAGTAGCGCGGGGGCCGACGCTACTAATAAGGCGCTACAGCTAACGTATAGCAGTAGCGCGGGTGCCACCCGCGCTACTACTACGTCCGTTAGTAGTAGCGTGGGTAAAATCCCGCGCTACTACTAACCCGTGCTTTGAAAAAAAATTGATTTTTTTTTCAATTTTTTGCCCAAATTTTCAAATTTCTGAATTATTTTAACCTCTAATCTCCAATCACCCCTCATCGCTGCTTAATTTAATCTCTAATCACCCCTCATCATTCCAAATCATCTAACTTCCCGGACGATCACCCATCCTCTCACTACTCCAGCCTGAGGGTTCTATTCTCCCTCGATTCCAAGTCTGCACTTGTTGTTTTCCTCACAATAGTAAGATGTCAATCCTATTAACCCTCGGGAGTTTAGCTTGAGCATGAAGTCACACATTTCACTGTTTGAGTTTAAAACTATTATTCTAAAAAACAATAATCATTTAGTAACACTAATATTTCTTGAATAAGTAGTTTGACCACATTTTGACCACAGTTTGACCAGCTTTGACCAAAATTCCAAAAAACCGAAATAATTACTTAGTAATACTAATATTCTTGAATAATTATTTAGTAACACTAATACGTCTTGAATAAGTAGTTTGACCACAGTTTGACCAGATTTGACCAAAATTAAAAAAACCTGAAATTTGAGCATAACTTTTTTCCTTTTAGAATTTGAGGATTCTAAAAATTGGCAAACAGGCCGTAGGCAGTTTCTATCTGATGCGGATTTTCATGTTGAACATTTTAATATATTATTTTTTCTGACATCATATGCAAAAGTTATAGCCGTTTTACATTTTCCCTACACTTTTTGCAAAACATGTCCAAATTTAAGTTTTTAAATTTTCCTAACTAGTAGATGTAGTAACATAACTACATCTCGAAGGATTTTAATTTTTGAAGTTTTTATCATTTTCTTTTGCTTTTTACAAAACCGAAAAGGCGATCCACGGGGGGGGGGGGGGTAGAGTTTCAAAATGGGACCTTTAGTAGTAGCGAGGGTTTTTACCCCTCGCTACTACTATGGCATGTCCCGGAGGGGCACGGTTGAGACCTCTTAGTAGTAGCGAGGGGTAAAAACTTAGTAGTAGCGAGGGTTTATAACCCTCGCTACTACTATGGCATGGCCCAGGGGCACGGTAGGGACCGCTTAGTAGTAGCGAGGGTTAAAAACCAGCGCTACTGCTATCAACTTAGTAGTAGCGAGGGTTAAAAACCCGCGCTACTACTATGGCATGTCCCGGGGGGGCACGGTAGACACCACTTAGTAGTAGCGAGGGTTTAAAACCAGCGCTACTGCTATCAACTTAGTAGTAGCGAGGGTTAAAAACCCGCGCTACTAGTAAGTAGTAGTAGCGAGGGGTATAAACCCGCGCTGCTAGTAAGCGTCTGTGTATAAGCTTTTCACTACTAGTGGAGGCCCTGCCGCCACCATCCTTGGCGCCCCGGGCTTGCCCAGCGGCTGCCTCAAGCGGCGGCGAGGAAGGAAAGAGGAAGAGGGGCGGCTAGGGAGGAGGAGGGAGGAGGAGGGGCGGCTAGGGTTGGGAGGGAGGAGGAGGAGGGGCGGCTGGCACCGTTGTTGCCCCTTATACACGACAGGCCCTTTCCTCCACCCTTGACACTAATGCAGTCTCCTTCGTCCTACCCCTAAGCTTTCTCCTCTCTGTTGACCTAGATACGTTGTCGTCAGACCGTCTCCATCCGCCCCTGCGGGCTAGTCGCCACCGCCGCAGCCTTCGTCCCTTCTTCCCTCCTAAGATGCCATGGATGCACGACATTTACCATTGCTGGCATGAGCCATGCTCACAGCGGATGGATTACTCATGACAGATATGTCGTGGCGTAAGCAAGTTTGAGCACAATCAACCGATTTCTTACACCATCAAGCCAAATATTTAATTAACTAGTAATACAATATGACCCATAAAAGGGCCCATATTGTAGTCAGTTGTATACATTATTTAGTTATTAAGGAGACACCATTGTCCATTTATGAATAGTAATTTAAGCTCATACAATTTTCTGCTTTATTTTCTAACAAAATGCTAATTTTTTTTAAAAAAATGGAGGCAAAAGATTTGCCTCATCCATTAATTAAACAGAAGAGAGTTGCCCAGTTAACTAGAGGAAAACCGGATGAAAACCAATACATCGAGGGCCAAGCCCACCCTTGAACACCAAAGCACACGGTGTCAAACCACTCTCATCATAAAATGCTGAACATTGAGCCTCATTGATTTCAGCCATCTCGAAACCGAGGCGCCACAAAACCAATCGCATCTCCCCGACCGTCACTCCGTAGTCGTGAGGGGGAGGGGAGGAGGTCCTCATATCTCGTTCTGTGTGTACTAGGGAGTCCTAATAGGACTCCACACTTGGGCGCGCCCTATGAGGGCCGACCTCCTCCTCCCTCCATCCTTTATATACGTGGCCAGGGGGCACCCCATAGACACACAAGTTGATCTGTTGATCTATTCCAGCCGTGTGCGGTGCCCCCTCCACCATATTCCATCTCGATCATATCGTAGCGGTGCTTAGACGAAGCCCTGCGTCGGTAGCAACATCATCACCGTCATCACGTCGTCGTGCTGACGGAACTCTCCCGTGAAGCTCTGCTGGATCGGAGTTCGCGGGACGTCATCGAGCTGAACGTGTGCTGAACTCGAAGGTGTCGTACGTTCGGTACTTGGATCGGTCGGATCGTGAAGACGTACGACTACATCAACCGCGTTGTGCTAACGCTTCCGCTTTCGGTCTACGAGGGTACGTGGACAACACTCTCCCCTCTCGTTGCTATGCATTACCATGATCTTGCGTGTGCGTAGGATTTTTTTTGAAATTACTACGTTCCCCAACATTTTTCATGTCTAGTGGTAAATCTGTTCCATTGCAATCTTGCCATGTATGAATGGTTTGGTACAGTTTGCCATGGATGAGTATACATACACATGTGCTCTGCAGTTTTAGTTCTTCTTGTGTTGCTGCACTTAGTCTAGAGATACAACACCATTAGTTAGGTTGATGGATGGATGGATCGACACATACAACTAGCAGTGCTAGCAACAACAAAAAATAACCTTGTGATTGATTCTCTTGACACTAGCATGCTTTTTTGTTTTGGAGCCCAACCATGGACTGTACGTACTAAGCTAGCTCAAGCACACACAACCAACTTGATTGATGTCTGTAGATACTAGCAGTAGCACGTGTGTGTCTCCTATACTCGCTTGCTTAATTTCTGTACTAGATCAACAACAGTACCTCTTACTTCTTTGTTTGATTCGGAGCAGTAGGCATCCTCTGTGGATGATGACGACAACCAGGGCGTCCACCGACACGACGACGCTCCGCACATGGTCCAACTCGGCTACAACCTCCTCTACCGCGGGACGAAGACCGTGGCCGTGTGCAGCATCGGCTACAACCTCCTCTCATGTGAGTTCGTCTCCTAGCTTCTAGCCCCCTCTCTTGTGCTGCTATATGAGTACCTTGCTCTGTTTCATGTGCATGGGTGATTTTGTTTGTACTTTCCGTGCTTGTGTCATGGAAAAGATCATTCCTATTTACAAGTGATGATGATTTGGAGTAGCACACTTGTTAAATTATGCTCTTGTAGTAGACCCCATTTGTAGTTACTGTGATGTGCATTGACTCGGCCTCCTAGTACTGCAGATCATGCATGTTAATAATTTATAGTGGCCTTGTTAGTTAGTACAACTAGGCTGTGTTAACTGTTGGTGTTTAATCTAGCTAGCTTGTTTGTACCATCAGGATTGCAGCTAGCTAGCCTGTTTGTACCATCAGGATTGCAATTTTACTGTTTTACTCAACTTGTTTTCGTTTTTACTTGATACATACTACCTCCGCCCCATAATAAACCATCAAATGTACTCCTGGGAGGGATAAACATCTTTTTTAGAACATGGGTTGAAGCAGACTGTACTTGCTTACTGAGAATATGAAAATGAGATATTCTGTTTCCTAATATGAAGATAGCATTGTGTTTAATCCAGTACTGATGATTGTTTTCATTCCCATATAAACTTGTTAATGATGGTGATTTTGTACTAGCATGTAAACTTGTTTTTGTTGTCACTTGATGCATATTTAGCTTGTACTTGAAGTTGTGGGTCAATGCTGGTAATTTTGTTCTCTTGTATGCATTGGTACTGCCATCATCGAGCGCACGGATGCAATAGTGGCAAGAAGATCATGGTCGTGTGCATCATCAAGCACACCATGGCGAGCATCCACCTCCTCACGGTGGCAAGAAGAGCAGGTGCCTAGTTTGTAATCGCTGTCGAAGGAGCTCCATGCTGAAGAACATAACACTTGTAGAGCTTGTAAATTACCATGTTATTGAACTTGTGGAGCATGTAACTCTGAGTGCCATACTGATGTTACACTTGTAGAGCTTGCAAAGTGTATGTTAGAGCTTATTACGTGTTATCTGTATAGCAGCAGCTCTGTATTGACTCTGGCTGATAATATTTGAAGTATTTTGTGTGTTTTTTGTGTGCCAATTTAAATATTGTGCATTTATTTACGTTAAATAGGAAAATGAAGAATGTGACCCTGACAGCAAGGACCCACCTGACTAGTGAACCCAGTTTATAAAAAAATAATACTGAAACTGTTGAGACAAAAAGCCCACGGCCCAAAAATAAAAAGGCTGCAATGTTGGGCTTGGTCCATGAAGCTGACAAAAAATTCATAGGAAAAATATATAAATGGGCTTAATTAATGGGCTTGGCCCATGTAGACCCAATTGGACCGGGCTGATTCTTATCCACCTCAGCTTGCCACGCTGGATCCTACGTGGCCTGGGGAGGCTGCTAGTGACCAAAAATTTGGTCAAAGAACCAATGACCTTTTACATATAAAAAAGAAGGTCGTGCATTTCAGTTTACAATCGCGAGCTTTTGACCATATGTTTTTGGTCACAAAAAGGTCGCAAATGAAAAGCAATGACCTTTCAGCGATCAATAGTGATGGTCGCAAGTTGAGTAGTGAGGGCCTAGGCAGGGTAAGGCCGCAGGTGGCGACGAGTACTCCTCCATGGCGAAGCTAGGGTTTGGGGAGATGCAGGGCGCAACGGCCGCAGAGAGGAGGCAGGGGGTACGGAGGGTGTCGTGGTTTTATCACGACAGATGCCCTAGTGAAAGGACTTAGGTGTGGAGCCATCGCAACTAGGTTAGCTTAAAGGGGTTGGACGGGAAACAAGAGACACGAGAGTTTATCCAGGTTTGGCCCCTCTCAATGAGGTAAAAGCCTACTCCTACTTTCAGTTGTATTGCTTGGGTTTCGATTACCAGGGAGCGAATACGCTTGACCTAGTTCTCGATCGGTTGTTTCTGGAGTTAACCCGCCTCCGGGTCACCCCTTTATATACAGGTTGATGCCCGGCGGCTTATAGAGTCCCAGCTGGCTCACACAAACGTGACCGGCTCAGTTTCTAACTAAAGTTGCCTTACAGAACAAGTCATCGCCTGGCGGCTCACACCTCCGGGCCTTCAATAAGCTTGTTCTATGAACCACCATCTTCATGTTTTCCTAGACCTTTATCAGGCCTCTTCATCTTTTAAGTCGCCAATGGCATGACCCGGCCCCTCCTGGGCGGGTCATACCTAGGAGTTATATCCCCAATAGAGGGCGACGAGAGGATACGGGCGAGGATGAAGCTCCGGAGGCGAAGCATTGGCGGAAGTCTGACGGGGAAAATCCTATGTGATGCACGTTGCGTCAAGATGTCAAGGGTTCGCACAGATTCAGGCGGGTGCGACACGATCTGGGCCGGCCCATTAGCGGTTAGTGTAGCAACGGTTTTCTCCGGTTTTGGGAACCTTCTAGAAGGTTCCCTGAATCGTTTTTTCTTTTTTCCTGTTGGTTTTTTGTGGCTGGTTTTCACTTAGTTTTTTTCTTTTTTGTTTCTTTTTTTATATTCGTTTTCGTTTTTATATTTTCCGTTTCTTTCTTCTTTTTTCCTTTCTTTCCTTTTTCTGTTTCTTTCTTCAAAATGCGCAAACTTTAACAATGTTTAGAATTCAAAATTGTTAAAAAATTTGAAAATATTTTTGTGGTTTTCAAAAACTTGTGTTTTCAAAAAACATGCTCACAGATTGGAAAAAATGTTTGTGTTTCAAAAAATGTTCCGACATTTCAAAAAAAATTGTTTTAAAAATGTCCCTAAAGTTCAAACATTTCAGATTTTCATAAAATGTTCTTGTTTTAAAAATTGTTCACATTTTTCAAGATCCAATTTCAAAAATTGTTAGTTGTTCAAAACTTTTCTTAGAATGTTTTTCTTTGAAATGATCACAAATTTCAAAAAGAAATAAATCACCAAATTTAAAAAATGTTCGTATTTCCATCTTTGAAGAGTATGAAAAAAATGTTTTTCAAAAAATGTTCATGTTTTCCAATTTTGTTTTTGTTTTTTCAAAAAAAAATCTTAAGGTTATTAAAAATTATAAAAAACTTTTAAAAAGGTTCCCATTTTAAATAATTTATAACAATGTTCATGTTTCCATTTTTTAGGAGTTTAAAAAATGTTCACAGATTTCAAAAAATGTTCATGTTTTATATTTTGTTTGGGAGCTTAAAAAAGGTCCTCTTTTCCGAACTTTCTTGTTGAATTGCAAAAAATGTTTACATTAAAAAATAGTTGTTCACAGTTTTCAAAAATTGTTCATGATTTGTTTGTGAGATTAAAAAATGTCTGATTTTCCAAATTTTGTGGCAAATTTGACTATTTTGACCTCTGGGCGAAATCAATTCACATAATGAACTGTCCATGAAACAATTTCACACCCCTGACCTTTTTGTGCAGCGCCCGCCACGACGGTGCCACACTCTACGGTGCAGCGCCTAGCTCGAGGGCGTTGCACTTCAGTCCACCGTGGCAGCCCCTGGGCCCACACCCAACAGTGCAGCGCCTCCGAGCTAGGCGCCACACATGTAATGTGCAGCGCCCGGCCCGTAGGCGCTGCACTGTGACTTAGATGCCAGCCGCCCGCTGCCCCTCCCCCCACCCCACCCATTCGATCCAGAGGAGTTACAGAACAGGCGGCCGGCGGCTTCCTCCTCTCCTCCTCTCAATCCCCTCTTCAAAAATCTTCAGATCTGACGATTTGGCCCGTGGATTCCATCACCAATCCATCCTAGAAGGTACTTTTCTCCGATCCCCTTCTTTCTATCCATAGAATGTATGCTATTTCGGAGATTTGAGGAACCCTTGTTTGAATCTTGTGTGTATTAGATTTGGGGAATTTTTGTTTGAATCTTGCATGTATTAGATTTGGGGAATCCTTGTTAGATTAGAATGTGGTTTGGATACATAGGTTGACATGTTATTTATATAGTTTGGATACATAGGTTGACATTTTATTTATATGGAAAAGATATTTGTATTGAATCTTGCATGAGGTAGGCTTAGTTTAGTTTATTGAAATTACATTTGTATTGGCAAGAATGGTTTGGATACATATGCTTTGTATTTTGCATCTAGTAGCCGTACTTTACTTTTTTTGTATTCAAAAGATAATGGTGTTGACAAGAAAGCTTTCTTTCAAATTGTTAGGATGGTTTGGCTTATCAATGATCACTGGGACCAACAACACTGGTCGTACGCTATGTCGGTGGAGCAGCGGGTAATAATGAAAGTTGCCGGTGTTATGAATTTCGTGTTTTTTTTCAAACACATACCCCCCATATGTAATGATTTGTTTGTTTGTTTGTAGGAGCTTGCACCTCTGAAGCTTCGGGCTCACGGGGTCAACCTTGGGTGGATGCGCTATGACGAGCGGTACACACCGTATGTTAGGGAGACATGACTTCTCCCTTTCATTCAGTTGGTCAGCCGGTCGACGCCACCCAACAATGCTCCAGCACTCACCACGCTTATTGATCATTGGAGGCCGGAGACACACACTTTCCATCTTCATACCAGGGAGATGACCGCGACGCTCCAGGATATAGCTATGATCACCGATCTTCCTATTGATGGGAATCCTCTATGTATGGGCATCGATTCTGATGGGTGGCGCGAGCAGATGTTTGCCCTTATTGGTAATGTTCCTCCGGCGCCTCGCGAACCAGAAGAAGAAGGCAAGAAGAAGGTTAGAGTCGCAGCCGGTGCTACTTTCACGTGGATTGTATCGAACTTCAGTATTTGCCCTAAGGACGCTGATGAGGACACGGTGAAGACATATGCTCGTGTCTACATGTGGTACGTGATATCTAGGACTATGTTTGCTGATGGCACAGGCTAGAATGCTCCATGGATGTGGCTCAAGGCGTTGACCGTCTTCGATAGCAAATGGAGTTGGGGTTCGGCGACACTGGCTTACTTGTATAGAAAGGTATGAAGTTGTTTCTGTTTCACTTCCTTGGTACATTATGAATCCAATCTTGCTATTAATTCAACCAAGTTCTTTTTTATGTGCAGTTGGACGAAGCCTGTTGTAGGCTATCTGGAGGTATTGGTGGTTGTTTGCTCGCACTTTCCATATGGAGCTGGGAGCGTTTGCCGGTTGGACGACCGAAGACCGTGAAGTTCGAGGATTGGGACGTCAAAGGCGACCCACTACGGCTCCCCACTTGGGCTTACAAGTGGGATGTGTTAAATGAGATGACGGATGATCCCTCGGTCATGTACAAGCTGCACAGGAGCGAGATGGACGCGATCACGCCTGAGTAGGTAAATCGACATTCCATAAGTGATTTTGATGCTTCTATAATAACTCGATATCAATTTTGCATTCTATCCCATTTTGTAGGTTGAATGGGAACCGTATGGAAAAGGAGATAGCTTTGGGAACCCTCTAGAGTTCAAGCTGAATCTGATGTGCATTAGAGATAGGGATCTCTGGCATATGCGGTGTCCACTCATATGCAACTGGGCGGTTGAGCTTCACCTACCACATCGGGTGTTCCGCCAGTTTGGTTTGTTCCAGCCACACCCGCCAGAGTGGGAGGACACGGACATAGTGCTACACGCATAAGATATAATCAACCTTGAGCACTTAGCGGCTTCTCAGCGGTTTCGATGATGCTAATATTCTGTTTCTAACTTGCAGGTTGGATAAGAAAAAGCAGCGAAACATCAAGGATTGGTCCAAGCATCACAACAAGTATATCATACAGTTCAAGCTTGCTGTGGAGCAAGCTCGGGCTGGAAAACGAGCCCAGCTTCGTCAGCACTGCCCGATCGCGTTCAACAACTATCTCACATGGTTTCTTGCAAGCACACGTGTGGAGGTATGCAAGCCGGCGTATGCCGAGGAGATTTTGGAAGAACCCACCGTTTTTGATGAGGTAGCCCAGCACCAGTACAACTCATTGATCAGGAAAGGCAACTCAGTGATCCCTTCAGCTCCAATGATGAAATTTGTGGCATTTGCCCTTTTTGCTTTTCCATTCGCACTATTCACATCTTCACTTGCCTAACACGTTAATACTGTTTCTGTTCATAGCGTGCCCAGATCAAGAAAGCAGCTGATGAGACCGACACTATTCTGGAAACAACCCTGGCTGGCAAAAGCGATGGGGAAGGTGCACTTCGAGCATTCATTAAGGTTCACATCTCCTTCAAACTAGAACTTAACATGTGTTCCTACGTTCGATGTCTCATTCACTTGTTCATGTTGCAGCGCCAGGGCCAAAAGTTAAGGCGGCTATCAAACCTTTTCGGTTGTCGTGACCCCGAGTATGTATCACCAGAACGTTCTAGGTCGGCGACACCATCAGATCCAACTTCTGGCAACGCTAATCCTTTGGAGGATGAGGATGTGGGTGTGGTCACCCAAGAGGTATTGCATGAGGATATATCCAATTGTTGATGCATTGCTAACTATATCCTCACACACGGTCTTTCCATATCTTTTGTGGATGCATAGGTTCCTGATGATATGGTCTTGGGGACCTACAAGGTTAGGTCTGCATACGAGTTAAAGCCTAGGAAGGGAATCAACAAATACACACCTGAGGACTTCACCCAAAGAGGCAAAAGGACGGTCGGCACCTCGCGGATGGCTGCTTTGGATGACTATTTGGATGACGAAATGGACGACGTGGAGGTACCGGAGCCGGAGCCGGAGCGGGTTCCTCGTCCTAGGAAGGTGAAGAAGATATCCGTCAAGAGGGGGGGGGGGAGGAGCCAGCAAGCGCGGAAAGCACTAGTCATCCTTAGTAATGTTCAACCCAGAGTGGTGGTAGCTCTTAGTAATGTGGAATTTGTTATGTCGTTGAACTTAGAGTGGTGGTTGCTCTATGTGAAACTTGTAGTTATGGTAGCTCTATGTTAAACTTGAACTTATTGTGATGGTCCTTTCTAAGAAATGATGTCTTTGTTGAATCCTTTTTGAACCTTACTGTTTACTATACACAATGTTGAATTGTGGCTGAAAATGACAGTCTGAATGACAAAAAAACACTAAGTGTTTGTGCAGCGCCTAGCTGGGAGGCGCCACACTCAATAGTGCAACACCTAGGGGTCAGGCGCTGCACTATGGAGTGTGGCGCCTCCCAGCTAGGTGCCACACTAGTCTGTAACTTGTGCAAACTTCTGTTGCTCTCTGGATAGATACAGACCAGTGTGGCGCCTAGTTGGGAGGCGCCACACTCCATAGTGCAACGCCCAAGCGTCAGGCGCTGCACTATGAAGTGTGGCGCCTCCCAGCTAGGTGCCACACTGGTCTGTAACTTGTGCAAACTTCTGTTGCTCTCTGGATAGATACAGACCAGTGTGGCGCCTAGCTGAGAGGCGCCACACTCCATAGTGCAACGCCCAAGGGTCAGGCGCTGCACTATGGAGTGTGGGGCCTCCCAGCTAGGCGCCACACTGGTCTGTAACTTGTGCAAACTTCTGTTGCTCTCTGGATAGATACAGACCAGTGCAGTGCCTAGCTGGGAGGCGCCACACTCCATAGTGCAGCGCCTGACCCTTGGGCGTTGCACTATGGAGTGTGGCGGGAGTGTGGAGCCTCCCAGCTAGGCGCTGCACTGGTCTGTATCTATCCAGAGAGCAAAAGAAGTTTGCACAAGTTACAGACCAGTGTGGCGCCTAGCTGGGAGGCGCCACACTCCATAGTGCAGCGCCTGACCCTTGGGCGTTGCACTTGTACTTAGTGATTTTTTAGCATATGCAAACAGAGTAAGATGATGTGAGGTAAGATTGATACATAGCAAGCAAACAACTATGAAGAGAACATATGCATGACACATAGTACTTCACGACACATAGCAGTTCTTACAACCAAATCGACGAGGAGGAGACATAGTAGTTCACGACACATAGTAGTTCTTACAACCAAATCGAGGAGGAGACATAATGGTTCATGTCGGATAGTAGTTCTTACAACCAAATCGAGGAGGAGACATAATGATTCACGACACATAGTAGTTCACCACCACATCGAGGAGGAGACATAGTTCATGACACATAGTAGCTCTATTGCGTAGAGCAAGGCCCCTTTCCCTTCTTCTTCTTCCTCTCTTCTTCCTCTTCCTCCTCCCTTTTCCTTATGAGGTGAGCCTCCTTAACCACCCTCTCCATGAATATCTCATTCTCCCTCTCTTCTTTTTCAGCTGCAATTGCCCAAAGCTTCATCGTTTTCTCTTGAAAATCCTTTAGACGCTTCTTTTGTGCCTCCTCACATTTCCTCACCAACGCTTGCTTCCTAGCGCGCATCGCATTTGACGCTCTCTCTCTTCTCTTCCTCTCCGTCTCAAGCTCCTCTTCCTTTTTCTTCTTTAGCTTGGCTGCAACCTCCTCTCCAAGCTTCTTGGCAGCCTTCTCCCACCATCCCGCCATCTCATCTTCGCCATCCTCCTTCATCGTTGGTTTGTTGGGTTGGGAAGCCGCCATACCTACAATGAGTGAAACATAATGGTTAGTAGGGACAATAAGAACAAACGGAAGCACATATGAAAAAGAAGAACATATGAAAAACAAGAACATATGATACATTATAGTTAGTGAGGAACATACGGAAACGGTCCATGTAAGTATCCAAACATTCCTCTATAACAAACTTGCCCTTGTCCATCACCGCGGCCAAGTCCACCACCAAGGCCAAGACCATCACCAAGGCCTAGATCATCACCACGGCCATTACCACCTCCACGAGCTCTACCACCACCACTGCCTAGACCACCACCACGAGCTCTACCACCACCACGGCCTCTTGTAAGTCCTAGTTGCCGACCTCTTTGTTGCCTATATCCTCTTTGGCTAACACTTGGTTGGCTTGGCACTTGTTGGCTACCACTAGGTTGGCTACCACTTGGTTGGCTTTGCACTTGTTGTCTACCACTAGGTTGGCTACCATTTGGTTGCCTTGGCACCTATTGGCTACCACTTGGTTGCCTTCGCACTTGTTGGCTACCGCGTGGTTGCCTTCGCACTTGTTGGCTACCTCTTGGTTGGCTTGGCACTTGTTGGCTACCACTTGGTTGGCTACCTTGTGTACCTCCTTGTTGGCTTGTGCTTGCATCATTTGTCTTGGACCTTTTCCTTGGTTTCGTACATTTTCTTTTGTTGTGGCCTTGACCTTTGCACTCCCCACAACGGGAGCTCTCACGAGGCTCTTGGAATTGGTCGTTGCCCGCTTCGCGGCGGCCACCATGGCCCCATCCGTCCATGTCGCCTCTAAGACGCTTTGTCTTACGTCTACCCCGTTTAACAACCTTCAACTCCGGATCCGACCATAGTTGAACTCCATGATACTCCGGCCATTGTGATTGGTCAAAGTACGGGTGAAAGCGGGGAGCCCATGTTTTCTTGACCGTCATAATTGAGAACTCCGACTCCCTCACGGTGCGTGGGTGATTGATGTCCACATTCCTAACGCGACCGACAGTATACAAGTGTGAGCATGGGAGATGAAGCAACAATGGCCTCCCGCAAGTCCAATCACATTGTGTTAACGACACCTTGAAAGCCTTCCCTCCATGTTGCGGGCCATCATTTGTGGTTCCTCCTGGCTCTTTCACTTCGTACTTCCACTCTTCGTTGTCATACAATGTAGCCTCTTCTGAGTCCACCTTTCGTGATTGAAATACCAACCATTCATCAACTTTGGGTGGGAACTTGTACTTGTACTTTCATGGGTTCTCACCCGCTATCTGTGCATCGGTTTCCATCGAGTACTTTACAAAGTACGCATTCATCTTGTCAAATGTGTATTGAACTATTGCTGTCACGGGTAATCCACGTGCACCTTTGAGCACCCTGTTGAAGCATTCGGCCATATTGCTTGTCATTTGACCGGATCTCCGGCCATCTTCATCAAAAGCACGTGCCCACTTGTTCCGGTATTGAATGTGCCTATTGAGAAAGTCTTGACCCCCGGCATCAAGGTTTTTGTGTGCGAGCAATTTGTTGTACAAAGTGGCGAAGCGCCTATCGGAGAAAGCGAGACAACAATCTTGAAGATCATCGGCCAACTCCTTAAGGCCACATGCCCTATAGAAGTTCAAACAAAAGTGCCTCATGCACCATCGATGATGCAACAGAGCATGCCCGGGAATGTCAATCTCCACCACGTTAAGAATTCCTAGATGCCGATCCGATATGACACAAATTTCCCTTTGAGCGAGTAACACCTTCGTCCTCAAAAGATGCAGAAACCACTCCCGGTTGTCATTGTTTTCCACCTCAACCAAAGCAAATGCCAATGGCAACACCCGGTTATTGGCATCACTTGCTATCGTAACCAACAAGGTGCCCTTGTATTGTCCGGTCAAGAACGTGCCATCAATTGCGATGACCGGTCTACAATGTTCGAAAGGCCTCACACATTGCTCGAACGCCCAAAAAGCACGGCCAAATACTCTGACTTTCCTTCCTTCATGAACCGTTGTTTGGTGCCCATGAGGCTCGACCACATGAACCATGACCGGGTTTGTCGCGGCCATGGCTAACAACAACCTAGGGATTCGGTTGTATGCTTCCTCCCATGTACCATACAACATCTTAAATGTGGCTTGCTTCGCCTTCCATGCCTTGCCGTACTTCACCTTGTAATGAAAGATGGCTTTCACAAGGTCAATGACATGTTGGACGCTCATTGTTGGAAGTGTGGATATTGAGTTGGAGAGCCTGTAAGCGATGAACTCGGACGTGAGTTGTTTGTGGTCTTGAGACACGATCTTGCCATCCACCCTCTTGCCTTGGCACATGTGAGTTGGCACACAACTCACTACATGCCAACTTGGACCTCCTTTCCATGGTTTTGCACGCACAATCCATGGACATATTTCATCTTCACATGCACATGCAACCGTGTAGCACACATTGACGTTCGAGTGCACCACCTTGTGTGGACGATAATGCGTAACCGAGTAGTTGTCGAGCCACATTTTCAATTCCAACAACGGGTCGAACTTAGAACCTTTAGGGCATCTCTAGCCGTTCGGCCCCCTAGGAGACGTTTTTATCGCCGCTTGGGGGCTGCCGGCGAGAATTTTATCTTGCGAACGAGAAAATCTCCAGCCGTATCCACCCCAAGCGAGGCCCGTCATACTCGCCGCGCCACCGTATCCGCCCCATCCGCATCCGCGCCTGCGCCTGGGCCGCTCGCGCGCTCGCCCGCGCCCGGCCGCTCGCGCCCGCACGCCTGCGTCTGCCCGCTCGCGCGCTTGCCCGCGCCTGGCCGCTCGTTCCCGCGCCCGGCCGCTCGCGCGCGCGCCTGCGTCTGGCCGCTCGCGGCCGCTCGCGCGCCCGTGCTGCTCGCGCCTGGCCGCTCGCGCGCTCGCCCGCGCCTGGCCGCTCGCGCCCGCAGGAGCCGGATCAGCTGCTTGCCCAGGGCAAGGCAAGGCCGGCGCGTCCGCGGCGCACAGGCCGCACGGCCACGTCGTGCTCGCCGCGTGCATCCATGACGTGCTCGTCTTTGCCGCGGGCGCCGTGGCGGCCGTGCTCCTGCTCCTCTGCTTGTCCTCCCTGCTCGCGCCCGCCCCCGTGCCCAACCTCATCGCCGGCCCCTCCCTCCCCTTCCGCACCTCCTTCCCGCAGCCGCCGCAGGAGGACGACTCCTCCACCGACGGCCTCTGGTGGCTCGACGCCGACGCCGTCGTCACCGACATGGACTTCGCGCTCCCGGTCGCCACCAGGTACAAGGATTACAACCTCGTCGTCCACGGCAGGGACAAGGAGGTGTACGAGGCCAGGTCCTGGGTCGGCCTCAACGCCGGCGTCTTCCACATCCGCAACTGCCAGTGGTCAGGTGAAGGCAACACCCTGGCCGGCAGCGGGCTAGTGCCCGCGGGGTACGGGCTGGGCCAGGCGACCCCGGGCGTCTGGTGCGCGGGCGTGGTCGATCCAGAGTTGCGGCGGCGCGGGGTCCCGGTCCCGGCCGCGGCGGCCGGCGTGGCGTGCCCCATGGCCGGGTCCCCGCCTCGGCCTGCCATGCACGCGCTGAAGAAGGCGTTCGGTGGCCATGCACATGGTGGGCCTGGGAGGAAAAGAGGAGAGAGAGTGAGGTCTGAGGCTGACTTGTGGGGTTTTTGCATGCAAAATGGAGCGCCGGTGCCCCCAGTTGCGCCCCAGCTCTTTGGGTTTGGGTTGGTACCGCCGGGCATAACTTTCGTCAAATCCAGCGCCTTTTGGACTCGTGGGGGCCTGACTGGGTGAAAAAATACGCGCCGGCGATGAAAAAAGCCTCCTGGGGGGCCTCTTGGGGGACGGATGGAGATGCGCTTAGCAATCTGGTTCTTGTCGTCTCCCAAATCACGGTGAGAGCTTGGCCTAACCCCAAGAGGTGCACATTGGCCACCATCTACCACGACTTCATCTGCGAGACTAAAATCCTTGAACAATGTAGTCTGATGATCCCGACGAAATACCTTCTCAAAAGCTTCGGCCTCCTTCATCGTGAACCCCTCCGCATCAACTTGTTCATCGGGACCATTGTCATCCGAGTCCGATGCATATGCACGGGAAAAAGGGATGGAATGGTCCATTGTCTCTTGCAAATGATATTTGTCGAGATCACCCACATTGTTGTCATGGAGATCAACTTCATTGTCATCGTCCGCATACTCATCATTGTCCTCTTGCAAAACTTCATCTTGGTTGTTTGTAAATGGGCTCAATGTTGGCCTCACTTCTTGGGTCAAAAGATGTTCAACAATTTCATCTCGCTTTAAGGGTGGGGGGCTACTAGCAACCTAAGGGGAGGGGTTCCGGTTCAAGTCCAAATGCAAACTTGAATCAACCTTCCTCGTTGCAAATAACACAAGAGCCTTGTCTAGTGAATCGGCCACCGTCTCCTTGTATGCAACCCAACGTTGCTCCGAGTTGACACGCATTGTCTTCCAACGGACGTGCATTCCAAAACCAACATTATTCCTTCCCTCCAACTCAATGATATCACTAGGGTCCATCCAATTCAAATCTTTCCTAACTTGTTTTAAGAGCTCCGCATAGCTTGGACTACTATCAAACACCATGTCAAGCTCATCCGGGTCCGGTTCTATATTGCCTTTCAAAAAGGCGTCTTTGTCCCCATGATGAACAAACACACATGTTCTTCCCATCCCTATAAGCATTCCAAGAAACACAAGGTAACATTACTTCGATGAGTACTAATCCAAGGATTAACACGGAATAGAAACCCTAATATATATATCAAACAACAACCCTAACCCTAATCACAACCCTAACCCTAACCATAACCATAACCATAACCATAACCCTAGCCCTAAATCTAACCCTAGCACCAACATAAGAACACCCATAAGAATAACCCTAACATACTAACAAAGCCTAATCATAGAAATTGGCAAACAAACATCTCACATCTCCATGCAAATCTCTAGATCCAAACAAAACTAGGGTTTCCCCAAACTAGCAAGAAATGAGCAATGGGAGAACTTTACTTGGATCAAAACAAGGGGATCGGAGAAGATTACCTTGAGGGAGGGTTTGACTTCGAAATCCACGGACAAATTCTTCGAATATGCAAGATTTGGGAGAGGATTTGAGAGGGGGAGAGAGTGGGAGAGGGGGCAAAGCTCGGGTTGGAGTGTGTGGTGTGGGGGTGGGGGGTGGGGGAGGGGGGCATCCAAGTGGCTGGATAAGTCATAGTGCAGCGCCCCCGCGCTGGGCGTTGCACTTTAAGTGTGTGACGCCTACCTCGGAGGCGCTGCACATTACATGTGTGGCGCCTAGCTCGGAGGCGCTGCACTGCTGGGTGCGGGCCCAGGGGCTGCCATGGTGGACTGGTGTGCAACGCCTCCGAGCTGGGCGCTGCACAATAGGGTGTGGCGCCGTCGTGGCGGGCGCTACAAAAAAGGGTCAGGCATGTGAAATAGTTTCACGGGCAGTTCATTCCGTGAATTGATTTCGTCCACAGGTCAAAATAGTCAAATTTGCCAAATTTTATTTTTGAATTACAAAAAATGTTCCCGTTCCAATAATTGTTCACGGTTTTCAGAAAATGTTACAGTTTTTAATGATTTGCGTTGCCTAAAAAATTCGTGGTCGGAATTACGGAAATATTTCAAATATGCACTCGGGTTTTGTTCTTGAGGGTTCGTGTTGTCTTACGATCGGCAATGCTTACAAGCTCAGCTGGATTTATCACCTTTCCTCTTTGTAAGAGATCCTGGGTTCGATGCCCTGTGATGTCACATTTTTTTGGACTGCCCTCACTAGTAGAAAAAGGCCAATTTGTCCCGGTTCATAAGGCCCATCTGTCCCGGTTGGGGAACCGGGACTAAAGGGTCGTTATTAATGTCCTAGACCTTTAGTCCCGGTTCTTATACAAACCGGGACAGATGGGCCTCCACGTGGCGACTAAAGACTCGTTACTAATGCACTAGGCCTTTAGTCCCGGTTCTTATACAAACCGGGACATATGGGCCTCCACGTGGCCGCTCCGACGAGCCTAAGGATGGCAATTTTACCCATGGACATGGATATCCATGGATATCCGACCCGAATGGATAGGGTTTGGATATGCTTTTGTGTCCATGGCCGGTGCCCAAACCCGACCCAGTTGCTCGTGGGTAGGGTATGGATATAATCTTGTACCCATGGATATACCCAAACCCGACCCGATAGTATGACTTAATGGGCAAAACTCTACTATTCCCACCCCATAGTCACATGTCCACTGCAATTTTACACTTCGTTATCTAAAACATGCAAAAGAAATTACACAATCCCCGTCATAACTTTTATTAGTTGACATTCAATCCCCTCCATAACATACTCCAACGCTCCTTCCCTTATTTTTATCTCCTTATTAAATGACTCATCATTCTCATATGTTAGAAAAATACTAAATGATCTTAGGTTGTTAGTGGGCGTTGATTTACCATAAGTGAAGCCTAGCCTGCTACGAGGTGAAGAATGGAAGAGCTTATGTTAACATTGTGTTATGTCTTATTTATATGTCTCAAGAGGACCCAATGGATATCCAATGGGTATGGATATCCATCGGGTTTGGACATGGAAACAATTTTCCACCCGTGGATTTTTTCATGGGCGAGCAAAGACTGTCTTCATGGATATGAATATGGATTTGATATTGTTCAACCCGATCCAAACCCGACCCATTGCCATCCTTAGGCGAGCCCAGGCAGGAGGGCCTTTGGTCCCGGTTGGTAGCACCAACCGGGACCAATAAGCTTCCACGCGTCAGCATTTTAGCGGTTGTTTTTTTAGAGGTGGTTTAGGGGTTTTGGGGGTTAATTTAGGTTCAGATAGGTAGCTAATGGAGAGATGTGTCCTCTCTTATCTCCGTGCTACTGCTACTGCTATGCCTAAACATGACTTAGATTGAAGTGAGGCAACATGTGGTGCATGTCGAAAGTAATACTAATCCTAACTTGATCAAGTTTGGATTGTACTACTTTCAACATGCACTACATGCATGTTGCCTTCACTTCAATCCAATCCATGTTCATTTCATCCACAGATATATAATAACTCTTCATGGTCGCATCATGCATCATCATAATAACAAGTCCTACTAATCATCATCATACAACTTCTACTCGTTATTATAACAAGTCATACTATCATCATCCTGATAGTCATCGAACCAACCCTACTTTGTTCTTAGCACATGATCATCAGTATTAGGTAGGACCTAAATACCCTCTTTAAGGTAAAATAGCATAAAACAATATAGACTCCGACTCTCCGTTATGGAGAATGGAGATCATCCTGTCTCCAATTCTTGCACTTCGCTTTCTTTTGCTTCCAAGAACCTCCTTACAACTGTCCATACATTTTTTCCATTTACTGATTAGCATGTCTCCACTTCTTTGAGAAATCCGGTATGGATAGTTGAGATTTGTAGGATGACCTGGATATATGTTCAGAACACGAAGGCTGCCATTCTGATACATCAAATGACGCACACAATCCTCTGGGATTCTCTGTTGAAAAACATAGTAATAACTTCATAGTTAGCAATGATGTACTAGTTTTAGAAGTATGCAAAAGATGCACGGATGTCGTAATAGTAAAATATCTTACCAGGGTATCTCCATGGTAGTTACCGTAGTTTAACACATGCACTAGTGGCACGTATTGACCATAATGTTGAGGAGTTTGATTATAGATATTGTAATTCTCAATATCAGTACAAAATCCGACAAGATGATTTTTCTCCTGATAAGTTAATTCGGAGCCATCGGTGTAGTGGGTTTTGTCTACCATGTTCCGCACATTGTTTGAACAATCAACATAAGCTGTCAACTATTTTGAAATAAACAATATAAATTAGCTAATAACTATGTTTGAGAAACTCACATAGCGGTAGAACTGGAGGCGTATCAACAAGGACCCAAATGTCCATATTGTCTTGCTCGATTTCAGGATAACCAAGATCCATGGTGACAAGCATACCCTCATCAAAACCATACATCTTGCAAAATGCTTCCCAATTTTTGCAACCAAAATGGGTTACGCTCTCAGCATTATACAGATTTGCTTCAAAATCCACATCATGATGGGTTCTTTAGGTGAATTCTTTTCTTTTCGGAATTTTCATGGTCTTCAAAATCCATCCTCTCCAAGACATAGCGTCTTGCATGGCATGGGATATGCTATACTCCAATTGTAAAAGATTAAAATTACACATTAAAATAGTTGAAGTCATGCTTAATTACGAAAAAAAACACTTGTAGCCATTGCGTACCGTTTCAACATCGAAGGTCTCCTCGAGCTTAATGCTGAAGTGCCGATCATCGTCCAGGTGAGGCCTATCGCACAAACCTCGATCGTCGTGGCACTACCCGCACTCCCCCGAGAGACTTTCGTCGTCCGATGATGACATTTCCTACGTTCATAATTCTAAGATTAAACTTGTACAGTTAAATATATGTACTACAAAAACTAAATTAGATCATTATTATTCATCACGGGTTGACTATCGGTTTGTCGAGTCTTTTCTTGAAAACTCTCAGCGCACGTGGTGTATACATTCGACCGTTGGTGATGTTCGCTCCTCCATTTGTCCCCGAGTGCATTATACCAAAATGTCTAGCACACGGGAACGAAGGAGAAGCGACCCACGACAACAGTCAGGATTCTTCGTCCTCTCATATATATATGGTGGAACTCTCCCTCACTGATTCCTCTCTGACATTTGCGATCGTCGGTGATGGTAGCTCCTCCTTTGGTTCCCGAGTGCATCACACCAAATTGTCTAGCACACGGGAATGAAGGAGAGAAGCTACCCCCACGACAACATTCGGGATTCTTGGTCCTCTCATATATGGTGGAGACTCAACAGACTTAAAGTCAACCCGAAATATCGTTTAATTATCTTTCTAAAAGAGGATTTGGCTGGTCTCACCTCGATGTCGGAGGGGGTCGGTGACGGGACGACGACGGGGATGATGGAGGGGGCGGGGGCTCCTAGATTTCTGCGAAAACAAAAACCCTATAAGCTATCAACAAATCATATGCATATGCCTTGCATAGTGCTCTCCAATTTTAGCATTCAAAGTAGGAGTAGTTTTCCAATTTGAGCATTCAATAAGCAAAATCAAATCACAAAATAAAGTAGTATTCAAATTAGGATGCATTCAATTATAAGCAAAACTACATCATCTCCATGCGTCCATACATCTTCGAATATTATCACTAATACACCACGAATACTATCATACATATATCATCGCCAGTACAGCTAGAACCGTAGCGCCCGATGGGTATCGGCGCGGGCAGTGGACACCCAAAGGGAAGGAACCATCACATGATCTTAGCTCCAGTGAGATCCCTGAAGAACCTGCCAGGTATTGTCGAACCTGCCCTCCAACGTAACCATGTAGCGACGGACATGCTAGTCCTCCTCGCTGACACGGTGACGTACCACCTCCGTGGTGTTCAGAAGCCTCGGCACCGTCACTGGCCCACGCGACCGCCACCAAACAAGGATCGGGTCAACGACGGGCTGGCTCCTCACCAACCAACGCCCCCGGAAGGTAGCACCTCCCAAAACCAGCCCGGCAGAGCCTAGTCCCGGACATGGCCCCTCTGATCAAGTTGGCCTCCTCCGCCGAGTCGACAACGAGGATGCGGGATAGGCATCGTCGACGTCGATGCGGGAATAATTGCTTTAACTAAAAAACAAACTAGTTCTATTAATTTCCTTACTATAAATAGAATAAAGTAGTACTTACTAAAAATAAACTAGCTAGTTTAACTAGTTCTATTATTTTTCTAACTAATTCTATTAAACACTTTCTAAGTAGTACTTACTAAAAGTTATCGGGGAGGGGGTACGTATATCGACAACGACATACCGGATAAAAAAATAAGAAGAGGAAGAAGAAGAACAAAAGAGGAGAAGAAGAAAGGAATAGAGGAGGAGATCGAAGAAAAAAAAGAAAAAAAGAGGAGAAGAAGAAGGAATAGAGTAGAAGAAGAAAAATAGAATAATATATTATTCTATTTCTTCTTCTTCTCTCTATTTCTTCTTCTTCTACTTTTTTCTTATTTTTCATCTTCTTATTTATTTCTCCTCTTCTTCCTCTCCTCCTCCTCCTCCTCCTCCTCTTCTTCTTCTTCTTCTTCTTCTTCTTCTTCTTCTTCTTCTTCTTCTTCTTCTTCTTCTTCTTCTTCTTCTTCTTCTTCTTCTTCTTCTTCTTCTTCTTCTTCTTCTTCTTCTTCTTCTTCTTCTTCTTCTTCTTCTTCTTCTCCTCCTCCTCCTCCTCCTTCTTCCTCTTCTTATTTTCCTTTTTTCTCTCCTTCTTTTTCTTCTAAATATGAACATACATAAATGACTTTGATCATACACAATTTTCAGATTCCTACACAATATGAACATATACATAAAAATTCTATGAAAAAAATCATAAAAAATATATGAACAAAATTAAAACAGAAAAAAATCATAAAAAATCTATTAAAAACAGAAAATAAATGAACATACAAACATTTGCATATTCAATAATAATATCACCCAAAAAATCTAAACTACACATCTAAATTAATACATCTAAATTACAACAACTAAATTAACTACACATCTAACAACACATCCAAATTAATACAACTAAATTGCGAATCTAAACTACAGGGAGGAGGAGGAGGCGGGCAGCGTGGCGGCGCGGCGGCCGCGGTGGCGGTCATTACAAGGAGGAGGAGGAGGGGACCGGGGCAGCACTCATAGGGTGCACGGCGACGGCGACGAGGAGGCAGCGGCGGGGCAGGCGCGGCACGGGGCGGCGACGGTGTTGGGGAGGGGCGGGACGGCAACGGGGCGTGGCGCAGGGGCGCGGCCGGCGACGGTGTGGGCTCGAGGGCGGCGGACGGCGTCGGCATGGGCTCAGGGGCACGGGAGACGGCGACGGCGGCGGGGCAGCCTGGCGGCGTCGAGGAGGTCGGCGTCTTCGGGCGGCTAAAGGAAATATACCCTAGAGGCAATAATAAAGTTATTATTTATTTCCTTGCTTCATGATAAATGTTTATTATTCATGCTAGAATTGTATTAACCGGAAACATAATACATGTGTGAATACATAGCCAAACAGAGTGTCACTAGTATGCCTCTACTTGACTAGCTCGTTAATCAAAGATGGTTATGTTTCCTAACCATGGACAAAGAGTTGTTATTTGATTAACGGGATCACATCATTAGGTGAATGATCTGATTGACATGACCCATTCCGTTAGCTTAGCACCCGATCGTTTAGTATGTTGCTATTACTTTCTTCATGACTTATACATTTTCCTATGACTATGAGATTATGCAACTCCCGTTTGCCGGAGGAACACTTTGTGTGCTACCAAACGTCACAACGTAACTGGGTGATTATAAAGGAGCTCTACAGGTGTCTCGAAAGGTACATGTTGGGTTGGCGTATTTCGAGATTAGGATTTGTCACTCCGATTGTCGGAGAGGTATCTCTGGGCCCTCTCGGTAATGCACATCACATAAGCCTTGCAAGCATTGCAACTAATGAGTTAGTTGTGAGATGATGTATTACGGACGAGTTAAGAGACTTGCCGGTAACGAGATTGAACTTGGTATTGAGATACCGACGTTCGAATGTCGGGCAAGTAACATACCGATGACAAAGGGAACAACGTATGTTGTTATGCGATCTGACCGATAAAGATCTTCGTAGAATATGTAGGAACCAATATGAGCATCCAGGTTCCGCTATTGGTTATTGACCGGAGACGTGTCTCGGTCATGTCTATATTGTTCTCGAACCGTAGGGTCCGCACGCTTAACGCTACGATGACAATTTCATTATGAGTTTATGTATTTTGATGTACCGAAGGTTGTTCGGAGTCCCTGATGTGATCATGGACATGACGAGGAGTCTCGAAATGGTCGAGACATAAAGATCGATATATTGGAAGCCTATATTTGGATATCGGAATCGTTCCAGGTGAAATCGGGATTTTACCTGAGTACCTGGGGTTACCTGACCCCCCCGGGGGTTAATGGGCCTACATGGGCCCTAAGGGAGAAGAGGAAAGGAGGCAAGAGGTGGCCGCGCGCCCCTCCCCTCCCTAGTCCGAATAGGACAAGGAGAAGGGGGCGGCGCCCCCCTTTTTCCTTTCCCTCTTCCTCCTCTTTCCCCCTTCTCATTCTCCAACTAGGAAAGAAGGGAGTCCTACTCCCGATGGGAGTAGGACTCCCCCTTGGAGCGCCCTCCTTGGCCGGCCGCCCCCTCCCCTGGCTCCTTTATATACGAGGGCAGGGGGGCACCCTAGAGCACACAAGTTGATCTTCGTGATCGTTCCTTAGCCGTGTGCGGTGCCCCCCTCCACCATATTCCACCTCGGTCATATTGTAGCGGTGCTTAGGCGAAGCCCTGCGACAATAGAACATCAAGATCGTGACCACGCCGTCGTGCTGACGGAACTCCTCCCCGACGCTTTGCTGGATCGGAGCCCGGGGATCGTCATCGAGCTGAACGTGTGCCAAGAACTCGGAGGTGCCAGAGTAACGGTGCTTGGATCGGTCGGATCGTGAAGCCGTATGACTACATCAACCGCGTTGATATAACGCTTCCGCTTTCGGTCTACGAGGGTACGTAGACAACACTCTCCCCTCTTGTTGCTATGCATCACCATGATCTTGCGTGTGTGTAGGAACTTTTTTGAAATTACTACGTTACCCAACAGTGGCATCCGAGCCTAGGTTTTATATGTTGATGTTATATGCACGAGTAGAACACAAGTGAGTTGTGTGCGATATAAGTCATACTACTTACCAGCATGTCATACTTTGGTTCGGCGGTATTGTTGGATGAAGCGGCCCGGACCGACATTACCCGTACGCTTACGCGAGACTGGTTCTACCGCCGTGCTTTGCACACAGGTGGCTGGCGGGTGTCAGTTTCTCCAACTTTAGTTGAACCGAGTGTGGCTACGCACGGTCCTTGCGAAGGTTAAAACAGCACCAACTTGACAAACTATCGTTGTGGTTTTGATGCGTAGATAAGATTGGTTCTTGCTTAAGCCCATAGCAGCCACGTAAAACTTGCAACAAACAAAGTACAGGACGTCTAACTTGTTTTTGCAGGGCATGTTGTGATGTGATATGGTCAAGGCATGATGCTAAATTTTATTGTATGATATAATCATGTTTTGTAACCGAGTTATCGGCAACTGGCAGGAGCCATATGGTTGTCGCTTTATTGTATGCAATGCAATCGCCCTGTAATGCTTTACTTTATCACTAAGCGGTAGCGATAGTCGTAGAAGCATAAGATCGGCGAGACGACAACGATGCTACGATGGAGATCAAGGTGTCGCGCCGGTGACGATGGTGATCATGACGGTGCTTCGAAGATGGAGATCACAAGCACAAGATGATGATGGCCATATCATATCACTTATATTGATTGCATGTGATGTTTATCTTTTATGCATCTTATCTTGCTTTGATTGACGGTAGCATTATAAGATGTTCTCTCATTAAATTATCATAGTAAAAGTGTTCTCCCTGAGTATGCACCGTTGCGAAAGTTCTTCGTGCTGAGACACCACGTGATGATTGGGTGTGATAGGCTCTACGTTCAAATACAACGGGTGCAAAACAGTTGCACACGCGGAATACTCAGGTTTAACTTGACGAGCCTAGCATATAATAGATATGGCCTCGGAACACGGAGACCGAAAGGTCGAGCGTGAATCATATAGTAGATATGATCAACATAATGATGTTCACCATTGAAACTACTCCATCTCACGTGATGATCGGACATGGTTTAGTTGATATGGATCAAGTGATCACTTAGAGGATTAGAGGGATGTCTATCTAAGTGGGAGTTCTTTAGTAATATGATTAATTGAACTTTAATTTATCATGAACTTAGTCCTGGTAGTATTAGCATATCTATGTTGTAGATCAATAGCTCGCGTTGTTGCTTTCATATGTTCATTTTGATATGTTCCTAGAGAAAATTGTGTTGAAAGATGTTAGTAGCAATGATGCGGATTGGATCTGTGATCTGAGGTTGATCCTCATTGCTGCACAGAACAATTATGTCCTTGATGCACCGCTAGGTGACAGACCTATTGCAGGAGCAGATGCAAACGTTATGAACGTTTGGCTAGCTCAGTATGATGACTACTTGATAGTTTAGTGCACCATGCTTAACGGCTTAGAATCGGGACTTCAAAGACGTTTTGAACGTCATGGACCATATGAGATGTTCCAGGAGTTGAATTTAATATTTCAAGCAAATACCCGAGTTGAGAGATATGAAGTCTCCAACAAGTTCTATAGCTAAAAGATGGAGGAGAATTGCTCAACTAGTGAGCATGTGCTCAGATTGTCTGGGTACTACAATCGCTTGAATCAAGTGGGAGTTAATCTTCCAGATAAGATAGTGATTGACAGAATTCTCTAGTCACCATCACCAAGTTAGTATAACTTTGTGACGAACTATAGTATGCAAGGGATGACGAAAACGACTCCCGAGCTTTTCATGATGATGAAATTGATGAAGGTAGAAATCAAGAAAGAGCATCAAGTGTTGATGGTTGACAAGATCACTTGTTTCAAGAAAAGGGCAAAAGGAAGAAGGGGAACTTCAAGAAGAACGGCAAGCAAGTTGCTGCTCAAGTGAAGAAACCAAGTCTGGTCCTAAGCCTGAGACTAAGTGCTTCTACTGCAAAGGGATTGGTCACTAGAAGCGGAACTACCCCAAGTATTTGGTGGATAAGAAAGGATGGCAAAGTAAACAAAGGTATATTTGATATACATGTTATTGATGTGTACTTTACTAGTGTTCATAGCAACCCCTCTGTATTTGGTACTAGTTCAGTTGCTAAGATTAGTAACTCAAAACGGGAGTTGCAGAATGAACAGAGACTAGTTAAGGGTGAAGTGACGATGAGAGTTGGAAGTGGTTCCAAGATTGATATGGTCGTCATCGCACAGTCCCTATACTTTCAGGATTAGTGTGGAACCTAAATAAGTGTTATTTGGTGTTGAGCATGAATATGATTTGATCATGTTTATTGCAATACAGTTATTCATTTAAGTAAGAGAATAAATAGTTGTTCTGTTTACATGAATAAAACCTTATATGGTTACACACCCAATGAAAATGGTTCATTGGATCTCGATCATAGTGATACACATATTCATAATATTAAAACCAAAAGATGCAAAGTTAATAATGATAGTACAACTTATTTGTGGCACTGCCGTTTAGGTCATATTGGTGTAAAGCGCATGAAGAAACTCCATGCTGATATGCTTTTGGAATCACTTGATTATGAATCACTTGATGCTTGCGAACCATGCCTCATGGGCAAGATGACCAAGACTCAGTTCTCCGAAACAATGGAGCAAGCAACTGACTTATTGGAAATAATACATACTGATGTATGCGATCTGATGAGTGTTGAAGCTCGCGGCGGGTATCATTATTTTCTGACCTTCACAGATGATTTGAGCAGATATGGGTATATCTACTTGATGAAACATAAGTCTGAAACATTTGAAAAGTTCAAAGAATTTCAGAGTGAAGTGGAAAATCATCGTGACAAGAAAATAAGGTTTCTACGACCTGCTTGCAGAGACAAATATTTGAGTTACGAGTTTGGTCTTCAATTAAAACAATGTGGAATAGTTTCACAAACTCATGCCACCTGGAACACCACAGCATAATGGTGTGTCCGAATGTCATAACCGTACTTTATTGGATATAGTGCAATCTATGATGTTTCTTACCGATTTACCACTATCGTTTTCGGGTTATGCATTAGAGACAGCTGCATTCACGTTAAAAGGGCACCATCTAAATCTGTTGAGACGACACCATATGAACTATGGTTTGGCAAGAAACCAAAGTTGTCGTTTCTTAAATTTTGGGGTTGCGATGCTTATTTGAAAAAGTTTCATCCTGATAAGCTCAAACCCAAATCGGAGAAATGTGTCTTCATAGGATACCCAAAGGAGACAGTTGGGTACACCTTCTATCACAGATCCGAAGACAAGATATTTGTTGCTGAGAATGGATCCTTTCTAGAGAAGGAGTTTCTCTCGAAAGAAGTGAGTGGGAGGAAAGTAGAACTTGATAAGGTAACTGTACCTGCTCCCTTATTGGAAAGTAGTTCATCACAAGAATCTGTTCCTATGACTCCTACACCAATTAGTGAGGAAGATAATGATGATGATCATGTAACTTCAGATCAAGTTACTACCGAATCTCGTAGGTAAACCAGAGTGAGATCCGCACCAGAGTGGTATGGTAATCTTGTTCTGGAGGTCATGCTACTTGACCATGACGAACCTACAAACTATGAGGAAGCGATGATGAGCCCAGATTCCGCAAAATGGCTTGAGGCCATGAAATCTGAGATAGGATCCATGTATGAGAACAAAGTATGGACTTTGGTTGACTTGCCTGATGTTTGGCAAGCCATTGAGATTAAATGGATCTTCAAGAGGAAGACGGACGCTGATAGTACTGTTACTATCTACAAAGCTAGACTTGTCGAAAAAGGTTTTTGACAAGTTCAAGGTGTTGACTACGATGAGAGTTTCTCACTCGTATCTATGCTTAAGTCTGTCCGAATCATGTTAGAAATTGCCGCATTTTATGAAATCTGGCAAATGGATAAACAAAACTGCTTGTATATGATGCAACTAGAAGGTTTTGTCGATCCTAAAGGTGTTAACAAAATACGCAAGCTCCAGCGATCCATCTATGGATTGGTGCAAGAATCTCGGAGTTGGAATATACACTTTGATAAGTTTATCAAAGCATATAGTTTTATACAGACTTGCGGTGAAGCCTGTATTTACAAGAAAGTGAGTGGGAGCACTACAACATTTCTGATAAGTATATGTGAATGACATATTGTTGATCGGAAATAATGTAGAATTACTCTTCAAAGCATAAAGGAGTATTTGAAAGGAGTTTTTCGAAGAAGGACCTCGGTGAAGCTGCTTACATATTGAGCATCAAGATCTATAGAGATAGATCTAGACGCTTGATAAGTTTTTTCAATGAGTACATACCTTGACAAGATTTTGAAGTAGTTCAAAATGGAACAGTCAAAGAAAGAGTTCTAGCCTGTGTTACAAGGTGTGAAATTGAGGAAGACTCAAAACCCGACGACAGCAGAAGATAGAAAGAGAATGAAAGTCATTCCCTATACCTTGGCCATAGGTTCTATAAAGTATGCCATGCTGTGTACCAGATCTATTGTATACCCTACATTGATTTTGGCAAGGGAGTATAATAGTGATCTAGGAGTAGATCACTGGACAACGGTCAAAATTATCCTTAGTGGAATAAGGATATGTTTCTCGATTATGGACGTGACAAAAAGGTTCGTCGTAAAGGGTTACGTCGATGCAAATTTTGACACTGATCTAGATGACTCTAAGTCTCAATCTGGATACATATTAAAAGTGGGAGCAATTAGCTAGAGTAGCTCCGTGCAGAGCATTGTTGACATAGAAATTTGCAAAATACATACGGATCTGAATATGGCAGACCCGTTGACTAAACTTCTCTCACAGGCAAAACATGATCACACCTTAGTAATCTTTGGGCGTTAATCACATAGCGATGTGAACTAGATTATTGACTCTAGTAAACCCTTTGGGTGTTGGTCACATGACGATGTGAACTATGGGTGTTAATCACATGGTGATATGAACTAGATTATTGACTCTAGTGCGAGTGGGAGACTGAAGGAAATATGCCTTATTTCATGATAAATGTTTATTATTCATGCTAGAATTGTATTAACCGTAATACATGTGTGAATACATAGACAAACAGAGTGTCACTAGTATGCCTCTACTTGACTAGCTCGTTAATCAAAGATGGTTATGTTTCCTAACCATGGACAAAGAGTTGTTATTTGATTAACGGGATCACATCATTAGGTGAATGATCTGATTGACATGACCCATTCCGTTAGCTTAGCACCCGATCGTTTAGTATGTTGCTATTACTTTCTTCATGACTTATACATGTTCCTATGACTATGAGATTATGCAACTCCCGTTTGCCGGAGGAACACTTTGTGTGCTACGAAACGTCACAACGTAACTGGGTGATTATAAAGGAGCTCTACAGGTGTCTCCAAAGGTACATGTTGGGTTGGCGTATTTCGAGATTAGGATTTGTCACTCCGATTGTCGGTGAGGTATCTCTGGGCCCTCTCGGTAAGGCACATCACAATAGCCTTGCAAGCATTGCAACTAATGAGTTAGTTGTGAGATGATGTATTACGGAACGAGTAAAGAGACTTGCCGGTAACGATATTGAACTAGGTATTGAGATACCGACGATCGAATCTCGGGCAAGTAACATACCGATGACAAAGGGAACAACGTATGTTGTTATTCGGTCTGACCGATAAAGATCTTCGTAGAATATGTAGGAACCAATATGAGCATCCAGGTTCCACTATTGGTTATTGACCGGAGACGTGTCTCGGTCATGTCTACATTGTTCTCGAACCATAGGGTCCGCACGCTTAACGCTACGATGACAATTTCATTATGAGTTTATGTATTTTGATGTACCGAAGGTTGTTCGGAGTCCCGGATGTGATCTTGGACATGACGAGGAGTCTCGAAATGGTCGAGACATAAAGATCGATATATTGGAAGCCTATATTTGGATATCAGAATCATTCCAGGTGAAATCGGGATTTTACCGGAGTACCAGGGGTTACCGGAACCCCCCCGGGGGTTATTGGGCCTACATGGGCCCTAAGGGAGAAGAGGAAAGGAGGCAAGAGGTGGCCGCGCGCCCCTCCCCTCCCTAGTCCGAATAGGACAAGGAGAAGGGGGAGGCGCCCCCCTTTTTCCTTTCCCTCTTCCTCCTCTTTCCCCCTTCTCCTTCTTCAACTAGGAAAGAAGGGAGTCCTACTCCCGGTGGGAGTAGGCCTCCCCCTTGGAGCGCCCTCCTTGGCCGGCCGCCCCCTCCCCGTGGCTCCTTTATATACGGGGGCAGGGGGCACCCTAGAACACACAAGTTGATCTTCGTGATCGTTCCTTAGCCGTGTGTGGTTCCCCCCTCCACCATATTCCACCTCGGTCATATTGTAGCGGTGCTTAGGCGAAGCCCTGCGACAGTAGAACATCAAGATCGTCACCACGCCGTCGTGCTAACAGAACTCCTCCCCGACGCTTTGCTGGATCGGAGCCCGGGGATCGTCATCGAGCTGAACGTGTGCGAAGAACTCGGAGGTGCCGGAGTAACGGTGCTTGGGTCGGTCGGATCATGAAGACGTACGACTACATCAACCGCGTTGATATAACAATTCCGCTTTCGGTCTACGAGGGTATGTAGACAACACTCTCCCCTCTCGTTGCTATGCATCAGCATGATCTTGCGTGTGCGTAGGAATTTTTTGAAATTACTACGTTACCCAACAGCGGCAACTGGCGATGAAATCTGAAAAAAATGCTAAGTGCTGGCTTATATAAGAAAGGCTTTAGTCCCAGTTCGTGGCAGGAACCGGTACCAAAGCCCACCTTCAGTCCTGATTGGTGCCACCAGCCGGGACCAAAGGCCTCTTTTCAGCAACCCAAAGGGCGGGAAGCAGAGGCCTTTGGTCCCGGTTCGTGGCACAAACCGGGACTGAAGGGGGGGGCATTGGTACCGGTTCATGGCGCCAACCGATACCAATGTATGCCTTTAGTACCGGTTGGCGGCACCAACCGGGACTAAAGACCTTGTGCTGCCCGCATCGCGGCACGTAAGTTTAGTCCCACCTCGCTAGGTGAGGGAGCTCGAGAGTGGTTTATAAGCCCCACTCCCGCTTCCCTCTCGAGCTCCTCTCAAATGCAGGCTTTCGGGCCTAAACACACTGTATCTGCCTGTGGGCCTATTGGGCCTTCTACGGGCCTGAATCCTAGCCCATGGGTGGGTTTCTAGTCGTATTCAGGTCGTGGTGGTCCAGTTGGTGGCGTTTTTTTCCCAGTTTATTTCTTTTCTTTTTTGCTTTATTTATTTTATTTTGTTTCTACTTACAACAAAATACTTATTTATTTTATTTTATTTTATTTCTAATTAATTATTATTTTATTTTATGATAATTCTTTTTGCTATTAAAGTTTCTAGGAAAAAAAGTTCTTTATGAAAATTCTTTTTGCTTTTAATGATTTTGAACAGGAAAAACTTTGATAATTTTAGTTGCATCAATTTTATATAATTTTAGTTTCAGTAATACTAGAGGTTCCTTATAATGTTTTGAACAGAAAATACGTTGATAATTTCAGTTTCATAAATTTGATTTATGTTATTAAAGTTTATCTTATTTTGTTTCTACTTATATATTTTTATTAAAGTTTATTTTATTCTGTTTCTAATTACTTATTTATTTTTTATGATATTTGTTATTTTTCGTGCATTTACTGATTATTTTGAGCTATAAGACCCTGAAATTGAAAAGCACTAGAAATGAACTCTGAAAAGGTTGAAAGTTGGCATGGTATCATCATTTCACCCACATAGCATGTGCAAGAAAGTAGAGAGGGTTACGGCAAAAACTGGATGCACTTCGTGTACAAAACGGACAATCTGTTTCGAAGTATCAAGATTTCATACGGAAACTCGTCTGTTACAATAGGCATTTCAAATGAACCACGAAAAGGTTGAAAGTTGGCATGGTATCATCATAATAGTTGTGGAGAGAAAGTCTTCACTTTTTTTTCGCTTGTGTGCTTTGCTTATTGCGCCGTAACCATGGATAATCTTCATCGTTTATCAGGATGCTTGGGTCAGCCTTGACTTTGAAGGGAGGAATTTCATGAAACTTTTCATAATCCTCAGACATGTCCGTCTTGCCCTCCACTCCCACAATGTTCATTTTTCCTGAAAGAACTATGTGGCGCTTTGGCTCATCGTATGATGTATTCGCTTCCTTATCTTTTCTTTTTCTCGGTCTGGTAGACATGTCCTTCACATAGATAACATGTGCCACATCATTGGCAAGGACGAACGGTTCGTCAGTGTACCCAAGATTGTTCAGATCCACTGTTGTCATTCCGTACTATGGGTCTACCTGTACCCCACCTCCTGACAGATTGACCCATTTGCACTTGAACAAAGGGACCTTAAAATCATGTCCGTAGTCAAGTTCTCATATGTCCATTATGTAACCGTAATATGTGTCCTTTCCCCTCTCGGTTGTTGCATTAAAGCGGACACCGCTGTTTTTGTTGGTGCTCTTTTGATCTTGGGCGATCGTGTAAAATGTATTCCCATTTATCTCGTATCCTTTGTAAGTCAATACAATTGAAGATGGTCCCCTAGACAACGAGTACACCTCATCACAAACAGTGGTGTCACCTCTGAGACGTGTTTCCAACCAACTGCTGAAAGTCCTGATGTGTTCACATGTACTCCAGTCGTCATACTACTCCGGGTGTTCGGAGCGCAGACTGTTCTTGTGTTCATCGACATACGGGGTCACCAAGGTAGAGTTCTGTAGAACTGTGTAGTGTGCTTGAGACCAAGAGTGTCCGTCCCTGCATATTATTGAGCCCGCTCCTAGTGTGCCTTTTCCAGTCAGTCTCCCATCATACCGCGATTTAGGGAAACCTATCTTCTTAAGGCCAGGAATGAAGTCAACACAAAATCCAATGACATCCTCTGTTTGATGGCCCATGAAGATGCTTCCTTCTGGGCTAGCACCGTTACAGACATATTTCTTTAGGACTCCCATGAACCTCTCAAATGGGAACATATTGTGTAGAAATACGGGGCCTAGAATGACAATCTCATCGGCTAGATGAACTAGGACGTGCGTCATGATATTGAAGAAGGATGGTGGGAACACCAGCTCGAAACTGACAAGACATTGCACCACATCACTCCTTAGCCTTGGTATGATTTCTGGATCGATCACCTTCTGAGAGATTGCATTGAGGAATGCACATAGCTTCACAATGGCTAATCGGACTTTTTCCGGTAGAAGCCCCCCTCAATGCAACCGAAAGCAGCTGCGTCGTAATCATGTGGCAGTCATGAGACTTTAGGTTCTGGAACTTTTTCTCTGGATTATTTATTATTCCCTTTATATTCGACGAGAAGCCAGTCGGGACCTTCATACTGAGCAGGCATTCAAAAAAGATTTTCTTCTCTTCTTTGGTAAGAGCGTAGCTGGCAGGACCTTCATACTATTGGGGAACATAGTAATTTCAAAAAAATTCCTACGCACACGCAAGATCATGGTGATGCATAGAAACGAGAGGGGAGAGTGTTGTCTACGTACCCTCGTAAACCAATAGCGGAAGCGTTATGACAACGAGGTTGATGTAGTCGTACGTCTTCATGGCCCGACCGATCAAGCACCGAAACTACGGCACCTCTGAGTTCTAGCACACGTTCAGCTCGATGACGATCCCTGGACTCTGATCCAGCAAAGTGTCGGGGATGAGTTTCATCAGCACGACGGCGTGGTGACGATCTTGATGTTCTACCGTCGCAGGGCTTCGCCTAAGCACCGCTACAATATTATCGAGCATTTTAGTGGAGGGGGCACCGCACATGGCTAAGAGAACGATCATGAAGATCAAATTGTGTGTCTAGAGGTGCCCCCTGCCCCCGTATATAAAGGAGAAAGGGTGGAGGCCGGCCGGCCCTAGCAGGGCGCGCCAGGAGGAGTCCTGCTCCTCCTAGTAGGAGTAGGACCCCCTCTTTCCTACTAGGAGGGGGAAGGAAGGGGGAGAGGGAGAAGGAAAGGGGGGCGCCGCCCCCCTTCTCCTAGTCCAATTCGGACCAGAGGGGGAGGGGGCGCGTGGCCCACCCTGGCCGCCCCTATCTCTCTCCACTAAGGCCCATTAGGCCCATACTTCTCCCGGGGGGATTCCGGTAACCCTCCGGCACTCCGCTTTTCTTCGAAATCACTCAGAACACTTCTGGTGTCCGAATATAGTCGTCCAATATATCGATCTTTACGTCTCGACCATTTCGAGACTCCTAGTCATGTCCCCGATCTCATCCGGGACTCCGAACTCTTCGGTACATCAAAACATATAAACTCATAATGAAACTGTCATCGTAACGTTAAGCATGCGGACCCTACGGGTTCGAGAACAATGTAGACATGACCGAGACACATCTCCGGTCAATAGCCAATAGCGGAACCTGGATGCTCATATTGGCTCCCACATATTCTACGAAGATATTTATCGGTCAGACCGCATAACACCATACGGTGTTCCCTTTGTCATCGGTATGTTACTTGCCCGAGATTCGATCGTCGGTATCTTAATACCTAGTTCAATATCGTTACCGGCAAGTCTCTTTAATCGTTCCGTAATACATCATCTCGCAACTAACTCATTAGTTGCAATGCTTGCAAGGCTTATGTGATGTGCATTACCGAGAGGGCCCAGACATACCTCTCCGACAATCGGAGTGACAAATCCTAATCTTGAAATACGCCAACCCAACATGTACCTTCGGAGACACCTGTAGAGATCCTTTATAATCACCCAGTTACGTTGTGACGTTTGGTAGCACACAAAGTGTTCCTCCGGCAAACAGGAGTTGCATAATCTCATAGTCATAGGAACATGTATAAGTCATGAAGAAAGCAATAGCAACATACTAAACGATCGGGTGCTAAGCTAATGGAATGGGTCATGTCAATCACATCATTCTCATAATGAAGTGATCCCGTTAATCAAATGACAACACATGTCTATGGTTAGGAAACATAACCATCTTTGATTAACGAGCTAGTCAAGTAGAGGCATACTATTGACACTCTGTTTGTCTATGTATTCACACATGTATTACGTTTCCGGTTAATACAATTCTAGCATGAATAATAAATATTTATCATGATATAAGGAAATAAATAATAACTTTATTATTGCCTCTAGGGCATATTGCCTTCAGTCTCCCACTTGCACTAGAGTAAGTAATCTAGTTCACATCGCCATGTGATTCAACACTAATAGTTCACATCACCATGTGATTAACACCCATAGTTCACACCGTCATGTGACCTACACCCAAAGGGTTTACTAGAGTCAGTAATCTAGTTCACATCGCTTATGTGATTAACACCCAAAGAGTACTAAGGTGTGATCATGTTTTGCTTGTGAGAAATTTAGTCAATGGGTCTGCCACACTCAGATCCGTATGTATTTTGCAAATTTCTATGTAATCAATGCTCCGCACGGAGGTACTCTAGCTAATTGCTCCCACTTTCAATATGTATCCAGATGAAGACTTAGAGTCATCTGGATCAGTGCCAAAACTTGTATCGACGTAACCCTTTACGGCGAACCTTTTTGTCACTTTCATAATCGAGAAACATATCCTTATTCCACTAAGGATAATTTTGACCGCTGTCCAGTGATCTACTCCTAGATCACTATTGTACTCCCTTGCCAAACTCAGTGGTAGGGTATACAATAGATCTGGTACACAGCATGGCATACTTTATAGAACCTATGGCTGAGGCATAGGAAATGACTTTGATTCTCTTCCTATCTTCCGCCGTGGTCGGGCTTTGAGTCTTATTCAATTTCACACCTTGTAACATAGGCAAGAACTCTTTCTTTGGCTGTTACATTTTGAACTACTTCAATATCTTGTCAAGGTATGTACTTATCAAGCGTCTTGATCTATCTCTATAGATCTTGATGCTCAATATGTAAGCAGCTTCACCGAGGTCTTTCTTTGAAAAACTCCTTTCAAACACTCCTTTATGCTTTGCAGAATAATTCTACATTATTTCCGATCAACAATACGTCATTCACGTATACTTATCAGAAATGCTGTAGTGCTCCCACTCACTTTCTTGTAAATACAGGCTTCACCGCAAGTCTGTATAAAACTATATACTTTGATCATCTCATCAAAGCGCATATTCCAACTCCGAGATGCTTGCACCAGTCCACACATGGATCGCTGGAGCTTGCACTTTTTGTTAGCACCTTTAGGATTGACAAAACCTTCTGGTTTCATCATATACAACTCTTCTTTAATAAGTCCATTAAGGAATGCAGTTTTGTTTATCCATTTGCCAGATTTCATAAAATGCGGCAATTGCTAACATGATTCGAACAGACTTAAGCATAGATACGAGTGAGAAACTCTCACCGTAGTTAACACCTTGAACTTGTCGAAAACCTTTTTGCGACAATTCTAGCTTTGTAGATAGTAACACTACTATCAGCGTCCGTCTTCCTCTTGAAGATCCATTTAATCTCAATGGCTCGCGATCATTGGGCAAGTCAATCAAAGTCCATACTTTGTTCTCATACATGGATCTCATCTCAGATTTCATGGCCTCAAGCCATTTTGCGGAATCCGGGCTCATCATCGCTTCCTCATAGTTTGTAGGTTCGTCATGGTCTAGTAACATGACTTCTAGAACAGGATTACCGTACCACTCTGGTGCGGATCTCACTCTGGTTTACCTACGAGGTTCGGTAGTAACTTGATCTGAAGTTACATGATCATCATCAATAGCTTCCTTGCTAATTGCTGTAGGAGTCACAGGAACAGATTTCTGTGATGAACTACTTTCCAATAAGGGAGTAGGTACAGTTAGCTCATCAAGTTCTACCTCCCACTCACTTCTTTCGAGAGAAACTCCTTCTCTAGGAAGGATCCATTCTTAGCAACGAATATCTTGCCTTCGGATCTATGATAGAAGGTGTACCCAATTGTCTCCTTTGGGTATTCTATGAAGACATATTTCTCCGGTTTGGGTTTGAGCTTATCAGGATGAAACTTTTCACATAAGCATCGCAACCCCAAACTTTAAGAAATGAAAACTTTGGTTTCTTGCCAAACCACAATTCATATAGTGTCGTCTCAATGGATTTAGATGGTGCCCTATTTAACGTGAATGTAGCTGTCTCTAATGCATAACCCCCAAAACGATAGTGGTAAATCGGTAAGAGACACCATAGATTGCACTATATCCAATAAAGTATGGTTATGACGTTCGGACACACCATTATGCTGTGCTGTTCCAGGTGGCATGAGTTTGTGAAACTATTCCACATTGTTTTAATTGAACACCAAACTCGTAACTCAAATATTCTCCTCCACGATCATATCGTAGAAACTTTTATTTTCTTTTTACGATGATTCTCTACTTCACTCTAAAATTCTTTGAACTTTTTCAAATGTTTCAGACTTGTGTTTCATCAAGTAGATATACCCATATCTGCTCAAATCATCTGTGAAGGTCTGAAAATAATGATACTTGCCGTGAGCCTCAACACTCATCGAATCACATACATCAGTATGTATTATTTCCAATAAGTCAGTTACTCACTCCATTGTTCCGGAGAACGGTGTTTTAGTCATCTTGCCGATGAGGCACGGTTCGCAAATACCAAGTGATTCATAATCAAGTGGTTCCAAAAGTCCATCAGTATGGAGTTTCTTCATGCGCTTTACACCAATATGACCTAAACGGCAGTGCCACAAATAAGTTGCACTATCATTATTAACTTTGCATCTTTTGGTTTCAATATAATGAATATGTGTATCAATATGATCGAGATCCAACGAACCATTTTCATTGGGTGTGTAACCATATAAGGTTTTATTCATGTAAACAGAACAACAATTTATTCTCTTACTTAAATGAATAGCCGTATTGCAATAAACATTATCCAATCATATTCATGCTCAACGCAAACACCAAATAACACTTATTTAGGTTCAACACTAATCCCGAAAGTATAGGGAGTGTGCAATGATGATCATATCAATCTTGGAACCACTTCCAACACACATCATCACTTCACCCTTAACTAGTCTATGTTCATTTTGCAATTCCCTTTTCGAGTTACTACTCTTAGCAACTCAACGAGTATCAAATACCGAGGGGTTGCTATGAACACTAGTAAAATACACATCAATAATCTGTATATCAAATATACCTTTGCTCACTTTGCCATCCTTCTTATCCGCCAAATACTTGGGGCAGTTCCGTTTCCAGTGACCAGTCCTTTTGCAGTAGAAGCACTTAGTCTCAGGCTTAGGACCAGACTTGGGCTTCTTCACTTGAGCAGCAACTTGCTTGCCGTTCTTCTTGAAGTTCCCCTTTTTCCCTTTGCCCTTTTCTTGAAACTAGTGGTCTTGTCTACCATCAACACTTGATGTTTTTCTTGATTTCTACCTTCATCAATTTCATCATCATGAAAAGCTCGGGAGTCGTTTTCGTCATCCCTTGCATACTATAGTTCATCACAAAGTTATACTAACTTGGTGATGGTGACTAGAGAATTCTGTCAATCACTATCTTATCTGGAAGATTAACTCCCACTTGATTCAAGCGATTGTAGTACCCAGACAATCTGAGCACATGCTCACTAGTTGAGCGATTCTCCTCCATCTTTTAGCTATAGAACTTGTTGGAGACTTCATATCTCTCAACTCGGGTATTTGCTTGAAATATTAAATTCAACTCCTGGAACATCTCATATGGTCCATGACGTTTAAAACGTCTTTGAAGTCCCGATTCTAAGCCGTTAAGCATGGTGCACTAAACTATCAAGTAGTCATCATACTGAGCTAGCCAAACGTTCATAATGTCTGCATCTGCTGCTGCAATAGGTCTGTCACCTAGCGGTGCATCAAGGACATAATTCTTCTGTGCAGCAATGAGAATAAACCTCAGATCACGGATCCAATCCGCATCATTGCTACTAACATCTTTCAACTCAGTTTTCTCTCGGAACATATCAAAAATAAAACAGGGAAGCTAGACGCGAGCTATTGATCTACAACATAGATATGCTAATACTACCAGGACTAAGTTCATGATAAATTAAAGTTCAATTAATCATATTACTTAAGAACTCCCACTTAGATAGACATCCCTCTAATCATCTAAGTTATCACATTATCCAAATCAACTAAACCATAACCGATCATCACGTGAAATGGAGTAGTTGTCAATGGTCAACATCACTATGTTGATCATATCTACTATATGATTCGCACTCGACCTTTCGTCTAAGTGTTCCGAGGCCATATCTACATATGCTAAGCTCGTCAAGTTTAACCTGAGTATTCTGCGTGTGCAAAACTGGCTTGCACCTTTGTAGATGGATGTAGAGCTTATCACACCCGATCATCAAGTGCTGTCTGGGCACGACGAACTTTGGCAACGGTGCATACTCAGGGAGAACACTTTTATCTTGAAATTTAGTGAGAGATCATCTTATAATGCTACCGTCAATCAAAGCAAGATAAGATGCATAAAAGACAAACATCACATGCAATCAATATAAGTGATATGATATGGCCATCATCATCTTGTGCTTGTGATCTCCATCTCCGAAGCATCGTCATGATCACCATAGTCACCGGCGCGACACCTTGATCTCCATCGTAGCATCGTTGTCGTCTCGCCAATATTATGCTTCTACGACTATCGCTACCGCTTAGTGATAAAGTAAAGCATTACAGGGCGATTGCATTGCATACAATAAAGCGACAACCATATGGCTCCTGCCAGTTGCCGAAAACTCAGTTACAAAACATTGTCATCTCATACAATAAAATTTAGCATCATGCCTTGACCATATCACATCACAACATGCCCTGCAAAAACAAGTTAGACGTCCTCTACTTTGTTGTTGCAAGTTTTACGTGGCTGCTACGGGCTTAGCAAGAACCAATCTTACCTACGCATCAAAACCACAACGATAGTTTGTCAAGTTGGTGTTGTTTTAACCTTCGCAAGGACCGGGCGTAGCCACACTCGGTTCAACTAAAGTTGGAGAAACTGACACCCGCCAGCCACCTGTGTGCAAAGCACGTCGGTAGAACCAGTCTCGCGTAAGCGTACGCGTAATGTCGGTCTGGGCCGCTTCAGCCAACAATACCGCCGAACCAAAGTATGACATGCTGGTAAGCAGTATGACTTATATCGCCCACAACTCAATTGTGTTCTACTCGTGCATATAACATCAACCCATAAAACCAGGCTCAGATGCCACTGTTGGGGAACGTAGTAATTTCAAAAAAATTCCTACGCACACGCAAGATCATGGTGATGCATAGCAACGAGAGGGGAGAGTGTTGTTTATGTACCCTCGTAGACCGATAGCGGAAGCGTTATGACAACGCGGTTGATGTAGTCGTACGTCTTCACGGCCCGACCGATCAAGCACCGAAACTACGACACCTCCGAGTTCTAGCACACATTCAGCTCGATGACGATCCCCGGACTCCGATCCAGCAAAGTGCCGGGGATGAGTTTCGTCAGCACGACGGCGCGGTGACGATCTTGATGTTCTACCGTCGCAGGGCTTCGCCTAAGCACCGCTACAATATTATCAAGGATTTTGGTGGAGGGGGGCACCGCACACGGCTAAATGAGCAATCACGAAGATCAACTTGTGTGTCTAGAGGTGCCCCCCTGCCCCCGTATATAAAGGAGCAAGGGGGGAGGCCGGCCGGCCCTAGCAGGGCGCGCCAGGAGGAGGAGTCCTCCTCCTAGTAGGAGTAGGACTCCCCTCTTTCCTACTCCTACTAGGAGGGGGAAAGGAAGGGGGAGAGGGAGAAGGAAAGGGGGGCGCCGCCCCCCTTCTCCTAGTCCAATTCGGACAAAAGGGGGAGGGGGCGCGCGGCCCACCCGGGCCGCCCCTCTCTCTCTCCACTAAGGCCCATTAGGCCCATACTTCTCCTGGGGGGTTCCCGTAACCCTCCGGCACTCCGGTTTTCTCCGAAATCACTCAGAACACTTCCGGTGTCCGAATATAGTCGTACAATATACCGATCTTTACGTCTCGACCATTTCGAGACTCCTCGTCATGTCCCCGATCTCATCCGGGACTCCGAACTCCTTTGGTACATCAAAACATATAAACTCATAATGAAATTGTCATCGTAACGTTAAGCGTGAGGACCCTATGGGTTCGAGAACAATGTAGACATGACCGAGACACGTCTCCGATCAATAACCAATAGCGGAACCTAGATGCTCATATTGACTCCCACATATTCTACGAAGATCTTTATCGGTCAGACCGCATAACAACATACGGTGTTCCCTTTATCATCGGCATGTTACTTGCCCGAGATTCGATCGTTGGTATCTTAATACCTAGTTCAATCTTGTTACCGGCAAGCCTCTTTACTCGGTCCGTAATACATCATCTCGCAACTAACTCATTAGTTGCAATGCTTGCAAGGCTTATGTGATGTTTATTACCGAGAGGTCCCAGAGATACCTCTCCGACAATCGGAGTGACAAATCCTAATCTCGAAATACGCCAACCCAACATGTACCTTCGGAGACACCTGTAGAGCTCCTTTATAATCACCCAGTTACGTTGTGACGTTTGGTAGCACACAAAGTGTTCCTCCGGCAAACGGGAGTTGCATAATCTCATAGTCATAGGAACACGTATAAGTCATGAAGAAAGCAATAGCAACATACTAAACGATCGGGTGCTAAGCTAATGGAATGGGTCATGTCAATCACATCAATCTCATAATGATGTGATCCCGTTAATCAAATGACAACACATGTCTATGGTTAGGAAACATAACCATCTTTGAGTAACGAGCTAGTCAAGTAGAGGCATACTAGTGACACTCTGTTTGTCTATGTATTCACACATGTATTATGTTTCCGATTAATACAATTCTAGCATGAATAATAAACATTTATCATGATATAAGGAAATAAATAATAACTTTATTATTGACTCTAGGGCATATTTCCTTCACATACTGCTTTGGAGGCATGCCGTCTTTTTCGTGCAAACATTGCAGGTCCTCCCGTTCCTCAGGTGTATCTTTTGTCTTCCCATACACGCCCAAGAAGCCTAACAGGTTCACACAAAGGTTTTTCGCCACGCGCATCACATCGATTGAAGAGCGTACCTCTAGCTCTTTCCAGTAGGGTAGGTCCCAAAATGTAGATTTCTTCTTCCACATGGGTGCGCGTCCCTCAGCGTCATTCGGAACAGCTAGTCCACCGGGAGCCTTTCCAAATATTACGTGTAAATGAGAGACCATAGCAAGACGTGATCACCGGTACTCATGTCGGGCTTCTTACGGTGATCTGGCTTGCCATTGAAATGCTTGCCTTTCTTTTGACATTGATGGTTGGTTGGGAGAAATCGACGATGGCCTAGGTACACATTTTTCCTGCATATGTCCAGGTATATACTTTCGGTGTCAGCTAAACAGTGCGTGCATGCGTGGTATCCCTTGTTTGTCTGTCCTGAAAGGTTACTGAGAGGGGGCCAATCATTGATGGTCACGAACAGCAACGCCTTTAGGTCAAATTCTTCCCCCATGTGCTCATCCCACACACGTCAACCTGTTCCATTCCACAACTGTAAGAGTTCTTCAACTAATGTCCTTAGGTACACATCAATGTCGTTGCCGGGTTCCTTAGGGCCTTGGATGAGAATTGGCATCATAATGAACTTCCGCTTCATGCACATCCAAGGAGGAAGGTTATACATACATAGAGTCACGGGCCAGGTGCTGTGATTGCTGCTCTGCTCCCCGAAAGGATTAATGCCATCTGCACTTAAAGCAAACCATACGTTCCTTGGGTCACTTGCAAACTCAGCCCAGAACTTTCTCTTGATTTTTCTCCTCTGCGACCCGTCAGCGGGTGCTCTCAACTTTCCGTCTTTCTTACGGTCCTCACTCTGCCATCGCATCAACTTGGCATGCTCTTTGTTTCTGAACAGTCGTTTCAACCATAGTATTATAGGAGCATACCATATCACCTTCGCAGGAACCCCCTTCCTGCGGGGCTCGCCCTCAACATCACCAGAGTCATCTCGTGTTATCTTATACCGCAATGCACCGCATACCGGGCATGCGTTCAAATCCTTGTACGCACCGCGGTAGAGGATGCAGTCGTTAGGGCATGCATGTATCTTCTCCACCTCCAATCCTAGAGGGCATACGACCTTCTTTGCTGCGTACGTACTGTCGGGCAATTCGTTATCCTTTGGAAGCTTCTTCTTCAATAATTTCAGTAGCTTCTCAAATCCTTTGTCAGGCACAGCATTCTCTGCCTTCCACTACAGCAATTCCAGTAAGGTACCGAGCTTTGTGTTGCCATCTTCGCAATTGGGGTACAATCGTTTTTTGTGATCCTCTAACATGCGATCGACTTCAGCTTCTCCTTTTCACTTTCGCACTTTTCCCTTGCATCAACAACGACCCGGCGGAGATCATCATCGGGCACATCGTCTGGTTCCTCTCGATCTTCAACTTCCTCTTGATCTTCAGTTTTCCCCGTTGCAGCATCACTGTATTCAGGGGGCACATGGTTGCCATCGTCCTCCTCTTCTTCGTTGTCTTCCATCATAACCCCTATTTCTCCGTGCTTCGTCCAAACATTATAGTGTGGCATGAAACCCTTATAAAGCAAGTGGGTGTGAAGGATTTTTTTGTCAGAGTAAGACCTCGTATTCCCACAATTAGGGCATGGAAAACACATAAAACCATTCTGCTTGTTTGCCTCAGCCACTTCGAGAAAATTATGCACGCCCTTAATGTACTCAGAGGTGTGTCTGTCACCGTACATCCATTGCCAGTTCATCTGCGTGCATTATATATAATTATGTATGTCAAAAGTAAGAAAATTAGACAAGTATCTATCTAAAGTAAGATTTTTTTTCTTTCAGAAAGAAGATAAGAACAAGAGGCTCACCACGGTGGTGCCGGCCGGCACGGGCGATCGACGGCGGTGAAGACGAGGACGGGGCGTGACGGACCACTAAACCTAGACAAATCTCGGAAAAAATGGAGCTCGGAGGTCGAGCTTCAATAGGATAAAGCTTAACTAATGTGGCTCGGGCATTTCATCGAACACCTCATGTGCATAGGAGGTGAGCTAGAGCACCAATCACTATAAGAAATATGTCAACTTATGACCTTCTATCAGTGACCCTCGAAGAATTGGTCATAAATTTATGACCATTTTAGACCAATTGGTCAAAAGCTGTCTGGGGGGCTCTAAACCCTAAACCACAACGACCATTTTGGTCAGAAAGGTCATAATTTCATTAGAGGAAATGGTCGTAAAGCTAGTAGCACTGTCCACTGCCTCATGCCTAGCTGATAACGACCAATATAAAATGGTCACTACACTTGAGTTTGAATGAATTAGGATGATTAGGCAGCCACCTCAGCAACCTCGCTTATGTGTCATTGTCTAGGTGTCATTTTTGCTTGAGTTTTAATATTCAACAAACAGACGGGGCACACACTGACAGGCGGGACCCATTTGACAGGTGGGGCCAAGCGCTTAATTCGCCCGAAAAAGATGCACGAGGCAGGACTCGAACCCACGACCTCGCGCTTGGTTTGCTCACATGCTACCGCTGGGCTAGAGAGGGACAATTGCTCACATCTTGGAGTTTATCTATACATTATATAGAACTACGGCTCTCTCGTATCATTGACAAGTGGGACCTTCCGACCAGGTGGCATCGAACAGAGCAACGATTTGCAACACTGACAGGCGGGACCCATTTGACAGGTGGGTGAGCGAGCGTTTAATTCCCTAAAAAATATGCGCTAGCGGGGACTCGAACCCACGACCTCGCGCTGGGTTCGTTCATTCGTTACCACTGGGCGAGAGAGAGATTGTTGCTAATGTGTGGGTAGTTTTCCATATAGTATATAAAACCACGGTTGTCACGTATCAGTGACAAGTGGGACCTTCCGACCAGGTGGCGGCGGGTGGCATCGAACAGAGCAACACTTAGCGTTTTTCTAGGTCTTCCGACCAGGTAGCGGCGGGCGGCGGCGGAAGCAACCAGGTGACCTCGCCCACGGCCTCGCCGCAGGTGACCTCGCCCACGGCCTCACGGCGGAAGCAACCAGCAGGGGGCGGAGGCGGGGGCGGGGCCGGCAGCGGAGGCGGGGGCAGGGCCGGCAGGGGGCGGAGGCGAGGCAGGGCATGGAGGCGGGGGCCAGCAGGGGCGTAGGGGACCGACGGTGGTGGGGGCTCGCCGAGCATGGGGGACTCGCCGCCGTCGCAAGCACACCTCCCGGTATGCACCCCTCACCTCTTCCCCCCTCTCCTCTCTCATCACCCGAGCAGTGGGAGATGGATTTCAGCCAGATGTTCTTCAGCATAGATGAATTTTGTTGATGTACTATTAGTAGTTAGGAGATAGCTTGCTTGTTTGGTAGATAATGCATAGATGAATTTTCTTGATGTACTGTTAGGAATTGTTCAGCTTGTTTGTTAAGAATTATTCAGGCCTTGTGGTTAGGCAATTAGCATATAAAATTTTCTAGAATTTTAGCTTCCATTACTTCCATCCATTTTCATTAATTAATGTTGATGCACTTAGATTGATTTGCTAAGTTGCAACAATTTGTTGTCTTTGGCAGATGGACAGAAGCTGGATTAGAGAAGGAGTTAGTAAGTTTTCGAAAGAACATATGAAAGGAGTCGATGATTTCATGGCATTTTTTCGGGCAAATTTTGCCAACGATGCTCACATTCTTTGCCCATGTTGTGAATGCCTCAACCGTCCAAGAATGGCTCAAGGAAGAGTGGAAGATCATCTGCTTCTTAATGGGATGTCCAGCACATATGATGATGGATATATCATGGAGAACCTTTAGACAGACAACCTCAACATTTTGAAGCTGATAGAGAGGCCCCTCATATGATGGGTGGTGGTGATGCTGGCATTGATTTCATGGAAAAGGTTTTGCGAGATAATGTTGTTTTGGAGTAAGAGGATGGGCATGAAGATGATAGGATTCCTGACCTATTGAAGGATTTGTATGATGCTGAAGATCGTGCTGATGGACAGAAATTGTTGTTTTCTGAGGTGTTAGAGGAGGCAAAGCGCGCAACTCATGATGGGGGTAAATTTTCAAGATTTACCTTCACCGTGAAGTTACTCCACATCAAGTCTTTCTACCGGATTAGCAATGTCGCATTCAACGCAATACTCCGTCTTTTGAGCTTGCAATTACCTGATAGTTGTGTTCCCAGATCTTATGATGAAGCATTGAGCATAATCTGCAGGCTGGGGTTCGGTTATGTGTCAATACATGTGTGCCCAAATAACTGTGTCTTGTTTCGGAAGGATTTAGCAAAGCATGACAACTGTCCAAAATGCAATGCATCTAGGTGGAAAGATGCTGATGGGAAGAAGTCAATACCGGAGAAGGTACTGAGGCACTTTCCCTTGATACCAAGGCTGTAGCGGATGTTCATCTCGAAGAAATCATCGCGTGAGGTACAGTGGCACAAGCTGAAGCGGCAACCTGTGGACAATGAGCTGAGCCATCCAGCGGATGGAGAGGCATGGAAAGAGTTTGACCGTATACATTTAGATTTTGCTGCGGATCCAAGGAACATAAAACTTGGCATTGCCACAGATGGGTTTAATCCGTTTGGGAACATGAGCACATCTTATAGCATGTGGCCAGTTTTTGTGGTGCCGTCCAGCCTGCCACCATGGGCATGCATGGATCTGTCCAACTTCATGATGTCATTGCTTATCCCGGGTCTAGATTCTCCAGGAAAGGATTTTGATGTCTTTATGGAGCCCCTCGTAGAAGAACTGCTCCAGCTCTGGAATGGTGTACCTACATACGATGCCTTGAGTCAGAAAGAAACGTTCAATCTACGTGCTGCGATCATATGGTCCATCCATGATTTCCCGGCTCTGCACACTCTGTCTGGGAGGATCACAGCAGGTTATCAGGCTTGTGTCCATTGTGACAAAGACCCTTGCTCAAAGAGAATAAGGAGCAAGATCTGCTATATTGGGCACCGCCACTTTCTTCCCCGAAACCATCACTGGCGAAGAAGCAAATATTTTAATAGTGAGAATGAAACCCGTGACAAGCCAGCTGAGTTCACTAAAGAAGAGCTGGAGCAGCAACTTGAAAAGGTGAAAGATGTGGGACTAGGGAAGCTGGCGAAGAAAATAAAGCGTGAGGAAGGTCAATGTTGGGACCGGAGGTCTTGTTTGTGGGACCTGCCATACTGGGCTGATCTGAAATTAAGGCATAAGCTGTTGGGGAACGTTGCAGAAAATTAAAATTTTTCCTACGGTTTCACCAAGATCCATCTATGAGTTCATCTAGCAACGAGTATTCAGATTAGATAGCATCTACATACCACTTTGTAGATCGCAACGGAAGCGTTCGAGTGAACGTGGATGAGGTAGTCGTACTCGCCGTGATCCAATTCACCGATGATCTAGTACCGAACGGACGGCACCTCCGCGTTCAACACACGTACGGAAAGCGTGACGTCTCCTCCTTCTTGATCCAGCAAGGCAAAGGAGAGGTTGGGGAAGAAGTCTCCAGCAGCAGCACGACGGCGTGGTGATGGTGGAACTGCAGTACTCCGGCAGGGCTTCGCCGTGCACTTACGGAGGAGGAGGAGGTGTTGGAGAGGGAGAGGGAGGCTCCAGGGCATAGGGTGCGCTGCCCCCCTCCCCTGCCCCCCTTTATATAGGCCTCTTGGGGGGGGCTCCGGCCCTGGGAGATCCAATCTCCCAAGGGGGCGGCGTCCAGGGAGGTTTCCCTCCCCCCCAAGCAATCTAGGAGGTGCCTTCCACCACTAGGACTCCTCCTAGATGGAACCCTAGGCGCATGGGCCCTTTGGGGCTGGTTCCCCTTGGCCCAAGCAGCCCAAGGCGCACACCCTAAGGCCCATGTGGCCCACCAGGGCAGGTGGCCCCACCTGGTGGACCCCCGGGACCCCTCCGGTGGTCCCGGTACAATACCGATAACACCGAAACTTGTCCCGATGGCCAAAATAGCACTTCCTATATATAATTCTTTACCTCCGGACCATTCCGGAACTCCTCGTGATGTCCGAGATCTCATCCGGGACTCCGAACAACATTTGGGTTACTGCACATACATATCCCTACAACCCTAGCGTCACCGAACCTTAAGTGTGTAGACCCTACGGGTTCGGGAGACATGCAGACATGACCGAGACGGCTCTCGGGCAATAACCAACAGCGGGATCTGGATACCCATGTTGGCTCCCACATGCTCCACGATGATCTCATCGGATGAACCACGATGTCAAGGATTCAATTAATCCCGTATATGATTCCCTTTGTCAATCGGTATTTTACTTGCCCGAGATTCAATCGTCGGTATCCCAATACCTCGTTCAATCTCGTCACCGGCAAGTCACTTTTCTCGTACCGTAATGCATGATCCCGTGATCAAACACTTTGGTCACATTGAGCTCATTGTGATGATGCATTACCGAGAGGGCCCGGTGATACCTCTCCGTCAAGCGGAGTGACAAATCCCAGTCTCGATCCATGTCAACCCAACAGACACTTTCAGAGATACCCGTAGCATACCTTTATAGTCACCCAGTTACGTTGTGAAGTTTGGCATACCCAAAGCACTCCTACGGTATCCGGGAGTTACACGATCTCATGGTCTAAGGAAAGGATACTTGACATTGGATAACTCTAGCAAACGAACTATGCGCTCTTATGCTATGTTTAGGATTGGGTCTTGTCCATCACATCATTCTCCTAATGATGTGATCTCGTTATCGATGACATCCAATGTCCATAGTCAGGAAACCATGACTATCTGTCGATCAACGAGCTAGTCAACTAGAGGCTCACTAGGGACATTTTGTTGTCTGTTATTCACACATGTATTACGATTTCCGGTTAACACAATTATAGCACGAATAAAGACAATTATCATGAATAAGGAAATATAATAATAATGCTTTTATTATTGCCTCTAGGGCATATTTCCAACAGTCTCCCACTTGCACTAGAGTCAATAATCTAGTTACATTGTGATGAATCGAACACCCATAGAGTTCTGGTGTTGATCATGTTTTGCCTTAGGGAGAGGTTTAGTCAACGGATCTGCGACATTCAGATCCGTGTGCACTTTACAAATCTCTATGTCTCCATCTTGAACATTTTCACGAATGGAGTTGAAGCGACGCTTGATGTGCCTAGTCTTCTTGTGAAACTTGGGCTCCTTTGCAAGTGCAATAGCTCCAGTGTTGTCACAGAAGAGCTTGATTGGCCCCGACGCATTGGGTAAGACTCCAAGGTCGGTGATGAACTCCTTCACCCAAATTGCTTCATGTGCTGCCTCCGAGGCTGCCATGTACTCCGCTTCACATGTAGATCCCGCCACGACGCTTTGCTTGCAACTGCACCAGCTTACTGCCCCACCATTCAAAATATACACGTATCCGGTTTGTGACTTAGAGTCATCCAGATCTGTGTCGAAGCTAGCGTCGACGTAACCTTTTACGACGAGCTCTTCGTCACCTCCATAAACGAGAAACATTTCCTTGGTCCTTTTCAGGTACTTCAGGATATTCTTGACCGCTGTCCAGTGTTCCTTGCCGGGATTACTTTGGTACCTTCCTACCAAACTTACGGCAAGGTTTACATCAGGTCTAGTACACAGCATGGCATACATAATAGAACCTATGGCTGAGGCATAGGGGATGACGCTCATCTCTTCTATATCTTCTGCCGTGGTTGGACATTGAGCTGAGCTCAATTTCACACCTTGTAACACAGGTAAGAACCCCTTCTTAGATTGATCCATATTGAACTTCTTCAATATCTTATCAAGGTATGTGCTTTGTGAAAGACCTATGAGGCGTCTCGATCTATCTCTATAGATTTTGATGCCTAATATATAAGCAGCTTCTCCAAGGTCCTTCATTGAAAAACTCTTATTCAAGTAGGCCTTAATGCTGTCCAAAAGTTCTATATCATTTCCCATCAAAAGTATGTCGTCTACATATAATATGAGAAATGCTACAGAGCTCCCACTCACTTTCTTGTAAACACAGGCTTCTCCATAAGTCTGTGTAAACCCAAACGCTTTGATCATCTCATCAAAGCGAATGTTCCAACTCCGAGATGCTTGCACCAGCCCATAAATCGAGCGTTGGAGCTTGCACACCTTGTCAGCATTCTTAGGATCGACAAAACCTTCCGGCTGCATCATATACAATTCTTCCTTAAGGAAACCATTAAGGAATGCCGTTTTGACGTCCATTTGCCATATCTCATAATCATAGTATGCGGTATTGCTAACATGATTCGGACGGACTTCAGCTTCGCTACCGGTGAGAAAGTCTCATCGTAGTCAACCCCTTGAACTTGTCGATAACCCTTAGCGACAAGCCGAGCTTTATAGATGGTCACATTACCATCCGCGTCTGTCTTCTTCTTAAAGATCCATTTATTTTCTATGGCTCGCCGTTCAACGGGCAAGTCAGTCAAAGTCCATACTTCGTTTTCATACATGGATCCTATCTCGGATTTCATGGCTTCCAGCCATTTGTCGGAATCCGGGCCCGCCATTGCTTCCTCATAGTTCGAAGGTTCACCGTTGTCTAACAACATGATTTCCAAGACAGGGTTGCCGTACCACTCTGGTGCGGAATGTGTCCTTGAGGACCTTCGAATTTCAGTAGGAGCTTGATCAGAAGCATCTTGATCATCATCATTAATTTCCTCTCTAGTCGGTGCAGGCACCTCAGAAACGTTTTCTTGAGTTTCGCCATTTTCCGTTTCAAGAGGTAACACTTCATCAAGTTCTACTTTCCTCCCACTCACTTCTTTCGAGAGAAACTCTTTCTCCAGAAAGGATCCATTCTTTGCAACAAAGATCTTGCCTTCGGATCTGAGGTAGAAGGTATACCCAACAGTTTCTTTAGGGTATCCTATGAAGACGCATTTTTCCGACTTGGGTTCGAGCTTTTCAGGTTGAAGTTTCTTGACATAAGCATCGCGTCCCCAAACTTTTAGAAACGACAACTTAGGTTTCTTCCCAAACCATAATTCATACGGTGTCGTCTCAACGGATTTCGACAGAGCCCTATTTAAAGTGAATGCGGCAGTCTCTAAAGCATAGCCCCAAAAAGATAGCGGTAAGTCGGTAAGAGACATTATAGATCGCACCATATCTAATAGAGTGCGATTACGACGTTCGGACACACCATTACGCTGAGGTGTTCCAGGCGGCGTGAGTTGTGAAACTGTTCCACATTTTCTTAAGTGTGTGCCAAATTCGTGACTCAAGTATTCTCCTCCACGATCTGATCGTAGAAACTTGATCTTTCTATCACGTTGATTTTCAACCTCACTCTGAAATTCCTTGAACTTTTCAAAGGTCTCAGACTTGTGTTTCATTAAGTAGATATACCCATATCTACTCAAGTCATCAGTGAGGGTGAGAACATAACGATAGCCTCCGCGAGCCTCAACACTCATTGGACCGCACACATCGGTATGTATGATTTCCAATAAGTTGGTTGCTCGCTCCATTGTTCCTGAGAACGGAGTCTTGGTCATTTTACCCATGAGGCATGGTTCGCACGTGTCAAATGATTCATAATCAAGAGACTCTAAAAGTCCATCTGTATGGAGCTTCTTCATGCGTTTGACACCTATGTGACCAAGGCGGCAGTGCCACAAATATGTGGGACTATTGTTATCAACTTTAACTCTTTTGGTATTCACACTATGAATATGTGTATCATCACGTACGAGATTCATTAAGAATAAACCATTAACCATCGGAGCATGACCATAAAACATTTCTCTCATATAAATAGAACAACCATTATTCTCGGATTTAAATGAGTAGCCATCTCGAATTAAACGAGATCCAGATACAATGTTCATGCTCAAACTTGGCACTAAATAACAATTATTGAGGTTTAAAACTAATCCCGTAGGTAAATGTAGAGGTAGCGTGCCGACGGCAATCACATCGACCTTGGAACCATTCCCGACGCGCATCGTCACCTCGTCCTTCGCCAGTCTCCGTTTATTCTGCAGCTCCTGCTTTGAGTTACAAATGTGAGCAACTGCACCGGTATCAAATACCCAAGAGCTACTACGAGTACTGGTAAGGTACACATCAATTACATGTATATCACATATACCTTTGGTTTTGCCGGCCTTCTAGTCCGCTAAGTATTTGGGGCAGTTCCGCTTCTAGTGACCACTTCCCTTGCAATAAAAACACTCAGTCTCGGGCTTGGGTCCATTCTTTGGCTTCTTCCCGGCAACTTGTTTACCGGGCGCGGCAACTTCCTTGCCGTCCTTCTTGAAGTTCTTTTTACCCTTGCCCTTCTTGAACTTAGTGGTTTTATTCACCATCAACACTTGATGCTCCTTCTTGATTTCTACCTCTGCTGATTTCAGCATAGCATATACCTCAGGAATGGTCTTTACCATCCCCTGCATATTGTAGTTCATCACAAAGCTCTTGTAGCTAGGTGGAAGCGACTGGAGGATTCTGTCAATGACCGCTTCATCCGGGAGATTAACTTCCAGTTGAGTCAAGCGGTTGTGCAACCCAGACATTTTGAGTATGTGCTCACTGACAGAGCCATTTTCCTCCATCTTACAGCTAAAGAATTTATCGGAGACTTCATATCTCTCGACCCGGGCATGAGCTTGGAAAACCATTTTCAGCTCTTCGAACATCTCATATGCTCCATGTCTCTCAAAACGCTTTTGGAGCCCCGGCTCTAAGCTGTAAAGCATGCCGCACTGAACGAGGGAGTAATCATCGCAGCGTGACTGCCAAGCGTTCATAATGTCTTGTTCTGCAGGGAGAATAGGTGCGTCACCCAGCGGTGCTCTTAGGACATAATCTTTCTTGGCAGCTATGAGGATAATCCTCAGGTTCCGGACCTAGTCCGTATAGTTGCTACCATCGTCTTTCAGCTTGGTTTTCTCTAGGAACGCGTTGAAGTTGAGGACTACGTTGGCCATTTGATCTACAAGACATATTGTAAAAAATTTAGACTAAGTTCATGATAATAAAGTTCATTTAATCAAATTATTTTAATGAACTCCCACTTAGATACACATCCCTCTTCTAGTCATCTAAGTATTACATGATCCGAGTCAACTAGGCCGTGTCCGATCATCACGTGAGACGGACTAGCCAACATCGGTGAACATCTTCATGTTGATCGTATCTTCTATACGACTCATGCTCGACCTTTCGGTCTTCTGTGTTCCGAGGCCATGTCTATACATGCTAGGCTCGTCAAGTCAACCTAAGTGTTTTGCGTGTGTAAATCTGGCTTACACCCGTTGTATGCGAACGTAAGGACCTATCACACCCGATCATCACGTGGTGCTTCGGAATGACGAACCTTAGCAACGGTGCACAGTTAGGGTGAACACTTTCTTGAAATTATTATGAGGGATCATCTTATTTACTACCGTCGTTCTAAGTAAACAAGATGCAAAACATGATAAACATCACATGAAATCAAATAATAAACGTGACATGATATGGCCAATATCACATAGCTCCTTTGATCTTCATCTTGGGGCTCCATGATCATCTTGTCACCGGCTTGACACCATGATCTTCATCATCATGATCTTCATCATCGTGTCTCCATGAAGTTGCTCGCCAACTATTACTTCTACTACTATGGCTAACGCGTTTAGCAATAAAGTAAAGTAATTTACATGGCGATTCTCAATGACACGCAGGTCATACAAAAATAAAGACAACTCCTATGGCTCCTGCCGGTTGTCATACTCATCGACATGCAAGTCGTGATTCCTATTACAATAGCATGAACATCTCATACATCACATATAGATCATTCATCATACATCACAACTTTGGCCATATCATATCACAAAGCACTTGCTGCAAAAACAAGTTAGACGTCCTCTAATTGTTGTTGCAAGTTTTACGTGGCTGAATTAGGGTTCTAGCAAGAACGTTTTCTTACCTACGTTAAAACCACAACGTGATTTGTCAACTTCTATTTACCCTTCATAAGGACCCTTTTCATCGAATCCGCTCCAACTAAAGTGGGAGAGACAGACACCCGCCAGCCACCTTATGCAACTAGTGCATGTTAGTCGGTGGAACCGGTCTCACGTAAGCGTACGTGTAAGGTTGGTCCGGGCCGCTTCATCCCACAATACCGCTGAAGCAAGATAAGACTAGTAGCGGCAAGAAAAGTTGACAACATCTACGCCCACAACAAATTGTGTTCTACTCGCGCAAGAAGAACTACGCATAGACCTAGCTCATGATGCCACTGTTGGGGAACGTTGCAGAAAATTAAAATTTTTCCTACGGTTTCACCAAGATCCATCTATGAGTTCATCTAGCAACGAGTATTCAGATTAGATAGCATCTACATACCACTTTGTAGATCGCAACGGAAGCGTTCGAGTGAACGTGGATGAGGTAGTCGTACTCGCCGTGATCCAATTCACCGATGATCTAGTACCGAACGGACGGCACCTCCGCGTTCAACACACGTACGGAAAGCGTGACGTCTCCTCCTTCTTGATCCAGCAAGGCAAAGGAGAGGTTGGGGAAGAAGTCTCCAGCAGCAGCACGACGGCGTGGTGATGGTGGAACTGCAGTACTCCGGCAGGGCTTCGCCGTGCACTTACGGAGGAGGAGGAGGTGTTGGAGAGGGAGAGGGAGGCGCCAGGGCATAGGGTGCGCTGCCCCCCTCCCCTGCCCCCCTTTATATAGGCCTCTTGGGGGGCGCCGGCCCTGGGAGATCCAATCCCCCAAGGGGGCGGCGGCCAGGGAGGTTTCCCTCCCCCCCAAGCCATCTAGGAGGTGCCTTCCACCACTAGGACTCCTCCTAGATGGAACCCTAGGCGCATGGACCCTTTGGGGCTGGTTCCCCTTGGCCCAAGCAGGCCAAGGCACACCCCCTAAGGCCCATGTGGCCCACCAGGGCAGGTGGCCCCACCTGGTGGACCCCCGGGACCCCTCCAGTGGTCCCGGTACAATACCGATAACACCGAAACTTGTCCCGATGGCCAAAATAGCACTTCCTATATATAATTCTTTACCTCCGGACCATTCCGGAACTCCTCGTGACGTCCGGGATCTCATCCGGGACTCCGAACAACATTCGGGTTACTGCACATACATATCCCTACAACCCTAGCGTCACCGAACCTTAAGTGTGTAGACCCTACGGGTTCGGGAGACATGCAGACATGACCGAGACGGCTCTCGGGCAATAACCAACAGCAGGATCTGGATACCCATGTTGGCTCCCACATGCTCCACGATGATCTCATCGGATGAACCACGATGTCAAGGATTCAATTAATCCCGTATACGATTCCCTTTGTAAATCGGTATTTTACTTGCCCGAGAATCGATCGTCGGTATCCCAATACCTCGTTCAATCTCGTCACCGGCAAGTCACTTTTCTCGTACCGTAATGCATGATCCCGTGATCAAACACTTTGGTCACATTGAGCTCATTGTGATGATGCATTACCGAGAGTGTCGGGGATATACCCCGCGGTGTAAACCGGCCGGAAGTTAACCCGGCCGGACTTGGCGATATTCGTCTGGTGACCAGCCCAGACCTGGCGGTTTACCAGCAACCCGTCGGGATGTTGTAACTCACTGGTAACCCGACGGACGGCTCAGAGGAGCGACAAGACCCGGTGGCCCGTCTGGCGGTTCATGAAGGCTGGTTCAACTATTGTGGGCCGGTTTAAGAGGAAAGGAATATTTGTCTTACAAGGAGTTAAAGCCAGGACTTGTATCCAGTTTGTATTAGAGATAGACTAGTCCTAATCCCAATAGGACTCCACATGTAAACCGCCCCTTCAACATATATAAGGAGGGGCGGGGCTCCCCAAAGAGGGGGAGGTTAGAAGGGGGAGGTTAGAAGTTAGAAGCGACAAGCAATCAATAATCTCTAGGGCTAGACACAAAGAGCCGGTTTACGGCGTCTCCCTCGGGATGTTAATGAGACCTAGCCTCAAACAGCATGTAGGGTTATTACCGGATGATGTTTCCCGGGGCCTGAAGCTGTCTAAATCCTTGTCTTGCGTGTTGATCCGCCCTGCGTCTCTCGTCCCACTCAACCCCTCTCAAGCTACCACATAGATGCGTTGGCCTCGCGACTAAGTCCTGACACTAAGGACATCCGCCGTGACAAATCCACGACAGTTGGCGCCCACCGTGGGGCTCGCGCACGGTGGTGATGAGTTCTTGAAGGGATCTTTCCTAGGGTTTTGAGAAGATCGCGACCCGTCGGATCAGCAAGAGCCGGTTTCGTCTATGGAAGTGGATGCGTGAGGTCGATCCTCGTCCAAGCCTCTTTAAACCGGGACAATCGGCGAGTCACCATCGTTGTTCCATGGAAAATTATCCAAATCCAAGGTGTTCAGAGATAGTCAACAGGGATCACCTGCGTCATCTGCCAGTACAAACCGCAACCCGGAAACGGATAGATTTGTTGTCATTGAAACCAAGTACTGTTACTCTCTGTCCCATATGGAAATCAAAAGAAAGGAAAAAAAAGATAAAGAGAAGGCTACGCGAGGTAAAGGTCACATCAAATCAGATAGAGGATTATCAGTATTCACGTACAGATCATCTGTCGTTCAGAAACATCAGGTGATATCCATCTAAATTTCTCTTATTAATACTTATTGTTTTTGTCAAAAGAACAATTACTTTGCACTGTAAATATTTTTATGCAGGATAATTACTTATGACAAAGGTATTGTTATACCGCGGACATGGAGCGCATGCCAGTATAGTTTTGCAGTGGCGTTCTTTCGGGCCATGCTGCTCGACGGATACACATGCAAATCGCCGCCCCCGCTGTTCGGTTTACATCCGTCCAACGCATGCGGATGATTCATTGTCCGCGCCGGTTTACAAACATCACGGCCGACTCACCCGTCCGCACCGGTTTACCACAATGAGGCTGGTTCACCCGTGGTTAATTTCAGCTTCATACAGTTATCATCAACTTCATGGCGGGTTATTTCCGGCCTAAACACATCAGGTGATATCCATCTAAGATATATTTTGTTAGCACATATCAAAGAGCAGTTTATCTTTGCCTTGGTCTACAATACTGTTTATGCAGGACAATTGTTCATTACAAATGAGGCGCTATGTTACGGGCACGGAGCACGCGCTAGCAATATTCTGCATCGGCGTTTCGTCCGTGTCATACCACCCGATGAATGAGCATGCGCAAGTCGCCGTCCCTGTGGTCCGGTTTACATCTGCTTACCGGGACTGCGCCCGCAATTAGCCCGTCCGTGCGGCTTACCGCACTTGCGATTGACTCGCCCGTTTGTGCCGGCTTACAGCGTCGTAACCGACTCTCGCGATCGCACCGGTTTACAACACCGTGGCCGTCTCCCGCGACCGCGCTGGTTTGCGGCACGGAGGACTACTTGCTCCGCACCGGTTTACAATGCCGCGACCGGTTCATCTGTCTGTTCGCATGGCTGACTTGCCATGATTGATTTCAGTTTCACTGTGGTGATCGTCAACTCCGCGGTGGATATTTTCCGGCTAACATATCAGGACAAATTGTCTGTTGCAAAAAGGGGATTATTATATCACTGAGCTATTGGATAACCCGTGCCGGTTTATATCGCGATCCAGATTGCGTCAACTCGTCAGGACCATGCGAATTACCCAATAGCGCATGCACAGGCTGCCATCCCCCGCAGTCCGGTCTACATCAACATACCGGGCCGCACCTGTCTGCGCGAGCCATTTATTAAGTATGAACAAGTCACAGCTTGGGTAGCCCGGTTTTCTTTCAAATTGGAGGCAAATTATCATCAACCGCCGTCTGCACTGGATGGATCAATGGGCAGGCGCACAAGTCACCGCCGCTACAGTTTGGTTAACTTCAAATCACCAGTTGGAAGGAACCATTGGCCGAGTTGCTGACACGGTTCATACGGGGTCATTTACAACCCGCCGCAGTCACCTCAACCTTCTGTGTATTCACATCGTGTTATCAACACCAATGATATACAAGTTATACCGGTTTATATCACGGTCAAATATGGAGAATCTCAAGCCAACTCCTCGAGTCATCTTGAGACTTGGGGGCTACGATGATATGACGCAGCAAGTCTTGCCAGTTTCAGCCGGTTTAAGAACCCGAGGACGATGGAGGGAAAGATAACCCGATCCCGGAGGCTACTGTTATGTTGATGAAAATTTAAAGGCCGTCAGAAAATTTTCGGCTTAGAAAGTATATGACAGTTACAAAATCCCGACTCAATGAAGAAGTTTCGGATCATCAGAAAGGATTCCGGTTTGAAACCTGGCTGAAGGGAAGTCAGTATCACTGAAGCTCTCAAATATCCGGTTTACAATCCGGTTCAAGAGAAATCTATTCTCCCACAAAGTTCTGAAGCGCTCAGATCCGGTTTAACAATGTCCGGTTCAAAAAGGAATTAACTTCTCGCAAGTTCGAGTTTAAAGGCCGTCAGAAAATTTCCGGCTGAAAATGAAGATCCCGGTTCAAGATCCCGGTTCAAGAAGAATTTACCTCTTGCAAAAAAGTTAAAAATTACCGAAGAGGACCTGCTGCCATGATGCGCGGTTCAAACATGGGTATCCGGCCTTATTGGCTTGACATATTATTTATCACATGGGGGCTCCCGCTTTGTAAAGCGGGGTATCTATTCTCTATATCATGCGTGGTTACACGGAGTGGATTCGCTTTAGGGCAACCTCCGGTTTACCCCTTGAGGTCGCTTCACAGAAGAGCAACAAAGTCAGTTGGGGACCTAGTCGACTTGAACCGTAGCTACACCTCCTGGGAGCTTGGTCATGTCTTGACGACGGTAATGCCTTCTGGCTGGCACATTTGCCACTAAGTCAGTTGGGGACCTAATCGACTTGAACCGTAGTTACACCTTATGGGAGCTCGGTCATGTCTTGATGATGGTAATGCCTTCTGATCGGCTTTTAAACAGCCAATAAGTCATTTGGGGACTTGGTCGTGTCCGAACCAATGCAATGCCACTTGATCGGCCCTAGGCCACTGAGTCACTTGGGGGCTTGGTCGAATCCGAACCAATGCAATGCCACTTGGCCGGCGTAACGCCACGCGTCATTTTGGGGTCCTGGCTGACTGGCACCATTGCTACGCCTTCGGGGGGCTTGGTTGCGTCTGACCATGGTAATTCCATCTGACCAAGCTCAGTAGAGCTCTTCTTTTGCAAAAAATTGTTGCCATTGCTTTTGCTTTAATAGCCTTTCTTGAGAAGTTGCTATTTTATTTGCGTTTTTTAAACCGACAGTATTTTGTACCGGTTCAAACAGCTAAATTGGCGGAACACGGTCCATTTTTAGACCGGAGATTATCTGCCCGGTTTAATTTTCTGTTACCATCCTATTATGTAGTAAACCGGTGTTTATCAACCCGGCTCGGCTTTCAACTACAAGTTGTGAGTGCATGATCAAATTATAATCCGGAGATTATCAGCCCGGTCTGGTTTGACTACAAGTCACCAGTATATATATGGTTAATCCGGTGTTTATCACAACCCGGTACGGTTTTATCATAAATCGGCGCAATATGGAAGGAGTTATCATTACTCAAGATTGGGGTTATCACTCTTACTACAAAAAGTTGGTAAACCAACGATGTGATTCAATGTCACAGGTATGATATATTTCATATTTTTAAGTGCAGCCCTGATTATAAACCCAGGTTATATGTTGAGCATTATGACCCGTCCGGCGGTAAACCGCCAGGACACTTTAAACTTGTTGTATGCAGAAACAGGTTGAATAAAGCATGATTATAAATTATCCGGTGTTTTTTAAACCGGCCTGGCTTTAAGACAATAAGTCGCCAGTATGATGATAAATTATCCAGTGTTTATTAAACCGGTCTGGCTTTGGACTATAAGTCGCCAGTATATATTTGGATTGCGCCATTGGAATCATGCGCTTATAAATTATTGGATTATATTATTCAAATAGCCAAACTTGGCTGAATTTTCATTATGATATTGGATGAATAAAGGTTTTCATACGAGATTATATTATCTTGAATGGCCAACATGGCTGGATTTTTATTACGGTTATTAATATTATGATTAAGGTTTTCAAAGTCGCTTTAGCGCAATGGTTATCATTTTATACAATTGAAGGAATAGTCCCGAGTCGCTGCAGGCTTACAACCCGGCACTTGGGGGCTACATTATTCAAAATTGAGATTACATCAAATATGCAAGTCTCATGTTGCTGCAAGCATGCACCATGACACTTGGGGGCTAATGCAAGGTCATTTTTGCTCATCTTATTGAAGACCCAACTCATCACATTGTAATGAGCTGGCCCTTGGGGGCTACCAATTGCTCCTGTCAACTATTCAAGGTACAAAGCTTTTTATCTATTATATTGAAGGGTCTACTGCTCAGTTGGTAAAGCACAAGGCTCTTAACCTTGTGGACGTGGATTCAAGCCCCATGATGAGGGGTTACATCATATGATGTTATTTTCATAGAAGTATATATCAAAGTCCCAGCTCAATATTATCTTACTGAGCCGGCCCTTGGGGGCTACACATTGCTGTTCAAAGTTTACAAGATTATACTAACAAAGTCCCTGCTGATAATTACATAATGACCCGGCCCTTGGGGGCTACATTGGTTGAAATTTTATGGGCATCAATCAATTACAAGTCCCAGGTTGCTGCAAGCATGACAACCCGGCACTTGGGGGCTACAGGTATTATATTATTATCGAAGAAAGATTTTCAAATTCTCTGTTGAGCAAGTTAGATTGACCCGGCGTCACCAATCATTATGACCCTGTGGCTGCAACCCGGTGTCATCAATAATCATAAACCGATGTTGGCAACAATCATGAACCGGTGTCTGCAACAATCATAATCCGGGGTCATCAGTTTTTATAACCCGGCCATTTGGTAATGTTAAAACCGGCAAGTTTTCAAGACCGGGATCATCTTCAAACCGGCTGAATATCAGATGAATATTTCAAGACCAATATTTCTTAAACCGGCGTTTTGGAAGCCGACTCAAGTGGATTATTTCTTCACAATATTTTTCTGTGAGAAACCAATGTCAGCAAATTGAGTATGACGCTGACTTATTGACCTGGATTTTCTAGAAGGAGGAAATGACAAGGACTTAAGGATGATCAGGTGCCGGTTTACAAGAATTCTTAACCCGGAGTACAACCTGTCAAATTTGTTCTTATGTTTATTTGCAGCATAAGTTTACCATGGATAAATCCAAGCTAAACTTGGGGGCTAATGTCGGGGATATACCCCGCGGTGTAAACCGGCCGGAAGTTAACCCGGCCGGACTTGGCGATATTCGTCTGGTGACCCGCCCAGACCTGGCGGTTTACCAGCAACCCGTCGGGACGTTGTAACTCACTGGTAACCCGACGGACGGGTCAGAGGAGCGACAAGACCTGGTGGCCCGTCTGGCGGTTCATGAAGGCCGGTTCAACTATTGTGGGCCGGTTTAAGAGGAAAGGAATATTTGCCTTACAAGGAGTTAAAGCCAGGACTTGTATCCGGTTTGTATTAGAGATAGACTAGTCCTAATCCCAATAGGACTCCACATGTAAACCGCCCCTTCAACATATATAAGGAGGGGCAGGGCTCCCCAAAGAGGGGGAGGTTAGAAGGGGGAGGTTAGAAGTTAGAAGCGACAAGCAATCAATAATCTCTAGGGCTAGACACAAAGAGCCGGTTTACGGCGTCTCCCTCGGGATGTTAATGAGACCTAGCCTCAAACAGCATGTAGGGTTATTACCGGATGATGTTTCCCGGGGCCCGAAGATGTCTAAATCCTTGTCTTGCGTGTTGATCCGCCCTGCGTCTCTCGTCCCACTCAACCCCTCTCAAGCTACCACATAGATGCGTTGGCCTCGCGACTAAGTCCTGACACTAAGGACATCCGCCGTGACAAATCCACGACAGAGAGGGCCCGGTGATACCTCTCCGTCAAGCGTAGTGACAAATCCCAGTCTCGATCCATGTCAACCCAACAGACACTTTCAGAGATACCCGTAGCATACCTTTATAGTCACCCAGTTACGTTGTGACGTTTGGCATACCCAAAGCACTCCTACGGTATCCGGGAGTTACACGATCTCATGGTATAAGGAAAGGATACTTGACATTGGATAACTCTAGCAAACGAACTATGCGCTCTTATGCTATGTTTAGGATTGGGTCTTGTCCATCACATCATTCTCCTAATGATGTGATCTCGTTATCGATGACATCCAATGTCCATAGTTAGGAAACCATGACTATCTGTCGATCAACGAGCTAGTCAACTAGAGGCTCACTAGGGACATGTTGTTGTCTGTTATTCAAACATGTATTACGATTTCCGGTTAACACAATTATAGCACGAATAAAGACAATTATCATGAATAAGGAAATATAATAATAATGCTTTTATTATTGCCTCTAGGGCATATTTCCAACATAATCTCGATGTAATCCACATTGAGAAAAACATATGCGAGAATCTGCTAGGGACGTTTCTGAACATTGAACGGAAGACAAAGGACACGGTTAGTTCTAGGCTTGATTTGGAGGACATGGGCATAAGAGAAGATTTGCATCTACAGCACAATGAAGATGAAGATTCATTTGAAATTCCACGAGCATGGTATACAATGAATAAAGAACAAAAGCTTGCTCCTAAGAGCGGTGAAATTTCCAGATGGTTATGCTGCTAACCTAGCAAAGTGTGTTACTTCTGATGGATTCAAGCTTTCAGTACTGAAAACCCATGATTGTCACATCCTCCTCCAAAGGATTTTACCGGCGGGCCTCCGAGGAATCATGCACAAGGATATATATGAGGCAGTTGCTGAGCTGGGAAATTTCTTTAGAGAACTGTGCTGCAAAACCCTCAAGTTAACTGTCCTAGAAAGACTTGAAAAAGAAATCCCAATTATTCTTTGCAAGCTCGAGAAGATTTTCCCTCCAGCTTTCTTCACCGTGATGGTCCATTTTGCGGTGCACTTACCCAAAGAGGCAATGCTTAGAGGCCCTGTGCAATACGGTTGGATGTACCCAATCGAAAGAAGGCTGCTTACTTGTAAGCGTTATGTGCTAAACACGGCAAGACCTGAAGGTTCTATTGCTCAAGCATATGTCGTTGATGAGTGCTTGAATTTTTGCTCTAGATACTTTGGTGATGTGGAAACAAGATGGAACCGGTCGTGCAGAAATAGAGAGCGGTCTGATTCGCAAAGTGGTGATGTCTCTGTTTTCAACCATGGTGTGAACTTTCTTGGAGCCTCACAATACTTGGAGGCTGGTGATGAGTATGACAAGATGGTTTTGTTTGTGCTCAGCAATTGCGCCGAGGTTCTAACATATATCGAGTATGTTATATCTTGTGCACTCATTATATATATATATATATATATATATATATATATATATATATATATATATATATATATATATATATATATATATTGCTTGGGTTGGCACCATCCTAATGTTTTAATTCACATGTTTTGTTGGCATTGCAGGAAATGCAAGGAAGAGTTAAATCAGGAAGAAAGCAATATCAATGTTGATAAAAGGGTTGCCAAGGTGTTTGCTAAGTGGTTTAAGAATCATGTGAGATCTTTAGCCACATGTTTTATGTTTTATGTGTTATTCACCCATTGTTAAATACCATTGTTTGCTAAATGGTTTATTTGTGCAGATTGGAAAGTTGCATGAGGAGAAGAAGGTCAGTGATGATCTATTTGCTTTGGCATGCTTACCAGATAAGCGAGTGAGAGTGTATTCAGCATGCATTGCTGACGGTGTCCGATACCACATCGTTGACCGCGAGGAAAAAAGGAAGACACAGAATAGTGGAATCGTCACTGAGGGGTCACATGATGGTGAGATCATTGACTTCTATGGTCAGTTGAGAAGCATCGTAGAGTTCCAGTACAACTCTAGTGGAGGCATCCATCGCTCGGTTGTCTTATTTCGCTGTGACTGGTTTGAGCTTGGTAGCAAGAAGAGGAGAGACTCTTTTGTCAAATATGATGGCCACTTCAAAAGCATCAACACTGCAAGGTGCTGGTATAAGAGTGATCCCTTTATTCTAACAACACAAGCAACAATGGTGTTTTATCTGCCAGGCACTCTTTTGCACAGAAAATGGCGAGTTGTGCAAAACTTTCAGCACAGACACTTGTGGAGTGTGACTGAAACTGAAGTGGAAAAGGGCCCCGGTGATGGTGGACTAACATACAAAGATGATGACTCTACGGAAGTTCCGTTGCAAGATGATGATTACTCTATGGAAGTTCCGGTGCAACCCAGAGTGCGAAGGGACCGGGAACGTGTGATCATTGGTGCTGCAACAGTTGAAGGCATCAAGAAAAGAAGAAAGGTGGTAGAGGATGGACATGAAAGCGAGGATGAGGAAAACCGGACTGATCATACTATGCTGCAATATTGTAGTGATGATGAGGAAAACAGGAGTGGGCATAGAGTTCCTTGTTTTCGTATCAACGACGATGAGTAGTGAATGGACTTGCAAAGGTAAATACTATTACTTAATGTTCTTTGTTTTGGTATCTATGGGAGTGGTGACCTGATGTGATCAATCTTCTCTCCAGGTAGAAAAATCCTTGAAGATTCTAGGAGCAAAATGATGATCCTGATGGTTGTAGCAAGATGATGATCCTGATGGTTGTAGCAAAATGATGATCCTGATGGTTGTAGCAATAGTGATGTAGTTATCCTGATTCACAGTGCTTTAAGATTCCAGCAGCAAAATTGAGATGTTATGCTTGTTGTTTTGACCTGAATTGAGATGTTATTGTAGTTGTTATGCTTGCTGTCAAAATGTTGTCTTGTAATGCAAAAGATTGCAAAATGATCATACAGAATATTTTTTGAACATCTTTAGTTCAAGTTTTGGTCAGAATGTTGTCTTGTAGTTGTTGTGATCATTTAGTAGTTGCTGTGGTCATCTTGTAGTTGTTTTGGTGGTGTTGTCTTGTAGATGCTATTTTAACTGAATTTTGGTCAGAACTGAAGATGCTATTTTAACTGAATTTTGGTCAGAACTGAAGATGCTATTTTAACTGAATTTTTCTTAAACTGAACCCACTTCATTGTGAGCAAGAAAATATGCGCCAGCGGGGACTCGAACCCACGACCGTGGGCTTGTTTCACTATGTTTCTACCACTGGGCTAGGACAAGGCTATTAGTCTTCCACTCTATGCCAAACTTTTTGAATATATCAAACTAGTAAAGTATGAAGCACACACCTCACTGACAAGTGGGCCACTCGACCCACTCGCTGACAAGTTGGCCATTTTGCTATTGTACCCAAGCTACCAAAAAAATGCGCGTGGCCAAAAAATATGCGCGTGCGGGGGCTCGAACCCACGACCGTGTGCTTATTTCACTGTGTTTCGACCACTGGGCTAGGAAGAGGCTGTTGGTTTTGTAATCTGCCCACCCTTTTTAATATATCAAACCAGTCACGTAGCAAACACCGAACTCGCTGATAAGTGGACCCGCTCCCTCTCTTTTCCCCACTTCTCCTCACCACTCGACCCGCTCATCCTCTCCATCGACGGCGCCGCCCACCGCTGCCGGCTCCTTCCTCTCCCACCGCTGTCGGCTCCTTCCTCTCCCACCGCTGCCGACTCCTTCCTCTCCCACCGCCGCCGACTCCTTCCTCTCTCTCTCGAGGTATGAATCCTTCCTCTCTCTCTCCTTCCTGGTTGGATTAGTTTTCTGCTACTGGTTAGATTAGGGTTCTTGCCGTCGCCTAGATTGGATTAGATTAGATAGGGATTGGATTAGATTAGGGTTTGATTTGGTTAGGGTTTGATTGGGACTGCCTTAGATTAGATTAGGGTTGGATTATTAGGGATTGGATTATGTTTCCTCATAGATGTTCTATAATAGATAGATGCTCCTTTCCAGCTAATATAGCATTGGAGGTGAGTTATTACTATGGCTTGCTTTAACCAGTGTTGTCCAGGTCATTCTTTCTAAGCATTGGACTATCATCATCCAGTGTTGTCGTCATAGCAGGGCTTCATTGTCCATTTGTACATATGAACTGCATTTGTACAATAGTTAATTCTCTTAAGATAAGTTGTAATGCATGTTTGTCCTTGGGTGTATCTGGCATATTCTGAATATTAAGTGAAAAAGAAGCTTGTCTCTGTACACATTGTTGTTTCTTTTGCCTAGAATCATGGGTTGTGGTCTCTGAATTTTTTTTGTGGAATTCTGTACGGTTTATTTTGACGATCAAGAGATGAATGCCAAAGCATGTTGGATGCTGCTAGTTTTATCTTGAGAAACTAGAGGCATCACAAACAAATGGATGTGTTGTTGCATTGAAGCAACCAGCAAGAGGATTATATTGAGGTAGTGAGACACTAGTGTGTTCTAATTTGTTTTTCTTTTTGTAATGTTTTACCCGAGTGGCTAAGCACTGCTATGTAGGTGTACAAATACAATGTGATCATGCTAAGCACTGCTATGTTGGTGCTTATGTTCTGGTGAGTACAAATACAATTCTATCTAGGTGTTTGCACTGCTAAGATTTTCTTGGTCTCTTGTTTTTTCTGTTTTGATGTTATATTCATAGAAGTTTGCATATGTGTGCATCATGTAATGTGATCATGGTAGCTCAAATGATCATAATCTATTGATGATGCATGAAGTATTTCCTGCTATAATTTTCTTCAGTCACACTGTTGTTTTGCTGTGCTTGATAAACCTGAGACTTCTTTCTATTGTAATATTGAAACTGTTGTTTTGCTGTACACTATTGGTCCATTTATAATAGATATGGTTCTGGTCAATTTATAGTAGATATGGTTCTTGTCAATTTATATTGTTGTGTTCTGGTCAATTTATAGTAGATTTTAGTGTTGTTGTTGTTGGTGGTCACCTGATGATGTTGCTATTGATGTTGATGTTGATGTGCTTGTTTTAGTGTTAGTTTACGATGCTATTGATGTTGATGTGCTTGTTTAATTTACAATGCCGCTTTTCAGATAAGTGAGATGGCTGGCTTGGAAGGTTTTGAGTTCTTCGAGATCGTAATTGAGAAATCTTGTAGTAGGCAGGTATGTTTATCATCACTCATTTCTTTATCATCACTCTGCTGTCTAGTGCTTGATTGCCACAATTAACCACTGCTTGAGCCACGCTGCAGAGGTTGCCTGACAAGTTTGCGAAGATGCTCGCCGGCCGTGAGCCCCACAAAGTGAAGCTGCGGGAGGTCGGCAGCGGGCTTCATAGGCTGTGGGAAGTGTTGGTGGTGTTTGATGGTGAAGGCCACATGCTCCTAGGGCCCGGCTGGGAGCATTTCGCCCGCGCCCATGAGCTACAGCTCGGGTACTTCCTTGTCTTCCGCTACGACGGCGACGCCATGTTCACCGTGAAGATGTTCGACAACACCATGTGCCGCATGTACTACCAGCACGACGACGATGCCAGTAAGCTCTCTGCCTCTCTTCTTCATGTCCTTTTGGCTTCCTCTACCTGCACGACGACAACACCATGTTCACACTTTGTTGCATTTGGCCAGGCAATGGGAGCAGCAGCAGGGATGACGAGGAGCAGAGCGGGGATGACGACGAGGAGCAGAGCGGGGATGACGAGAAGAGCGGGGATGATGAGGAGCAGAGCGGGGATGACGAGGATCAACCTATTCTGGCTGACGACGAACATGCTATGGTGATGGCTGACGACGACCCTGCTATGGTGGTGGCGGATGACGACCTTGCTATGGTGGTGGCGGACGACGACCTCGCGATGGTGGTGGCGGACGACGACCTCGTGATGGTGGCGGCGCCTGCAATCCCACAGCTTGGCGACAGGACCATGCCAATTGTGGTAGAGGAGTACATCCGCGTTGGGATTCGCCACTCTAAGCGCATCAGGTTGATGAAGGAGAAGAAGGAGGAGTGAAGATGTTAAGAAGGTGTTCAGCATGTTAGGTTTAAGCTTGTTAGTGTAATATGAACATGTCAATGTTAAGTATGTCAGGTTTAATTTTGTGCATGCTCATGGATGCTGTATGACAGTGTCATCTAAACAAGTCATGTTTTTAACAATGAATATTCAGTTTGGTAATTGATGGGAATTGAAATTTTTTATGCATGCTCATGGATGAAAGATAAAATTATGGGTTTTTGTGCATGCTCATGTATGAAACAATATAAGTTTCATTTTTTGAATGCTAAAATCATGACTCAAACCCTAGCCACGGACAACCGCCATGACTAAATCCGCCGGTTTCTGAAAACACCGTAAAAATTCAAAAACCGTTTTTCATTTTTTGAATGCAAAAGACATGCGTTTTTCGTGAAGCGGCTACAAGGAGGGGCACCCCAAACGGCGCCATTCCATGTCTATCTTAAAGTAGACCTATTTTACGGACGGTCGCCAAAAAGCATGCATTTCCGACCCTCGTAGCTACTCCCGGCAATTCGGACCACCTTCGGCCGATTCAGCTGGAACCGGCTGGCATTTGAACTACGGGTCCTCCATAGCTTGCGTGTTATTTTCACTAAAAATGCTTTCTAGCTTCACAGGTAGGCATTTCATCACAGAATCGACAATAAATTTGCACGGCTCAAACCCTAGCCACGGACGGTCGACGCGACGAAATCGGCCGGTTTTTTAAAACACTGTAAAAAATTCAAAAAAAATCAAAAAAATGGGAGACCTCCGCGTCACATCATCAAATGTGGCCTACCAACTAGCAAAAATACTAAAATTGCAATACCGGCTTTTTCTTGAAAAAGTGTTCTAAAAAACGACCTACCATGAACGAAGATTCATGGCTTTCAAGCCAAACTAGCAATGATATGGCCACATCCGTTGAATAGTTTCTGATAATATGCCCAAATTGGGCGCATGCCTCCATCTTGTGATGGCAAACAATGTTGCCAAAGCGAGGTTCCAAAGTGTTTAACAAAAAAACCGTTTTTCATTTTTTGAATGCAAAAGACATGCGTTTTTCGTGAAGCGGCTACAAGGAGGGGCACCCCAAACGGCGCCATTCCATGTCTATCACAAAGTAGACCCTATTTTACGGACGGTCGCCAAAAAGCATGCATTTCTGACCCTCGTAGCTACTCCCAGCAATTCGGACCACCTTCGGCCGATTCAGCTGGAACCGGCTGGAATTTGAACTGCGGGTCCTCCATAGCTTGCTCGTTATTTTCACTAAAAATGCTTTTTAGCTTCACAGGTAGGCATTTCATCACAGAATCGACAATAGATTTGCACGGCTCAAACCCTAGCCACGGACGGCCGCCGCGACGAAATCTGCCGGTTTTTGAAAACACCGTAAAAAATTCAAAAAAATGGCAGACCTCCGCGTCACATCATCAAATGTGGCCTACCAACTAGCAAAAATACTAAACTTGCAATACCGGTGTTTTCTTGAGCTACTCGGTATGATTTTAACCATGATTTCTACAAAGTTTACAAAAAACCCTATTTTTTCTACACCCAAACCCAAAAGGATTTCCCTCCCACACCAAAATTTTCCCTCCACCAAAATTTCCCTCTCCAAAAATTTCCCTCCACTCCCTCCACTCCCTCTCCCACTACCAGGCGGGTCCCACCACTCCCTCTCCCACTAACACGCGGGATCCCCTCCCCTCCCCTCCCAAAATTTCCCCATTCCCCTCCCCTTTCCCCGACGAACCCTAGCTTCTCCCTCCCCGAGCTGCCCCGCCGATGACCACTCCCTCCCCTGCTCTGTGCCGCCCCGCCGCCCGTCCTCTGCTCTGCCCCTCCATTCCCCACCTGCCAGCCCCGACGAATCCCCCCTCCCCTCTCCCCACCTGCAACCCTAGCCCCTCCTCCTCTGCTCCGCCCCGCCCCGCTCTGCTCCCAGACGACGAATCACCGCTCCGCTCCTCTACATCGACGACGGTGGTGACAAGAGGGTAGACGCGAGCACCGACTGCAACAGGAGCCACCGCTGCATCATCTACAACACGACGACAAGTACTCCCCTCGTTAGGGTTAGGATTCTCTGGTGGTTTGGTGGATCTCATGGTTTATCTTCTAGGGTTAGGATCTCCTGATGGATAGGGTTAGGATCTCTTGGTGGTTATGGTTCTTCTTCATGGGGATGGGGATGGGGATGGATTCATGGGGTTAGGATGCATGGGATGATATCCTTCTTGTTCATGGGGTTAGGGTTCATGTCGTTGGTAATGTGATTTTGAGATGGGGATGGATTCATGGGGTTAGGGTTTTGTGGGGAGGTGGTTCTTTAATCTAGATTTTGTATGCTCTATTTTGATTTTGCATCCCTGTCAATGTCGTTGCTTGATGTTTTGTGTTGTCATGTGGATGCCCTGTGGCAGCTCATCCATGGCCTTGGTTGTCATGCAGGTCATTGAGCAGCATCAGGAGGAGGAGCTCAAGCACGGCTACCACAAAAGCAGGTTTTTGTCCATCTCCATCTCCCTCTGCTGTCAATCCTTGTTATGGTTTGTTAATCTTTACTTGTCAGAGTGTATTACTTTAGAGCCATTTGCTTTGTTAATCCTTGTTATGCTTTGTTAATTTGTAGTCATAGCGATTTGCTTGCTTGATGACATTGAAGTTGATGTCTGTAAGAGGTTGTTTGTAGCCATACTAATAGTTAACATGATGTGGTAGTTTTCTCTTTGGAATCCCTAGCAGGTACTAAAGTTTTGGATTATATTGCATATTCCTTTAAAATTTACTTGGCTAGTTTAGTGCCACCTCTTGAGTTATATAAGAACCTGGAGTAAGCTATTGTGCTGTAATTGTTGTGCCATTGTGTGAAGTATTGATATCCATTTGCATCTTCGTAGAAATGGCTACATGTTCTTTGAGAAATCTTCCTTTGAAGCCTTTTCCTGTTTTGTATTTGCTAGAACAAGGATGTTATTCTTTTTGGGTGTTCGATTTGTTTTGCTTGTTGTGGCACTCTGTTATTTGTTCTTGATTATGGTCGCCACTAAATCTAAAGCTCTGTAGTTGTTGTTCCCGTGCTATCTAGGGTTTGTAGGTTCCCATTCATGTTTGGTTTCTATCTTGTGAGCTCCTGCCATGCTTTGGTTTACATATAGAAAGCTTTCTGCTCACTGTACTACTAGAGTAGTTCATGTAGGTGTGATATATGCTCTCTGGGTTGGTCTAGTTAATTCATGGTGTTCATTACTAAATGATTAGGTCCATCTGCCATTACTGTGAGCTATACTAATACTAGCACGAGACATTGCCATTCCTGCGAGCTATACTAATACTAAATGATTAAGTCCATCTGCCATTCATGGTGTACTTGATAGTATTGTCATAGTACCAATCATATATTGTAGACCATTGTGCTATACTAATACTAGCACGAGACGTTGTCAGATTTACCACATGATGTATATGTGATCATGTGGGGACTGGGGAAGGAAAGAGAGCGCGGGGTGGGCTCTATCAGCAGTACATGCTTAATTAGGGTTTCCATCAGCAGTACTTGCTAGTATTAGTATAACTTGGAGAAGAAGCTACTTGCTTGCTTATTAATTAGGGTTTGTATCAATAGTACTTGCTTGCTTCTCTTCAATTTCCTTCATTGCTTGCTTGTTTCTATCAGTAGCACTTTGCTTGCTTGCTTGCTTGTATGAGTAGCACTTATGCACTTTGCTTACTTGCTACTAGTGTACATGCATGCTTGTTTAGTGCACTTACATGTTCTCTTAATTAATAACACTAGATCACTGTATTGTTTATCCATCAAGTTTGTTTCACATGTATTACATGTATGTGCATGATGGTCCAAATGCTTTCCTTTATTGATACAAGTGCATCATTTTACTTTATCCCTGTTGTATCTGATTGTTGTTTATTCTATTTTGCAAGCACCACCTCAAGATCATCCATGGCAAGGAGGATAAGGTCAAGCATGAGGTCAACCGTTGGTATGCAACTTGCTCCTTGTGGTTATACTGTCAGTTTCATAAAATCTGTGTCTTAATATGCTAAGTGAAATGTATTGCTGCAATCTGAATAAGCTGGCTTAATTGTGCCTGTGTGCTGTTAGTCTTCCTTACCTAAATAACTAGGATTAAATGATAATAAAATGTCATAAGATATGTTTGGCTACCTGCCCATGCATTCCAAACATTCACCTAATAGTTACGTTTCCTTTATCATGCAAAGAAGAGCCTCTCACCGAGTACGAGAAGGTTGGGGCTAGAAATATCATGAGGAACAATCGGATGTTCCAGTCCCTTGGCATGGGTGCAATAGCGTCGATGATTAGGAAAACAAATGGTGTACAAGAAGGTAGAAGTGATGAGGTTCAAGAGGGTAGTGGAGTTATCAATGATGGCCCAGAGTACAATCCTAAGGAGGATGAAGTTATTGATGGAGAGGAAGTGGATGATGTTGTAGTCAACAAGATTGTTAAGGTGCAAACTTTGTCTTGCTTGGAGGGCTGGGGTTCTGTTATTCTATGTTATTCCTTGTGCTCACATATTTCTCTTGTGATCTAATGCTTTTTTCCGTGCTGTTTATACGAGGCACTAAAGGAATCTAGGACAAAGAGGCCTGGTGTTAAGAAGACAGTCAGCAAGAAGAACAAGAGCTCAGAAACATCTGCTGCAATGCCTCCAGGAAGGGTGATGGCCCCAGCTCCAGGACAAAAAAAGAGGATCCTGGAACCTGATGAACATGCCCTTGATAGAGTCACAAGGCAGAAAGCAAGGATGGCGACTGCGACGGACCATCAGGAAAGTATGCTGCGCATGGACTCTCAGACCTCGGTGCAAACGGGTGATGAGTTGCCGCCCATGGATGAAGGAACCACTCTCAGCATGGATGGAAGTGGCACTGTCTGCCTAGATGAAGCAGGAACCATCTGCATTGATGAAGCAGGCACTGTCCACACGTACCTCAGCCCTGTTGCACCTTCTATTGACAGGAACGCTGTCATCAATGAAGAAGAACAGCAGCTTGTGCTTCAATCAGGCAAGTTGACCTTTGCAATGCTATCTTTTACTAGTGCATTTTCCAAATGGAATGATCATGTATGCTTTTGTCGATTCCTGCATTTGTCGATTTCTATTCTAATTTATGAGTTCAGTTTCATTTTCAGATGCAATGACTCCCAAGACTAGACTTAGAAAGGGCAAAGGGCTAGAGAGGATCACCAAGTCGCTTGGTAGAAAGGTGCTTATCCAAATTGCCGAAGGGATGATTCATCCAGGGAAGCCTCTGCAGGCAGCAAAGCTTGCTTCTGAGTGTGGACTCGTTGCAAAAAGCCATCTTCCGGTTCTTCCTCGTTTCAAGCTATACAAAAAAATGCTTGTCTATTGGAGAACTACATTGGGAAAGTTGCTGTAAGCTACTTGTTTCATAGTTAATGTGCTATCTATTTTCTGTTACACCTATGCATGATCACTAATATTGTTCCTACCTTGTTTGCTATCTTGGTAGGCAAATTTTGAGATGAACACGGACTCGGAGACCATCAAGACCTCGTGCAAAGATATTCTGCAGAAATATTCAAAGAACAGACGCCATCAAATCAAGAAGAAGTATTTTGATACCGTAGCCGCAAATAAAGTCAGCATTAAGTCTCCGGTGCCTGATCTAACGGATGGTGAATGGCAAGCTCTGGTGGAGATGTGGTCTACCCCAAGACAGAAGGTTTGTCTCTGCTTTGTTTGATGCTTGATATTCTGCACATGATATGCTAGTGCTAGATCATGCTGACAGTATGCTATTTTGTAGGAAACCTGTGTGTCGAACAAGATGAATCGAGAAAAAGTCGTGTACAATCACAGAACTGGTTCCAGGCACTACACAGCACACATTTTTGCCACTGTGAGAACTCTTCTCTAGAGACCTTACCGTTTGATCCTCATTGAATAACATTTCTGATTCTTGCTAAATAACATTTTGATTTTTGTTGAAAAACATTTCAGAAAGAAGAGCGTAAGGGTGAGGAGCTGTCTGCGATTGACTTGTTTAAGGCCACCCACAACAGCAAGAAGCACGGGTTTTCGGAGCCAGTCAAGACTACTATAGTAAGTCACTCCATGCTTTGCCCTGTTTCATTCACAGCCAGCTTTGATGCTTTGATGATTTGATGTTGTTTGATTCGGAGCCAGTCAAGAACACATACTATGTTCCATGCTTTGATGTTGTTTGATAGTTCAACAAAGATATCAGAACTTGTTGTAGCTATTTGATGCATTTTTTATGATATGATGAAATTTGATCTGAATGTTAGTTTGATGATCGGCTCACTCGGGAAGCCATCTTATATAGAACCACCATTCTAGGCTTAATGAAGTGATCATATTGTTCCAATTGCATGTCTCCAGGTCACTAGTCATCATCTTCTTGTATAGATTTTGTGTGCTGGTTTGGTTACTTCAAATAATCCATTTGTGTGCTGGTTTGGTTTCTCTTGCTTGGTTTGGTTTGCAAAATGTGAAATAGATCTCCCACTAATGCCTATCATTTTCCTCCATATGCTAGCTTGAGATGGAAAAAATGAAGGACGCGCCGGTACCAGAAGGTGAAGAGCCAAAGTCTGCTGTTGAAATTGTCGAACAAGTCCTCAAGACCGAAGTCAAGCAAAGCACATTCCTCAGGAATGTTGGGCTCCAGACATCTAGGAAAAACTCCAGCAAAGCAACAACTGAAGTTGCTGCTCATGTTCGTGACCTTGAGCAGAAGCTGGAGAGGTCTGAGCTTCAAGTTGAAGTGATGCAAGAAGAATTGGCGGCAATCAAGATGAAGGCGGAAGAATCTGAAGCTGCTCGCGACAAGGAACTTGAGCTGCTGCGCAAGAAGTCTCAAGAGCGGGAAGAGCAGTTAGCCCACTTGATGGCTCTCTTTGGAGCTAAGGCAGTTTGATGGTCTTTGAACTTGCTGTGCAGTTTGTCTTTGAACTTGATGTGAAGTTATGTCGTAGTAGGTCTTTGAACTTGATGTGAACTTGTAGTGTTTTGCATCTAGTTGTGTTTGTTGCATTTCGCACTTGGTAGTGTTTTGCGTCTGGTAGTGTTTTGCACCTGGCTGTTTTATGCCTTGTGGATCACTTATGGACCTTGTGAACCTGGGCCTGTTTATAGTTATGTGGATCTTGTGAACCTGGGCCTATTTATAGTTATGTGGATCTTGTGAACCTGGGCTTGTGGATCACTTTCTGAAGTCATGCAAAATATGAACCTGGGCTCTAAAAAGGCGGAGGCCCAAACAAGAATTAGACTAAAAAGGCTTGGGCCTAAAACAAGAAATGACTGTAAGAAAAAAAATTACAAAAGGCTGCATAACACAAAATAAAAAGGCCAAGGCCCAAATTCGAACTAGTCTAAAAAGGCTGTGGCCCAAAACAATAGTGGAATATAAAAAAAAATTCATCAGAAAAGGCTCCATTCCCAGAAAATAGAAGGCCAAATTATTGGGCCAGGCCCATGCAGATAAGCAAAATAAAGAGAAAAAAATTAAATGGGCTGAATTATTGGGCTTGGCCCATCAAGACAGCTGAAATGGACCGGGCTGATTCTATATTACGACCTTTTCATTTGGTCGTAAGTCTGCCACGTCAGCTTGCCACGGTGGATCTGACGTGGTGTGGTCGGATTGCTAGTGACCAAAATAGTTGGTCGTTAAATCTACGACCTTTTTTTGGTCATAAACGTTTGCGACCATTCCAGAAGAAAGGTCGCTAATGTCAGTTTATGACAGCCAGCTTTTGACCTTATGTTTTTGTTCACAAAAAGGTCACAAATGGAAATTTGTGACCATTCAGTGACCAATAGTGGTGGTCACAAGTTGACATATTTCTTGTAGTGAATGCCCTCCCCCTCGTCGGCCAGCAAAAAACAGAGCACTGTGGAGTGCTCTGCTCGCCGGCGATGGGGTATATATAGGCAACTCATTGGTCCTGGTTCGTGGCTGGGACTAAAGGCCATCCTTCTATCCCGATTCCTGCCACAAACGGGGACCAATGATTGTGGGCCAGGAGCGAGGCCCATTGGTCGCGGTTCGTGCCAAGAACCAGGACAAATGGGCCCAAACGAACCGGGACCAATGCCCACGAGGCCCCGGCTGGCCCCCTGGGCACACGAACCAGGACAAATGCCTCCATTGGTCCCGGTTCGTGGCAGAACCGGGACTAATGGGCTGGCCAGGCCCGAACGAAAGCCCCTTTTTCTACTAGTGCCTGTGCGTGCGGGCGACAACCTGCCGATCTTCCAAACTTTGATTATCAATAAACTTTGAAATCTTTGTACAAGAAGTTCATAGGTGTGTAAATTTGGTAGAAACCTACCTCGTAAATCTTGGTGCAAGGAAAACACACCATGTGTGCCATGAGTGCAAATTCCATGTAATAAGTTATTTTATGGCAGACTCAGTACAAGCTATCCTGCAGTAACTCATTTATTTTTATGAAATGAAATGTCGTGGATGGTCCGATTTTGTAGAGTATATAAAATCATAAGAAAGTTGGTATGGTTTTCCCTCTGGTATTCACTATTTGATCTTCTAATCTTACCTAGTTCGTTCTCTAACTCTGTTTCATCTACATGTGATGCTTCTGATGCTGAGATCACTCTACAATCTCACAAGCTTTGCTTGCATAGGCCTTCTGCTTTGTTTTTCTTCTTCACCGCCGTCCAAAGTCTCTTGCATGACGACGGTGGGCTTTGTGGGGGAACACGTCCGTGCAGCAGCTCCAGGCAGGGGAAGGGCAACCAGGAGCCCAGGAAGGAGCGTAGGAGCAACAACAGTGGAAGAAACGATAAGGTTAGGGGTAGGTTCGAGCATCTAAAATGTGTGGCCATGGAGAAAAAAATAAGGAAGAGCGCAGTTGCACGGGCCTATGTTGGACATGTGGCTCGTGTGCATGAGTGTTGCACGCGTGACGAGCGAGTCGACCGGCCAAAGGTTCGGCTGGTCGTTCGGAAGGAAACATCTACCTGAAAAATCCCTTGCTTCAAAAGTTTGGACTAGAAAATATTGGACATATTCCAAATGTTCCAATTGACACGACATACTAAACTGATCAAAGACTTCGTAAAGAGAATATGATTCAAATAAGGGACATATAAGAAAAAAAGTAAAATGATTGGTTTATGCATAGTTGATAGTTCGTAATGCGTACTGGCTAGCCATGGATGAAAAGAAGCATGGAATGACTGGTTCTAGCCACAATATCTCAGGGGATAGTAGTATTGGGAACAATATCTGGAAAACAGTTGTCCCCCGAAAAGTGCGTATTTTCCCATGGAGATTAGCAATACTGACGAATCTCAGCTCTTTCTCCGAGATGCAGTGTCTATGGTGTTGCTGAAGAAACGGGCTTCCATGTTATTACCCGATGTACGTTTGCAAGGGTTGTTCATTTATGAATTCGGATAAATCCATACAATTAACTGCTTAATTTGTTCTAACAAAAAAAAGTGAAAGCCGGGCATTAAGAAGATTCATATAGACTGGCCACAACAAGATCTATCTAGGATCCAAGTTTGAACTGCAAAGGCCGATTTTGCCGACGATGTTGGCCGGTGTCTTCACGTTGTGCATCTCCCCGAACAAGGATCGTATACTTGCAGAACTGGCTTTGAACAGTTGCCATGGTAGTAGAAGAGCAGCCCCCCACCGAGACGCAACACTCTCAAAGGCACCACATAATTGACGACGACTTTCGGATCCATCCGTATGGTGTACGCTGGGATCCAAATGTTCTTGTCGGAATCACTCAAGAGCCTCCATATTGTGATCACTGGCGGGATTCGCATTATGTGAGCCATGCACAAGCTGCCATTGAGCTCGGCTATGCTTCTGGAGTTGAGCCGCCCGTCGGCTGTCGGTGGTCCATGGATCACCTTCCACTCCTCCCTCTCGAGGTCGAAGTGGAGCACGCACTCCTCGTCAAGGGACAAAAAGTGCGAGGCGCCGTCGACCGTGACGCCAGATCTGGAGTAATAGTGCAGACAGACCTCCATCGGGCATGGTTGTGCCTGCCTCCATTCGGCGCCATCTCCTATGGTGAGGACCTCGCAAGCTCGTGTATAGGTATAGAGGGCGGAGGACCTTGTACACACCGCTGGACTTGGCGGTGCGTCCGATGCCGATGCATATTTCATCTGCCCACAGCGGATTCAAGCAACTCATGAGGTGCGCCTCGGTGGCTAGGTCCACGACGGTGATATCGGAAGAGACGAAGGCAGGGCTGATGCAGGCGAGGCCGTCGATGCTCGCGCGGAGCGTCCACGTCGCAGGTAAGCTCACCGCCCTCACGACGGTGCCCTCCGTGTCCATGAGCTGCAGGGACCGAGGGTGCGCGGAGTGGTCGGTCTTGGCGACGAGGAGCGGCTTGCCGCGGGACCTGCGCACGGCGACGAAGGCCGGGTCGGAGATGAGGCCGCGCCACGTCTTGGACACGCACCCGCATCGGCACAGCGACTTGGCCGGCAGCCAGGAGAGGATCTCGAAGATGGCGTCCGTTATGACGGCGGCAGGCGTGCTCGTCGTCGCGGTGCAGCTCAGTTTAGGCGCCGGTGGCGGGTTCCGCGGCGGCGGCGGTGACGGCAAGGCATCGCGCTGACGGCTCGACCAGAATTCAATCAGTCTGCGTACAGACATTCTCGATCGATCTGCCGCCTTTGATCGATCTGACAAGAGATGGGTGGAGGCTGAAGGCTTTTCTTGTGTAGATGGGTGGATTCGGTTTGCTTGCCTTGGAACTCTGGGGTTACATCCGCATAAAATCTGCCTCGGAGATTTTTGCTTTCTGTAAAGTAAATGCAGATTATCACTGGAACTCCTTCGGCTTCCAATTATTCATTTCAATTCATTTAATTCAACTGAAATCCTTGTTTTTATGGAAATCATTCCTTATTCACGTCATTGCAGATTCCAAATTTCATTCTTGCCTGCCCACCGGAAGCGAATTGGATTGGGCGCCGTGGGAAACAGTTGGGCAGGCGCGCCGCACAACGCGGGGTGGGAGTTGCAGGGGGACGAGGAAGGTCCCGGGCCAGCCTGTTGGTTTCGGTTGGTCTTTTGGTTTTTTTTTTTTTCGATTTCTTCGGCTTTTGTGAGGTTTATTAAGCCAGCTACTAACTCTTTTTTAGCACAATACAATTAGAAACACTTATATACACCCACATCCTATGAACGCACGCACATCCTATCCTTATGAGTATCTTCGAGAGATTGGGTTGAAAGAACATCTTGAGATTGACCGTAGGCGTCTCGTAGTCGACCGGAACATCCTCCCCCACTGAATGTACATCGCCAAAAAGCCTGAAATAAATATAGAGAATGCGACCACAAATGTCAAGTCTATAACTTGAGCCTGGTGGGCTGGTTTCACCAGAAGGAATCTAACCATTTGAGTTAGGCTCAGTTCGCAACCGGTTACATAAGTGAGATGCCTACAAATCATGCATGGGGTGGTCGGTCTTGAGCCGTTTTTCATATGCACTATTAGATCATCAGCGTGTGTTGCTGCACTCATCTAATTTGACAAAATAGCGATAAGAATTATGCAAATATGTCGACTACTTTACCGCTCAACTGGAAGATAATCCCATTTTTACAAGTGGAGAACTTTCCATAATTTGTTTGTATTAATCCATCATTGGACATTAGTAAGATAGAAAAAAGCGGCCTCACTCATCAGGTAGCATGTCAATAAAAACATGAGGCAAAATAAAGTGAATACCTATTCTCAAAAGTGGCATGTAGTGTAAGCGATGAACATAGGAAAACAAAGGTTATAGGAGGGGGAAATAATTATTTTGTGTTCAAATTGGCAACAAAAGTAAGTTGTCCATCAATTTGCATACATCATAGCAAGACCAGGACAAATGGTGACACGACAACAAAGAATTGGAGCTATAGTTTCACTGAATGTCCCATGGAAGGGGGAAGCGCTGCCACGACACCCACCTGCATCACAGATTCACGGTTATTCCCTCCATCCTATAATATAAGAGCATTTTTTACACTAGTGTAGTGTCAAAAATGCTTTTATATTATTGGACGGAGGAAGTATGTTGCAAGGAAGGGAGAGGAGATGCAACATGATGGATTGATGCACAGGGCATATGAATAGATCAGGCTGTGGAGGCCTCCACTTGTAGGTGAGAGGTGAGGCCTCACTGTAGGCAATGATCTCCGAAGCTGCATGATGCCCAGACAGCAAATAAGACTGTTGATGCTCCAAGAAACATATCATTGGCGTCTTTGCAAATTGCACTGACTATACCTCCGCTATCAGCTCGATCAACTGCCCCATAACTTTTCTATGTGTGTTGCAAATAGATGGCGCGACCTACCTTGGTCGTGAGGGACGGTTACCAGTCCCTCTACAAAAGCACTCTTCACTGGCAATAGCTCTAGTTTTGCAAGAAATCATTGGATGGACTTGAAGGTAGAGAGTGGGGCTCTGAAATTGTTATTCGTGAGTCACCTTTCTCCAGGCTCATTGGATGAACCACATTGTAACAGATACATTTACCAATTTGCCTCGTTATGTCTACCTTTTCCTTAGTGGGCTTTATTCGATTGGCAGGCCCAGGTTCCAAGAGCTCTTCGAAATTTCCATGGGAATAGTTGGCACACTTAGCGAGAAAGCACGAAGTGACCCAACAATCTAACAGCCAAAAACAAACCGTAACGCGAAATCTGACGATCAGAATCTTTATGGCCACAAGTGGTCTAGAAAGTTGCCAATTTTACTGTCCTAAAGTTTTTATGGGAAATATGTTTATTTGTTAGGCGGATAAAAGTGGGGAAATTATTGCAGCAAATGAAAAACGTAGACATTCGTAGATACAAAGTAACTCATGTGTTCAAAATATATTCTTTCGTATTTGAAAATTGTCTGTAACATGTTTGAAAAAATAATCGTCGCGATTTGTAAAATCTTCACTTGTGCATCCCATATTTTGTAAAAAAAAAATCATGTATAAAGAACATAGAAAGGAAAAAACTGAACATGGAAAATAATAAAAAAATATCTAGTAGAATCCCGAAATAAAAAAGACAAATAAACAAAAGAATGACAGAAAAACTAGAAGAAAAAAGAAAAGAAGTGAAAAAACTGAAGAACACCCCTGCACATGGCCCGACAGAAATTGATGATGGATGTGCACAATTCTTGAAAATCCTGCATTGTAAGCATGGAATAGGAATTGCGGATGGTACTATTTTTCTCCTTACAGACGAAGTATCTTCTACTAACTCTAGCAAAACACGACGCAAATGTACGCTCTCCCTCGACACTTTGCTGGATCAAGAGTTCGAGGGACGTCATCGGGCTGAACGTGCGCAGAACTCGGAGGTGCCATACGTTCGGTGCTTGATCGGTGGAACGAGAAGAAGTTCGACTACATCAACCGCGTTGTCAAAACGCTTCCGCTTTCGGTCTACGAGGGTATGTGGACACACTCTCCCCCTCTCGTTGATATGCATCTCCTAGATAGATCTTGCGTGAGCGTAGGGATTTTTTGAAATTGCATGCTACATTCCCCAACAGTGGCATCCGAGCCAGGTCTATGCGTAGATGATTTGCACGAGTAGAACACAAAGAGTTGTGGACGGTGATCGTCATAGTGCTTACCACAAATTTCTTATTTTGATTCGGCGGTATTGTTGAATGAAGCGGACTGGACCAACCTTACATGACCACGTTCATAAGACCAGTTCCACCGACAGACATGTAACAAGTTTTGCATAAAGGTGGCTGAAGGGTGTTTGTTTCTCCAACTTTAGTTGAATCGAATTTGACTGCAACCGGTCCTTGTTGAAGGTTAAAACAACAAACTTGATAAATCGCCATTGTGGTTTTGATGCGTAGGAAAAAACAGTTCTTGCTAGAAGCCCATAGCAGCCACATAAAACTTGCAACAACAAAGTAGAGGACGTCTAACTTGTTTTTGCAGGGCATGTTGTGATGTGATATGGTCAAGATATGATGTGATATACGTTATTATATGAGATGATCATGTTTTTGTAAAAGTTATCGGCAACTCGCAGGAGCCTTATGGTTGCCGCTTTATTGTATGAAATGTAAGCACCATGTAATTGCTTTACTTTATCACTATGCGTTAGCGATAGTTGTAGAAGCAATAGTTGGCGAGACGACCACGACGCTGCGATGGAGATCAAGGTGTCAAGCCGGTGACGATGGAGATCATGACGGTGCTTCGAAGATGGAGATCGAAGGCACATGATGTTTATCTTTTATGCATCTTATTTTGCTTAGTATGGCGGTAGCATTATAAAATGATCCCTTACTAAAATTTCAAGGTATAAGTGTTCTCCCCGAGTATGCACCGTTGCAAAAGTTCTTCGTTTCGAGACACCACGTGATGATCGGGTGTGATATATAGACTCTACGTTCACATACAACGGGTGTAAGACAGTTTTGCACCTGCAGAATACTTGGGTTAAACTTGACGAGCCTAGCATGTACAGACATGGCCTCGGAACACTAGAGACCGAAAGGTCGAACGTGAATCATATAGTAGATATGATCAACATAGAGATTTTCACCATTGAAGACTGCTCCATCTCACGTGATGATCGGACATGGATTGGGAGGCGCCCAAGTAGGATTCCTCCTACTTGGGGCGCCCCCTTGGCTGCCTCTCCTCCCCTCCAACCTATATATATGAAGGGGGCACCGCTTGAACACACAACAACGATTGTTAGCCGTGTGCGGCGTTCCCCTCCACAGTTTACGCCTCCGATCATATTGTGGTAGTGCTTAGGCAAAGCCCTGCGCGGATCACTTTACCATCACCGTCACCACACCGTCGTGCTGACGAAACTCTCCGTTCGAGGGACGTCATCGAGCTGAACGTGTGCATAACTCGGAGGTGCCGTACATTCGGTGCTTGATCGGTCGGAACGAGAAGAAGTTCGACTACATCAACAACGTTGTCAAAACGCTTCCGCTTTCGGTCTACGAAGGTACGTGGACACACTCTCCCCCTCTCGTTGATATGCATCTCCTAGATAGATCTTACGTGAGCGTAGCAATTTTTTGAAATTGCATACTACGTCCCAACAGGTGCTAGGGGTTTGGTTTGTCACGGTTGTTTTATCCTAGTTTCACGTTTTTTGGATTGTTTTCTGTCTACCCTTTTTAGTTTTTGTGTTTACGCATTTTGTTCTTTTTTTAAAATATAATCATATTTTAGCAATAAAATACTATTTACAAAATGGTATTACTTTCAAATTAGATGAACATTTTCAAAAAGGCATGGATGTTTTTTTAAAATTACACCAACATTTCTAAAATAGGTGAATACTTTTTAATTACATGCATGTCTACTTAAAATGTGAGAACACTTTACCAATTACATAAAAAATCATTATTTTATGAATAATGTTAAATACACAATGCACCTTTTGGATAAATATTAAAATGCCCCTTATCATGAGACAGTTTATATATGATTGAATGAATATTGTATTAGGGTTCTTGCAAGAATAAAACGAAATAAATACTATCTCTATTTTTTAGAAGAAGGAAGAAAGTACTCTACCTGTTAATGGGGCGCACCATGCAGGCCTATTGATGCTTGTTCACGCGAGCGAGAAACATGATGGGCCTATGCTTATCTCGATGAATATGGGAGTGAGGCAACAAACAGGTCCACGATGCCAAATTCAGAACCTGGATGCATACGGGGTCTTGAGACACTTATCGTTACTTCCTCACCAGAGAAACCCTAACCATTCTTTAAGCCAGTCAAATCTTAAGGGCGCGCTTGGATTGTCGTTTCCACTCAAATACCCTTGTAGAAAATATACGGACCTCCGTCGGCCGTTTCATTTCCAGCCGAAACTCCTTCGCAGCTCGGTAAATTACACCTGTAAGTTAAATACCGGTGTATTCAAATACACCCAATCCAAGCGCGCCCTAAGCGGCCGCCGGCGGCGGGTGCCGAGGATGCGCGGCGCCAAAGTGGCTAAACCACCTCCGAAAAAGTTTCGTGGCGTCTATGAAAGGCAGCCCGGCCGGTGGGTGGCTGACTTCCGGAGCCATCGCCTCAACGTCCGCCGATGGATCGGCACCTTCCCTTCCGAGGCGGAGGCCAAAGCGGCCTACGATGACTTCGTGACGCGCTTCTCCTTAAGCGGCTACGTTCAAGTTGCGATTGCGACGGCGTCGACGGCAGACTTGAGTCGCAACGGCCACAAGATCAATCTTGTATCAGATGAATCAAATCAGTCGGAGATGAGATTGAAGCAAGATGCGGGGGCCGAGGCGGCGCCGTGCATGCCTTCTTTGACATCGCCGGCGTCACCGCCACTGCCGGCGGCGGTCATGCCGCATGAGGCACTCCCGTACGCGGATGAGCGGCAGATGGGCGAGCCATTCCTGGCGGAGGATCTCGCCAGCAACGATCTCATCGCCGCGGCTGATCTCGCCAACCTGCCTTTGCCGTCCTTGGATGACAAATTGGACTTCAGTTCAGGTGATTGGTCGCTCGCTAGTTCCGGATTACAGTGAGAAAATAAAATACAATGTACTCGATCGATCCGACTTCAGTTAAGTATGTACTGTAGTAAATTATATCTTCTTCTCAATGATAGTACAACTTCTGTTAATCTATCTTTATTACAATATGGATCAAGCAGTAGAATTCTGTGAACTGACGATTTGGTGTAGTGGACATAATCGCAATCAACCGATCAATGTAATGAGATCAGCCCAGCGGTGACAAGGCGCCAGGGCACTCGAAGGTGACCTCGCAGCCCTCCACCGGCGTGAGCTTGATGACGTGCCACACCGAGGTCATGAACACCGGGAGGCGCGCTGACGCCTGGCAGATGCACGAGTTGTCGATGGCCATCAGCCGCCGGCAGCAGGCCGTGTCACGCGGGTCGCTGTTGTCGGCGCTGTGGCGGTGCCGCTGTCGACGCCGGTGCCGCCCCTCGTGTTCTCCCCCTTCATCGTCGTCATCGTCTTCGTCGTCGTCGTCGTCCCGGGACCGAAGCTCGTAGTCCTTGCTGCCGGGTGTCGTCGACGTGGAGGTTTCGTTGAGTAGCTGCCGGGGCACGTAGGGGGGCCTCGACCCCGGGAAGGTCCTCAGGCTGCAGGCCTCGTTTGCGAGGCTGATCTGCGACCGGCAGTAGGCCTGGCCATCCGCAAACCGATGCGTCGTGGTCAGGAGAGTGAAGAGTAGCAGCAGAGCTAGTGCTACGGTTTTCTCCATGCCGCAGGCGACAGCTAACTTTGGAGGTGAGTATGGTCGTCCCTGTCTTGGTTTTTGCTGCTGTGTTTCGGTTTTGGGTAAGGTTGGATGAGCAAGTAGCGATCAGGCTACTTAAGTAGCTTATGATTCCACCATGAAGATCTTTAAACAATGATGTTGAAATTAGGTTTACCTTTCCTTCTTTCTCAAGAACTCATATGCTGACAGAAGTTGTGACTGTTTGATTAACATGACATGCACGGTATATCTAGTGATAATCTGTGTGTGTTTAGAGTTTAGTCCCCATAAACAGTACGTATTCTTGCACCTGAGGTGCGACGAACAATATTTTTCTTTCCATAATGACATGCTACATTTGTCGATATATCATAATTTTCGTACATGCTAGTAATAACTATGACAGGCTTGGATCTATGATCTTTATGTGCATCTTGTTAATCCTTACCTTAGGTTGTTGGCTAGCTAGCTAGGCAGACGAGAAGATGGGTAGTTGCGTTGAAACAAAGAGGGGCAGTTATGAGATCGATCAACAGCTGGTAGTCAGGTTGAGATTAATCAAGTTAATCGATTCACATAATCACAGAATCTTTGTATGGATCTTGTTGATCTTCCAACTGGATCTTTATATGCATCTTGTTGATCCTCCAACAATTGTTGGCCAAGAGGGGTAGCTATACAAAACCTGGATCAAAAGTAGGTGTAGCTAGGTCGGGACTGGTTAAGCGACTGTTTATTAACAAAATATTATTATTCATTAACTTAGTATCCCACAATTCCACTTTGGCTGCAGCTTTGTATTTAAGCTTTTGACAGAATTATAACCCATTCGGTGAAACGATTCTCCTTTGTATGAGTTACAGGTGACTAGAAAGGAGCCGGACACTCATGTAAGTATTTCTTTTTCAGCACGGTTTTGAATGTCAAATCTCTAGTTGTAAGGCGGACACACCAAAAGTAGCTGACAGTACGGCAGATTGAACACGCAAAACACATGATGTATGGTCAATAAAACCTCTGTGTACATATTGGAAAGTACCTATAGAATGAGCAAAAAACCACAACGAATGCGTTAGGCATGTTGAGGTATCGCAAGTTGTTCTAAATCATGAAAAATGTTGACATATAATGTGCTGCCTAGTCTCTTCCATAAGATCGGTCTTTTGGTTGCATTGGCTAGAGCATGCACTTCTACATGGTATCAGAGCCAAGAGGTCTTGAGTTCAAGACCCGGCTGGCGCAATTATATTGCAGCCCACTTTCGGTCCACGTTTAGGCCTGAGGGAGCCACACGTGAGGGGGAGTGTTGACGTATAATGTGCTGCCTAGTCTCTTCCATAAGATCGGTCTTTTGGTTGCATTGGCTAGAGCATGCACTTCTACAAAAAACACCATCTTCTTGAGGTGTATGCACTGGCTAAGGAAGTAATTGTAGATCATCTGATTGCTTTCTTTCAACATCGTTGGATAAGAGATCTACCAAGCTAAACTGAGTTGGAACTGCCAAGGGCGGCAATTTGTTTTTCTTTTCTCTCAGATATACATGAGTAGGCGTATCATATATTAAGGAAGAAGGGGTAAAGATACCCATCTGCATTGCTGGGACAAGTTACATGGTAGCCCACCATCTACCGTCCGTAAGATACATTTCATGAAGAACTACTCCTGAGTCCTGACTAACCTTGAGTATCATACATTCATGAAGAACTGCCCAGGGCGGCAATTTGTTCGCTTCTGGAAATCCAGAAGCGCAACACGGTCCAGATATCCTTTTTTTTTTGTCTGAGACTCATCTTGATGATACAAGAGGGGAAAGGTTATGTGTGAAGTTAGGTTATAGCACCATGCTTGTTTTATGTAGAGATGTGTGAAGTGGTGGTTTGATAATGTTTGGTAGAAGCAACGTGAAGTTGCATTTAATTTTTTTGCATACCAGTTAGGTTCTTTTTTTTTTTTGAGGATTCATACCAGTTATGTTGATGTGGTAGTTCAAGGAGAATTACATTGTCAGGACGCAGGGATATATGGCGAACCGGTGTGGCGCAACAAACACTGTACATGGAGGAGAATTTGGGATTTTCATACGCAGGGATGCTGATTCAGGACATGAATGAAATCCTTTACTCAACGTAAAAAGGAAGGTGTGGTACCAAGACCTCTTTCTGACCTGGGCAAAATAAATTTTTGACAAGCAAGTGCATATATAAACCCCTAGAGCCAAAAGCAATATCTGAAGGAAAGATACTAGTGTAAAAAACGCTCTTATATTATGGGACGGAAGGAGTATATTTTACCGATCTCAACAGCCAAATAAGATTTATTACACCTCTTGGAACATAGACACGTAAACCGACATGGTTACTTGGACTAGCAGGCTAAGGCTCAAAAGCAATAGCTTCCAACAAGAGCTTAGTCTTCCGTCGCGTCGTCATGCCATACGCCTCGGTCATATCAAGCTTATTTCCATTTCCGTCACCAGGAAACCTCCAGTTGAAGTGATAGAGAAGGCTCGCGAGAGCAATCTCGATGTTTGACACACCAAACATCATACCAGGGCACATCCTCCGGCCGGCACCACCAGGGAGGAACCTGAAGTCCGTCCCACCATAGTCCACCATCTCGCTCTCAAACCTCTCAGGCTTGAACTCTTCGGCGTCGATCCAGCTCTTCTCGTCCCTACCGATCGCCCACACGTTCGCGAACACGGTGATGCCTGGAGGCACGTCGAAGCCCATGATCTCGCACTGTTCCGTGCACAATCTGGGGATGAGCAACGGCACCGGAGGGTGCAACCTGAAGGTCTCCTTGATGACCATCTGGAGGTAGTGGAGCCGTCCGTCGATGTCCACCTCCACCACCCTGGTCTTGCCTTGGAGCACCCGACGCACTTCAGATTGCGCGATGGCCATCACCCTTGGGTTTCTGATGAGCTCTGACATGGCCCAGATCGTCGTTGTCGCCGTGGTTTCCGACCCGGCTGAGAAAACGTCCTGATGACAAAAACTGCAACAATTTATACTCCGCAGACGCGGTGCAAGTGAGGATGCATGGTAACTAGAGGTCTTTACTGATGGTGACTTACGAACAAGACGCCGCTGACATTTTCGTTTGTGAGGGTGATGCCACCCATCCCACCGTCTCTCTGGAACCGCAGCAGAGTGGTGAGGATGTCCTCCCTCTCATGACCGGCGCTGGCTTCCTCGCTCTCCATCACCATCTTGTGCTCATGGACCATGGCGTCCATGATGGACTGGATCCTCCCGTGCACCTCCCACGTCGCCCTAAGGGACCGGCTGCCGAACACCCGCGCCAGGCGCGACGTCGGGAACAGGTCGGTCAAGTTGAACCCGGACATGAGGTCGATCGCCCTGTCCAGCTCCTCCAGGTACAGCGCCCTCTGCTGGCACCGGTCGCCGACGGCGACCCTCATGATGACGTCGTTCATCATGACCTTCACTCTCTCGCCGACATCGACGAGTGCGCCGGCGTCAGCGACGGACCGCACGAGTCTCGCCGCCTCCTCCTCCCGGACAGGGCGGAACGAGCGGACGCGCCTCGGGCTGAGCAGCTCCACGGTGCACAGCTTCCGGACGGGCTTCCAGTGCCGGCTGTCGTGGCGCGCGAAGGAGATGTTCTGGCCGCCGTTGGTGAAGACGTCCGCGGTGGTGTACACGGGCCGGTTCGCGAAGGCGGCGTCATGGACCTTCATCACCTGCCTGGCGGCCTCCGCGGAGGACAGCACGAGCGTCGGGACGTGGCCGAGGCGGAGGAGCATCACGGGGCCGTGCCGCCGGGAGAGACTGCGCATGGCCTGGTGCGGCAGGGCGCCGAGCAGGAAGTGCATGTGGCCGATCACCGGCAGCGCCCATGGTCCCGGAGGCAGGTTCAGCCGGCTACCAGAGGCTGACCTGAGCTTGAGGAGTACGGTGACGACAAGGACGCAGAGGAAATTGTAGCACACGAGCTGGATTGGTGTTGTTTCCATTGGAAGGTGCTCAAGATTCAAGATGCAAATCGCAATGCACCTAGTATATATATTGAACGACAACAAGTAAACAATATTTTGTTGGGGGCTGCTACGGAATGGCACTTTTCATTAACTCATTATGTAGCATCAAGAGATGTAACTAGATCCAACTGAAATTAAACGAGAGTACATGCTGGGCAGCTAAAATGATGTAACACATAGCAATGTCAACTTTCATGATGCTAGTACTGTCCATTCATCATCAGATTAGGTTCACAACTGTTTTTTAACGATAAAGGAAATGGGTTATAAATTATGGTTACGGTTAGGTTGCATCGCATCTAAAGCATGTTCCTGGAAGTACGAGGATTTGCACTAGGTCTGGAGAGCAAAGTCAACCTTAAGATGATGCTACTGGTGGGCATACATAATTGCATTCGGTCAGCAGCTTGCCAATAGCAAAGTAGTTCAAAGTAAATATTCTTATGAATAGTGGTGGAGCGCGACGTTCTATATATGTACACGTAACAAAAACAACTTCAATGATGATACTGTTACATATTTGCCGTCACACTCAGAGCTGGCTAATAAGCAAACTTGTCCCATGTAATAAGCATACTTAATGATGCATCTTATTTGTGTGTGCGTTCAGTTTGTTAGAGCCGGCTGCAGATTACTTAGTTGACAAATTTGCATCTTCTTTATCTTTATATAGAACCACCCCCATGTCTCGACAGGTATGGATCGAGCAGGCCTAGCACAAGCTTCAGAGCCCATTGCACAGAGCAGGCCCACGAGGAGTAAAGGACCATGAGTCCATGATGACATTTCTAGGGTTTTACGATCGGGTTACATGCAACATGGCGCTATATATCGCGGGCTAAGCTTGTCTAAACTCAATGCCATCTGACGGAAGGGCACGGCGCAGGCAGCACGATCGGTCCCTCGTCACCGTCCGCCGCCATGGAAGATCGTCCACCAAAGAAAGCACGGCATCAGACCGGCGCCTACCCTGCTCAAGGTTCACCTGCCCGGGCAACAATTGCCGCACATGAGGAACCTAATTCGCAGGAGGATCACGACGACGCCGACTGCATCAGTGCGCCACCTGACGAGATCCTGGTAGTCATCCTCTCCCGGTTGCCGATCCGAGAGGCTGCAACCACGAGCTGCCTCGCCCGCAGATGGAGCAATCTATGGAAGAGCGTCACCCACCTCGACCTCCACGCCCATACCGTCGGCGTCCGCACACTAGAAGGAGAAGAACAGTCCGGCCTCCGGCGGCGAGGCACGAGCAGCCGAGTTCATACGGAAGGTGGACTCGATCCTGGCCGCTCGTGCCGGTGTCGGCATGAGAGTCCTCGAGACTTTCTCGGTGTGGTCTTCCCACCTGACCCGCGCCCACGCCGCCGCGATGGACGGGTGGAGGGCCGCGCTCGTGGACAGCGCCACCCAAGTGGAGCGCTTCGTGCTGCGGACCGCCAGGAAGTCAACCCGAGAAGCCATGGGGAGCGGCCACGTCGAGCCGTACGAGTTCCAGCTGGACAGCCTCGCCGCCGTCGCCTCACGGCTGAGAGAGATGAGGCTCCAGAACTGCGGCCTGAAGAAGATGGCGCAGCTGCCAGCAGCAGCCGCTCCCTCCCCTTTCTCCTCGCTGGCTGTTGTCAAGCTGGAGTTCGTCCCCGCCACCGACCGGCAACTCCAGAGCCTGCTCGACGGGTGCGGCTCTCTGCGGGACCTCCTCATCCTGTGCTGCCACCGGATCACCGGGCTGCGCGTGGACTGCTGCAGAGACCTCGAGAGCATGCGAATCCATGCGCCGCTGCTTCGCCGGCTCCGCTACGTCGGCCATCTGATCGCCATGGAGTACGCGCATGCACCGCTGCTCTGGAAGCTGCAGGCCTGCAGCTCATCTTGCTGCGAAAGGGCGACTCCCCACTTGACTGCCTCGGCGGCGCGCCTCGTCTCCCAAGGCTCAAGACTCTTTCCCTGCAGTTCCCCTCGCCTGTCGTGCCTACCCATCTGCTGCGTTCGTCACGGCAGATTCGCCCGTCTGCGCACCGTCAGGCTCTTCCTCCACAATTATTCTTGGAGCCACAACATTGTTTCAGTGGCTTATCTCCTTCAGGCCGCACCTTTTGTCCAAACCCTAGAGCTTGAGGTGTCCTCTTTGTTGAAGCTTGCAGCTAATTATTTAAATATGGAGTAATTTGTTACCAAGAAAGCGTCATTGCCTGCAGCCATGCAGGGTTGGGGACTTCCGGAGTAACTGATACTACCTCAGTTCTACTCCCTCCGTCCCATAATATAAGAGAGTTTTTGACACTATTATTATTGGACAGATGGAGTAGTTGATTAGGCTCCTTCGTATTTTGTGTAAAATTTTGACCATATGTACAATAAACAGAATTGTTAATGCATGTCAACAAAAATTATACCACTAGATTCATATTTGGACATAGTTTCTGTTGATATTATTTTTGCTATGTATAATCTATATTTTTATTAGTTAAAATCATGGTCAAACTATGACCCTAAATACAAGGGGACTAGTAAAGTAGGACGAAGGTAACAGTATTTTTATGGTATTAATGTATTCCCGTTATCGAAAGTGCGGGATCGATATAACGACTGATCTTGATATATCCCTCATATTAATATATTCCTTTCATTAAACAACGCAGGGTTTTGGTGATGAGCAATCTGCATTGTCGCCACCGACGGAACTAAAGGTAACATGGCCCGAAGGTTGCTTAGCCAACATGTTGGATACGGTATCTATCGGAGGGTTCAACGGCGAGCCCGAGCTGATAGAACTTGGCATGTTCCTTCTACGAACGTCGCCTCGGCTGAAAACGCTGGGCATATACACGCGTCGATGGCAGCAACCCATTGTCATGGCCGAAGGCGACGCAGCAATGCGGGAACAAGCCATAGGTGTTGTGTTGGCGAAGCTAGCACCGATGGTGCCATCGAAGGTGAAGTTCACTGCTCGCTAATGGGTCACGGTTCAGGCAATGATACACCTACGGAGAGAGTGGTTTTTGTTACCATGCACAGGAGATATAGTGTTTGGCTTACCCGTTGATTCTTTTAATTTTTGGAAAATACGTGTCACTGTGTATCATGTCACTTCCTTCATCCTTATACTGTCAAATATGTATACACTTTATGTAACTATGTGCCATGTTGAGTGACGGAGCCTCGTTGAAGCAAAACAGGGCATATGAGTGAAACAAATTTTGGCTTTCCTCTAGCCTGGCCCGCCCAGCCATTTTACGATATCTCTACATGTTGTGTCAGATTTTCTATGAATAGGTCGATGTACACGTTATGCTATGATGCCATGTTTTGTGAGATTCCCTCCCGATACCACTATTAATAGTTTAAACTGATAATAACTTTATTTTGGCAATGATGTATGTTGTGACGAGATTTTGAAAATAATGCCCATCGCTATTGAATATATGTTTTAACAAAATATAATTTTGACTTTAAAACCTGATCAATAATATACATGAAACTCTTCCCCTCGATGATAATAATAATAATAAAAATAATAATAATAATAATAATAATAATAATAATAATAATATGAAGCTCTTTTAAAACTATGAGAAGGACAAAAACTGTGCATCTTAATGTTTCATAGGGTGTCAACAAAAACTATATTTTAGTGCATCACACGGTTACATTCCGTGTACCGATATGCACAGATTTTATTGTAACAAAGGTCTCAGTTTTATGGCGATCCAGAGTGAATCACATTGTTTCATCGTGTGTCGGTGTACTTTAGGTTGTTTCATATGGGACCGCCACGCGAATGAAAATAGTGAGATCTATTTATGATACTCAACTATTTGATGGGAAAAAAATAGCTGGTCAATGAAAAAAGCTATATCTTTAATGATCAATATTTTAATTAGAAACTCATACGGAAAAATACACAATTCATAGCCTAAACCGATGTGTAGTTAAACATTGGAATCCACTAAATGTTGCAAAGCAACATCAGATGTCCCACCTTCACTAGTGCACTTCACCACTGCATGCCTCAGATTTCTCATTCTTTCTCTTACCATCTCACCATCCTTTCCATCCATGAGTCTTGTGATGGCCGTCTGGACTTGCTCTCTCTTCAGCTGGTTCTCCACCTCCACCCTAACCCCCACCTTCCACACATCACACACGTACCTGGCAGTACCCATTTGATCCCCGGACAATGGTCTGCATATCATCGGCACACCTTCTGATATGCTCTCTGTCGTCGAGTTCCATCCGCAGTGCGTGAGGAATGCGCCCACAGACGGATGTCTCAGCACCTCCTGCTGTGGAGCCCAGCTGACTATCCTACCCCTATTGCCTATCTTCTCATGTAGCTCGTCAGGAAGCGTGCTGGACTTGCACCCGTGCACCAGCCCCGGCCGGACCACCCACACGAACGGGCGTTGGCTGTCGGCCAGGCCCCAGGCCATCTCCAAGAACTCATCTGTGTCGATGCCCACCAAGCTCCCAAAGCTTACATAGAGCACAGAGTTTGGCCGTTGTGTGTCCAGCCAATCCAAGCAGCTGCGATCTTCTGTCAGTAGGCTGCTCTCGACGGATGAAGACGACATCATCATGTGCAGAGGGCCGACGGCGAACACCGGGAGGGCAATCTCGCTGCGGATTCTCTCGATCTCCATGCCCTCGATGTCTCCGGGCGTGTTGATTATTAGGCCGGAGGATTGCCTCACGCCAGCGACGATGTGGGCGAGGAGATCGGCATATGCGAGGTGTCGAGTCATGTCCATCACACGATGCAAGTCTCGCACGAAGAAGGGGGGAAGCTCCTCAACTGCAGTGTTGAAATTTGACTCTGATGAACAGATGAACAAAATAGTTTAGTATGGGCCATGTTTCTCAGACAAAGTAAAGAACACGATTAACTACCAAGCTCAACATAACAACGTTGATACACAGACCAGTTTGAACACGCAATATTGTTGCTCTAGATCACGCCATGTGTAATGAGTAGTTGAGTATTGCCTAACTACTACTATCAATTTGGTAATACACGTCTAAAAAATGTACATCTAGTCTAGTGGATTTTTTTATAGTGTTTGTTTTCGTAAGTCAGAAAAATGAAATCTCAGACGGATCTTAATGTGTGAGATCGACAGTACTCGGTATGACCTAATATTTAATTATTTTCCAGTCAATTGAGAGTTAGCATACCATTAAGGTTCACTTTTGTGAAGGTTTGACGTAAGATCTTTAACAACTCTAACGATCACTATAAGGTATTAATTAGATCAATGTCATATCCAAATTTGACACGATGTAGCATGCAAATTTTAGTGAATGAATTTATTATTATTTAGATCAATGTCATATCCGCGTCCATGCATGTGAAACTCGCCCCGTGTCGCCCCCCCCCCCCCCCACCCCCGCGGGCGACCCGAGCGCCCAACCCTAGCCGCCGCCGAACCCAGCCCCCACCTTCTTCCTCTCCTCCCGCCGCCGCCGGGCAAAGCCCGCGCGGGGCCGGCGGCGGCGGGATCTCGCTTGCCCTCGCCTGGAACAGGGGCCGCGGGGGGCTGCTTCCTCGGGCGCGGCGGCGGAGCTCGGCGGCCGGCGCGTCGGGTGGCGCGCGCTGGTGGTGTCGGGGCGGGGCGGCGCGGCCTGCTGGCCGGTGGCGGCACGTCACGGTGGAGCGCTCGTGCCGGTGGCGGCGCGGCGTTCTTCGCGGCGGAGCTTGTTCTGGTCAGATCCGCGCCGGCTGATCTGAGGCGGCGGCCTCGCTGGTGCGGACGACACTCCTCCGGCGACAGGGAGTGCTCGTCGGTAAGGTAGGCCGGATCCCCTCGGCTGCGCGGGCAGCGAGGTCCCGGTGGGCGCTGGTCATGGCGCGGGGAGGCCCCGGGCTCCCCTTGTTAGATCGGAGGCGATCTGGTCCGCTCGTGGTGCATGACCTCCGGCCGGCCTGGATCTCCGGCGTGCTCGTGCCTGCTGATGTTGTGGCTGGTTCAGAGGTGGCGGCAGGGTGCTTGGCCGGGGGAAACCCTTGGCCGCCGGTGGCGGTCACGGCGTCGATGGCGTCCCGGACGCCATTCCCTCCTTGGTGGCGGCGCCGAGGCTAAACCTCCCCCGTCTCCCCCCTTCCCCTGCGCCCGGGTGAAAACCCTAGCCTCGGTGGCTAAGCGGCGGCGGCGCCACAGCGTCGTCACCTTCTTGAAGGCGCCGACTTGGGCATGGGGATGCTGGGTGTGCATGGCGAGCTTGTCTGGTTCCTGGTGGCGGCCCGTCTGATCTACCGTGTCGCAGCTCCGGGCAGTTCTCGTGGCTGCGGTGCTTATCTACCGGCCGTGTCTCCGATGGCGACCTCGCCCTTCCTCACCTTGTACTTGCCGTGGTGGAGCGGTACTCCATTTCACTCATTGATGGCGGCGGAGATCGGCGGCATGGCGCCGTGAAGGCTCGGCGTCCGATGCGCGGAGATGGACTCGCGCAGGAGGAGGCAGCTGTCTGGCGTCATGGTGACGTCGATGGCAGAAGTGGCCTTCACAAGGTAGAAGACTCAATATAATCTGAAGACGGACAAGTGGAAGATGGCGGCGACGACGCAAAAGTGCGTCTGACCGGATTGTGGCCCAGACCCGGTATGTGGCTCGGCTGGGGCTTCCGGCTTTTGATGTTAGGTTTAGGTGAGTGGTTTGGCTAGTGGCCCAGCTAGCATCCCTTCATCATATGGATAAGAGTAGCGGCATATATTGCCAAGATGGTGGATTCAGGTATATTGTTTGTAATACCTTGTAAGGTCCTCGAGAATAATTAATAAAGTGGCCGTATGCATCTCCCAGATGCAGAGGCCGGGGGTCATCCTCCTTTTCTAAAAAAATAAGGGAGTTAAGAGCGATTTCATTTGCAAAGTTAAAAGTGCTTACAAGCTCGTGCAAAACTATTGTTTGACTGATGCCAAAAAAAGGCAACGCAAAGGGGGGGGGGGGTAAATAATATTGACGTGGTCTAGGTCATCTAGCATTCTACCCATAATATATAGTTGATCATAAATCATTATTTATATGATGAAAAAGAGCATGTACTATTCATATAATGCATATTGTGTCTGCAAAAAAAACCTTCTTGTAGTATCTCGCTAACTGGGTTGGCATTTCACAAGTTACGGTAATAATAATATAATATAAATTAAAGTGCCTGCTAAGACAAGAAAGACGATAGGAAAGTAACATTTACTTATACAAAGCAACTATGAAAATTACATTTTGCATATATACAATTCCACCAACAATAATCAAGGCAAAAGGTAGTGATATATCCTCGTACTAGCAACCCGTTTAATACTTGCATGCATGCAGTCATAATGATACTTAGCTGCTTAGGCTAGTCATAGTGGGAGTAACTTAGCTAGTAACATAGCGCACCTCGAGAAAATTCTGCTTATGTGGCAAGTAATTAATGAGAGGTGGTAACATAATATGTTACTGTAACATAACGCTTTCCAAGACAAGATGAGTCTACGAGCTAATAAATGAAGCCATCTATGATACTACTAGTATGTTACTTTGCATTATGAAGGTAGTAACTTAGACTAGTGTCATATGCATTACACTAGTCTAAGTTACTCCCCACTATGACCAGCCTTACTCCTTCCTTGCATATATGCATGCGGCGTATTAATGATCAAAACAAAAACTGACTTGCAAAGTAGACATTAAATTTTACCTTGGTAGACGTAATATGAGTTTGTTGCCTTGTATTTGAAAATGTAGGGAGTATTATTTAGTCGATAACAGCAAGGGATCTGATCCCCCACCGTCTTCCCTTACCTCTGGCAACCTTTTAGCATTGGTAGACGCGAGAAACCACTGGTCATAGTTTGTGGTGGGTGTTATTTAATTTTCTTTCTTCATGTTTTTTCATTGGTGGCAACTTCTAGAAGGTGGAGATCATGTGGACTGAAAATCACATGGCTTTTATACATGTCCTTTTGTTGTCATCATGACCGACACCAAAGAACATGTGGTATTTTTATCCCCTTGATCAATGGATCTAAATCTCACAAATTGGCATAGGTGCATTGGCCTAGCTAATGGTGGCAACGGTGATGGTTATGTTAGGCTTGTGTTTAGTCACTTTTTGGATACAAACACAAAAGGTGGATTTATTAACTCGGGTGGATACAAACACAATGATTAGACATCCGGCCTCTTGTGTTCGGTCATTGATGCTCCTCTTTCGTTCTTTTGTCGTTACAACATATTTCCTCAACCTATGTCACCGGAGCAGCTAATCTATGGCCAACCTTGTCAGTGGTGTGTAAGATTCTCACTTCTGTGGGTGGGCAACTCATGGTTTATTAAAATAATGAGGTTAGTCCAGCTTTGCAAGTTTGGTTTTCTTCACTTTTTCACTAGTGGAGAGAAAAATGAAGATGCAAAAAGGAAGTTAAAAATGACTTGACTTTGTAGTACCTGGGCATAACTTTTGATTTTTTTCCCTAAAAGAAATGCAGAGGGGGGGAAAAGAATTCTATGAGACCAGGTCTCACGGATTAGCAGGTGAGACCCATCCTGATGGATGACACGTGTCATTCACAAAGCATCTACCCCACCCCCATTTGAAATAAGGGGGGGGAGGAATTAGATGCTTTGTGATTTGTGAATGCCACGTGTCATTCATCAGAGTGGGTCTCACCTACATCACATTAATAAAAGGTAATCTTCTCACTTATTCGGGCTGGCGACTCATGGGATATTCAAGAACTTTGAGGTTAGTCCAACTTTGTGGAAGTTTGGTCTTTTGCACTTTATCACAAGCTAGAAGCATGGAGGGAAGTCATGCTGCAAAAGGCCAAGCTAGAGATCACTTGACTTTGTAGTACCTTGGCATAACTTCTGATTTGAAAAAAAAAAGCTGTGAGGAAGACCCCTACATCGATTTTCTTTTTGAAATAATACGAAAAGAAAACTAATCCCCTAACAAGTGGGTGAGGCTAATTTCTTGTAAGTTTTGGTTTTACCAGATATCATGGTTATGGATGGCGGATCTAGGATCCTAGAACCATTGGTGCTTCAATTTATATGTACAATGAAGGAATAACATAACTTCGACACTTTTGTCCAATTTTTTCATAAAAATTACACTACAAATAGTGAAATTTGATCTAACTATCATTACACTTCTAACAAATAGACCTAAAACAACATTTATGTTGCAGTAATCTAGCATTAAATATATGGCCTAAATTGATTTGCATTTTTTGGGAGGTGCCATGGCATCCATGGAATCCCCACTGTTTATCAGTAAACTTGATATGATGTAGTTTGTTTAAGTAATCAACACGATCTACGATACTAGCTAATAATGGTTAAATAAAGTTGAAAGCAGGGAATAAAATATAAGACATACTCCCTCCCTTCGGAAAAAAACATGTCGTTTTAGAAATGGCGAAGGTTAAATTTCTTCAGCTTTGATTGACAATATGTACTCCCTCGGTTTCAAAATAAGTGTCGTGGTTTTAGTTCATATTAAAACTAAAACCAAGACACTTATTTTGGAACGAAGGGAGTACCAAATAGATAATATTATGATTGTATATATGAAAATAATACGTGTAGAATTTTCATGATTTTCTCATCATATTGTAATTTTATAATTTTGAACAATATATCATACGAAAAGAATGAGAAAAAGTTGCATGTGGTAGACTATGTCTATTTCTAAAATGATAGTATGTATTTCAGAATGTATGGGGTATTTGTGTTCGTCGACTGAAGATGAGGATAACTATTTTTAAATACAAGTTATCGTAGATCGTCCATCGTGTTACCTACTCCATTTTCGTTTTTTATTTCCCTTATTCGAGGATCACAGATCCTCGTGAGAATGGACATCTTTGACCATCGGCTTCCTGCATCTTGAATTTTCTATGTCAAGTTGTATTTTATTTGGTTCTACACGTCAGGTTGCACTTTAAAAATGCAAGAATAGTACTAGCCAGATCTGAATTCCATCAAGCATCGTGTTATTCTGCCAGTGATAATTCGGATCTAACAACCTCTGTGATGTAATTAACGTTCTATTCGGTTCAAATCAGACACTGCGGATATCAATCGACTATAATTTTCTTGTTTTGTACAAATTGAAAAAGTTAGAACTCCAAACAAAGAACCCAACAATGGCGATTTGGTAATACCTTGGACGGGCAAATAGCCCTTGTGGCACAGACTTGGGTACGCCAAGTACACCAGGAACCTGGCGGCGCTGCTGGTCATGAGGGCCAGAGCGGCCACGCCCAGCTCCCTGGCCACGGAGAGCGGCGCGAACCAGTCCACGTCGGCGACCACGAAGGCGACGCGGCCGTCCTCCCCCTCCTCTTCCTCCTCCCTGAGGGCGCCGGCCAGGTAGTCCCGGAACGGCGCTGCGCAGTTCTTATTCAGCGCGAAGACGAACGACGCGACGTCCCCGGACGCGGCGAGCTCCGGCGGTATGTTGTCCGGGATGGTGACCAGGCGGTAGTCCGCCGGGAGCTTCTGGCGGTCCGGCGCGCGGGTCTCTGGGTGGAGGATGGTGACCGCGAGGCCACGGGAGTGCAGCGCGGCGGCGAAGCGAAGCATGGGGTTGATGTGGCCTTGGTAGGGCAGCGGTAGGAGGACCACGCGGCGGCGGCCGCGGTTGGTGCTGCTTGGCGCCATGGCGATTGTGTTAGACCGTGACTGCGTGAGTGCGTTGTGTGGATGCAGAGGAGGAAAGCTATGTTTCTTTGTCTTGGAGAGAGATGCTGTTCCCTCTAAACGGTAAGAGTTAGGGCATCTTTAATGCAGACCTTCAAACCAAACACCATATCTATCCGTAGACCATGAGGACTAGTCCATGGACACTAATACATATGTCAACAAATCAAACAAAATTCATGCAAAAAACATTTACATTTCGGATATATTTCAACTAAACCATAGTGGACTAGGCTATGTTATTCTAACCTAGTCTATCAGCGGCCGTGGCGGATCCCGATTCCCACATGTCTTCCTGTGTCCAGCAGCAAGCTCAGCGGACTGCCCTGAGCCTCGGAGGGATATGCTTCATCGAGAGGATGAGAGCAGCCTCCGCCTTCGTGAAGCACGAATCATGGTTGGTTTTGAGAGCGGGGGAGGATGGTCACTGTGACCTACGCCCCGTGAAGCGAGCGAGTCTCCAGTTGTGTAGGCCGGCAAGGCATAGGCAGTGGCCTTCTTGGGACACAAGTCGCGGCGGCCTTTCATGGTCTACTTTTTCTCCATGTTCGCAAAAGTCGCGGGCGTAGCCGACACGGAGTTGGTGACGTCGTCCTCGGTGCCCCAGTCAAATTCCACCACCACCGCGTCCACCTTCGCAAACATGGCTTATGTCTCCAGCGACCATCACCTGGGGCGGATTTGCTGGAAGACGTTGTTGGCCAGCCTGGACGAGTGCAGACGGCATGACAATGGTGGTGGTGCTGGCTCTGAAGAACTTGCCGGCAAGCTAGCCTATATCCGGCTAGCTCGCCGGGCCAACCAGCCGGCTGCAATGCTGGAGAGCTCCTTCTTTTACATACCGGAGAGGCCATCCCACTATGGTTTTCTGAGCCGAAAACCATGGCTGGTGTGGTGCAAGGAGGAGATAGAGAGCAAAGTTGTGGTGTGATTCTTGCCTGCCGACTGGCGACGTCTAAATAGTGAGCGGAGCCACCCCAGTGTATGACACTGTCACCTACTCCAATGCACTGACCGCCACATGTTTGTACCTATGCCGGCTGGCATTAAACAGCCGGGCCCAATCAGGGGCTCATCTATAGGCCCATGAGCCCCACCACATATCTAGCAGCAGGGGGAGTCCGGAGGAAGGGAGCGGTGTTCTTGGACCTTCTTGATCCCCAAGTTGATGATGACGATGAGCTAGATCACGTGTCCCTTGTAAAACCCCAGCCTCCATCGTGTATATAACGGCAGACTGGGGAGCTCTCATATCTATCTACTCTCCCGTGCAACAACTCTCCATAGACTCATACATTTCTTTAATTCCTCTCTCAAGGTATACCCACCTTCAATAACAAACACAAACAAGACGTGGGGTTTACTCCACCATGGAGGCCCGAACCTGGGTAAATTCCACATGAGACCTCCGATACGTGACTTCCAGCTACGCTAGGTACGTACCATATTGAGAAATCTAACGGTTTTGTGCACCGTCACTAGGTTCCTTGGCACACTAGCTGGTTTAATGGAGGTAGGATGGTAGACGTATGGCGTTTCAATGCAGAGAGAAGGCTTGCACGACAGGCGTGCAACGGGCAACGCCCTCGGCTGATGCACCGCTTCGATGCCGACTCTAGTGAGTGGTCACGTCCGCTTTGGGCCAGAATGAATGCGGTGTTGACGCTCTGGCGGAGAAGGGCGTGGGCAAGGGAGAATAATTTTGGGTGGGCCAGAGTTGTCAGACACTTGTGTGGCAGCGGTCCGGACTCTCTTAACCCCCCCCCCCCCTCTTGTTTACTTCCGGTATGTGGGAGAAAGGACATCCGTACCGGACCACAGACGGATACCGACCCACGTTGATGGCAAAACACATCCATACCGCAGGACAGATGTAAATGATTTCAATGTCCGCATTGGAGATGCCCTTAGTTTGGTTCTTGTACAGAGCTGCATACAGCTGATCAAATGCGTTTTCTGGGCCAGACGTACTAGATTATCAATATTTTGTTGTGTGGTCAGGAAGACCAGACTGAAAAGTGTTTGCGTGCCTATGTCTCGCTTATAGCGAGACCTTGGGCAGCCTCACCCCAACGAGCGCGACACTAGGCCGGTCGAACATGCAGAAGGCCACAACCTCATATTATTGTTTTTATTCATGTTTTTTTACTTTGGTTTATACATTTAAATATTCCATATATATATTTCAAAAAACACTTTTTATAAAACATTTGAAAAATATTAATCTAGCATTTGAAAAATGTTAAATGTATATAGAAGAAATGTTCCCATCTATAAAAAAATGTAAACAATAAACACAGAAATATGTATGAAAAAAGTCGATCATGTATTTTAAAATGTTAACCAATCATTTAAAAAATGGTCATTAAGGATTTCAAAAATGATAAATGTGTATAGAGACAAAGCTTACGTATACGAAAAATGAATACAAAAATATATATAATGTGTATGGAAAACAAATTGATCATGTATTTACAAAATTTTAATCAAGCATTAAAAACTGTTAATCAAGTATTTGAAAAATGTTAATCGATCATTTAAAAATGTTAAATATGTAGAAAATTACTTTTTCTCATGTATACAAAATATTCATACAAAAATATACAATGTGTATGAAAATAAATGATCCTGTATTTCAAAATATTAATCAAGCATTTGCAAAATGTTTAATGTTCATACGAAAAAATGTTTCTCATGTATTAAAAAATGTACAACCTGTATGAAAAACAATTATCTGACAAATTTTATGCAAGCATTTGAAATATGTTAGAATGTGTATATAAAAACATTTCTCATGTATACAAAACCAATGAATACCGACCAAGAAACAAAAAATAAAACAAGTAAAACCGAAGAATAATAGAAAGAAAAAACCCAGTAAAAACGATAAAGAAAACATAGAAAAATGGTGAAAAACAAATGATAAGAAAAGAAAAGTAAAACCAATAAAACGGAGGAAGAGATGAAGAAAACCGGTGGGAAAACAAAGAAAAAGGAAAACCAGTGAAGAAACCAAAAACCTAACAAATGAAACCCATCGAATGAAACAAATGAACTCGGTCGAAACACGCGAATGAGGAAAATTTTGAAATTGGGACAGCCCACTACCTAAATGTGTCTGTGTGTGTGTGTGGGGGGGGGGGGGGCGTAAACCTTCAGCGCGACCTATGTTAGTCTTGCTCTAAGCGAGATATAATATTTGCACTTTTTTAGGGCAAGTGTTTGTTTTTTCTTTTTTGCGAGAAAAGTGTTTGGATACTAGACTGGTCCGGATAGTTATTAGGTTTAAAAGTTAAACCCATGAGCCCATCTATCAAGAACTTAGTCACTAATTATTGTCGAATAAAAGCTATGTCAAACTTATTGTAGGATTGATCCGGCGCTTGCCTCCCATGTCGTTTTGAGTGGCCCGGCCAAATAATGCTGCCTTCTACTATTTTGGGGACTTTCCGTGCATTTTTCAGACACATGTCACTCATTTTTGGTTCAATATTTTTCTAAATACATGTTGAATATTTCTCAAATGCAGGTTAACATTTTTTAAATACACGGTGCAAGTTTGTGAAAAAATGGTGAATACTTTTTAGCACAAACATTGATTTTTTTTTTCAAATACATGCTGAACATTTTTTAAATACACGATGAATATTTTTTAAATACATGATGATCATTTTAGAGACACAGTCTGAACACTTGAATACATGGTGAACATTTTTTTAACACTTGATGAAAAATTATGCAATACACGGTAAACATTATTTTAATATACTATGAACTTTTTTATAATACACGTTGAGCATTTGTAATAAATACATTAATACCTTTCTTAAAATGCATGATGAATATTTTTATATATAGGTGAACACATTTTTAAGTACAAGATAAACATTTTATGATTGTCAAACATAAGATGATCAGATAAAAACACTTTTTGGAAAATATAGGAACACTATTCTAAAATGTATCAAATATTTTTGTTATAATATTTTCAGAGAAAATTTGAAGACAGAATCAGAAGTGAAAAAACTGTATATAACTTACATGCTTACGTGCATTCACATGGAGGGTGTGTGGTAGATGCCTGTGCTCCTTCCCACAAGAGAAAACATTAATATAGCAGCTACTTGCTTAGCATTGAAACTATCATTAAGAGGTATAGGACATCATGTATGTTGTCCATTCTAAGCAAATTATCAATTACTGGATTATCAGCTCCCTCCTATCAACAATATGCAAATAATTTTTTGTAACAATAAACCCATGTAATAAACCTATGATTAGCATCTTTCTTTTTTATAAAATATTTAATAACAACATGCACTACTGGGAAAAGGTTTATAGGTGGTCTCAAATGAGTGGTGGGCATGGTATGGAACACGCCACTGCTATTTTTCGGTGACTAAATGTTACCCGGCACTGCTTTATGCACAACAGTGGCGGACAATATTTGGCAGTGCCACTCATAAACTTTTCCCAACTTCCTCGCTGGTTAAAAACAAACAGTTACAGGTGTTGGGATAAGGACCGCCACTGCTTTAACATGAACCAGTGGCGGCAAAGAAATATGCCCACCGCACATATGCTTTTTGCAGCCCACGCCAAATTTCTCCAAAAATTCCAAAAGTTTTTCAGTGTCGAGCATTAAAGCCCATCTGCCACACATATCTTAAGTCTGAAAAATACTTGAAAATTATGTTTACTAAACCTAGAATGATCCAAATTTGTGATTTGGGGTTTAGATTGTGTGTGTTACTCATGGAAAAAGTTTAAAGTTGAAATGCTTTAAAAAATGGAGTTGCATTTGGAAGGCCGCCTTTTCCGTTCAAAAATTTGACACTCCGGGGGAGAGTATCCAATTTGTACACAAGGTTCAATAAGTTTTTTCTCTAACACTCTCAAATTTTTACAACACCCTACAAGGTTCCAATGAAGAGACCACGAAAAGTTTCACGTTATTCCGAGCTCGTTTGCATGCTCATTTTTTTCCTTTTCAATAGCAAGAAAATAGCAAACCAACTCAAAAAGTGAAAACAACATTGAACATGGGCTTCCAAGTGTGTATTAATCATTGAAACCGATTGAAGTTGAAATGCTTTTAAAAAGTTGATTTCTGTGTCGAAGGCGGCGGTTTCCGTTAGAAACGCAGATACTTCATCGGAGAGTGTTTAGTTGGTACATGAAACGCATCATGTTTTTGCCGCAACGCTCTCAAATATTTTAAAACACACTACAAAGGTCAAATGAAGACATCATGCCAATTTTCATCATTTTAGGAGCTTGTTTGCATGCTATTTCCTATCAAAGAGCGTTTCTGACCTATTTAGTGGCCAGAAAATCAATTAATTCTTTGAAAATAGCAAACCAACTTCAAAAGTGGCCACATTTGAGCATGGGGCTTCCAATGATGTGCATTAATGATGAAAAATGTTTGAAATTGAAACCATGTCGAAAATTTTACTAACAAAAAATTGAAAACATCACAGTGGCAGGTCCTTCTAATGGATAGCCACTCGTATCTTACTTTATTGTGGCGGGCGCTTCTGATCACATATCACTGCTGTCTCCACAAGTACCACCCTTTGTCCACCCTACCCGGCTTTATCCATTTTCACTTCTATCTCGGTTTACTTCCTCTCCTCTCGCTCTCCACGTCCGGATCCGGTCACCGTCCTTCCCATTCACTCGAGCATCGTCCGCCAGAGCCTACTTCCACTTCGTCTACAGCTGCGACCACCGGATCCGCCTCCACACCGTTCACCGCCTCGACCACCGGATCAGCCGCCCCTCCTTCCTTCCATCCGCCATCTTGTATGCCCCCAGAGCCGCCGCCAACGGTAACCTAGCTAACCTTGTTCCACTTCCGTCCACTGTTGCCTCTAGGTACTTTCTAGGTTTAATTAGTTTGTCAGATTAAATTAGGCTTTAGGTAGGCTTAGGGCAATGCAATAGTAAGTGTAATTTGTCAGATTCAATTAGTAGGTAGGGTTTGCCTCTAGATATTGTTGGTAGGGTTTGTCTCTAGATACTTTCTACATCAATTAGTTTGTCAGATTCAATTGCTACATTGTTTTTTGGCAATGCAATACAAAGTGACAATAATTTTTTGCATTGCAGTAGAAAGTGATAAGAGCATAGCAATGATTGTTAGGTTCATTGACAATGAAATATTTGTTCACTGATTAGAGTGACATTGTCTCTACATACTCTCATCCGTATTTTTTTGCAATGTAGTAGATTGTTAGGTTCATTAACAATGCAATAGTTGTTCAATTATTAGAGTGACATTGTCTCTACATACTTCCATCGGACGTTGTTTGTAGTGCAACAGTTGTTCAATTATTAGAGTGGCATTGTAATATCTCACCTTTTTAGGTTCATTTGCATTTCGTTTGGTGTTGTAGTATATGCTTCCAAATTCTTACATAAATGCCAATGATTTGGCGAAACCTTAATTGATTTCCGTTTCGCCAAATTTCTAGCACTTAATATTTCCATTTTTTAGTAAAGGTCATGCCAACTTTTGGCGTAGACTTTTGCTAAGAGAAACAATTTGAATTAAAGTATTTTTTGTAATAATGTAATATCAAAAAGATCAAATTTAGTAATTTGCTTATATATGATAAGTCCATGGGCTAAACAAGTTGTACATGTTCTATGTTATTTGCAAGGAATAAAAAGCGAGTGCCGACGTTGTGGCAAAATGTTGATTCATTTATGTTTTGCCAAATTTCTAATACTTAATATGTTCACTTGTTTAGCAAAGGTCATGCCAATATTTCCTTTGATCTTTTTACAATTTTTAGCCGCCAGCCTTTTCTCATTATTAACATAGTATTCATGCCAACTATTTACAATTGATAAGTGCATCATAACGATTGACATGGATTATGGTGCGTACGATCTACCATATCTGCAAAAGTCCTTGTATGGACAGTTTGCTAACAAGTAGTACAAGTCAGGATCTTCTTGTAGGAGGGATTTGAAGAATTAGTGGTAACGGTCTTTCACTTTTGTATTCAATTCTAGCCATTTGTGGAGTTCTTCTACTGTCTTTACCATTAGTTATTTAATGCATTTTCATTATTGTTGCATAGTGTATTCCATGCGACGTAACGATGTAGTTCAATGATTTAGCCGGTGACACTTTGGAATGGAGGGAGTATTAAATACTAATGCTAAAAGAGTAAGGTAGTACTAAAGCAAATTTTTGACCTCATCTTCTTGCAAAAACAGCCATCCCTCTTCTATTTCTTGAAATGAAGAATTCACTTATATCTTCACAAATAATTCTCTTCAAGATATCATTTTCCACCGTTATTGTCATCAATACATTCGGTTTTTCTTGAATTGAAATATGCTAGCACAGCTAGCTAGCGCACAAGTATGAAGAGTATGAATATTGGTAGTAGGATAAAAAATGGCTTACGGGCAATGTATCACATTAATCCTATTAATTTGATTAGAACTAAGTACAAACCTAATTGAGTATTAGGGATGGCGTTTGATTTGAAATGAAAATACCGAAAGAATAAGAAAGAGAAAGAGTGTATACAAAATATATATATACATAATAATGGGGCTATTGCTTTTGGCGGTACGTCACCGAAATTGCCCCTAAAGTTGCAAAATATTACCCATCGATTCAATCTATAAGTCATAAAACAAGTTTCACACATAGAAATCTCTGCCTGGGCCGGCCCATGCAGTAGGTACTTCTATACTGCATTCTGCGCGCTAGGAGAAGACATACAGTGCCTGTTTGCGCCGGCCCATTTCCGGATGGCCTGTTTTTTAAATTTTGTTTTCATTTTCTGTCGTTTTCTCTACTTTAAATAATTTGGGACATAAAAAATGTTCCTAAATTTTAAAAAATGATAATTTTGAAATTAAGTGTTTGAGGGTTTTAAAAAATGTTCGCATATTCAGAAAATGTTCATAATTTTAAAAGCAAATGTTTGGGAAATCAGAAAATATTCATGGTGAAAAAAACATGTATTAAGAAATTTTAATGAACTTGAACAAAATTTCGCCAATTCAAAAAATGTTCATGAATGGAAAAATATCATAAAATTCAAAAATTGTTCGTGACTTACAAAATAGATTATTCCTTCATAAAGTGTTCGCTGATTAAAAAAATGATCATGCATTTTCGAAAAATGTTCCTGAATTCCAAAAGTTGTTCCACCAATCTCCAAAAAGATGTTCGTCGATTATAGAAATGTTCGCTGATCAAGAGCGTGTGTTATTTTTTTCTCTCGTTGTAACGCACAGGCTCTTTTGCTAGTTAACCTAATGCAGTGTTCATCATCAATCTATTTAGATTAGAACCATATATGACTTACGGCTTGTGATATATATATGTGGATGACAGGAGGAGGTGCTGCAGTATTTTTTACAGGAACTGCGGCATACAGTCGACGGTTCGCACAGGGGACTGCTGATATGGGCGGTCCCATGTGCGGGTATGTGCGATGAAAAAACATCAAAAAGCGCCAAAGGTGGGAATCGAACCCGCCACCTGCAGCAGCCAAGCTATAGCTGCTAGCCAGTGCGACAGGTTTACTTCCGTCCAATTTGAACACCACTCTTAAAGAAACGAATAGCAGCAGAATACTCCCTTCGTCCGGTTTTATTAGGCCCCTTTTTATTTCGAGCCAAAGTTTGACCATGTATCTTACTAATAAAATATAAACTATATGTCACAAAAACTATACCATAGAAAACCTCTTTCAAATACAAATCCAACAATATACTTTGGGTAGCATATACTAAATATATTTTTAGTTATGTTTATGGTCAAACTTGGACCCAAAATACAAGAGGGCCTAATAAACCCAGATGGAGGAAGTACTTATAGAACAGCTCCAAAAAAGTGTGCGCGAATAGGATCCAACAAAGGACCTAGCGTGAATCAACCATGTCCCTACCAACTATAGTGTATAAACTTTGTTTTCTGAATCTGGCAACTCGGTTTATATAAACTATAGCCAGCGAAAGATTTAATTGTTTTTTGATATTTCGAACAGATACTTTCTTTTTCACAAAAGTTAATACATTTTGAAAACCGAACAAAATATGTAAAGACTTGACAATTTTTGGAAATCTCAAACATTTTCTTAAAAAAGGAACAAAATTAGAAACGAGTCCATTTTTCAAAATTCCGAACAACTTTTTGAAAATCGAACATTTTCCCAACAACAGGAACACATTTTGGAAAACGCAACCGTTTTCCAAAATTACGAACAAGTGTTTGAAAACACAAACATTTCATGAATTTTACTGAACATTTTTTAAATTTCTGAGCAAATTACGAAAACATGAATTTTTTGAATATTTTTTCCTGAATAGAAACCTTTTTCGAAAATATGTTAACATTTTATATAATTCTCCAAACATTTTTTGAATCTGCCAAAAACTTTTGAAAACATGAACTTTTTAAAATTTGTGAAGTATATTCGAAAACAGGAACATTTTCTGTAATCGTAATCTTTTTTGAATTTGCGAACAAAACCTCAAAAACTTAAGCTTTTCTAGATATTTAAATTTCTTTACATTTTTTAATATTTTTGAAAATAAGTGAAGAAATTCAGTAATACTAAACTTTTTTAAAATTACTAAACAAAATTTGAAAATAGAAACATCTTTTTGGAAAAGCCGACATTTTTTAAAATCGCAAACATTTTAGAAATTTCGGAACATTTCTTGAAAAAAACTCTAAAACCAAAAATGGGAAATGAAAGAAAATGATGAAAGAAAAAAATTGAAACAAGAAAAAAAGAAAAAGGAGAGAAACTAGTAAAATAAAAAACTAAAAAAAGAAAAAAAAAGGAAGGAAAAAATGGCTTGGGAACTACCTAGACAGTTCCAAAACCAGAAAAAGAATACCTGGGAGCCACCTAGAAGGTTCCCAAGACCGTAAATCGCTCAAACATTTAACGGGCCGGCCCATGCCGAACCATCGTCGATCTCCCTGTGCGTCGCCACGGCAACTTGCATAATGATCGACAAATAGGGATTTCCAAATACTAGTGCCTAGTTTAGCGAGTAGGCTTCCGTTCATTTTATTTATTTTGTTTTATACAAATAGGCCCAAACAGAGTAGGGCACCGATATTGGGCTAACTGGGCTCCTACTGCCTTTTTATCATAACGTCCCGCCACGATTTCTCTCGACCGTGAATCACAGAGTGGCAACACATCGACAAACGAACACGGTTTTCATGATTTCCCCCCATTTGGGGCCCCTCTGATTTAGGGGTCCTTGTGCGATCGCACTGCTCGCACACCCTTGTCAACCGGCCTGGCTAGGGTGGTGGCAACACAGCGGACAGCGGAGTCTTCGAGAGGTAGAGAGGTCCCAGCCAACACACTCATGCATTTGAGTCTATAGATGGAGGCCATCGCCCGACAGAACAGCCGGTTGATCAGGAACAAAATCGTTGCAAAATTGGTAGATCCACCCCAAATCATACACGCCCATATCCCGCACTAATTAGCGTGTCTCCACTCCATTGGCCTGATTTAGGCCGCAAAAAAAAAAACTCAAAATACCCACAAAAAAGGATCCTAGCTAGGTTTGGAGGATTTATAATTTTTGCACATATTACATACTGCTAGAGGCTAACACGCACTTTGCCGCTCCGTTCTTCACTCATGAAGTTAATTTTTTTATATCTATAGATTATTGTGATCAGTTGTTTTATTTTGATTTTATCTGTGAGCTTTGTGTTTCAAATTTTTTATTGGTGGTGTTTTTTTTGTTCGTATATTGTGTTCGGTTGTTGTTTAGTTTTTTTTTCAAGAGAAAATAGTTGTTATTTGATACGTGGTTGTGAAGTTTTTGCACATTCAGGCCTTGGTGTCATCCGGGTGGTGATTATTTGAGCCTCTTGGGAGTTCTTATTTCACGTTAAACACATGAAATTGCTACTGTGACGTTCGCATGGGTCAGCACATGAAACTCTTACTCGCTCCACTTGGCTCCCTGCTCCTCTCACTCGTTTAGTTTTCTTCACTCACTCCACTGCTAACTTAGAAAAAAATCACCAATCTTCTAATATTTGAAAAGGTTAGTTAAATTAAATGATGTTTTAAGAAACTTTAAAAATACTATGACTTATAAAAACTATGAATTTTAGAAACATTCATGAATGTAAAATATATTCATGGTTTTAAAATGTTCACAAAAATAAAAAAATTCCAAATTCAAAAAATGCTCACAAACTTTAGACCATGGACTGCACGTCTGCACGAGGAGCAAAACACATCTCTACCTTTCTCTGACTACGGGATCCACATCGAATAAAACACAGGAGCGCTGAGAGCACTGTAATTCCTGGGAGCTTAGAATTTGTAGGGATTCCCTGTGAAAATCAAAAACTTATTAGAACTTAAATGCCAGGGAAACGTTTGCTACCGGCCTCTTATCTTCCTCGAAGCAACGGCCGGTTGGAGGCGCTGCTCTCCAACGATGAGGTAGCACGGCGAATGGCGTCGGCGGCGCTGCTGGAGTTGTGGCTGCTTGCACCTCAGGCCGTGACGGTGTACATGCTGATCATCGTGATGTCCTCGGCCAACCAGATCTTCTGCATCCAGCCGGGCAAATTCCAGTTCCCCGTGGCCTTCGTCGGCAAGAACGACACCGGGTGTTCATCTACAACCTCATCGTATGCACCTCCATGGTATATGCATCTACACAGCAATAGCTATGTACGTGATCGCCGGGGACGCAGCATCGGTGTTTCTTAAGAGAAGATGTTCAGAAAAATAAACCGATGTTTCTTAAGCATCGGTGTTTATTTGCAGAAAGTAGACGTTTAATCAAGTGTCTCGTGGAAATAAAAATCGATGCTTAAAGAAACCCAATTTATTTTTATAAGCACCTCCTTAAACACCTAGCATTGCTCAAGGTTTTATGTTCCTCCACCTTGGCTACGGTACTAGGATTGGTTGTGTAGATACAAGATTCTCAAAAAAGTGTAGTGCCAGTGATCTGTTACATGGTTCAATTGCAATATTTCTCTTCTTATTCTTTTGTTAAATAGCTTGTAGAAGTATTTCTTTTCCTATTTTTCCATGAAAAGCAAACGATTTTTTTTACTTGCTAATATTACATTTATATAATATATGATTTCTTACTACTAGCTATTGATAGAAGCACAACCAAGAATTTTAGAATCTTGCATTGATGATTGAGGAAGAGCTGCACTTAGCAATAAGTTTAGCATCACGATTCCCGTCCCATTGCATTGCACGGGTCCATGATGTATAACTACATGCATCAGTCAGTTGACCCAAAAGTTCAAACTGATGGAAAAAATGGGCTATGCATTCATACTTCAACAGACCCCTTCACGTGTGGCTCCCTCAAGCCGAAATGACGGGTCTTGAACTGAAGAACTCTTAGCTTTAATACCATGTAGAACTGCACGTATCAAACAGTTTACCATGAAAGCTCAAGCTGAAGGGAAAAGATGGGCTATACATTTAAACTTCAACACATGAGCTAGAGACGTTTCTCCTGTTGCAACACACAAGCATGTTTGCTAGCCATAGTCTAGATAGTTAAGTGATTTAAACACTGGAATCCACTAAACGTTGCAAAGCAACATTAGATGTCCCACCTTCATCAGTACACTTGCTCATCGCATGCCTCAGATCTTTCATTCTTTCCCGGACCTCTTCACCTTCCTTTCCTTCCATTAGTCTTGTGATGGCTGCCTGGACGTGCCCTCAGTTTGTTGGGGAATCTCTAAAAAGGCTTATATTTAGCAATGGAGGGAATAGAGTAATGTAAAATTTCTTGTGGGCCATTAACAAAGTCAGAATTGCATGGTGCGGCAGCGGTAGGAGGACCAAGCGGCGGCGGCCGCGGTTGGTCCTGCTTGGCGCCATGGTGGTTGTGTAGGGCCGTGAGTGCGTTCTGTGGATGTAGAGGAGGAATGCTTCGTTTCTTTGTCTCGGAGAGAGATGTTGTCTCTTCCAAACTGCAAGGGGTAGTTTGGTTCTTGTACAGACCAGGCGAAAAAGTGTATGGTTCCTTTTTTGGGCGCGCCTATGTATCGCTTATAGGCAGACGTTGGGCAGACTCGCCACAGCAAGCGTGAGACTAGGACGGCGCAACATGCACAAGGACACAACCTCTTTTTTTCTTCTTCTTTTGTTTTTTTGTATTTTTTTACTTTGGTTTATACTTTCAAATATTCTAAATACTCCCTCTCTCTGAAAATAATTGTCGGAGGAATGGACAAAAATGAATGTATATATAACTAAAATACGTCTTGACGCATCCATTTCTCTAACAAGTATTTCCGAGCAGAGAGAGTATATACATTACGAAAACACTTTGCATAAAACATTTGAAAACTATTAATCTAGCATTTGAAAAATAGTAAATGTGTATAGAAGGAATGTTTCTCATGCATATGAAAATATACAATGTGTATGAAATAAATTGATCATGTATCTTCAAAATGTTTATTAATCATTTTTAAAATGTTAATAAAGCTTTTGAAACAGGATAAGGATGTATAGATTTTTTTCTCATGTATACAAAATATATACATCATGTATGATTTTTGTGAACGTATTTAAAAATGTTAATCAAGCATTAAAAAAACTGTTAATCAAGTATTTGAAGACTGTTAAATGTGTGTAGAGTTTTCTTTCTTATGTATACGAAATATGCATATATAAAATACACAATGTGTATGAAAATGTTGATCATGTATTTCAAAATGGTAATCAAGCATTTAATTTTTGAAATATGTATAGGAAAAATCTTTCGCATGTATACAAAAAATATATAAACTGTATGAAAAATGTTGATCATGTATTGAATTTTTTAATCAAGTATTTGACAAATGCTAATCAAGCAGCTGAAAAATGTTAAAGAAAAAAGAGAAACGAAAAATAAAAGGTAACAGGAACAGAAAAAGAAACAAAGAAACAGAGAAAATATAGAAAAGAAAGTGGGAAAATAGATTGACTGGTCCAGGAACCTTCTAGAAGATTCTAAAACCGAAACCTTCTACGTACTACAGATGGGCTGGCCCAAATCGCTCGCTCGCTCGCCCTGTCTATGCGATCGCTCGACAGGCCGCAGAGAGGAGCAAATAGGGTTTTCCCAGCAAATGCCCACTGATCCGCACACTTTGGGCCGACCAATTGCACTAACAGATGGCACTATGTTCTTATCGGCTTTTAAAAATATCGTGCTTTCAAACAATTCTGAGTTTTTCAAAATACTCACAAATTTGAATGTTTGCAAATTCAATATTTTTTCTTTTCCTTTTTCTGAAAACAAGACTATCGCAAATTAAAATATGTTCACAGTTACAAAAAAAATTGAAAAATATGACTGTGAATTCAAAAAATGTTCATGGATTTTAAAGAAATGTTCGTGAATTCAGAAAAAATCACCAACCCAAAATATTTCATGGATTAAAAAACTTCTTACAAATTTAATAAAATGTGTTCAATTTGAAAAATGTTCATGAACTTGAAAAACTTCGTGACTTTCAAAAATGTGTTCATTAAGTTCAACAAAAGTTTGTCAGTTCGAAAAATGTACACTAATTTCAAAAAATGTTCGTAAGTATAAAAAAGGCTCATCAATTCCAAAAAATAAATTGTGAATTCCAAGAAATCTTCACAAAATCCAAAATATTCATGAATTTCGAAAATTGTTCTCTTGTTTACAAAAATGTTCGTGGATTTGGAAACAATGTTCAATTATGAAAATGTTTCTTGAATTCGAAAAATGGTCACAACTTTTAGAAAATGTTCTTGAAATAAATAATTGGTGGCAGTTTTTAAGGAAGTCCATGAATTCATCTTTTTGTGATTTTAATTTTTAGATGAAGTTTAAAAAAGTTGGCAATTTTTTGGGAAAAGCAAAAAATAAATAAATAAACCCCCTGAATGTAAAAAAGGGGGAAAATAAAACCGATTTGGGGAAGGTTCAAGAACCTTTCCATAACTGTTGAGAAAAACCCGTAATGGGTTGGCCCATACAAGGGACTAGGCACACGAGGGATACACGTTTCATCGATGTTCACCGACCGACGTGGGGAATGGGATCCACCGCATCCTATTTGTCGCGTAAGGCCAGCAGATAGCGACCACTCACACACCCATGTTCAGTGCTAGCACGTTACTGGGCCGTCCTAGTATGAGGAGGGTCCGAGGCTTACCAATAGCAAACATGCAAGAGTTTTTTTAGTGCTTCTCTTTCACATGAGTTGTGGATGGTTTTGGCTTATATTTTGTTTACCGTTTCCCACACACGATCCATGGCATATCCCTCTTAAAAATACGACATACTTATGACTAAAAAATGAGAAACTGTCAACAAAAAAAGATATGTTGTCTGCTTTTTATCCTTTTGTTTATGTGGTCATTGACCCGCTTTATGTCTCATTTCGAATGATGTTTATGCTATGTAAACACTCAAACACATGGCAAGCCATCTGACGGTAAAAAACTGTCAGTATCCTTGATTAAGAAAAACAAAAACACATACAAACAGAAAAACAAAAAGGAAAACAAAAAGGAAAAATGAAAATATTAGAAGGGAAAGCCATGAGGGATGGATTCCACAGTTAATGGGCTACGGCCCAGTACAAAACCGACTGAATTATGGGGTCAGTGGAAACAAACAAGCTCAGCCCAACAATTAGCACATGCCAGGAAAAAATGCAGCACGAATCTCAGAGCAAAAATCAACGACCAAAATATCGACTGACCCAAATTCAAAATTCACGCAACTTACACGTAGCTAAAGTGCCTAGATAAGGGAACTTGAAACCGCCTTGTGAAAGAAAAGGGACCGGAGTGGTGTTGTCGTTTTGTATTTGGATCATGCATTGGGTTCTGGTTCAACAATTCCCTTCACTCAGATGATTCTTATGATCTGGTTGCTAGGGAAGGCACCGCTCATTGTTACTATGTTTATGGTATTTGGTGGATGCTTCTGGGATTCCAAGAGTTACTTAGGCATTTACTTGAATGCATATGTAGTAGTGCATTTTTCAGTTAAGAGCAATCAAGTCGTTTTCTAGATGTTTTTAAATCGAAGGGCGTCATAGTGATTTAGTCTTTACAATGGGCTTTGCTTTGTTGCGGTTTGATTAAGAAATCCCAATTTAGATCAAAAGATTATTAGAACATCGGGCTTATTTCCTTTGTTCTGACATCTTCAGAACGGATGTTCCATAGGAAAGTATATGCTCAAATTTCCTTACATTTCCTTCAAATTGACTGTGGCTTTAATGTTCTAGTGGAGAAAAACAATGTTGAACAGGCATATAAAAAAGCTCAAAGTACAGATCTTTCTGATAAACCTACTGCATAGTTTTTTGCCATTGTATTGACCGATCTTGGAATTATCTTGAAGCTTGCAGGCAACACAGAAGATGGGATTATAAAAATAATATGAAGCTCTTGAAGTGGATAGCCACTATGTAGTACCATCATTAACTCTGCCATATCTTCTCAGCACCTTTATTATTATTTTTCTATCAATTTAGCATTGTGCTAACTTATACATCTGATTTGCGCAACCTGCTTATTACAACCTGGGGGACTTCACTAACTAGGGGCTGGAGCCCGAGCCAAGGACCAGCCAGACAATACTTGGCACACTCCTCGTTTACACGAGGGAGCCAATCATCACGGGCAACAAGGGTGGCGTCTTCTTCAATGGTGTGGTGGTGCTTGTATCTCTTGATGTTACCAACAACATCTCGATCTAACGCTGCCATTGCATTGAGGTACATCTTGTTGACGCACTCCTTAATACGGTAATAGTTTGTAGTGTGCTCATAACTGTGTTTTCACAAAAATAAGCCATTTCTCAAACTTCTTGCCAATATGCTAACTTCCCTTATTTGTTATTAGACTATACAAGAAAGAAAATAAACATTACAAACAGTGGCATGGGGGATGTGGAACAAAGTCTAGATAAATTCATTTGAACAACAAATAATAATAAATATTTGAGTGAGTAGTAGTAGTTACATGGGTCCTTGAGTGTCCGTCACAAACGGGGTTTCACTTACACTCTCTTAGAGTTGTGCTTTGGCAGCAGCTAACTCGGCAGCTTTCTCCAGAATCCCTCATAGAACTTCAAAACCTTTGATTTTCGCCGAACCGCCTCAATTTTCCCCCTGCAAATGGTCGCGGCATGCATGAGCTACTGAGCATCACTCGGGGGATTGCATCCAGTGATGTGAATGACGACCTTCCCCTTGATATCCCCGAGTAATGCTTCCACATCATTCAAGCTCTCCATGGAGTCCATAGTGAGGTATGTTGAACTCATCATACTTGCTACAGGCGAGGCAGACTTGTGAACAACTATCATGTCACTTGATTTACTTGTGGACTAACATCTCATATGGGCAACCAAGGGTAAGGCAGGGGAGTATTTATATCAGGGGGCAATGATGTTGCACCATCGAACCAGAGGTGACTGTGAGTTGGATTGTCCTTTGCATTTTTTCAAGGCTCACACACCCTTTATGTCCTAATCACTTGATCCTTACGTTGAATTGAAAATTCATCCATAGCATCCATACGTTTCATGGGCAGTCTGGTCCTCGGAGTTATGATTACTATCGGGGTCACTCCAACCAAATATTAGTCCTGGTGCGAATCAGAATAAATATAATCATTTACACTAATAAACAGTAGTATTTTTATAATACTTCTTATGAAATCATAATCCTATGTATTTTTAACATAATACACCTTAAAAGTAATTAAATCAAATTCACTTAAATATTAGAAAATGATAAATTAAAATTTAAATGTTTTCTCAGAATAATTTGTGATTATTGCTTGGATATAGCGTATATGTTTTTGTATGCATTCTTAAAATGAAGCATACTAGATCTCTATAGTATATCACTCAAAAAATATATCCCAATAGTGTATGGTATACGAAATATCTTGATAGCTGTCTTCGATTAAACGTAGGCAAATAGAGAAATCTAGATTACACACACAGTCTGTTGCGTGCATGTCAGCGAACTAAGCACAGGAGGAGGTTGTTTAGTACCACCTCGCTTGCTCGACCGTCTAGTAGATGGAGCTCTGCTACAAAGGAGACTAGGAAGAGCGTTGGTCAAGAGCGGAAATGCATCAACCACCAGGCAGATAAAAGCATGACATGGCATTCATTGAATGTGCAAAATGAGGACAGTTTTGGTCGGGCATGGGTCTGAAGTGTGACCCATGGGTAGGGTCGTGGGAGGACGATGGACCTAACCGATTTGGGCATGGGTCTGAGAGAGATCGACCCGACCAAACCAGACATGATTGCCTGTGCCTGACCAGCAACTCGATGCAAGTGGTTCAAACAAGTAAGTGTGAAAACCTACAGGAAATGGCAGTGCTTCAAAGATGGTTATAGTGCTGAAAGCTGAAGATTAAAACATGAAAATAAGAACAGTGGATCGTTTATCTACCAAGTACTAACCCTCTCATATACATGACTTGACAATATGTACATATAGGAGCGCGAGAATATCATACGAAAACCAATATTCAATGAAAACTTTGTGGAAACCATATTTAAAAGTTTTGAAAAAATCTGAAAAAATATATAAGATGTTGAGAGGGTGATGTTTTATTGCCATGCAAAATTTCAAGTTAAAACACATTATGAGAAGTGAGCTATGAAAAAGACAAAATCAGCCCTAATTAGTGACATTACTTTTCGGCACTATTCAACGTTGATTTTGTCTTTTTTATAGCTGACATCTTGTAATGTGTTTCAACTTGAAATTCTGCGTGGCAATAAAACTTCATCCTTAGTACTAGCTATTGATAGAAGCACACGCAAGAATTTTAGAAATCTTGCATTGATGATTGAGGAAGAGCCACACTGAGCATGTTTAGCGTCCCCGCAAAAAAAGGCATCACTTGGCTTCCGTCCCGTTGTATTGCACGGGTCCATGAGCTAGAGACGTTTCTTCTGTTACAATGCACGAGCATGTTTGCTAGCCATAGTCTAAATAGTTAAGTGCTAGCTTAAAAACTGAAATCCACCAAACGTTGCAGAGCAACATCAGATGTCCCACCTTCATCAGTGCACTTCCCCACCGCATGCCTCAAATCTTTCATTCTTCCCCTGACCTCTTCACCTTCCTTTCCTTCCATCAGTCTTGTCATGGCCGCCTGGACGTCCCCTCTCTTCAGCTGGTTCTCCACCTCCACCCTAACCCCAACCTTCCACACATCACACACATACTTGCCAGTGCCCATCTGATCACTGAACAACGGTCTGCATATCATCGGCACGCCTTCGGATATGCTCTCCGTCGTCGAGTTCCAGCCGCAGTGCGTGAGAAACGCGACCACTGCCGGATGCTTCAGCACCTCCTGCTGCGGAGCCCAACTGACTAGTCTGCCTCTGCTGCCTATCTTCTCTTGCAGCTCTTCGGGGAGCGCGCTGAACTCGCAGTCGTGCACCAGCCCCGGCCGGACCACCCACACGAACGGGCGCTGGCTGTCGGCCAGGCCCCAGGCCATCTCCAAGAATTCGTCTGTGTCGATGCCCACCAGGCTCCCAAAGCTCACGTAGAGCACAGAGTTTGGGCGTTGTGTGTCCAACCAGTCCAAACAGCTGCGATCTTCTGTCAGTAGGCTGCTCTTGACGCATGGAGACGACGTCATCATGTGCAGAGGGCCGACGGCGAACACCGGGAGGGCGATCTCGCTGCGGATCCTCTCGATCTCCATGCCCTCGATGTCTTCGGATGTGTTGATTATTAGGCCGGAGGATTGCCTCACGCCGGCGACGATGTGGGCGAGAAGATCGGCGTACGCGAGGTGTCGAGCCATGTCCATCACGCAATCCAAGTCTCGTACAACGAAGGGGGGGAGCTCCTCAACTGTAGTGTTGAAATTCGACTCTGTGGACAGATAAGAGACGAGGACAATCATTGAGTATATATCACAGACCAATTTGAGTACGCAATATTTATTGCTGCTCTAAATCTCCACACACGCACGGACATGGACACACACACACGCTATGCAATTGATCTTGTTACGTGTTGCATTCTGTCCCCGTCAACGTGTTGCAATGGCCTACACCTATGGCACTAGATCGTCTGTTTCTTCATTCAGAGCTGGATCCGACAAACCGCACATGATTGGTTGGCGATTGGGTGGGTATAGTTTCTGAATCCAAAACCTTATCTTCATATATCCTGAGTTTTCTATATATGCCATGTTGTATTTGTCTTTTGCTGCGACACGTATGTCAGGTTCCACTTAAAAATGCAAGTACGTTTTTCTAGACGGATAAAATGCAAGTACTTGTACTAGCTAGATGCCTAGATCTAAGTTTTCGATCGAGCACCATGTTACTGCTATTATGCTACTAATGATAATTCAGATCTAGCAACGCTGTGATGTAAATACACTGCAGATATCAATCGGTTATAATTTTCTCTTGTTCGACAAACTGAAAAAAGCTAGACCTCCAAACTCCAAGCAAAGAACACAACAATGGCGATTTGGTGACTCTTTACGTACCTTGGACGGGCAAGTAGCCCTTGTGGCACAGGCTTGGGTACGCCAAGTACACCAGGAACCTGGCGGCGCTGCTGGTCATGAGGCCCAGAGCGGCCACGCCCAGCTCCCTGGCCACGGTGAGCGGCGCGAACCAGTCGACGTCGGCGACCACGAAGGCGAGGCGGCCGTCCTCCTCCTCTTCTCTAAGGGCGCCGGCCAGGTAGTTCCGGAACGGCGCCGCACAGTTCTTGTTCAGCGCGAAGACGAACGACGCGATGTCCTCGGACGCGGCGAGCTCCGGAGATATGCCGTCCGGGATGGTGACCAGGCGGTAGTCCGCCGGGAGCTTCCGGCGGTCCGGCGCGCGGGTCTCCGGGTGGAGGATGGTGACCGCGAGGCCGCGGGAGTGCAGCGCGGCGGCGAGGCGAAGCATGGGGTTGATGTGGCCTTGGTATGGCAGCGGTAGGAGCATCACCCGGCGGCGGCCGCGGTTGGTGGTGCTGGTTGGGGCCATGGTGATTGTGTAGGTCCGTGAGTGCGTTGTGTGGATGCACAGGAGGCGTTTCTGTCTCGGAGTGAGATGCTGTCCCCTCCGACCTGCAAGTGCTAGTTTGGTTCTTGTACAGAGCTGCATATGCCTGGTCGAATAAGCTTTCTGGCCTGGACGTACTAGATTCTCAATAATTTTTGGACGCCGATAAGTGCCACACGTGTAGACATTAGAAAATCTGCCCACACATTTTCTGTGATGTATAAGAGGAACAACCCATACATCTACGTGTGGGCAAAACAAGTAATGCCCACACATCTTTTTTTCCCCTCTCGATCCCTCTCACACGCGTGCGTGTGAGCGAAATAGATAACCCCCACACGCCTCGTACGTCAGGCCTTGTACCTCGTGGTCCCGCACGCCCGCCTAGCAGTCACCACGCGTCCCGCAGTTATGTTCGTTTAACTGTAGTTGTCATGTCGCTGAACTTAGGTTGCCATGTCGGACAACTACAGTTGTCATGCTTGCTCAACTGCAGTTGCCATGTATGGTCTGGTCTACTGCAGTTGCCATGATTTAAAATTTTTAGGAGTTGCCACCCACTAACACTAGGCAGTTGCCATGTAGCACTACAAAAAGGCATGGCAAAAAAATTTGTTCGGATAAAAGAGAGAGTTGCCATGTGCTCACAAGCACGCTAGGGCAGTTGCCATGTAAAGAAAAAGAGTTGCCATCTGCTTACGTGCATGCTAGGGCAGTTGCCATGTATCATGCGAAAACACATGGCAACTCGGGTAAAAGAGAGTTGCCATCTGCTTACAAGCAAACTAGGGTAGTTGCCATGTACCCTGCAGAAACACATGGCAACTGCCAGCTTTGGGTGTGGGCGAGGAGACGGGCCTGTGGGCGAAGTGATAAACGCCCATACACCAGCCCCCTCTGCGTGTGTGAAAACTGGTGTGTAGGCGAATTGCTAAACGCCCACACACCAGCCTCCCGTGATGTGAAAAAGGACGTGTGGGCGACCGGATGAATGCCCACACACCAGCTCAGTCCTACGTGACAAACAAAAACTGTTAGAACGCGCCAAGATTCGTGCAAAATTAGTTGGACGAGGATCCATGTGTGTGCGCGAGTTGCCAGACACCCACACGTGTGGGCATTAGTGTTTTCTTAATTTTTTGCGTGGTCAAGAAGGCCAGACGGAAAAGGGTATGGTTCTTTTTTTGGGCGTGCCTATGTCTCGCGTATAGACGTTGGGTATGGTTCTCATGTATATGGAAAATGTATAAAAATATTTACAATGTGTATGATTTTTTTCATGAATTTAAAAATGTAATCTCATTAAAAAATTGTTAATCAAGTACATCCTCCGTCGCAAAATATGTGTCTCAACTTTGTATTAACTTTAGTACAAAGTTGTACTAAGCTTGAGTCACTTATTTTGAGGAGTAGGGAGTACTTGAATTTTTTTAATTAGGCATTTGAAAAATGTTAAATGTGTATAGAGTTTTCTTCCATAAGTATACAAAGTATGTATATAAAACAATACAATGTGTATGAAAATGTTGATCATGTATTTCAAAATGGTAATCAATCATTTGATTTTTTTAAATGTGTATAAGGAAAATGTTGATCATGTATTAAAAAATATACTAACTGTATGAAAAACTTGATCATGTATTTAAAAATGGTATTCAAGCATTTGTAAAGTGTTAATCAAGTAGTTGAAATATGTTAAAATGTGTATTTAAGACGTTGAGCTGGCGGGCTAGAGGAGCCTGGGTGTGTTCGGCCTATGTTCGGGGAGCGGGCCTAGCTTCGAATGTGCCGGCGGTAGTCACAAGTTCGGGGCCGCGGAGAGGAGCGGCGGCTAGCTCGGCGCCGCGCTTCCCGTAGCTCTGGACGCCGGATTCCATCGGCGTCTACCGAGATTCATCCTTCCTTTTTAATAATAGCCCCAAGACATCCCACAATTCCATTCAACTATGGAAGTTCCTTCCTTTAATACCGTGAAAGACAGCCCACGATTCCGTTTAGCCTCAAGTCTGTTCCCACTCTCCTTTTAGGACGCCCTGCTGATATTACAGGGAAGCTGCGGTCCTATAAACTGGTAGAATCCTGTCTAAAGCAGCGAGGTGGGATAATTGAACATGTAATATAGATGGCTTAGCTGGTTGCTGCAGCTCTCCACGACAATTCAGGTCCCGAATTCGAACCCTGATGAAATTACGGTGGTAACAAGCAATAGCTAGATAGATATAGATTAAAAATGCCTTTTGTTCTCAGTATCTTATTTATTTTTATGTTGTGACGTGCACCTTTGCCAGGGAGCTTTTTTAATCACAAAACATGTATCCATCAATCACCCTAATTCAAACTCATACACTTGAAACCCAAACATGAACCAACTACGAGTCCATATTAGAGCAATGATTCCTCTCTTATACATGCATTTTTTGAAAAGTAATGGATATGATCACAAACTATAAGAAAGCACAATACTTTAAAACATTGCAAACAGGTGTATACAGATTACGTCTCACCGCTAACAATTATAAGTGCCAAAATAGTCGTGTGCAGCAACACACTCCATCAGTGGTCTAGTTGACTGGGTGATTGCCTCCCATGGGCAGATGAACTGCATGCGCACACACATACACCGCCATGCGTACCCCTTGGTTTCCTGAGTTTACTAGCCTAACCCGCGCGGCGGCATGCCGCGCTTGGTGATTACTTGCGAATATATGTAGTCTATTGATTTCAGAATAAATCAATGCATACTCATTTACTTTTTAATTCAAGCAAGTCAGAAGGATATATAAAGCCATTGAAGACACTGGACATGTGAAGTTATTAAAATCTTCCAAATGCGTGGATACAAAGAGAGTATTTAGAAGTGGCACGCTTCTAAGATAAACTAAATTTTCAAACTATATGCAGTCCACTCTACGTGGTGAATTGTATATAGAGACACAACCACGCTGTATGAGTAAGCTAGAAGTAGTCTGTGATGGATTAGATCATCCTGGTGTATCCACCTGCAGGATTGGTGCCGATGATGAAGTGGTATAGAGCTTTTGTAAATTCTTACACACGTCCAACACGAGGATACGCGCCTGTGTACGTGATGATAGGATCATCGCTGTCTGGGCGCTGAGGGTACATACGGAGTGACAATATATCAAAAAAGTTGTTGCACATTTCTGCTAGAATCATTGTTTGTCTTGTAGACTCGTTTTGCTGTGTAGCTACTTGCTGACGGGCCATATTGATAGCCATTGCTTTGCTTGTGCGTTTTCTCTGGCTGTGAATAGTCTTTCCTTTGTAACTTCAAGAGTGTAGTAATTATGGCCATTGATGGAAACATTATAATCTGCACAGATAGAGTTTTGCTAGACTTACTGACACAAATTCACGGATGACAACCTACGGGCTGACCTGGCGACATTTCATTGGAAATCATAGGGGTCCACAGTTGAAAACAGGGGGAAGGGGAGGTAAATTAGTCGGGACACGTAATCCCGTGCGTTCCCTCCATGTCTTTCTATCCGTAAGTATAGGATTTTCGGCACAGATACATTCTAAGGCATGCCCGGCCCAGCCCATCCCTCCCTTTCCCGCTTCCTCTACCACGAGAGCGGAAGCCACCAGCGTGGAAAAAAAAATAGATGGATTGAGCAACGTGACATTGATTTAGCCTCTCAACCGCCACCGCCACCTCTAACCCTCCCGTCGTAGTCTCCGCTGCCTTGCCCAAACCGTGAGAAGTCGTAGCCAACGGGGAGGGGCATGGGCGTGTTTGGGGCGGCGTAGGGGTTCGCGGTAGAGTCGGCGACCAACGGTCGAGGATAACAACATCGGCTAGATTGATGCACTGAACCCCACCATATCGGGTACATAATGGTAATCTACATGTACCTCGACTCTTCATTGCACTTTTCAGGTTTGGACAACCCAAGCCTAGTTGAAGGAATACGCAGAGGGGAGCACATTGCTGGCTGGAAGGAATGCAGGCAAATTAAGAGAAGTATTGGATCCATTGTTAAGCATGAATATGTTACGTTTGATGCCAAAATACAGTACAAAAAATATGGAAAGCCTACTCTCCGAATAGGAAGCCCAAAAAGGATGGGTCCAAGTTACTAATTAGTAATTAGCAGCTATTTGAGTTATCAACAGAATCTTGTCTAGCAGAGAATCCATTCAAGGTCGAGAAAGAGCGAATTAAATGACGAAAGGAGCAAGAACAACCGTCCGCACTCCATGCATGCACAAAACAATAACCGCGCTCAATGCACAGAGAAAACTTACGCAACATATATACCAGTAATTATGATAATTACACATGCCATCACACATGCAGGCTGTGGACTCACACTTCTAAACCCCTGCAGCCACAAAAGAAGCACACAACATGCGGCCATCAGTGCGTTCTCAGTTCCAAGCTCTCACTCGTCATCCATCAGTACCGCACGTTGCCCGACCAGCTCTGTTGGTCGTCGCTGTGCTTGCTGGCGTCATGCTCCTCGCCGGACTGGTTGCGCTGGTAGTTGTTGTTGCTGCCGTCTCTCGCGTCAGTGTACTGGCCGCGCTGGTAGTCGTTGCTGTTGCTCGCCGGACCGCGGCTGGTGGTGGTTCCGCGACACGTCGGACTTCGGCGGGCGCTGCAGGTTCTTAACGTACGCCCAGGCCTCCAGCTGGAAGACCTTGTTCCACCAGCGGTTGAAGTTCTTGCGGCGATGGAACGCGGGTCGGAGGCGAGGCGGTCGGCGTTGGGCAGGGAGGCGTTCACCACCAATCCCGTTGTCGTTGCCGTAGCCACCGCGAGGAGGCCGGCATCTGCCACGTCACGGGCCCCGCACACTTGCGTGTTGGTGATGATGTAGATAGCCACGCCGAAGTAGTCGCCCAGCTAACGCGTGCACCGCGCGCTCGGAGGCGATGGTCATAATCATAGCGAAGCACATCGGGAGCTCCTCCACCATGCAGGCGAAGACGGCGAGCTGCGCCATGCACGACACGTCCTCCAAAAGTACCTGCCCAACCTCCCTCCCTAAAATCGCTGCCGCTGCGCTGGCGCACATCGCCCACTCGCCATCGGATTCGTCCCACAAACCACCGCCGTCTTGCAAGGCTGCGCGCGTCGTCCACTATCGCATCAGATGCCCGCCAGCAAGCAAGCTGGTTTCATCTGCCGTGGACGTTCGCGCCTGAGGGGGCCTGCACTGCAGCTCCTCAGGGAGGCAACACTGGAGACTGGACGTAGCCTCGCATGTATCAATGATGAGCTTGGCCGATTAACCGACCGAGGAGGCGAGTGTTGGGGATCGTAGCAGAAATTAAAATTTTCCTACGCATCACCAAGATCTATCCATGGAGTATTCTAGCAACGAGGGGATAGGAGAGCATCTACATACCACTTGTAGATCGCAGCGGAAGCGTTCAAGAAGAACGTGGATGATGGAGTCGTACTCGTCGTGATCAAAATCACCGATGACCAGCGCCGAACGGACGGCACCTCCGCGTTCAACACACGTACGGTTGGGATGACGTCTCCTCCTTCTTGATCCAGCAAGGGGGAAGGAGAGGTTGATGAAGATCCAGCAGCACGACGGCGTGGTGGTGGATGCAGCAGAGTTCCAGCAGGGCTTCGCCAAGCTTTTGTGGAGAGAGGGAGAGGTGTAACGGGGAGAGGGAGGCGCCAAGGCTGCAGGGTGCGGCTGCCCTCCCTCCCCCCTTTATATAGGCCCCCTAAGGGGGGGCGCCGGCCCTGGAGATCCATCTCCAGGGGGGGCGGCGGCCAGGGGGGATGGCTTGCCCCCCAAGCCATGTGGGGCGCCCCCTGCCCTAGGGTTTCCAACCCTAGGCGCAGGGGGAAGGCCCATGGGGGGGCGCACCAGCCCACTATGGGCTGGTTTCCTCCCCAATTCAGCCCACGGGGCCCTCCGGGATAGGTGGCCCCACCCGGTGGACCCCCGGGACCCATCTGGTGGTCCCGGTACAATACCGGTGACCCCCAGATCATTCCCGATGGCCGAAACGACACTTCCTATATATAATTCTTTACCTCCGGACCACTTCGGAACCTCTCGTGACATCCGGGATCTCATCCGGGACTCCGAACAACCTTAGGTTTGCTGCATACTAATATCTTTAACAACCCTAGCGTCACCGAACCTTAAGTGTGTAGACCCTACGGGTTCGGGAGACATGCAGACATGACCGAGACGATCTCCGGTCAATAACCAACAGCGGGATCTGGATACCCATGTTGGCTCCCACATGCTCCTCGATGATCTCATCGGATGAACCACGATGTCGAGGACTTAATCAATCCCGTACTCAATTCCCTTTGTCCATCGGTACGATACTTGTCCGAGATTCGATCGTCGGTATACCGATACCTTGTTCAATCTCGTTACCGGCAAGTCTCTTTACTCGTTCCCGTAATACATCATCCCGTGAACAACACCTTGATCACACTGAGCTCATTATGATGATGTCTTACCGAGTGGGCCTAGAGATACCTCTCCGTCACACGGAGTGACAAATCCCAGTCTCAATTCATGCCAACTCAACAAATACTTTCGGAGATACCTGTAGTGCACCTTTATAGTCACCCAGTTACGTTGTGACGTTTGATACACCCAAAGCATTCCTACGATATCCGGGAGTTGCATAATCTCATGGTCTAAGGAATGATACTTGACATTCAGAAAAGCTCTAGCAAACGAACTACACGATCTTTGTGCTATGCTTAGGTTTGGGTCTTGTCCATCACATCATTCTCCTAATGATGTGATCCCGTTATCAATGACATCCCCATGTCCATAGTCAGGAAACCATGACTATCTATTGATCAACGAGCTAGTCAACTAGAGGCTTACTAGGGACACATTGTGGTCTATGTATTCACACATGTATTATGATTTCCGAACAATACAATTATAGCATGAACAATAGACAATTATCATGAACAAGGAAATATAATAATCCATTTATTATTGCCTCTAGGGCATATTTCCAACAGTCTCCCACTTGCACTAGAGACAATAGTCTAGTTACAATGTGATGAATCGCACACCCATGGAATTTTGGTGTTGATCATGTTTTGCTCTAGGGAGAGGTTTAGTCAATGGATCTGCCACATTCAGGTCCGTATGTACTTTACAAATCTCTATGTCTCCATTTTGAACACTTTCACGAATGGAGTTGAAGCGACGCTTGATATGCCTGGTCTTCCTGTGAAACCTGGGCTCTTTCGCAAGGGCAATTGCTCTAGTGTTGTCACAGAAGAGAGTCATCGGGTCCGACGCATTGGGTATGACTCCTAGGTCGGTAATGAACTCCTTCACCCAGACTACTTCTTGTGCTGCCTCCGAGGCTGCCATATACTCTGCTTCACATGTAGATCCCGCCACGACGCTTTGCTTGCAACTGCACCAGCTTACTGCCCCTCCATTCAAAATATACACGTATCCGGTTTGTGACTTGGAGTCATCCAGATCTGTGTCGAAGCTAGCGTTGACGTAACCCTTTACGACGAGCTCTTAGGCACCTCCATAAACGAGAAACATATCCTTAGTCCTTTTCAGGTACTTCAGGATGTTTTTGACCGCTGTCCAGTGTTCCTTGCCGGGATTACTTTGGTACCTACCTACCAAACTTACGGCAAGGTTTACATCGGGTCTGGTACACAGCATGGCATACATAATAGACCCTATAGCTGAGGCATAAGGGATGACACTCATCTCTTCTATATCTTTTGCCGTGGTCGGGCATTGAGCCGTGCTCAACCGCACACCTTGCAATACAGGCAAGAACCCCTTCTTGGACTGATCCATTTTGAACTTCTTCAAAATCTTGTCAAGGTACATACTTTGTGAAAGACCGATGAGGCGTCTCGATCTATCCCTATAGATCTTGATGCCTAATATATAAGCAGCTTCTCCAAGGTCCTTCATTGAAAAACACTTGTTCAAATAGGCCTTTATGCTTTCCAAGAATTCTATATCATTTCCCATCAATAGTATGCCATCCACATATAATATGAGAAATGCTACGGAGCTCCCACTCACTTTCTTGTAAACGCAGGCCTCTCCATAAGTCTGCATAAACCCAAACGCTTTGATCATCTCATCAAAGCGAATGTTCCAACTCCGAGATGCTTGCACCAGCCCATAGATGGAGCGCTGGAGCTTGCATACTTTGTTAGCATTCTTAGGATCGACAAAACCTTCCGGCTGCATCATATACAATTCTTCCTTAAGGAAGCCGTTAAGGAATGCCGTTTTGACGTCCATTTGCCATATCTCATAATCATAGTATGCGGAAATTGCTAACATGATTCGGATAGACTTCAGCTTCGCTACGGGAGAGAAAGTCTCATCGTAGTCAACCCCTTGAACTTGCCGATAACCCTTAGCGACAAGTCGAGCTTTATAGATGGTCACATTATCATCCGCGTCTGTCTTCTTCTTGAAGATCCATTTATTTTCTATGGCTCGCCGATCATCGGGCAAGTCACTCAAAGTCCATACTTTGTTTTCATACATGGATTCTATCTCGGATTTCATGGCTTCTAGCCATTTGTCGGAATCTGGGCCCGCCATTGCTTCTTCATAGTTCGAAGGTTCACCGTTGTCCAACAACATGACTTCCAGGACAGGGTTGCCGTACCACTCTGGTGCGGAACGCGTCCTTGTGGACCTACGAAGTTCAGTAGGAGCTTGATCAGAAGTATCTTGATCATCATCATCAACCTCCTCTCTAATCGGTGCAGGCACCACAGGAACATTTTCCTGAGCTGCGCTACTCTGATTTTCAAGAGGTAGTACTTCATCAAGCTCTACTTTCCTCCCACTTACTTCTTTCGCGAGAAACTCTTTCTCTAGAAAGGACCCGTTCTTGGCAACAAAGACCTTGCCTTCGGATCTGAGGTAGAAGGTATACCCAACTGTTTCCTTGGGATATCCTATGAAGACACATTTTTCCGATTTGGGTTCGAGTTTTTCAGGTTGAAGTTTCTTGACATAAACATCGCAACCCCAAACTTTCAGAAACGACAGCTTAGGTTTCTTCCCAAACCATAATTCATACGGTGTCGTCTCAACGGATTTTGACGGAGCCCTATTTAAAGTGAATGCGTCTGTCTCTAGAGCGTATCCCCAAAATGATAGCGGTAGATCTGTAAGAGACATCATAGACCGCACCATATCCAATAGAGTGCGATTACGACGTTCGGACACACCGTTTCGCTGAGGTGTTCCAGGCGGCGTGAGTTGTGAAACGATTCCACATTTTCTTAAGTGTGTGCCAAATTCGTGACTTAAATATTCTCCCCCAACATCTGATCGTAAGAACTTTATTTTTCTGTCACGTTGATTCTCAACCTCACTCTGAAACTCCTTAAACTTTTCAAAGGTCTCAGACTTGTGTTTCATTAAGTAGACATACCCATACCTACTCAAATCATCAGTGAGAGTGAGAACATAACGATAGCCTCCGCGAGCCTCAACGCTCATTGGACCACACACATCTGTATGTATGATTTCCAACAGGTTGGTTGCTCGCTCCATTGTCCCTGAGAATGGAGTCTTGGTCATTTTGCCCATGAGGCATGGTTCGCACGTGTCAAATGATTCATAATCGAGAGACTCTAAAAGTCCATCAGCATGGAGCTTCTTCATGCGCTTGACACCAATGTGACCAAGGCGGCAGTGCCACAAGTATGTGGGGCTATCGTTATTAACTTTGCATCTTTTGGTATTCACACTATGAATATGTGTAACATCACGTACGAGATTCATTAAGAATAAACCATTTACCATCGGAGCA